>OZ004315.1:4930267-5530267 GCA_963924455.1 Pelagia noctiluca | reverse complement strand
GGCCATGGCGGTGAAAATGCTGGATCCTAACCACTAGACCACACGGAAATATGTTTTACAACTAATGCTAGAAGATTTAATATATAAATTGAACGAGACTTACCTGAAAGGGGAGTTGAAGTTCGATTATTATTCTACGAGTAATTGGTCAGGAACTGAGAAGTCACGTTAGAATGCATGCGCAAATTCCCAAGCTTCAATCTTTAAATTTTGCGAAGCAATAAAAAACCAAAAACCCCAATAATATGGGAGACAGTGAATGTTGATTTTTCTTATATCCATAGTGAATTGTAAGAGGGTGGGTGACTTCTCCGTTCTTGACCAATTACTCGTAGAATTATAATCGAACTTCAATTCCCCTTTCAGGTAAGTCTCGTTCAATTTATTTATTCTACTACGTAATTGGTCTACGTCACGGAGAAGTCAAGTGAGATTTCAAAGATTTTTGTGGTGAGCAAGAATACTGAATATTATGCCAATTTTGATCATGATGTAACACAACATATGTTTAAATATCAAACATATCTTCACTGTTTAGCAAGTAATGTATTTGCGAAGTTATCTGATTTAAGTAAAGGTTTATTATAGAATTTCCTGAAAGTCTCAGCACCAGCCCAACCTCCAGCAGACAAAATGTCTTCAATAGTTACATTCAACAACTGTGCAGCTGAAGTAGCAGCAGCTCGAACACTATGGGATTTATATACTGTAATGTCAATGCCTGAGAGTCTGAGAGTCTCTTTAGCCATCTACTCACAGTTGAGGTTGTAACTGCATTGTGCGGCTTACGGAAACTTATCAATAGTTTTGTATTATTACCACGCAATTCTTTTGTTCTATTAATGTATTCTCTCAAACAAGCACGAACGCACAGTGGCTCTTCGATATATGCAACAAATTCTACAACTCCAAAATGGCTATTAGGTCGAGTAGTTTTCAGAAGTTCTTTAATTTCAAATCTGCACCTGTTTTCTGTTAACTGCATGTTACTGATATTTAATGCATTAATTGTTTGACATCTTTGACCAGAGGTAAGTGCCATGAGCATGACAGTTTTCAATGTAAGGCATTTCAAGTCCAAATCCTTCAATGGATGCCACTTCTCTATATGTCTAAGAACAATAGAGACATCCCAGATTTCTTTGTACCTTGGGAGTTCAGGTCTTTTTACAAACACTCCTCTCATAAATCGTGATACTAATGTGTTACTACCAAAATTTTCTCCATCTTGAAGTTGCATAAGGGTTGGAAGAGCAGATCTCGCAGTATTGATTGAACTGTATGACAGTCCATCATCATATAATTCTGCTAAAAAATTTATACCCACAGTCACATTACTTGAAATTGGATCAACTTTCCTCTCACGGCAATACCTTTCCCATTTTTTGAGGTATACACTGGACTCTTCAACAATGTGGGCAGCAGTCTTTGATATTCCTTTTGTTTCCAATATTCCCCTGATATATGGCATAATATGAGCTGCAACTGCTTCTGAAGTGGATGGACTGCTGTTGGGTTTTCTGGCAGATACAGAGTGTCCTTTTTCCTAGGTAACAGAATTGGTGATGCAATTAACATAGCTGTAAAGTAAGGCCACCAAGTTTGCGTTGGCCAGACTGGTACAACTAACAAGCCCGTTGCCTTGTCTTGTTGTATTTTTGCCAGTGTTTTTTGAATCATGCAAAAAGGAGGAAATGCATAAAATAGGTGGGGAGTCCAGGACATATGAAATGCATTAACTGCTATGGATCCAGGATCTGGCTTAAATGAAACATATGTTTCATTCTTATAATTTAACCTTGATGCAAATAAATCTATAGATGGTGATATTCCAAAAATAGCAACAGCCCGACAATATATCTGGGTATTTAGAGACCATTCTGTTTCTCTAGATTTAATTCTTGACTGTAAGTTAGCTTCAATGTTCAATTTTCCTGGAATATGAACGGAAATTACCCAAACATTGTGATCAACGCATAATTTCCAGATAGCTTTAACAAGGTTATTAATAATCTTGGAATGGCAAGTGCCCATTTTATTGATGCATGCCACAACAGTGGTATTATCTACCATGAGTTTTACATGTTTGTTTGCAATAGAATTGATAAAAGTCTTCAATGCAAAATATGCTGAAAGCATTTCTAAATAATTGATATGATGTGTAGCTTCCTCAGGGGTCCATCTTCCTCCAGTCTTTTGACCCAGACATGTACTTCCCCAACCTATAAATGATGCATCACTGCTAATTGTAACATTTGGGTTACCATGGCCAATTTCATTGTAACTATATGACAATGTATCAATCCACCACTGTAACTCAACTTTAGCATCTGCTGAGAGGGACATTTTCCTGTCAAAGTTACCTTTCATTTTCTTCAGCCCTTCTGCTTTGTCCATCTCTAATGAATTATAATGTAGGGGACCGTACATAACCCCAGGAAAACTAGATACCATAAGACCTATTACCCTGGCAACCTCCCGAATGACAGGATTTTGTTTTTCTAACAATTCACCACATGCCTGCTTGATACTACTGATTCTATCTATAGTAAGAGTAATTCTCATACTAACAGAATCTAAATTAAACCCAAGAAATGTAATTTTTTGCTTGGGTTCAATAACAGATTTAGAGGGGTGAATAACAAACCCAAGCTTATCAAATAACTTTATAGTATCTATGATATTTGATAAGCAGTCATCATAGTCATCACCTTGAAGGTAATAATCATCAATGTATGATACAGACAGGTGCCCCTGTTGTCTCAAATAGCCATATGCAGGCTTCACAAGCTTGGTAAACTTTCTGGGGCAAAGTGCCAGACCATTAGGAAAGCAGGTAAACTTATAAAGTTTCCCTTTCCAACTAAATTTGAGGAATGTTCACTGTTCCTCGCAAATAGGCACTGAATAGAACGCATCCTTAAGATCAATAGATGCCATAAAACAGTTAGGTTTCATCATACTTACAGCTGACCATACAGTATCCATTTTAAAATGTTGATACACAACAAATTTGTTTAGCTGTTTTAAATTCAAAACCATGCGAAAAGATCCATCTTTTTTACTTTTCAGAAATATAGGTGAAATAAATTCGCCCTGCTCATGTGAAGTTGGTGTAATGACCTTTTTATGAAGTAATAAAGATATTTCTTCATCCACATGTCGCATTTACTTCAGCAATATGTGTTTTCACGCATGGTGCTAACTGAATTGCTAACTGAACTTGTAAATGTTCTAATATTTTGGAGTTGTCTTCCATTGAGGCTGTTGATTCTGTTGGTTCCCATTTCCTCTGGGCTTTGGATGTGATGCCCCGTGCCATTGTTTCTGTCTGAATGGAGACTGGCGGCCTCGTCCCAAAAAATGCTGAGAAGCAAATTATTTTCCAGACTGGTTCCCATCTCTGTTGAATGGTTTCTTGTTTCCCATATGACTTTGATAATTGCTTTTCTTGTTGCTGGTTGCCCGACTGATTTTGTTTGAAGCAGTGATATTGGATATCCTGGTTTGCAGGTCATCCTCGTTTCCAAACAAGTAATCCGTTACAGGCACTTGATTGGAACACAGCGAATAAAAATCTTCACTTAAATGCGGTCGGATATTGTCTCGCCTTAGCTGGGCAAGATCCCCACTCACATGGCCTAACAGTGCCAGACTGTCTGCATTCATTCGAATGAGCTCCTCCACATTTACGGCTTTATTCTCTTCACGAGCCTTCAGCAACAACTGTGTGGACTGAGCGATGACACTCCCTGCACTTGCCAGAACCTTCTGAGGTTGCGAAAATTTTAAATCCTCTCCTCGAATCTTTCGCTCTAATTTTGCCCAAATCTCTTTATTAACACGTGGAGCAACCAGGGTTTTGCAATTTTCAGGCCTCGCATATTTGTCTGTTTTTTCCCTCAACTGTTTCTCGGTTAGCTTCTGATGCCATCGCTTCGTGATGATGGACTCGAGCTTGTCCTGCACAGCTTCCGAGGTTTCTTCCTTGTCCTCGAAAGATCTTTACAAATTATCCAAAAATTCATCCTTTTCAGATTTATCATCTGAACTTGTTCTCGCTCCTAGCAGTGTTTCACTATCGGAGCCATGTCCTGATTCGGGACCTGTGGTTTGGATACCATCCTTCGACAGCTTCCGTCGTTTGTTGGCAGATTCTGCCACGCCTTGGCCTGCTGATGACCCTGGTTAAGATTCATGCAAGCGTTTTATTGATTCACCGAGCATTGCCATGTTTCTGTTCATCGTTTTCAATATCATTGTTAAGTCTCCTTCGCCTTGTGCTGCGGTTTTATTCGTTATGTCGTCTCCAAGTAGGTCTTCGTCTTCGTTGTTGTTTTCCATTTTCGGCTTTCTTCCACAACACGTGTTGAGCTTGGGTTCTCTGCACGCAACTGAAGCTTGGGAACTTGCGCATGCGTTCTCACGTGACTTCTCCGTGACGTAGACCAATTACGTAGTAGAATTGTTATAATACACTCATATATAGAAAATTAGCATACGACGCTTGGGGAAAGGCATAAGCCGAGTGAAGAATCATACCACGACCACGCTTGTGAGATCACCAGACTCTTACCACTACCCTCAATAGAAACATGTTTTAAGGTCAAAGCTGGAATCTTGACTATTGATTTTTTAGAAAATATTATAAATAGTTTAAATGAGGATCAGCTTTGCAAAATGCATCTTCAATTCAAGCAATGATACCCGAGGTGTGGCTGTTAAAAAGCCAGATTGTAAACAGTAAACCGGGTGTAAATATGTTGTAGATATTCATTGAAATCATTTAATGATTACATTACGCTAAGATATTGGCAATCAGCTTGGAAAGTGTTGGAAATAGTATCTCCTGTTAAATAAAAACGTATCGCAGCCATTGTAGTCAGAGCACTAGTTTTTTACAAATAGAAAACCAAAAACATATTTTAAAATAGCGAACAAAATCGGGAGCATAGCTAAACGAAAACATAGATTACTTAAGCTTTTCGTCTGACACTCAACAGAGTAATACGTCAGAAAGAGAACGAAAAAGAAACCTAACTGATTATATACCTAGATGTGGATCGAAACCGAGATGTGGATCGATAGCCAGATGTGTCAAACGAAAAGCTAAAGTAATCTATGTTTTCGTTACGCTATGCTCCCGATTTTCCTGGCAATTTTGAAGTTTTGCACCACCCAAAGACTGTTCTAATCATGTTTTAGCAACAAAGCTCCAAAATTGAATGCTGATGTTGCCTGAACATTTTACAAATTACCTTAAAAAAGGATCAACATATAAACGTCCATCTAACGTGCAAGGAGTTTCAACCCTGCCAGGACTGTGAAGAAGCCGGAAACTAACCCAAAGACCACACAGGAACATGTTTAGAACAAAAACTTAAACATTGAAAAACTACATTGCCCTGAATTATTGGAAAGGAGCTTGCAAAGCTTGGCAGATCGCTTCTGTTCTTCACAAAATCATACCACAGCCTGAAGGTTCAGAACCCTGGATCCTAACAACCATACTACAAAGGAAAATCTTTATGAAAAAAAACTTAAACATAGAATATTTACATTCCCCTAATCTCTTGGTAATTACCTTTCAAAGCTTGGAACAACACTTCTCCCTTGTTGATAATTTCATCCATCGGCTTGGCCGTGAAAACTCTCTATCCAAACTACAAGACCCTAGTGAAACATGTTTAGCATTTATAGCAACATGATTCATATCGTACATTGCTTTCATAAATTGGGAATTCGCTTGCATATCTTAGCAAAACTCTTCTCCCGTGCGGGGAATCGAACCACGGCCACGGCGGTGAGAGCGCCGGATCCTGACCACTAGACCACACGGGAACATAATTTACAACTAATGCTAGAAGATTTAATTGTTTTAATACACTCATATATAAGAAATTAGCTTACGATGCTTGGGGAAAGGCATAAGCTGAGCAAAGAATCATACCACCACCACACTTGTGAGTTCACAAGATTCTTACCACTACCCCCAATAGTAACATGTTTTAATGTCAGAGCTGGAATATTGACTATTTATTTTTTTGGAAAATATTAGAAATAGTTGAAATGAGGATCAGCTTTGCAAAATGCATCTTCAATGCAAGCAATGATATCCAAGGTGTGACTGTAAAAAGCCAGATCGTAAACAGTAAACCGGGTGTAAACATGTTGTAGATATACATTGAAATCAATTAATAATTACATTACGCTAAAATATTGGTTATTAGCTTGAAAATTATTGGAAATAGTATCTCCTGTTAAATAAAAACGTACCGCAGCCATAGCAGTCGGAGCACCAGATTCTTACAGATAGAAAACCAAAAACATATTTTAGCAACAAAGCGTGCAAGGAATTTAAACCCTGCCAGGACTGTGAAGAAGCCGGAAACTAACCCAAAGACCACACAGGAACATGTTTAGAACAAAAACTTAAACATTGAAGAACTACATTGCCCTGAATTATTGGAACGAAGCTTGCAAAGCTTGGCAGATCGCTTCTATTTTTTGCAAAATTATACCACAGCCTGAAGGTTCAAAACCCTGGATCCTAACCACCATACTACAGAGAAACAATGTTTTAAAAAAGAAAAACTTCAACATAGAATATTTACATTCCCCTAATCTCTTGGTATATACCTTTCAAAGCTTGGAAAAACACTTCTCCCTTATTGATAATTTTATTTATCGGCTCGGCCGTGAAAACTCTGGATCCTAACTACAAGACCCTAGTGAAACATGTTAAGGATTTATAGCAACATGATCTATATCGTACATTGCTTTCATAAATTGGGAATTCGCTTGCATATCTTGGCAAAACTCAACTCCCGTGCGGGGAATCGAACCCCGGTCACGGCGATGAGAACACCGCATCCTAACCACTAGACCACACGGGAATATGTTTTACATTTAAAGCTTAAAGATTTGATTGTCATAATACACTCATATATTTTGATAAGCTTCAGACGCTTGGCGAAAGGCATAAGCCGAGCGAAGAATCATACCAAACCACGCTAGTGAGATCATCAGATTCTAAATAATGCCTCCATTATTAACATGTTTTAATGTCAAAGCTGGAATATTGAATAACTACTTTTTCAGAAAATATTAGATACATTTTAAATGAGGATCAGCTTTGCAAAATGCATCTTCCATTGAAGCAATCATACCCGAGGTGTGCCTTTTAAAATGCCAGATTCTGAACAGTAAACCAGATGTAAACAAGATTTAGATATATATCGAAAACATTTAATGATTACCTTATACTAATATATTGGATATTTGTCTTACAAGCTTGAAAAATAGTATCTCCTGTAAAATTAAATGTACCGTAGCAACTGCAATAAGAGCACCAGATTCTTACGAATAGAAAACAAACAACTTTTTACCAATAAAGCTCGAAAGAAAAATTTAAACAAAGAATATTTTCCAGACTCCTAATCTATTGGTAATTACCTTTTAAAGCTTAGCAAAACACTCCTCTCTTTTAGAAAATTGTACCCTGGCGTCAGCGGTGTGAGTTCTGGATCCCAACTACAAAACCAGAGTGAAATAGGTTTAGAATGTATAGCTACAAGATTTATAGCTTACACTACTTTCAGAAATTGGGAATTAGCTTGCATATCTTAGCAAAACTCAACTCCCTTGCGGGGAATCGAGCCCCGGCCACGGCGGTGAAAACGCCGGATCCTAACCACTAGACCTCACGGGAACATGTTTTACAGCTAATGCTAGAAGATTTAATTGTTTTAATACACTCAGATATAAGAAATTAGCTTACGACGCTTGGGAAAAAGGCATAAGCTGAGCAAAGAATCATACCACGACCACGCTTTGGATATCACCAGATTCTTACCACTACCCCCAATAGTAACATGTTTTAATGTCAGAGCTGGAATATTGACTATTTATTTTTTTGGAAAATAATAGAAATAGTTGAAATAAGGATCAGCTTTGCAAAATGCATCTTCAATTCAAGCAATAATAGCCGAGGTGTGGCTGTTAAAAACCTCGATCGTAAACAGTAAACCGGGTGTAAACATGTTGTAGATATTCATTGAAATCATTTAATGATTACATTACGCTAAGATATTGGCAATTAGCTTGGAAAGTGTTGGAAATAGTATCTCCTGTTAAATAAAAAGGTACCGCAGCCATTGCAGTCAGAGCACTAGATTCTTACAAATAGAAAACTAAAACATATTATAAAATAGCTAGGAAAATCGGGAGCATAGGGAAACGAAAACATAGATTACTTAAGCTTTTCGTCTGACACTCAACAGAGTAATACGTCAGAAAGAGAGCGAAACAGAAACCTAACTGATTATATACCCAGATGTG
Source organism: Pelagia noctiluca (assembly GCA_963924455.1). Lineage (NCBI taxonomy): Eukaryota > Metazoa > Cnidaria > Scyphozoa > Semaeostomeae > Pelagiidae > Pelagia > Pelagia noctiluca. The sequence goes on along the minus strand of OZ004315.1, from coordinate 5,521,927 downwards.
GATCGAAACCGAGATGTGGATCGATAACCAGATGTGTCAGACGAAAAGCTTAAGTAATCTATGTTTTCGTCTCGCTATGCTCCCGATTTTCCTGGCTATTTTGAAGTTTTGTACCACCCAAAGACTGTTCTAAACATATTTTAAAAACAAAGCTCCAAAATTGGGTTCTGATGTTGCCTGAACATATTAGAAATTACCAAAAAAAACCATCAACATATAAAAGTCCATCTCTCGTGCAAGAATTTAAACCCTGCCAGGACTATGAAGAAGCCGGAAACTAACCCAAAGACCACATAGGAACATGTTTAGAACAAATACTTAAACATTGAAAAACTACATTGCCCTGAATTATTCGAAAGAAACTTGCAAAGCTTGGCAGCTCGCTTCTGTTCTTCACAAAATTATACCACAGCCTGAAGGTTCAGAACCCTGGATCCTAACCACCATACTACAAAGAAAAATGTTTTAGAAAAGAAAAACTTAAACATAGAATATTTACATTCCCCTAATCTCTTGGTAATTACCTTTCAAAGCTTGGAAAAACACTTCTCCCTTGTTGATAATTTTATCCATCGGCTCGGCCGTGAAAACTCTGGATCCTAACTACAAGACCCTAGTGAAACATGTTTAGGATTTATAGCAACATGATTTATATCGTACATTGCTTTCATAAATTGGGAATTCGCTTGCATATCTTTGCAAAACTCCTCTCCCGTGCGGGGAATCGAACCCCGGCCACGGCGGTGAGAGCGCGGGATCCTAACCACTAGCCCACACGGGAATATGTTTTACATTTAAAGCTTAAAGATTTGATTGTCATAATCCACTCATATATTGGAAATTAGCTTAGGATGCTTGGCGAAAGGCATAAGCCGAGCGAAGAATCATACCAAACCACGCTAGTGAGAGATCATCAGATTCTAAATAATGCCCCGATTATTAACATGTTTTAATGTCAAAGCTGGAATATTGAATACCTACTTTTCCAGAAAATATTAGATACATTTTAAATGAGGATCAGCTTTGCAAAATGCATCTTCCATTGAAGCAATCATACCCGAGGTGTGCCTTTTAAAATGCCAGATTCTGAACAGTAAACCAGATGTAAACATGATTTAGATATATATCGAAAACATTTAATGATTACCTTATACTAATATATCGGATATTTGTCTTACAAGCTTGAAAAATAGTATCTCCTGTAAAATAAAATGTACCGTAGCAACTGCAATAAGAGCACCAGATACTTACGAATAGAAAAGAAACAACTTTTTACCAATAAAGCTCGAAAGAAAAATTTAAACAAAGAATATTTTCCAGACTCCTAATCTATTGGTAATTACCTTTTAAAGCTTAGCAAAACACTCCTCTCTTTTAGAAAATTGTACCCTGGCGTCAGCAGTTTGAGTTTTGGATCCCAACTACAAAACCAGAGTGAAATAGGTTTAGAATGTATAGCTACAAGATTTATATCTTACACTACTTTCAGAAATTGGGAATTAGCTTGCATATCTTAGCAAAACTCCACTCCTGTGCGGGGAATCGAACCCCGGCCACGGCGGTGAAAACGCCGGATCCTAACCACTAGACCACACGGGAATATGTTTTACAACTAGAAGATTTAAGCTAGACTTTTACAGCTAGAAGATTTAACTGTTTTAATACACTCAGATATAAGAAATTAGCTTACGGCGCTTGGGGAAAGGCATAAGCTGAGCAAAGAATCATACCACGACCACACTTGGGATATCACCAGATTCTTTCCACTACCCCCCATAGTAACATGTTTTAATGGCAGAGCTAGAATATTGACTATTTATTTTTTTGGAAAATATTAGAAATAGTTGAAATGAGGATCAGCTTTGCAAAATGCATCTTCAATTCAAGCAATAATAGCCGAGGTGTGGCTGTTAAAAAGCCCGATCGTAAACAGTAAACAGGGTGTAAACATGTTGTAGATATTCATTGAAATCATTTAATGATTACATTACGCTAAGATATTGGCAATTAGCTTGGAAAGTGTTGGAAATAGTATCTCCTGTTAAATAAAAACGTACCGCAGCCATTGCAGTCAGAGCACTAGATTCTTACAAATAGAAAACTAAAACATATTTTAAAATAGCCAGGAAAATCGGGAGCATAGCGAAACGAAAACATAGATTACTTAAGCTTTTCGCCTGACACTCAACAGAGTAATACGTCAGAAAGGGAGCGAAACAGAAACCTAACTGATTATATACCCAGATGTGGATCGAAACCGAGATGTGGATCGATAACCAGATGTGTCAGACGAAAAGCTTAAGTAATCTATGTTTTCGGCTCGCTATGCTCCCGATTTTCCTGGCTATTTTGAAGTTTTGTACCACCCAAAGACTGTTCTAAACATATTTTAGCAACAAAGCTCCAAAATTGGGTGCTGATGTTGCCTGAACATATTAGAAATTACCAAAAAAAACCATCAACATATAAAAGTCCATCTCTCGTGCAAGGAATTTAAACCCTGCCAGGACTGTGAAAGAGCCGGAAACTAACCCAAAGACCACATAGGAACATGTTTAGAACAAATACTTAAACATTGAAAAACTACATTACCCTAAATTATTCGAAAGAAACTTGCAAAGCTTGGCAGATCGCTTCTGTTCTTCACAAAATTATACCACAGCCTGAAGGTTCAGAACCCTGGATCCTAACCACCATACTACAAAGAAAAATGTTTTAGAAAAGAAAAACATAAACTTAGATATCCCGTGCGGGGAATCGAACCCCGGCCACGGCGGTGAGAGCGCGGGATCCTAACCACTAGCCCACACGGGAATATGTTTTACATTTAAAGCTTAAAGATTTGATTGTCATAATACACTCATATATTGGAAATTAGCTTAGGACGCTTGGCGAAAGGCATAAGCCGAGCGAAGAATCATACCAAACCACGCTAGTGAGAGATCATCAGATTCTAAATAATGCCCCGATTATTAACATGTTTTAATGTCAAAGCTGGAATATTGAATACCTACTTTTCCAGAAAATATTAGATACATTTTAAATGAGGATCAGCTTTGCAAAATGCATCTTCCATTGAAGCAATCATACCCGAGGTGTGCCTTTTAAAATGCCAGATTCTGAACAGTAAACCAGATGTAAACATGATTTAGATATATATCGAAAACATTTAATGATTACCTTATACTAATATATTGGATATTTGTCTTACAAGCGTGAAAAATAGTATCTCCTGTAAAATAAAATGTACCGTAGCAACTGCAATAAGAGCACCAGATTCTTACGAATAGAAAACAAACAACTTTTTACCAATAAAGCTCGAAAGAAAAATTTAAACAAAGAATATTTTCCAGACTCCTAATCTATTGGTAATTACCTTTTAAAGCTTAGCAAAACTCTCCTCTCTTTTAGAAAATTGTACCCTGGCGTCAGCGGTGTGAGTTCTGGATCCCAACTACAAAACCAGAGTGAAATAGGTTTAGAATGTATAGCTACAAGATTTATATCTTACACTACTTTCAGAAATTGGGAATTAGCTTGCATATCTTAGCAAAACTCCACTCCTGTGCGGGGAATCGAACCCCGGCCACGGCGGTGAAAACGCCGGATCCTAACCACTAGACCACACAGGAACATGTTTTACAACTAGAAGATTTAAGCTAGACTTTTACAGCTAGAAGATTTAACTGTTTTAATACACTCAGATATAAGAAATTAGCTTACGACGCTTGGGGAAAGGCATAAGCTGAGCAAAGAATCATACCACGACCACGCTTGGGATATCACCAGATTCTTACCACTACCCCCCATAGTAATATGTTTTAATGGCAGAGCTGGAATATTGACTATTTATTTTTTTGGAAAATATTGGAAATAGTTGAAATGAGGATCAGCTTTGCAAAATGCATCTTCAATTCAAACAATAATAGCCGAGGTGTGGCTGTTAAAAAGCCCGATCGTAAACAGTAAACCGGGTGTAAACAGGTTGTAGATATTCATTGAAATCATTTAATGATTACATTACGCTAAGATATTGGCAATTAGCTTGGAAAGTGTTGGAAATAGTATCTCCTGTTAAATAAAAACGTACCGCAGCCATTGCAGTCAGAGCACTAGATTCTTACAAATAGAAAACTAAAACATATTTTAAAATAGCCAGGAAAATCGGGAGCATAGCGAAACGAAAACATAGATTACTTAAGCTTTTCGTCTGACACTCAACAGAGTAATACGTCAGAAAGAGAGCGAAACAGAAACCTAACTGATTATATACCCAGATGTGGATCGAAACCGAGATGTGGATCGATAACCAGATGTGTCAGACGAAAAGCTTAAGTAATCTATGTTTTCGGCTCGCTATGCTCCCAATTTTCCTGGCTATTTTGAAGTTTTGTACCACCCAAAGACTGTTCTAAACATATTTTAGCAACAAAGCTCCAAAATTGGGTGCTGATGTTGCCTGAACATATTAGAAATTACCAAAAAAAACCATCAACATATAAAAGTCCATCTCTCGTGCAAGGAATTTAAACCCTGCCAGGACTGTGAAAAAGCCGGAAACTAACCCAAAGACCACATAGGAACATGTTTAGAACAAATACTTAAACATTGAAAAACTACATTACCCTGAATTATTCGAAAGAAACTTGCAAAGCTTGGCAGATCGCTTCTGATCTTCACAAAATTATACCACAGCCTGAAGGTTCAGAACCCTGGATCCTAACCACCATACTACAAAGAAAAATGTTTTAGAAAAGAAAAACTTAAACATAGAATATTTACATTCCCCTAATCTCTTGGTAATTACCTTTCAAAGCTTGGAAAAACACTTCTCCCTTGTTGATAATTTTATCCATCGACTCGGCCATGAAAACTCTGGATCCTAACTACAAGACCCTAGTGAAACATGTGTAGGATTTATAGCAACATGATTTATATCGTACATTGCTTTCATAAATTGGGAATTCGCTTGCATATCTTGGCAAAACTCATCTCCTGTGCGGGGAGTCGAAACCCGGCCACGGTGGTGAGAGCGCCGGATCCTAACCACTAGACCATACGGGAATATGTTTTATATTTAAAGCTTAATGATTTGATTGTCATAATACACTCATATATTGGAAATTAGCTTAAGAAGCTTGGCGAAAGGCAAAAGCCGAGCGAAGAATCATATCAAACCACGCTAGTGAGATCATCAGATTCTAAATAATGTCCCCATTATTAACATGTTTTAATGTCAAAGCTGGAATATTGAATACCTACTTTTTCAGAAAATATTAGATAAATTTTAAATGAGGATCAGCTTTGCAAAATGCATCTTCCATTGAAGCAATCATACCCGAGGTGTGCCTTTTAAAATACCAGATTCTGAACAGTAAACCAGATGTAAACATGATTTAGATATATATCGCAAACATTTAATGATTACCTTATACTAATATATTGGATATTTGTCTTACAAGCTTGAAAAATAGTATCTCCTGTAAAATAAAATGTACCGTAGCAACGGCAATAAGAGCACCAGATTCTTACGAATAGAAAACAAACAACTTTTTACCAATAAAGCTCAAAAGAAAAATTTCAACAAAGAATATTTTCCAGACTCCTAATCTATTGGTAATTACCTTTTAAAGCTTAGCAAAACCCTCCTCTCTTTTAGAAAATTGTACCCTGGCGTCAGCGGTGTGAGTTCTGGATCCCAACTACAAAACCAAAGTGAAATAGGTTTAGAATGTATAGCTACAAGATTTATATCTTACACTACTTTCAGAAATTGGGAATTAGCTTGCATATCTTAGCAAAACTCAACTCCCGTGCGGGGAATCGAACCCCGGCCACGGCGGTGAAAACGCCGGATCCTAACCACTAGACCACACGGGAACATGTTTTACAACTAATGCTAGAAGATTTAATTGTTTTAATACACTCAGATATAAGAAATTAGCTTACGACGCTTGGGGAAAGGCATAAGCTGAGCAAAGAATCATACCATGACCACGCTTGGGATATCACCAGATTCTTACCACTACCCCCAATAGTAACATGTTTTAATGTCAGAGCTGGAATATTGACTATTTATTTTTTTGGAAAATAATAGAGATAGTTGAAATGAGGATCAGCTTTGCAAAATGCATCTTCAATTCAAGCAATAATAGCCGAGGCGTGGCTGTTAAAAAGCCCGATCGTAAACAGTAAACCGGGTGTAAACATGTTGTAGATATTCATTGAAATCATCTAATGATTACATTACGCTATTATATTGGCAATTAGCTTGGAAAGTGTTGGAAATAGTATCTCCTGTTAAATAAAAACGTACCGCAGCCATTGCAGTCAGAGCACTAGATTCTTACAAATAGAAAACTAAAAAATATTTTGAAATAGCCAGGAAAATCGGGAGCATAGCGAAACGAAAACATAGATTACTTAAGCTTTTCGTCTGACACTCAACAGAGTAATACTTCAGAAAGAGAGCGAAACAGAAACCTAACTGATTATATACCCAGATGTGGATCGAAACCGAGATGTGGATCGATAACCAGATGTGTCAGACGAAAAGCTTAAGTAATCTATGTTTTCGTTTCGCTATGCTCCCGATTTTCCTGGCTATTTTGAAGTTTTGTACCACCCAAAGACTGTTCTAAACATATTTTAGCAACAAAGCTCCAAAATTGGGTGCTGATGTTGCCTGAACATATTAGAAATTACCAAAAAAAACCATCAACATATAAAAGTCCATCTCTCGTGCAAGGAATTTAAACCCTGCCAGGACTGTGAAAAAGCCGGAAACTAACCCAAAGACCACATAGGAACATGTTTAGAACAAATACTTAAACATTGAAAAACTACATTACCCTGAATTATTCGAAAGAAACTTGCAAAGCTTGGCAGATCGCTTCTGATCTTCACAAAATTATACCACAGCCTGAAGGTTCAGAACCCTGGATCCTAACCACCATACTACAAAGAAAATTGTTTTAGAAAAGAAAAACTTAAACATAGAATATTTACATTCCCCTAATCTCTTGGTAATTACCTTTCAAAGCTTGGAAAAACACTTCTCCCTTGTTGATAATTTTATCCATGGGCTCGGCCGTGAAAACTCTGGATCCTAACTACAAGAACCTAGTGAAACATGTTTAGGATTTATAGCAACATGATCTTTATAGTACATTGCTTTCATAAATTGGGAATTCGCTTGCATATCTTAGCAAAACTCATCTCCCGTGCGGGGAATCGAACCCCGGCCACGGCGGTGAGAGCGCCGTATCCTAACCACTAGACCACACGGGAATATGTTTTACTTTTAAAGCTTAAAGATTTGATTTTCATAATACACTCATTTATTGGAAATTAGCTTAAGACGCTTGGCGAAAGGCATAAGCCGAGCGAAGAATCATACCAAACCACGCTAGTGAGATCATCAGATTCTAAATAATGCCCCGATTATTAACATGTTTTAATGTCAAAGCTGGAATATTGAATACCTACTTGTTCAGAAATTATTACATACATTTTAAATGAGGATCAGCTTTGCAAAATGCATCTTCCATTGAAGCAGTCATACCCGAGGTGTGCCTTTTAAGATGCCAGATTCTGAACAGTAAACCAGATGTAAACATGATTTAGATATATATCGAAAACATTTCATGATTACATTATACTAATATATTGGATATTTGTCTTACAAGCTTGAAAAATAGTATCTCCTGTAAAATAAAATGTACCGTAGCAACTGCAATAAGAGCACCAGATTCTTACGAATAGAAAACAAACAACTTTTTACCAATAAAGCTCGAAAGAAAAATTTCAACAAAGAATATTTTCCAGACTCCTAATCTATTGGTAATTACCTTTTAAAGCTTAGCAAAACACTCCTCTCTTTTAGAAAATTGTACCCTGGCGTCAGCAGTGTGAGTTTTGGATCCCAACTACAAAACCAGAGTGAAATAGGTTTAGAGTGTATAGCTACAAGATTTATATCTTACACTACTTTCAGAAATTGGGAATTAGCTTGCATATCTTAGCAAAACTCAACTCCCGTGCGGGGAATGGAACCCCAGCCACGGCGCAGAAAACGACGGATCCTAACCACTAGACCACACGGGAACATGTTTTACAACTAATGCTAGAAGATTTAATTGTTTTAATACACTCAGCTATAAAAATTAGCTTACGACGCTTGGGGAAAGGCATAAGCTGAGCAAAGAATCATACCACGACCACGCTTGGGATATCAGCAGATTCTTACCACTACCCCCTATAGTAACATGTTTTAATGGCAGAGCTGGAATATTGACTATTTATCTTTTTGGAAAATATTAGAAATAGTTGAAATGAGGATCAGCTTTGCAAAATGCATCTTCAATTCAAGCAATAATAGCCGAGGTGTGGCTGTTAAAAAGCCCGATCGTAAACAGTAAACCGGGTGTAAACATGTTGTAGATATTCATTGAAATCATTTAATGATTACATTACGCTAAGGTATTGGCAATTAGCTTGAAAAGTGTTGGAAATAGTATCTCCTGTTAAATAAAAACGTACCGCAGCCATTGCAGTCAGAGCACTAGATTCTTACAAATAGAAAACTAAAACATATTTTCAAATAGCCAGGAAAATCGGAAGCATTGCGAAACGAAAACATAGATTACTTAAGCTTTTCGTCTGACACTCAACAGAGTAATACGTCAGAAAGAGAGCGAAACAGAAACCTAACTGATTTTATACTCAGATGTAGATCGAAACCGAGATGTGGATCGATAACCAGATGTATCAGACGAAAAGCTTAAGTAATCTATGTTTTCGTTTCGCTATGCTCCCGATTTTCCTGGCTATTTTTTTTTACCACCCAAAGACTGTCCTAAACATATTTTAGCAACAAAGCTTCAACATTGGGTGCTGATGTTGCCTAAACATATTAGAAATGACCAAAAAAACGATCAGCATATAAAAGTCCATCTCTCGTTTAAGGAATTTAAACCCTGCCAGGACTGTGAAGAAGCCGGAAACTAAGTCAAAGACCACATAGGATCATGTTTAGAACAAATACTTAAACATTGAAAAACTACATTGCCCTGAATTATTCGAAAGAAGCTTGCAAAGCTTGGCAGATCGCTTCTGTTTTTCACAAAATTATACCACAGCCTGAAGGTTCAGAACCCTGGATCCTAACCACCATACTACAAAGAAAAATGTTTTAGAAAAGAAAAACTTAAACATAAATATTTACATTCCCCTAATCGTACATTGCTTTCATAAATTGGGAATTCGCTTGCATATCTTGGCAAAACTCATCTCCCGTGCGGGGAGTCGAAACCCGGCCACGGTGGTGAGAGCGCCGGATCCTAACCACTAGACCACACCGGAATATGTTTTATATTTAAAGCTTAAAGATTTGATTGTCATAATACACTCATATATTGGAAATTAGCTTAAGACGCTTGGCGAAAGGCATAAGCCGAGCGAAGAATCATACCAAACCACGCTAGTGAGAGATCATCAGATTCTAAATAATGCCCCCATTATTAACATGTTTTAATGTCAAAGCTGGAATATTGAATACCTACTTTTTCAGAAAATATTAGATACATTTTAAATGAGGATCAGCTTTGCAAAATGCATCTTCCATTGAAGCAATCATACCCGAGGTGTGCCTTTTAAAATGCCAGATTCTGAACAGTAAACCAGATGTAAACATGATTTAGATATATATCGAAAACATTTAATGATTACCTTATACTAATATATTGGATATTTGTCTTACAAGCTTGAAAAATAGTATCTCCTGTAAAATAAAATGTACCGTAGCAACTGCAATAAGAGCACCAGATTCTTACGAATAGAAAACAAACAACTTTTTACCAATAAAGCTCGAAAGAAAAATTTAAACAAATAATATTTTCCAGACTCCTAATCTATTGGTAATTACCTTTTAAAGCTTAGCAAAACACTCCTCTCTTTTAGAAAATTGTACCCTGGCGTCAGCGGTGTGAGTTCTGGATCCCAACTACAAAACCAGAGTGAAATAGGTTTAGAATGTATAGCTACAAGATTTATATCTTACACTACTTTCAGAAATTGGGAATTAGCTTGCATATCTTAGCAAAACTCCACTCCCGTGCGGGGAATCGAACCCTGGCCACGGCGGTGAAAACGCCGGATCCTAACCACTAGACCACACGGGAACATGTTTTACAATTAATGCTAGAAGATTTAATTGTTTTAATACACTCAGATATAAGAAATTAGCTTACGACGCTTGGGGAAAGGCATAAGTTGAGCAAAGAATCATACCACGACCACGCTTGGGATATCACCAGATTCTTACCACTACCCCCAATAGTAACATGTTTTAATGTCAGAGCTGGAATATTGACTATTTATTTTTTTGGAAAATATTAAAAATAGTTGAAATGAGGATCAGCTTTGCAAAATGCATCTTCAATTCAAGCAATAATAGCCGAGGTGTGGCTGTTAAAAAGCCCGATCGTAAACAGTAAACCGGGTGTAAACATGTTGTAGTTATTCATTGAAATAATTTAATGATTACATTAAGCTAATATATTGTTAATTTGTCTTTCAATCGGCAACGTCTCCATGCGGTTTGAAAGACAAATTAAGAAAGCCATAACTAAGTACTACTCTACGGTCAGCCCCCATCTCGTCTTTTCCTCTAAGAAGATAATTCCATCCATCCGCAAAGATAGTGTGCCTACCACACAAAACAGCCTAGTAGTTTATGAATACTCGTGCCGGTGTGATGCCAGGTACGTAGGTCGCACATCCCAGCGGTTATGTGATAGAATAAAACAACATGTGCCGTCTAGCATACGCCAAAACACTGTGCCGCAACGAGAACAACCATCTCGAGCCTCAAAAACTAAAAGATCACTGAAACATGACTCTGCTATAGGTCAACATTTGCTCGACAATCCAGAGTGTGCTAAAGCCTACAGTGAGAATTGCTTTCGAATTATTGGCAGAGCAAGATACACATTTCACTTAGGTATTTTGGAATCAGTCTACATAAAAACCAGGGATCCCCTATTGTGTAGACAGAAAGAGTTCGTTTTCGCCTTAGGACTCTTAAAGTAATCCTATTGGTCAGCTCACTGTATCGTGGGTGTTGATTGGTTTTCCTACACTATACCAATCATTCACCTCTTTTCTGATTGGCCTATTTTGATCCAACTCTGGGTATATAATCAGTTAGGTTTCTGTTTCGTTCTCTTTCTGACGTATTATTCTGTTGAGTGTCAGACGAAAAGCTTAAGTAATCTATGTTTTCGTTTCGCTATGCTCCCGATTTTCAAAAATATTAAAAATAGTTGAAATGAGGATCAGCTTTGCAAAATGCTTCTTCAATTCAAGCAATAATAGCCCAGGTGTGGCTGTTAAAAAGCCCGATCGTAAACAGTAAACCGGGTGTAAACATGTTATAGATATTCATTGAAATCATTTAAAGATTACATTACGCTAAGATATTGGCAATTAGCTTGGAAAGTGTTGGAAATAGTATCTCCTGTTAAATAAAAACGTACCGCAGCCATTGCAGTTAGAGCACTAGATTCTTACAAATAGAAAAATAAAACATATTTTAAAATAGCCAGGAAAATCGGGAGCATAGCGAAACGAAAACATAGATTACTTAAGCTTTTCGTCTGACACTCAACAGAGTAATACGTCAGAAAGAGAGCGAAACAGAAACCTAGCTGATTATATACCCAGATTTGGATCGAAACCGAGATGTGGATCGATAACCAGATGTGTTAGACGAAAAGCTTAAGTAATCTATGTTTTCCTTTCGCTATGCTCCCGATTTTCCTGGCTATTTTGAAGTTTTGTACCACCCAAAGACTGTTCTAAACATATTTTAGCAAGAAAGCTCCAAAATTTGGTGCTGATGTTGCCTGAACATATTAGAAATTACCAAAAAAAACCATCAACATATAAAAGTCCATCTCTCGTGCAAGGAATTTAAACCCTGCCAGGACTGTGAAAAAGCCGGAAACTAACCAAAAGACCACACAGGAACATGTTTAGAACAAAAACTTAAACATTGAAAAACTACATTGCCCTGAATTATTCGAAAGAAGCTTGCAAAGCTTGACAGATCGCTTATGTTCTTCACAAAATTATACTAAAGCCTGAAGGTTCAGAGCCATGGATCCTAACCAACATACTACAAAGAAAAATGTTTTAGAAAAGAAAAACTTAAACATAGAATATTTACATTCCCCTAATCTCTTGGTAATTACCTTTCAAAGCTTGGAAAAACACTTCTCCCTTGTTGATAATTTTATCCATCGGCTCGGCCGTGAAAACTCTGGATCCTAACTACAAGACCCTAGTGAAACATGTTTAGGATTTATAGCAACATGATCTATATCGTACATTGCTTTCATAAATTGGGAATTCGCTTCCATATTCTTGGCAAAACTCATCTCCCGTGCGGGGAATCGCACCCCGGCCACGGCGGTGAGAGCGCCGGATCCTAACCACTAGACCACACGGGAATATGTTTTACATTTAAAGCTTAAAGATTTGATTGTCATAATACACTCATATATTGGAAATTAGCTTAAGACGCTTGGCGAAAGGCATAAGCCGAGCGAAGAATCATACCAAACCACGCTAGTGAGAGATCATCAGATTCTAAATAATGCCTCCCATTATTAACATGTTTTAATGTCAAAGCTGGAATATTGAATACCTACTTTTTCAGAAAATATTAGATACACTTTAAATGAGAATCAGCTTTGCAAAATGCATCTTCCATTGAAGCAATCATACCCGAGGTGTGCCTTTTAAAATGCCAGATTCTGAACAGTAAACCAGATGTAAACATGATTTAGATATATATCGAAAACATTTAATGATTACCTTATACTAATATATTGGATATTTGTCTTACAAGCTTGAAAAATAGTATTTCCTGTAAAATAAAATGTACCGTAGCAACTGCAATAAGAGCACCAGATTCTTACGAATAGAAAACAAACAACTTTTTACCAATAAAGCTCGAAAGAAAAATTTAAACAAAGAATATTTTCCAGACACCTAATTTATTGGTAATTACCTTTTAAAGCTTAGCAAAACACTGCTTTCTTTTAGAAAATTGTACCCTGGCGTCAGCGGTGTGAGTTCTGGATCCGAACTACAAAACCAGAGTGAAATAGGTTTAGAATGTATAGCTACAAGATTTATATCTTAGACTACTTTCAGAGATTGGGAATTAGCTTGCATATCATAGCAAAACTCAACTCCCGTGGGGGGAATCGAACCCCGGCCACGCAGTGAAAACGCCGGATCCTAACCACTAGACCACACGGGAACATGTTTTACAACTAATGCTAGAAGATTTAATTGTTTTAATAAACTCAGATATAAGAAATTAGCTTACGACGCTTGGGGAAAGGCATAAGCTGAGCAAAGAATCATACCACGACCACGCTTGGGATATCACCAGATTCTTACCACTACCCCCAATAGTAACATGTTTTAATGTCAGAGCTGCAATATTGACTATTTATTTTTTGGAAAATATTAGAACAGTCTTTGGATGGTACAGAAGTTCAAAATAGCCAGGAAAATCGGGAGCATAGCGAAACGAAAACATAGATTACTTAAGCTTTTCGTCTGACACTCAACAGAGTAATACGTCAGAAAGAGAACGAAACAGAAACCTAACTGATTATATACCCAGATGTGGATCGAAACCGAGATGTGGATCGATAACCAGATGTGTCAGACGAAAAGCTTAAGTAATCTATGTTTCGTTTCGCTATGCTCCCGATTTTCCTGGCTATTTTGAAGTTTTGTACCACCCAAAGACTATTTTAAACATATTTTAGCAACAAAGCTCAAAAGTTGGGTGCTGATGTTGCCTGAACATATTAGAAATTACCAAAAGAAACCATCAACATATAAAAGTCCATCTCTCGTGCAAGGAATTTAAACCCTGCCAGGACTGTGAAGAAGCCGGAAACTAACCAAAAGACCACACAGGAACATGTTCAGAACAAAAACTTAAACATTGAAAAACTACATTGCCCTGAATTACTCGAAAGAAGCTTGCAAAGCTTGGCAGATCGCTTCTGTTCTTCACAAAATTATACCACAGCCTGAAGGTTCAGAACCCTGGAGCCTAACCACCATACTACAAAGAAAAATGTTTTAGAAAAGAAAAACTTAAACATAAAATATTTACATTCCCCTAATCTCTTGGTAATTACCTTTCAAAGCTTGGAAAAACACTTCTCCCTTGTTGATAATTTTATCCATCGGCTCGACCGTGAAAACTCTGGATCCTAACTACAAGACCCTAGTGAAACATTTTTAGGATTTATAGCAACATGATTTATATCGTAGATTGCTTTCATAAATTGGGAAATCGCTTGCATATCTTGGCAAAACTCATCTCCCGTGCGGAGAATCGAACCCTGGCCACGGCAGTGAGAGCGCAGGATCCTAACCACTAGACCACACGGGAATATGTTTTACATTTAAAGCTTAAAGATTTGATTGTCATAATACACTCATATATTGGAAATTAGCTTAAGACGCTTGGCAAAAGGCATAAGCCGAGCGAAAAATCATACCAAACCACGCTAGTGGGATCATCAGATTCTAAATAATGCCCCCATTATGAACATGTTTTAATGTCAAAGCTGGAATATTGAATACCTACTTTTTCAGAAAATATTAGAACCATTTTAAATGAGGATGAGCTTTGCAAAATGCATCTTCCATTGAAGGAATCATACCCGAGGTGTGCCTCTGAAAATGCCAGATTCTGAACAGTAAACCATATGTAAACATGATTTAGCTATATATCGAAAACATTTAATGATTACCTTATACTAATATATTGGATATTTGTCTTACAAGCTTGAAAAATAGTATCTCCAGTAAAATAAAATGTACCGTAGCAACTGCAATAAGAGCACCAGATTCTTACGAATAGAAAACAAACAACTTTTTACCAATAAAGCTCGAAAGAAAAATTTAAACATAGAATATTTTCCAGACTCCTAATCTATAGGTAATTACCTTTTAAAGCTTAGCAAAACACTCCTCTCTTTTAGAAAATTGTACCCTGGCGTCAGCGGTGTGAGTTCTGGATCCCAACTACAAAACCAGAGTGAAATAGGTTTAGAATGTATAGCTACAAGATTTATATCTTAGACTACTTTCAGAGATTGGGAATTAGCTTGCATATCATAGCAAAACTCAACTCCCGTGCGGGGAATCGAACCCCGGCCACGGCGGTGAAAACGCCGGATCCTAACCACTAGACCACACGGGAACATGTTTTACACCTAATGCTAGAAGATTTAATTGTTTTAATAAACTCAGATATAAGAAATTAGCTTACGACGCTTGGGGAAGGGCATAAGCTGAGCAAAGAATCATACCACGACCACGCTTGGGATATCACCAGATTCTTACTACTACCCCCAATAGTAACATGTTTTAATGTCAGAGTTGCAATATTGAGTATTTATTTTTTGGAAAATATTAGAACAGTCTTTGGATGGTACAGAACTTCAAAATAGCCAGGAAAGTCGGGAGCATAGCGAAACGAAAACATAGATTACTTAAGCTTTTCGGTTGACACTCAAGAGAGTAATACGTCAGAGAGAGAACGAAACAGAAACCTAACTGATTATATACCCAGAGGTGGATCGAAATAGGCCAATCAGAAAAGAGGTGAATGATTGGTATAGTGTAGGAAAACTAATCAACACCCACGATACAGTGAGCTGACCAATAGGATTACTTTAAGAGTCATAAGGCGAAAACGAACTCTTTCTGTCTACACAATAGGGGATCCCTGGTTTTTATGTAGACTGATTCCAAAATACCTAAGTGAAATGTGGATCTTGCTCTGCCAATAATTGAAAGCAATTCTCACTGTAGGCTTTAGCACACTCTGGATTGTCGAGCAAATGTTGACCTATAGCAGAGTCATGTTTCAGTGATCTTTTAGTTTTTGAGGTGCGAGATGGTTGTTCTTGTTGCGGCACAGTGTTTTGGCGTATGCTAGACGGCACGTGTTGTTTTATTCTGTCACATAACCGCTGGGATGTGCGACCTACGTACCTGGCATCACACCGGCACGAGTATTCATAAACTACTAGGCTGTTTTGTGTGGTAGGCACACTATCTTTGCGGATGGATGGATTTATCTTCTTAGAGGAAAAGACGAGACGGGGGCTGACCGTAGCGTAGCACTTAGTTATGGCTTTCTTAATTTGTCTTTCAATCGGCAACGTCTCCATGCTTATTTACATTCCCCTAATCTCTTGGTAATTACCTTTCAAAGCTTGGAAAAACACTTCTCCCTTGATGATTATTTTATCCATCGGCTCGGCCGTGAAAACTCTGGATCCTAACTACAAGACCCTAGTGAAACATGTTTAGGATTTATAGCAACATGATCTATATCGTACATTGCTTTCATAAATTGGGAATTCGCTTGCATATTCTTGGCAAAACTCATCTCCCGTGCGGGGAATCGCACCCCGGCCACGGCGGTGAGAGCGCCGGATCCTAACCACTAGACCACACGGGAATATGTTTTACATTTAAAGCTTAAAGATTTGATTGTCATAATACACTCATATATTGGAAATTAGCTTAAGACGCTTGGCGAAAGGCATAAGCCGAGCGAAGAATCATACCAAACCACGCTAGTGAGATCATCAGATTCTATATAATGCCCCAGTTATTAACATGTTTTAATGTCAAAGCTGGAATATTGAATACCTTCTTTTTCAGAAAATATTAGATACATTTTAAATGAGGATCAGCTTTGCAAAATGCATCTTCCATTGAAGCAATCATACCCGAGGTGTGCCTTTTAAAATGCCAGATTCTGAACAGTAAACCAGATGTAAACATGATTTAGATATATATCGAAAACATTTAATGATCACCTTATACTAATATATTGGATATTTGTCTTACAAGCTTGAAAAATAGTATCTCCTGTAAAATAAAATGTACCGTAGCAACTGCAATAAGAGCACCAGATTCTTACGAATAGAAA
Source organism: Pelagia noctiluca (assembly GCA_963924455.1). NCBI lineage: Eukaryota > Metazoa > Cnidaria > Scyphozoa > Semaeostomeae > Pelagiidae > Pelagia > Pelagia noctiluca. The sequence goes on along the minus strand of OZ004315.1, from coordinate 5,504,877 downwards.
ACAAACAACTTTCTACCAATAAAGCTCGAAAGAAAAATTTAAACAAAGAATATTTTCCAGACTCCTAATCTATTAGTAATTACTTTTTAAAGATAAGCAAAACACTCCTCTCTTTTAGAAAATTGTACCCTGGCGTCAGCGATGTGAGTTCTGGATCCCAACTACAAAACCCGAGTGAAATAGGTTTAGAATGTATAGCTACAAGATTTATATCTTACACTACTTTCAGAATTTGGGAATTAGCTTGCATATCTTAGCAAAACTCAACTCCTTTGCGGGGAATCGAACCCCGGCCACGGCTGTGAAAACGCCGGATCCTAACCACTAGACCACACGGGAACATGTTTTACAACTAATGCTAGAAGATTTAATTGTTTTAATACACTCAGATATAAGAAATTAGCTTACGACGCTTGGGGAAAGGCATAAGCTGAGCAAAGAATCATACCACGACCGCGCTTGGGATATCACCAGATTCTTACCACTACCCCCAATAGTAACATGTTTTAATGTCAGAGCTGGAATATTGACTATTTATTTTTTTGGAAAATATTAGAAATAGTTGAAATGAGGATCAGCTTTGCAAAATGCATCTTCATTTCAAGAAATAATAGCCGAGGTGTGGCTGTTGAAAAGCCCGATCGTAAACAGTAAACCGGGTGTAAACATGTTGTAGATATTCATTGAAATCATTTAATGATTACATTACGCTAAGTTATTGGCAATTAGCTTGGAAAGTGTTGAAAATAGTATCTCCTGTTAAATAAAAACGTACCGCAGCCATTGCAGTCAGAGCACTAGATTCTTACAAATAGAAAACTAAAACATATTTTAAAATAGCCAGGAAAATCGGGAGCATAGCGAAACGAAAACGTAGATTACTTAAGCTTTTCGTCTGACACTCAACAGAGTAATACGTCAGAAAGAGAGCGAAACAGAAACCTAACTGATTATATACCCAGATGTGGATCAAAACCGAGATGTGGATCGATAACCAGATGTTTTAGACGAAAAGCTTAAGTAATCTATGTTTTCGTTTCGCTATGCTCCCGATTTTCCTGGCTATTTTAAAGTTTTGTACCACCCAAAGACTATTCTAAACATATTTTAGCAACAAAGCTCCAAAATTGGGTGCTGATGTTGCCTGAACATATAAGAAATTACGAAAAAAACCATCAACATATAAAAGTCCATCTCCCGTGCAAGGAATTTAAACCCTGCCAGGACTGTGAAGAAGCCGGAAACTAACCCAAAGACCACACAGGAACATGTTTAGAACAAATACTTAAACATTGAAAAACTACATTCCCCTGAATTATTCGAAAGAAGCTTGCAAAGCTTGGCAGATCGCTTCTGTTCTTCACAAAATTATACCACAGCCTGAAGGTTCAGAACCCTGGAGCCTAATCACGATACTACAAAGAAAAATGTTTTAGAAAAGAAAAACTAAAACATAGAATATTTACATTCCCCTAATCTCTTGGTAATTACCTTTCAAAGCTTGGAAAAACACTTCTCCCTTGTTGATAATTTTATCCATCGGCTCGGCCGTGAAAACTCTAAATCCTAACTACAAGACCCTAGTGAAACATGTTTAGGATTTTTAGCAACATGATTTATATCGTACCTTGCTTTCATTAATTAGGAATTCGCTTGCATATCTTGGCAAAACTCATCTCCCGTGCGGGGAATCGAACCACGGCCACGGCGGTGAAAGCGTCGGATCCTAACCACTAGACCACACAGGTATATGTTTTACATTTAAAGCTTAAAGATTTGATCGTCATAATACACTCATATATTGGAAATTAGCTTAAGACGCATGGCAAAAGGGATAAGCCGAGCGAAGAATCATACCAAACCACGCCAGTGAGATCATCAGATTCTAAATAATGCCCCCATTATGAACATGTTTTAATGTCAAAGCTGGAATATTGAATACCTACTTTTTCAGGAAATATTGGATACATTTTAAATTAGGATCAGCTTTGCAAAATGCATCTTCCATTGAAGCAATCATACCCGAGGTGTGCCTTTTAAAATGCCAGATTCTGAACAGTAAACCAGATGTAAACATGATTTAGATATAAATCAAAAACATTTAATGATTACCTTATACTAATATATTGGATATTTGTCTTACAAGCTTGAAAAATAGTATCTCCTGTAAAATAAAATGTACCGTAGCAACTGCAATAAGAGCACCAGATTCTTACGAATAGAAAACAAACAACTTTTTACCAATAAAGCTCGAAAGAAAATTTAAACAAAGAATATTTTCCAGACGCCTAATCTATTGGTAATTACCTTTTAAAGCTTAGCAAAACACTCCTCTCTTTTAGAAAATTGTACCCTGGCGTCAGCGATGTGAGTTCTGGAACCCAACTATAAAACCCGAGTGAAATAGGTTTAGAATGTATAGCTACAAGATTTATATCTTACACTACTTTCAGAACTTTGGAATTAGCTTGCATATCTTAGCAAAACTCAACTTCTGTGCGGGGAATCGAACCCCGGCCACGGCTGTGAAAACGCCGGATCCTAACCACTAGACCACACGGGAACATGTTTTACAACTAATGCTAGAAGATTTAATTGTTTTAATACACTCAGATATAAGAAATTAGCTTACGACGCTTGGGGGAAGGCATAAACTGAGCAAAGAATCATACCACGACCACGCTTGGGATATCACCAGATTCTTACCACTACCCCCAATAGTAACATGTTTTAATGTCAGAGCTGGAATATTGACTATTTATTTTTTGGAAAATATTAGAAATAGTTGAAATGAGGATCAGCTTTGCAAAATGCATCTTCAATTCAAGCAACAACAGCCGAGGTGTTGCTGTTAAAAAGCCCGATCGTAAACAAAAAACCGGGTGTAAACATGTTGTAGATATTCATTGAAATCATTTAATGATTACATTACGCTAAGATATTGGCAATTAGCTTGGAAAGTGTTGGAAATAGTATCTCCTGTTAAATAAAAACGTACCGCAGCCATTGCAGTCAGAGCACTAGATTCTTACAAATAGAAAACTAAAACATATTTTCAAATAGCCAGGAAATTCGGGAGCATAGCGAAACGAAAACATAAATTACTTAAGCTTTTCGTCTGACAATCAACAGAGTAATACGTCAGAAAGAGAGCGAAACAGAAACCTAACTGATTATATAACCAGATGTGGATCGAAACCGAGATGTGGATCGATAACCAGATGTGTCAGACGAAAAGCTTAAGTAATCTATGTTTTCGTTTAGCTATGCTCCCGATTTTCCTGGCTATTTTGAAGTTTTGTACCACCCAAAGACTGTTCTAAACATATTCTAGCAACAAAGCTCCAAAATTGGGTGCTGATGTTGCCTGAACATATAAGAAATTACCAAAAAAAACCATCAACATATAAAAGTCCATCTCCCGTGCAAGGAATTTTAACCCTGCCAGGACTGTGAAGAAGCCGGAAACTAACCAAAAGACCACACAGGAACATGTTTAGAACAAATACTTAAACATTGAAAAACTACAATGCCCTGAATTATTCGAAAGAAGCTTGCAAAGCTTGGCAGATCGCTTCTGTTCTTCACAAAATTATAACACAGCCTGAAGGTTCAGAACCCTGGAGCCTAATCACCATACTACAAAGAAAAATGTTTTAGAAAAGAAAAACTTAAACATAGAATATTTACAATCCCCTAATCTCTTGGTAATTACCTTTCAAAGCTTGGAAAAACACTTCTCCCTTGTTGATAATTTTATTTATCACGTCGGCCGTGAAAACTCTGGATCCTAACTACAAGACCCTAGTGAAACATGTTTAGGATTCATAGCAACATGATTTATATCCTACATTGCTTTCATAAATTGGGAATTCGCTTGCATATCTTGGCAAAACTCATCTCCCGTGCGGGGAATCGAACCCCGGCCACGGCAGTGAAAACGCCGGATTCTAACCACTAGTCCACACGGGAACATGTTTTACAACTAATGCTAGAAGATTTAATTGTTTTAATACACTCATATATAAGAAATTAGCTTACGACGCTTGGGGAAAGGCATAAGCTGAGCAAAGAATCATACCACGACCACGCTTGGGATATCACCAGATTCTTACCACTACCCCCAATAGTAACATGTTTTAATGTCAGAGCTGGAATATTGACTATTTACTTTTTTGGAAAATATTAGAAATAGTTGAAATGAGGATCAGCTTTGAAAAATGCATCTTCAATTCAAGCAATAATAGCCGAGGTGTGGCTGTTAAAAAGCCCGATCGTAAACAGTAAACCGGGTGTAAACATGTTGTAGATATTCATTGAAATCATTTAATGATTACATTACGCTAAGATATTGGCAATTAGCTTGGAAAGTGTTGGAAATAGTATCTCCTGTTAAATTAAAACGTACCGCAGCCATTGCAGTCAGAGCACTAGATTCTTACAAATAGAAAACTAAAGCATATTTTAAAATAGCCAGGAAAATCGGGAGCATAGCGAAACGAAAACATAGATTACTTAAGCTTTTCGTCTGACACTCAACAGAGTAATACGTCAGAAAGAGAGCGAAACAGCAACCTAACTGATTATATACCCAGATGTGGATCGAAATCGAGATGTGGATCGATAACCAGATGTGTCAGACGAAAAGCTTAAGTAATCTATGTTTTTGTTTCGCTATGCTCCCGATTTTCCTGGCTATTTTGAAGTTTTGTACCACCCAAAGACTATTCTAAACATATTTTAGCAACAAAGCTCCAAAATTGGGTGCTGATGTTGCCTGAACATATTAGAAATTACCAAAAGAAACCATCAACATATAAAAGTCCATCTCTCGTGCAAGGAATTTAAACCCTGCCAGGACTGTGAAGAAGCCGGAAACTAACCAAAAGACCACACAGGAACATGTTTAGAACAAATACTTAAACATTGAAAAACTACATTGCCCTGAATTATTCGAAAGAAGCTTGCAAAGCTTGGCAGATCGCTTCTGTTCATCACAAAATTATACCACAGCCTGAAGGTTAGAACCCTGGATCCTAACCACCATACTACAAAGAAAAATGTTTTAGAAAAGAAAAACTTAAACATAGAATATTTACATTCCCCTAATCTCTTGGTAATTACCTTTCAAAGCTTGGAAAAACACTTCTCCCTTGTTGATAATTTTATCCATCGGCTCGGCCGTGAAAACTCTGGATCCTAACTACAAGACCCTAGTGAAACATGTTTAGGATTTATAGCAACATGATTTATATTGTACATTGCTTTCATAAATTGGGAATTCGCTTGCATATCTTGGCAAAACTCATCTCCCGTGCGGGGAATCGAACCCCGGCCACGGCGGTGAGAGCGCCGGATCCTAACCACTAGACCACACGGGAATATGTTTTATATTTAAAGCTTAAAGATTTGATTGTCATAATACACTCATATATTGGAAATTAGCTTAAGACGCTTGGCGAAAGGCATAAGCCGAGCGAAGAATCATACCAAACCACGCTAGTGAGATCATCAGATTCTAAATAATGCCCCCATTATTAACATGTTTTAATGTCAAAGCTGGAATATTGAATACCTACTTTTTCAGAAAATATTAGATACATTTTAAATGAGGATCAGCTTTGCAAAATACATCTTCCATTGAAGCAATCATACCCGAGGTGTGCCTTTTAAAATGCCAGATTCTGAACAGTAAACCAGATGTAAACATGATTTAGATATATATCGAAAACATTTAATGATTACCTTATACTAATATATTGGATATTTGTCTTACAAGCTTGAAAAATAGTATCTCCTGTAAAATAAAATGTACCGTAGCAACTGCAATAAGAGCACCAGATTCTTACGAATAGAAAACAAACAACTTTTTACCAATAAAGCTCGAAAGAAAAATTTAAACAAAGAATATTTTCCAGACTCCTAATCTATTGGTAATTACCTTTTAAAGCTTAGCAAAACACTCCTCTCTTTTAGAAAATTGTATCCTGGCGTCAGCGGTGTGAGTTCTGGATCCCAACTACAAAACCAGAGTGAAATAGGTTTAGAATGTATAGCTACAAGATTTATATCTTACACTACTTTCAGAAATTGGGAATTAGCTTGCATATCTTAGCAAAACTCAACTCCCGTGCGGGGAATTGAACCCCGGCCACGGCGGTGAAAACGCCGGATCCTAACCACTAGCCCACACGGGAACATGTTTTACAACTAATGCTAGAAGATTTAATTGTTTTAATAGACTCAGATATAAGAAATTAGCTTACGACGCTTAGGGAAAGGCATAAGCTGAGCAAAGAATCATACCACGACCACGCTTGGGGTATCACCAGATTCTTACCACTACCCCCAATAGTAACATGTTTTAATGTCAGAGCTGGAATATTGACTATTTACTTTTTTGGAAAATATTAGAAATAGTTGAAATGAGGATCAGCTTTGAAAAATGCATCTTCAATTCAAGCAATAATAGCCGAGGTGTGGCTGTTAAAAAGCCCGATCGTAAACAGTAAACCGGGTGTAAACATGTTGTAGATATTCATTGAAATCATTTAATGATTACATTACGCTAAGATATTGGCAATTAGCTTGGAAAGTGTTGGAAATAGTATCTCCTGTTAAATTAAAACGTACCGCAGCCATTGCAGTCAGAGCACTAGATTCTTACAAATAGAAAACTAAAGCATATTTTAAAATAGCCAGGAAAATCGGGAGCATAGCGAAACGAAAACATAGATTACTTAAGCTTTTCGTCTGACACTCAACAGAGTAATACGTCAGAAAGAGAGCGAAACAGCAACCTAACTGATTATATACCCAGATGTGGATCGAAATCGAGATGTGGATCGATAACCAGATGTGTCAGACGAAAAGCTTAAGTAATCTATGTTTTTGTTTCGCTATGCTCCCGATTTTCCTGGCTATTTTGAAGTTTTGTACCACCCAAAGACTATTCTAAACATATTTTAGCAACAAAGCTCCAAAATTGGGTGCTGATGTTGCCTGAACATATTAGAAATTACCAAAAGAAACCATCAACATATAAAGGTCCATCTCTCGTGCAAGGAATTTAAACCCTGCCAGGACTGTGAAGAAGCCGGAAACTAACCAAAAGACCACACAGGAACATGTTTAGAACAAATACTTAAACATTGAAAAACTACATTGCCCTGAATTATTCGAAAGAAGCTTGCAAAGCTTGGCAGATCGCTTCTGTTCATCACAAAATTATACCACAGCCTGAAGGTTAGAACCCTGGATCCTAACCACCATACTACAAAGAAAAATGTTTTAGAAAAGAAAAACTTAAACATAGAATATTTACATTCCCCTAATCTCTTGGTAATTACCTTTCAAAGCTTGGAAAAACACTTCTCCCTTGTTGATAATTTTATCCATCGGCTCGGCCGTGAAAACTCTGGATCCTAACTACAAGACCCTAGTGAAACATGTTTAGGATTTATAGCAACATGATTTATATTGTACATTGCTTTCATAAATTGGGAATTCGCTTGCATATCTTGGCAAAACTCATCTCCCGTGCGGGGAATCGAACCCCGGCCACGGCGGTGAGAGCGCCGGATCCTAACCACTAGACCACACGGGAATATGTTTTATATTTAAAGCTTAAAGATTTGATTGTCATAATACACTCATATATTGGAAATTAGCTTAAGACGCTTGGCGAAAGGCATAAGCCGAGCGAAGAATCATACCAAACCACGCTAGTGAGATCATCAGATTCTAAATAATGCCCCCATTATTAACATGTTTTAATGTCAAAGCTGGAATATTGAATACCTACTTTTTCAGAAAATATTAGATACATTTTAAATGAGGATCAGCTTTGCAAAATACATCTTCCATTGAAGCAATCATACCCGAGGTGTGCCTTTTAAAATGCCAGATTCTGAACAGTAAACCAGATGTAAACATGATTTAGATATATATCGAAAACATTTAATGATTACCTTATACTAATATATTGGATATTTGTCTTACAAGCTTGAAAAATAGTATCTCCTGTAAAATAAAATGTACCGTAGCAACTGCAATAAGAGCACCAGATTCTTACGAATAGAAAACAAACAACTTTTTACCAATAAAGCTCGAAAGAAAAATTTAAACAAAGAATATTTTCCAGACTCCTAATCTATTGGTAATTACCTTGTAAAGCTTAGCAAAACACTCCTCTCTTTTAGAAAATTGTACCCTGGCGTCAGCAGTTTGAGTTCTGGATCCCAACTACAAAACCAGAGTGAAATAGGTTTAGAATGTATAGCTACAAGATTTATATCTTACACTACTTTCAGAAATTGGGAATTAGCTTGCATATCTTAGCAAAACTCAACTCCCGTGCGGGGAATTGAACCCCGGCCACGGCGGTGAAAACGCCGGATCCTAACCACTAGCCCACACGGGAACATGTTTTACAACTAATGCTAGAAGATTTAATTGTTTTAATACACTCAGATATAAGAAATTAGCTTACGACGCTTAGGGAAAGGCATAAGCTGAGCAAAGAATCATACCACGACCACGCTTGGGGTATCACCAGATTCTTACCACTACCCCCAATAGTAACATGTTTTAATGTCAGAGCTGGAATATTGACTATTTATTTTTTTGGAAAATATTAGAAATAGTTAAAATGAGGATCAGCTTTGCAAAATGCATCTTCAATTCAAGCAATAACAGCCGAGGTGTGGCTGTTAAAAAGCCCGATCGTAAACAGTAAACCGGGTGTAAACATGTTGTAGATATTCATTGAAATCATTTAATGATTACATTACGCTAAGGTATTGGCAATTAGCTTGGAAAGTGTTGGAAATAGTATCTCCTGTTAAATAAAAACGTACCGCAGCCATTGCAGTCAGAGCACTAGCTTCTTACAAATAGAAAACTAAAACATATTTTAGAATAGCCAGGAAAATCGGGAGAATAGCGAAACGAAAACATAGATTACTTAAGCTTTTCGTCTGACACTCAACAGAGTAATACGTCAGAAAGAGAGCGAAACAGAAACCTAACTGATTATATACCCAGATGTGGATCGAAATCGAGATGTGGATCGATAACCAGATGTGTCAGACGAAAAGCTTAAGTAATCTATGTTTTCGTTTCGCTATGCTCCCGATTTTCCTGGCTATTTTGAAGTTTTGTACCACCCAAAGACTGTTCTAAACATATTTTAGCAACAAAGCTCCAAAATTGGGTGCTGATGTTGCCTGAACATATTAGAAATTACCAAAAAAAACCATCAACATATAAAAGTCCATCTCTCGTGCAAGAATTTAAACCCTGCCAGGACTGTGAAGAAGCCGGAAACTAACCCAAAGACCACACAGGAACATGTTAAGAACAAAAACTTAAACATTGAAAAACTACATTTTCCTGAATTATTCGAAAGAAGCTTGCAAAGCTTGGCAGATCGCTTCTGTTCTTCACAAAATTATACCACAGCCTGAAGGTTCAGAACCCTGGATCCTAACCACCATACTACAAAGAAAAATGTTTTAGAAAAGAAAAACTTAAACATAGAATATTTACATTCCCCTAATCTCTTGGTAATTACCTTTCAAAGCTTGGAAAAACTCCCTTGTTGATAATTTTATCCATCGGCTCGGCCGTGAAAACTCTGGATCCTAACTACAAGACCCTAGTGAAACATGTTTAGGATTTATAGCAACATGATTTATACCGTACATTGCTTTCATAAATTGGGAATTCGCTAGCATATCTTGGCAAAACTCATCTCCCGTGCGGGGAGTCGAACCCCGGCCACGGCGGTGAGAGCGCCGGATCCTAACCACTAGACCACACGGGAATATGTTTTACATTTAAAGCTTAAAGATTTGATTGTCATAATACACTCATATATTGGAAATTAGCTTAAGACGCTTGGCGAAAGGCATAAGCCGAGCGAAGAATCATACCAAACCACGCTAGTGAGATCATCAGATTCTAAATAATGCCCCCATTATTAACATGTTTTAATGTCAAAGCTGGAATATTGAATACCTACTTTTTCAGAAAATATTAGATACATTTTAAATGAGGATCAGCTTTGCAAAATAAATCTTCCATTGAAGCAATCATACCCGAGGTGTGCCTTTTAAAATGCCAGATTCTGAACAGTAAACCAGATGTAAACATGATTTAGATATATATCGAAAACATTTAATGATTACCTTATACTAATATATTCGATATTTGTCTTACAAGCTTGAAAAATAGTATCTCCTGTAAAATAAAATGTACCTAAGCAACTGCAATAAGAGCACCAGATTCTTACGAATAGAAAACAAACAACTTTCTACCAATAAAGCTCGAAAGAAAAATTTAAACAAAGAATATTTTCCAGACTCCTAATCTATTGGTAATTACCTTTTAAAGCTTAGCAAAACACTCCTCTCTTTTAGAAAATTGTACCCTGGCGTCAGCGGTGTGAGTTCTTGATCCCAACTACAAAACCAGAGTGAAATAGGTTTAGAATGTATAGCTACAAGATTTATATCTTAGACTACTTTCAGAAATTGGGAATAAGCTTGCATATCTTAGCAAAACTCCACTCCCGTGCGGGGAATCGAACCCCGGCCACGGCGGTGAAAACGCCGGATCCTAACCACTAGACAACACGGGAACATGTTTTACAACTAATGCTAGAAGATTTAATTGTTTTAATACACTCATATATAAGAAATTAGCTTACGACGCTTGGGGAAAGGCATAAGCTGAGCAAAGAATCATACCACGACCACGCTTGGGATATCACCAGATTCTTACCACTACCCCCAATAGTAACATGTTTTAATGTCAGAGCTGGAATATTGACTATTTATTTTTTTGGAAAATATTAGAAATAGTTGAAATGAGGATCAGCTTTGCAAAATGCATCTTCAATTCAAGCAATAATAGCCGAGGTGTGGCTGTTAAAAAGCCCGATCGTAAACAGTAAACCGGGTGTAAACATGTTGTAGATATTCATTGAAATCATTTAATGATTACATTACGCTAAGATATTGGCAATTAGCTTGGAAAGTGTTGGAAATAGTATCTCCTGTTAAATAAAAGCGTACCGCAGCCATTGCAGTCAGAGCACTAGATTCTTACAAATAGAAAACTAAAGCATATTTTAAAATAGCCAGGAAAATCGGGAGCATAGTGAAACGAAAACATAGATTACTTAAGCTTTTCGTCTGACACTCAACAGAGTAATACGTCAGAAAGAGAGCGAAACAGAAACCTAACTGATTATATACCCAGATGTGGATCGAAACCGAGATGTGGATCGATAACCAGATGTGTCAGACGAAAAGCATAAGTAATCTATGTTTTCGTTTCGCTCTGCTCCCAATTTTCCTGGCCATTTTGAAGTTTTGTACCACCCAAAGACTATTCTAAACATATTTTAGCAACAAAGCTCCAAAATTGGGTGCTGATGTTGCCTGAACATATTAGAAATTACCAAAAAAAACCATCAACATATAAAAGTCCATCTCTCGTGCAAGGAATTTAAACCCTGCCAGGACTGTGAAGAAGCCGGAAACTAACCAAAAGACCACACAGGAACATGTTTAGAACAAATACTTAAACATTGAAAAACTACATTGCCCTGAATTATTCGAAAGAAGCTTGCAAAGCTTGGCAGATCGCTTCTGTTCATCACAAAATTATACCACAGCCTGAAGGTTAGAACCCTGGATCCTAACCACCATACTACAAAGAAAAATGTTTTAGAAAAGAAAAACTTAAACATAGAATATTTACATTCCCCTAATCTCTTGGTAATTACCTTTCAAAGCTTGGAAAAACACTTCTCCCTTGTTGATAATTTTATCCAACGGCTCGGCCGTGAAAACTCTGGATCCTAACTACAAGACCCTAGTGAAACATGTTTAGGATTTATAGCAACATGATTTATATCGTACATTGCTTTCATAAATTGGGAATTCGCTTGCATATCTTGGCAAAACTCATCTCCCGTGCGGGGAGTCGAACCCCGGCCACGGCGGTGAGAGCGCCGGATCCTAACCACTAGACCACACGGGAATATGTTTTACATTTAAAGCTTAAAGATTTGATTGTCATAATACACTCATATATTTGAAATTAGCTTAAGACGCTTGGCGAAAGGCATAAGCCGAGCGAAGAATCATACCAAACCACGCTAGTGAGATCATCAGATTCTAAATAATGCCCCCATTATTAACATGTTTTAATGTCAAAGCTGGAATATTGAATACCTACTTTTTCAGAAAATATTAGATACATTTTAAATGAGAATCAGCTTTGCAAAATACATCTTCCATTGAAGCAATCATACCCGAGGTGTGCCTTTTAAAATGCCAGATTCTGAACAGTAAACCAGATGTAAACATGATTTAGATATATATCGAAAACATTTAATGATTACCTTATACTAATATATTGGATATTTGTCTTACAAGCTTGAAAAATAGTATCTCCTGTAAAATAAAATGTACCGTAGCAACTGCAATAAGAGCACCAGATTCTTACGAATAGAAAACAAACAACTTTTTACCAATAAAGCTCGAAAGAAAAATTTAAAAAAAGAATATTTTCCAGACTCCTAATCTATTGGTAATTACCTTTTAAGGCTTAGCAAAACACTCCTCTCTTTTAGAAAATTGTACCCTGGCGTCAGCGGTGTGAGTTCTGGATCCCAACTACAAAACCAGAGTGAAATAGGTTTAGAATGTATAGCTACAAGATTTATATCTTACACTACTTTCAGAAATTGGGAATTAGCTTGCATATCTTAGCAAAACTCAACTCCCGTGCGGGGAATTGAACCCCGGCCACGGCGGTGAAAACGCCGGATCCTAACCACTAGCCCACACGGGAACATGTTTTACAACTAATGCTAGAAGATTTAATTGTTTTAATACACTCAGATATAAGAAATTAGCTTACGACGCTTAGGGAAAGGCATAAGCTGAGCAAAGAATCATACCACGACCACGCTTGGGATATCACCAGATTCTTACCACTACCCCCAATAGTAACATGTTTTAATGTCAGAGCTGGAATATTGACTATTTATTTTTTTGGAAAATATTAGAAATAGTTAAAATGAGGATCAGCTTTGCAAAATGCATCTTCAATTCAAGCAATAACAGCCGAGGTGTGGCTGTTAAAAAGCCCGATCGTAAACAGTAAACCGGGTGTAAACATGTTGTAGATATTCATTGAAATCATTTAATGATTACATTACGCTAAGGTATTGGCAATTAGCTTGGAAAGTGTTGGAAATAGTATCTCCTGTTAAATAAAAACGTACCGCAGCCATTGCAGTCAGAGCACTAGCTTCTTACAAATAGAAAACTAAAACATATTTTAGAATAGCCAGGAAAATCGGGAGCATAGCGAAACGAAAACATAGATTACTTAAGCTTTTCGTCTGACACTCAACAGAGTAATACGTCAGAAATAGAGCGAAACAGAAACCTAACTGATTATATACCCAGATGTGCATCGAAATCGAGATGTGGATCGATAACCAGATGTGTCAGACGAAAAGCTTAAGTAATCTATGTTTTCGTTTCGCTATGCTCCCGATTTTCCTGGCTATTTTGAAGTTTTGTACCACCCAAAGACTGTTCTAAACATATTTTTAGCAACAAAGCTCCAAAATTGGGTGCTGATGTTGGCTGAACATATTAGAAATTACCAAAAAAAACCATCAACATATAAAAGTCCATCTCTCGTGCAAGAATTTAAACCCTGCCAGGACTGTGAAGAAGCCGGAAACTAACCCAAAGACCACACAGGAACATGTTAAGAACAAAAACTTAAACATTGAAAAACTACATTGCCCTGAATTATTCGAAAGAAGCTTGCAAAGCTTGGCAGATCGCTTCTGTTCTTCACAAAATTATACCACAGCCTTAAGGTTCAGAACCCTGGATCCTAACCACCATACTACAAAGAAAAATGTTTTAGAAAAGAAAAACTTAAACATAGAATATTTACATTCCCCTAATCTCTTGGTAATTACCTTTCAAAGCTTGGAAAAACTCCCTTGTTGATAATTTTATCCATCGGCTCGGCCGTGAAAACTCTGGATCCTAACTACAAGACCCTAGTGAAACATGTTTAGGATTTATAGCAACATGATTTATATTGTACATTGCTTTCATAAATTGGGAATTCGCTAGCATATCTTGGCAAAACTCATCTCCCGTCCGGGGAATCGAGCCCCGGCCACGGCGGTGAGAGCAACGGATCCTAACCACTAGACCACACGGGAATATGTTTTACATTTAAAGCTTAAAGATTTGATTGTCATAATACACTCATATATTGGAAATTAGCTTAAGACGCTTGGCGAAAGGCATAAGCCGAGCGAAGAATCATACCAAACCACGCTAGTGAGATCATCAGATTCTAAATAATGCCCCCATTATTAACATGTTTTAATGTCAAAGCTGGAATATTGAATACCTACTTTTTCAGAAAATATTAGATACATTTTAAATGAGGATCAGCTTTGCAAAATGCATCTTCCATTGAAGCAATCATACCCGAGGTGTGCCTTTTAAAATGCCAGATTCTGAACAGTAAACCAGATGTAAACATGATTTAGATATATATCGAAAACATTTAATGATTACCTTATACTAATATATTGGATATTTGTCTTACAAGCTTGAAAAATAGTATCTCCTGTAAAATAAAATGTACCGTAGCAACTGCAATAAGAGCACCAGATTCTTACGAATAGAAAACTAACAACTTTTTACCAATAAAGCTCGAAAGAAAAATTTAAACAAAGAATATTTTCCAGACTCCTAATCTATTGGTAATTACCTTTTAAAGCTTAGCAAAACACTCCTCTCTTTTAGAAAATTGTACCCTGGCGTCAGCGGTGTGAGTTCTGGATCCCAACTACAAAACCAGAGTGAAATAGGTTTAGAATGTATAGCTACAAGATTTATATATTACATTACTTTCAGAAATTGGGAATTAGCTTGCATATCTTAGCAAAACTCAACTCCCGTGCGGGGAATCGAACCCCGGCCACGGCGGTGAAAACGCCGGATCCTAACCACTAGACAACACGGGAACATGTTTTACAACTAATGCTAGAAGATTTAATTGTTTTAATACACTCAGATATAAGAAATTAGCTTACGACGCTTGGGGAAAGGCATAAGCTGAGCAAAGAATCATACCACGACCACGCTTGGGATATCACCAGATTCTTACCACTACCCCCAATAGTAACATGTTTTAATGTCAGAGCTGGAATATTGACTATTTATTTTTTTGGAAAATATTAGAAATATTTGAAATGAGGATCAGCTTTGCAAAATGCATCTTCAATTCAAGCAATAATAGCCGAGGTGTGGCTGTTAAAAAGCCCGATCGTAAACAGTAAACCGGGTGTAAACATGTTGTAGATATTCATTGAAATCATTTAATGATTACATTACGCTAAGATATTGGCAATTAGCTTGGAAAGTGTTGGAAATAGTATCTCCTGTTAAATTAAAACGTACCGCAGCCATTGCAGTCAGAGCACTAGATTCTTACAAATAGAAAACTAAAACATATTTTAAAAGAGCCAGGAAAATCGGGAGCATAGCGAAACGAAAACATAGATTACTTAAGCTTTTCGTCTGACACTCAACAGAGTAATACGTCAGAAAGAGAGCGAAACAGAAACCTAACTGATTATATACCCAGATGTGGATCGAAACCGAGATGTGGATCGATAACCAGATGTGTCAGACGAAAAACTTAAGTAATCTATGTTTTCGTTTCGCTATGCTCCCGATTTTCCTGGCTATTTTGAAGTTTTGTACCACCCAAAGACTGTTCTAAACATATTTTAGCAACAAAGCTCCAAAATTTGGTGCTGATGTTGCCTGAACATATTAGAAATTACCATAAAAAACCATCAACATATAAAAGTCCATCTCTCGTGCAAGGAATTTAAACCCTGCCAGGACTGTGAAGAAGCCGGAATCTAACCAAAAGACCACACCGGAACATGTTTAAAACAAAAACATAAACATTGAAAAACTACATTGCCCTGAATTATTCGAAAGAAGCTTGCAAAGCTTGGCAGATCGCTTCTGTTCTTCACAAAATTATACCACAGCCTGAAGGTTCAGAACCCTGGATCCTAACCACCATACTACAAAGAAAAATGTTTCAGAAAAGAAAAACTTAAACATAGAATATTTACATTCCCCTAATCTCTTGGTAATTACCTTTCAAAACTTGGAAAAACACTTCCCCTTGTTGATAATTTTATCCATCGGACGGCCGTGAAAACTCTGGATCCTAATTGCAAGACTCTAGTTAAACATGTTTAGGATTTATAGCAACATGATCTATATCGTACATTATTTTCATAAATTGGGAATTCGCTTGCATATCTTGGCAAAACTCATCTCCCGTGCGGGCAATCGAAACCCGGGCACGGGGGTGAGAGCGCCGGATCCTCACCACTAGACCACACGGGAATATGTTTTACATTTAAAGCTTAAAGATTTGATTGTCATAATACACTCATATATTGGAAATTAGCTTAAGACGCTTGGCGAAAGGCATAAGCCGAGCGAAGAATCATACCAAACCACGCTAGTGAGATCATCAGATTCTAAATAATGCCCCCATTATTAACATGTTTTAATGTCAAAGCTAGAATATTAAATACCTAGTTTTTCAGAAAATATTAGATACATTTTAAATGAGGATCAGCTTTGCAAAATGCATCTTCCATTGAAGCAATCATACCCGAGGTGTGCCTTTTAAAATGCCAGATTCTGAACAGTAAACCAGATGTAAACATGATTTAGATATATATCAAAAACATTTAATGATTACCTTATACTAATATATTGGATATTTGTCTTACAAGCTTGAAAAATAGTATCTCCTGTAAAATAAAATGTACCGTAGCAACTGCAATACGAGCACCAGATTCTTACGAATAGAAAACAAACAACTTTTTACCAATAAAGCAAGAAAGAAAAATTTAAACAAAGAATATTTTCCAGACTCCTAATCTATTGGTAATTACCTTTTAAAGCTTAGCAAATCACTCCTCTCTTTTAAAAAATTGTACCCTGGCGTCAGCGGTGTGAGTTCTGGATCCCAACTACAAAGCCAGAGTGAAATAGGTTTAGAATGTATAGCTACAAGATTTATATCTTACACTAATTTTAGAAATTGAGAATTAGCTTGCATATCTTAGCAGAACTCAACTCCCGTGCGGGGAATCGAACCCCGGCCACGGCGGTGAAAACGTTTGTTCCTAACCACTAGACCACACGGGAACATGTTTTACAACTAATGCTAGAAGATTTCATTGTTTTAATACACTCAGATATAAGAAATTAGCTTACGACGCTTGGGGAAAGGCATAAGCTGAGCAAAGAATCATACCACGACCACGCTTGGGATATCACCAGATTCTTACCACTACCCCCAATAGTAACATGTTTTAATGTCAGAGCTGGAATATTGACTATTTATTTTTTTGGAAAATATTAGAAATAGTTGAAATGAGGATCAGCTTTGCAAAATGCATCTTCAATTCAAGCAATAATAGCCGAGGTGTGGCTGTTAAAAAGCCCGATCGTTAACAGTAAACCGGGTGTAGACATGTTGTAGATATTCATTGAAATCATTTAATGATTACATTACGCTAAGATATTGGCAATTAGCTTGGAAAGTGTTGGAAATAGTATCTCCTGTTAAATAAAAACGTACCGCAGCCATTGCAGTCAGAGCACTAGATTCTTACAAATAGAAAACTAAAACATATTTTAAAATAGCCAGGAAAATCGGGAGCATAGCGAAACGAAAACATAGATTACTTAAGCTTTTCGTCTGACACTCAACAGAGTAATACGTCAGAAAGAGAGCGAAACAGAAACCTAACTGATTATATACCCAGATGTGGATCGAAACCGAGATGTGGATCGATAACCAGATGTGTCAGACGAAAAGCTTAAGTAATCTATGTTTTCGTCTCGCTATGCTCCCGATTTTCCTGGCTATTTTGAAGTTTTGTACCACCCAAAGACTGTTCGAAACATATTTTAGCAACAAAGCTCCAAAATTGGGTGCTGAACATATTAGAAATTACCAAAAAAAACCATCAACATAAAAAAGTCCATCTCTCGTGCAAGGAATTTAAACCCTGCCAGGACTGTGAAGAAGTTGGAAACTAACCCAAAGACCACAAAGAAACATGTTTAGAACAAATACTTAAACATTGAAAAACTACATTGCCCTGAATTATTCGAAAGAAGCTTGCAAAGCTTGGCAGATCGCTTCTGTTCTTCACAAAATTATACCACAGCCTGAAGGTTCAGAGCCCTGGATCCTAACCACCATACTACAAAGAAAAATGTTTTAGAAAAGAAAAACTTAAACATAGAATAATTACATTCCCCTAATCTCTTGGTAATTACTTTTCAAAGCTTGGAAAAACACTTCTCCCTTGTTGATAATTTTATCCATCGGCTCAGCCGTGAAAACTCTGGATCCTAACTACAAGACCCTAATGAAACATGTTTAGGATTTATAGCAACATGATTTATATTGTACATTGCTTTCATAAATTGGGAATTCGCTTGCATATCTTGGCAAAACTCATCTCCCGTGTGGGGAATCGAACCCCGGCCAAGGCGGTGAGAGCGCCGGATCCTAACCACTAGACCACACGGGAATATGTTTTATATTTAAAGCTTAAAGATTTGATTGTCATAATACACTCATATATTGGAAATTAGCTTAAGACGCTTGGCGAAAGGCATAAGCCGAGCGAAGAATCATACCAAACCACGCTAGTGAGATCATCAGATTCTAAATAATGCCCCCATTATAAACATGTTTTAATGTCAAAGCTGGAATATTGAATACCTACTTTTTCAGAAAATATTAGATACATTTTAAATGAGAATCAGCTTTGCAAAATACATCTTCCATTGAAGCAATCATACCCGAGGTGTGCCTTTTAAAATGCCAGATTCTGAACAGTAAACCAGATGTAAACATGATTTAGATATATATCGAAAACATTTAATGATTACCTTATACTAATATATTGGATATTTGTCTTACAAGCTTGAAAAATAGTATCTCCT
Organism: Pelagia noctiluca; assembly: GCA_963924455.1. Taxonomy (NCBI): domain Eukaryota; kingdom Metazoa; phylum Cnidaria; class Scyphozoa; order Semaeostomeae; family Pelagiidae; genus Pelagia; species Pelagia noctiluca. Next base: position 5,485,747 of record OZ004315.1, on the reverse strand, counting down.
GTAAAATAAAATGTACCGTAGCAACTGCAATAAGAGCACCAGATTCTTACGAATAGAAAACAAACAACTTTTTACCAATAAAGCTCGAAAGAAAAATTTAAACAAAGAATATTTTCCAGACTCCTAATCTATTGGTAATTACCTTTTAAAGCTTAGCAAAACACTCCTCTCTTTTAGAAAATTGTACCCTGGCGTCAGCGGTGTGAGTTCTGGATCCCAACTACAAAACCAGAGTGAAATAGGTTTAGAATGTATAGCTACAAGATTTATATCTTACACTACTTTCAGAAATTGGGAATTAGCTTGCATATCTTAGCAAAACTCAACTCCCGTGCGGGGAATCGAACCCCGGCCACGGTGGTAAAAACGCCGGATCCTAACCACTAGACCACACGGGAAAATGTTTTACAACTAATGCTAGAAGATTTAATTGTTTTAATACACTCAGATATAAGAAATTAGCTTACGACGCTTGGGGAAAGGCATAAGCTGAGCAAAGAATCATACCACGACCACGCTTTGGATATCACCAGATTCTTACCACTACCCCCAATAGTAACATGTTTTAATGTCAGAACTGGAATATTGACTATTTATTTTTTGGGAAAATATTAGAAATAGTTGAAATGAGGATCAGCTTTGCAAAATGCATCTTCAATTCAAGCAATAATAGCCGAGGTGTGGCTGTTAAAAAGCCCGATCGTAAACAGTAAACCGGGTGTAAACTTGTTGTAGATATTCATTGAAATCATTTAATGATTACATTACGCTAAGGTAATGGCAATTAGCTTGGAAAGTGTTGGAAATAGTATCTCCTGTTAAATAAAAACGTACCGCAGCAATTGCAGTCAGAGCACTAGACTTTTACAAATAGAAAACTAAAACATATTTTAAAATAGCCAGGAAAATCGGGAGCATAGGGAAACGAAAACATTGATTACTTAAGCTTTTCGTCTAACACTCAACAGCGTAATACGACAGAAAGAGAGCGAAACAGAAACCTAACTGATTATATACCCAGATATGGATCAAAACCGAGATGTGGATCGATAACCAGATGTGTCAGACGAAAAGCTCAAGTAATCTATGTTTTTGTTTCGCTATGCTCTCGATTTTCCTGGCTATTTTGAAGTTTTGTACCACCCAAAGACTGTTCTAAACATATTTTAGCAACAATGCTCCAAAATTGGGTGCTGATGTTGCCTGAACATATTAGAAATTACCAAAAAAAACCATCAACATATAAAAGTCCATCTCTCGTGCAAGGAATTTAAACCCTGCCAGGACTGTGAAGAAGCCGGAAACTAACCCAAAGACCACACAGGAACATGTTTAGAACAAATACTTAAACATTGAAAAACTACATTGCCCTGAATTATTCGAAAGAAGCTTGCAAAGCTTGGCAGATCGCTTCTGTTCTTCACAAAATTATACCACAGCCTGAAGGTTCAGAACCCTGGAGCCTAATCACCATACTACAAAGAAAAATGTTTTAGAAAAGAAAGACTTAAACATAGAATATTTACATTCCCCTAATCTCTTGGTAATTACCTTTCAAAGCTTGGAAAAACACTTCTCCCTTGTTGATAATTTTATCCATCGGCTCGGCCGTGAAAACTTTGGATCCTAACTACAAAACCCTAGTGAAACATGTTTAGGATTTATAGCAACATGATCTATATCGTAGATTGCTTTCATAAATTGGGAATTCGCTTGCATATCTTGGCAAAACTCATCTCCCGTGCAGGGAATCGAACCCCGACCACGGCGGTGAGAGTGCCGGATCCTAACCACTAGACCACACGGGAATATGTTTTACATTTAAAGTTTAAAGATTTGATGGTCATAATACACTCATATATTGGGAATTAGCTTAAGACGCTTGGCGAAAGGCATAAGCCGAGCGAAGAATCATACCAAACCACGCTAGTGAGATCATCAGATTCTAAATAATGCCCCCATTATTAAGATGTTTTAATGTCAAAGCTGGAATATTGAATACCTACTTTTTCAGAAAATATTAGATACATTTTAAATGAGGATCAGCTTTGCAAAATGCATCTTCCCACGGAGCAATCATACCCGAGGTGTGCCTTTTAAAATGCCAGATTCTGAACAGTAAACCAGATGTAAACATGATTTAGATATATATCGAAAACATTTAATAATTACCTTATACTAATTTATTGGATATTTGTCTTACGAGCTTGAAAAATAGTATATCCTGTAAAATAAAATGTACCGTAGCAACTGCAATAAGAGCACCAGATTCTTACGAATAGAAAACAAACAACTTTTTACCAATAAAGCTCGAAAGAAAAATTTAAACAAAGAATATTTTCCAGACTCCTAATCTATTGGTAATTACCTTTTAAAGCTTAGCAAAACACTCCTCTCTTTTAGAAAATTGTACCCTGGCGTCAGCGGTGTGAGTTCTGGATCCCAACTACAAAACCAGAGTGAAATAGGTTTAGAATGTATAGCTACAAGATTTATATGTTACACTACTTTCAGAAATTGGGAATTAGCTTGCATATCTTAGCAAAACTCAACTCCCATGCCGGAAATCGAACCCCGGCCACGGCGGTGAAAACGCCGGATCCTAACCACTAGACCACACGGGAACATGTTTTACAACTAATGCTAGAAGATTTAATTGTTTTAATACACTCAGATATAAGAAATCAGCTTACGACGCTTGGGGAAAGGCATAAGCTGAGCAAAGAATCATACCACGACCACGCTTGGGATATCACCAGATTCTTACCACTACCCCCAATAGTAATATGTTTTAATGTCAGAGCTGGAATATTGACTATTTATTTTTTTGGAAAATATTAGAAATAGTTGAAATGAGGATCAGCTTTGCAAAATGCATCTTCAATTCAAGCAATAATAGCCGAGGTGTGGCTGTTAAAAAGCCCGATCGTAAACAGTAAACCGGGTGTAGACATGTTGTAGATATTCTTTGAAATCATTTAATGATTACATTACGCTAAGATATTGGCAATTAGCTTGGAAAGTGTTGGAAATAGTATCTCCTGTTAAATAAAAACGTACCGCAGCCATTGCAGTCAGAGCACTAGATTCTTACAAATAGAAAACTAAAACATATTTTAAAATAGCCAGGAAAATCGGGAGCATAGCGAAACGAAAACATAGATTACTTAAGCTTTTCGTCTGACACTCAACAGAGTAATACGTCAGAAAGAGAGCGAAACAGAAACCTAACTGATTATATACCCAGATGTGGATCGAAACCGAGATGTGGATCGATAACCAGATGTGTCAGACGAAATGCTTAAGTAATCTATGTTTTCGTTTCGCTATGCTCCCAATTTTCCTGGTTATTTTGAAGTTTTGTACTACTCAAAGACTGTTCTAAACATATTTTAGCAACAAAGCTCCAAAATTGGGTGCTGATGTTGCCTGAACATATTAGAAATTACCAAAAAAAACCATCAACATATAAAAGTCCATGTCTCGTGCAAGGAATTTAAACCCTGCCAGGACTGTGAAGAAGCCGGAAACTAACCCAAAGACCACAAAGAAACATGTTTAGAACAAATACTTAAACATTGAAAAACTACATTGCCCTGAATTATTCGAAAGAAGCTTGCAAAGCTTGGCAGATCGCTTCTGGTCTTCACAAATTTATACCACAGCCTGAAGGTTCAGAACCATTGAGCCTAATCACCATACTACAAAGAAAAATGTTTTAGAAAAGAAAAACTTAAACATAGAATATTTACATTCCCCTAATCTCTTGGTAATTACCTTTCAAAGCTTGGAAAAACACTTCTCCGTTGTTGATAATTTTATCCATCAGCTCGGCCGTGAAAACTCTGGATCCTAACTACAAGACCCTAGTGAAACATGTTTAGGATTTATAGCAACATGATTTATATCGTACATTGCTTTCATAAATTGGGAATTCGCTTGCATATCTTGGCAAAACTCATCTCCCGTGCGGGGAATCGAACCCCGGCCACGGCGGTGAAAGCGCCGGATCCTAACCACTAGACCACACGGGAATATGTTTTACATTTAAAGCTTAAAGATTTGATTGTCATAATACACTCATATATTGGAAATTAGCTTAAGACGCTTGGCGAAAGGCATAAGCCGAGCAAAGAATCATACCAAACCACGCTAGTGAGATCATCAGATTCTAAATAATGCCCCCATTATTAAGATGTTTTAATGTCAAAGCTGGAATATTGAATACCTACTTTTTCAGAAAATATTAGATACATTTTAAATGAGGATCAGCTTTGCAAAATGCATCTTCCATTGAAGCAATCATACCCGAGGTGTGCCTTTTAAAATGCCAGATTCTGAACAGTAAACCAGATGTAAACATGATTTAGATATATATCGAAAACATTTAATGATTACCTTCTACTAATATATTGGATATTTGTCTTACAAGCTTGAAAAATAGTATCTCCTGTAAAATAAAATGTACCACAGGAACTGCAATAAGAGCACCAGATTTTTACGAATAGAAAACAAACAACTTTTTACCAATAAAGCTCGAAAGAAAAATTTAAACAAAGAATATTTTGCAGACTCCTAATCTATTGGTAATTACCTTTTAAAGCTTAGCAAAACACTCCTCTCTTTTAGAAAATTGTACCCTGGCGTCAGCGGTGTGAGTTCTCGATCCCAACTACAAAACCAGAGTGAAATAGGTTTAGAATGTATAGCTACAAGATTTATATGTTACACTACTTTCAGAAATTGGGAATTAGCTTGCATATCTTAGCAAAACTCAACTCCCATGCCGGAAATCGAACCCCGGCCACGGCGGTGAAAACGCCGGATCCTAACCACTAGACCACACGGGAACATGTTTTACAACTAATGCTAGAAGATTTAATTGTTTTAATACACTCAGATATAAGAAATTAGCTTACGACGCTTGGGGAAAGGCATAAGCTGAGCAAAGAATCATACCACGACCACGCTTGGGATATCACCAGATTCTTACCACTACCCCCAATAGTAATATGTTTTAATGTCAGAGCTGGAATATTGACTATTTATTTTTTTGGAAAATATTAGAAATAGTTGAAATGAGGATCAGCTTTGCAAAATGCATCTTCAATTCAAGCAATAATAGCCGAGGTGTGGCTGTTAAAAAGCCCGATCGTAAACAGTAAACCGGGTGTAGACATGTTGTAGATATTCTTTGAAATCATTTAATGATTACATTACGCTAAGATATTGGCAATTAGCTTGGAAAGTGTTGGAAATAGTATCTCCTGTTAAATAAAAACGTACCGCAGCCATTGCAGTCAGAGCACTAGATTCTTACAAATAGAAAACTAAAACATATTTTAAAATAGCCAGGAAAATCGGGAGCATAGCGAAACGAAAACATAGATTACTTAAGCTTTTCGTCTGACACTCAACAGAGTAATACGTCAGAAAGAGAGCGAAACAGAAACCTAACTGATTATATACCCAGATGTGGATCGAAACCGAGATGTGGATCGATAACCAGATGTGTCAGACGAAATGCTTAAGTAATCTATGTTTTCGTTTCGCTATGCTCCCAATTTTCCTGGTTATTTTGAAGTTTTGTACTACTCAAAGACTGTTCTAAACATATTTTAGCAACAAAGCTCCAAAATTGGGTGCTGATGTTGCCTGAACATATTAGAAATTACCAAAAAAAACCATCAACATATAAAAGTCCATGTCTCGTGCAAGGAATTTAAACCCTGCCAGGACTGTGAAGAAGCCGGAAACTAACCCAAAGACCACAAAGAAACATGTTTAGAACAAATACTTAAACATTGAAAAACTACATTGCCCTGAATTATTCGAAAGAAGCTTGCAAAGCTTGGCAGATCGCTTCTGGTCTTCACAAATTTATACCACAGCCTGAAGGTTCAGAACCATTGAGCCTAATCACCATACTACAAAGAAAAATGTTTTAGAAAAGAAAAACTTAAACATAGAATATTTACATTCCCCTAATCTCTTGGTAATTACCTTTCAAAGCTTGGAAAAACACTTCTCCGTTGTTGATAATTTTATCCATCAGCTCGGCCGTGAAAACTCTGGATCCTAACTACAAGACCCTAGTGAAACATGTTTAGGATTTATAGCAACATGATTTATATCGTACATTGCTTTCATAAATTGGGAATTCGCTTGCATATCTTGGCAAAACTCATCTCCCGTGCGGGGAATCGAACCCCGGCCACGGCGGTGAAAGCGCCGGATCCTAACCACTAGACCACACGGGAATATGTTTTACATTTAAAGCTTAAAGATTTGATTGTCATAATACACTCATATATTGGAAATTAGCTTAAGACGCTTGGCGAAAGGCATAAGCCGAGCAAAGAATCATACCAAACCACGCTAGTGAGATCATCAGATTCTAAATAATGCCCCCATTATTAAGATGTTTTAATGTCAAAGCTGGAATATTGAATACCTACTTTTTCAGAAAATATTAGATACATTTTAAATGAGGATCAGCTTTGCAAAATGCATCTTCCATTGAAGCAATCATACCCGAGGTGTGCCTTTTAAAATGCCAGATTCTGAACAGTAAACCAGATGTAAACATGATTTAGATATATATCGAAAACATTTAATGATTACCTTCTACTAATATATTGGATATTTGTCTTACAAGCTTGAAAAATAGTATCTCCTGTAAAATAAAATGTACCACAGGAACTGCAATAAGAGCACCAGATTTTTACGAATAGAAAACAAACAACTTTTTACCAATAAAGCTCGAAAGAAAAATTTAAACAAAGAATATTTTGCAGACTCCTAATCTATTGGTAATTACCTTTTAAAGCTTAGCAAAACACTCCTCTCTTTTAGAAAATTGTACCCTGGCGTCAGCGGTGTGAGTTCTCGATCCCAACTACAAAACCAGAGTGAAATAGGTTTAGAATGTATAGCTACAAGATTTATATCTTACACTACTTTCAGAAATTGGGAATTAGCTTGCATATCTTAGCAAAACTCAACTCCCGTGCGGGGAATCGAACCCCGACCACGGCGGTAAAAACGCCGGATCCTAACCACAAGACCACACGGGAACATGTTTTACAACTAATGCTAGAAGACTTAATTGTTTTAATACACTCAGATATAAGAAATTAGCTTACGACGCTTGGGGAAAGGCATAAGCTGAGCAAAGAATCATACCACGACCACGCTTGGGATATCACCAGATTCTTACCACTACCCCCAATAGTAACATGTTTTAATGTCAGAGCTGGAATATTGACTATTTACTTTTTTGGAAAATATTAGAAATAGTTGGAATGAGGATCAGCTTTGCAAAATGCATCTTCAATTCAAGCAATAATAGCCGAGGTGTGGCTGTTAAAAAGCCCGATCGTAAACAGTAAACCGGGTGTAAACATGTTTTAGATATTCATTGAAATCATTTAATGATTACATTACGCTAAGATATTGGCAATTAGCTTGGAAAGTGTTGGAAATAGTATCTCCTGTTAAATAAAAACGTACCGCAGCCATTGCAGTCAGAGCACTAGATTCTTACAAATAGAAAACTAAAACATATTTTAAAATAGCCAGGAAAATCGGGAGCATAGCGAAACGAAATCATAGATTACTTAAGCTTTTCGTCTGACACTCAACAGAGTAATACGTCAGAAAGAGAGCGAAACAGAAACCTAACTGATTATATACCCAGATGTGCATCGAAACCGAGATGTGGATCGATAACCAGATGTGTCAGACGAAAAGCTTAAGTAATCTATGTTTTTGTTTCGCTATACTCCTGATTTTCCTTGCTTTTTTGAAGTTTTGTACCACCCAAAGACTGTTCTAAACATATTTTAGCAACAAAGCTCCAAAATTGGGTGCTGATGTTGCCTGAACATATTAGAAATTACCAAAAAAAACCATCAACATATAAAAGTCCATCTCTCGTGCAAGAATTTAAACCCTGCCAGGACTGTGAAGAAGCCGGAAACTAACCCAAAGACCACACAGGAACATGTTTAGAACAAATACTTAAACATTGAAAAACTACATTGCCCTGAATTATTCGAAAGAAGCTTGCAAAGCTTGGCAGATCGCTTCTGTTCTTCACAAAATTATACCACAGCCTGAAGGTTCAGAACCCTGGATCCTAACCACCATACTACAAAGAAAAATGTTTTAGAAAAAAAAAACTTAAACATAGAATATTTTTATTCCCCTAATCTCTTGGTAATTACCTTTCAAAGCTTGGAAAAACACTTCTCCCTTGTTGATAATTTTATCCATCGGCTCGGCCGTGAAAACTCTGGATCCTAACTACAAGACCCTAGTGAAACATGTTTAGGATTTATAGCAACATGATTTATATCGTACATTGCTTCCATAAATTGGGAATTCGCTTGCATATCTTGGCAAAACTCATCTCCCGTGCGGGGAATCGAAACTCGGCCACGGCGGTGAGAGCGCCGGATCCTAACCACTAGACCACACGGGAATATGTTTTACATTTAAAGCTTAAAGATTTGATTGTCATAATACACTCATATATTGGAAATTAGCTTAAGACGCTTGACGAAAGGCATAAGCCGAGCGAAGAATCATACCCAACCACGTTAGTGAGATCATCAGATTCTAAATAATGCCCCCATTATTAACATGTTTTAATGTCAAAGCTGGAATATTGAATACCTACTTTTTCAGAAAATATTAGATACATTTTAAATGAGGATCAGCTTTGCAAAATGCATCTTCCATTGAAGCAATCATACCCGAGGTGTGCCTTTTAAAATGCCAGATTCTGAACAGTAAACCAGATGTAAAGATGATTTAGATATATATCGAAAACATTTAATGATTACTTTTTACTAATATATTGGATATATGTCTTACAAGCTTGAAAAATAGTATCTCCTGTAAAATAAAATGTACCGTAGCAAATGCAATAAGAGCACCAGATTCTTACGAATAGAAAACAAACAACTTTTTACCAATAAAGCTCGAAAGAATAATTTAAACAAAGAATATTTTCCAGACTCCTAATCTATTGGTAATTACCTTTTAAAGCTTAGCAAAACACTCCTCTCTTTTAGAAAATTGTACCCTGGCGTCAGCGGTGTGAGTTCTGGATCCCAACTACAAAACCAGAGTGAAATAGGTTTAGAATGTATAGCTACAAGATTTATATCTTACACTACTTTCAGAAATTGGTAATTAGCTTGCATATCTTAGCAAAACTCAACTCCCGTGCGGGGAATCGAACCCCGGCCACGGCGGTGAAAACGCCGGATCCTAACCACTAGACCAAAGGGAACATGTTTTACAACTAATGCTAGAAGATTTAATTGTTTTAATACACTCAGATATAAGAAATTAGCTTACAACGCTTGAGGAAAGGCATAAGCTGATCAAAGAATCATACCACGACCACGCTTGGGATATCACCAGATTCTTACCACTACCCCCAATAGTAACATGTTTTAATGTCAGAGCTAGAATATTGACTATTTAATTTTTTTTGGAAAATATTAGAAATAGTTGAAATGAGGATCAGCTTTGCAAAATGCATCTTCAATTCAAGCAATAATAGCCGAGGTGTGGCTGTTAAAAAGCCCGATCGTAAACAGTAAACCGGGTGTAAACATGTTGTAGATATACATTGAAATCATTTTATGATTACATTACGCTAAGATATTGGCAATTAGCTTGGAAAGTGTTGGAAATAGTATCTCCTGTTAAATAAAAGCGTACCGAAGCCATTGCAGTCAGAGCACTAGATTCTTACAAATAGAAAACTAAAACATATTTTAAAATAGCCAGGAAAATCGGGAGCATAGCGAAACGAAAACATAGATTACTTAAGATTTTCGTCTGACACTCAACAGAGTAATACGTCAGAAAGAGAGCGAAACAGAAACCTAACTGATTATATACCCAGATGTGGATCGAAACCGAGATGTGGATCGAAACCGAGATGTGGATCGATAACCAGATGTTTCAGACGAAAAACTTAAGTAATCTATGTTTTCGTCTCGCTATGCTCCCGATTTTCCTGGCTATTTTGAAGTTTTGTACCACCCAAAGACTGTTCTAAACATATTTTAACAACAAAGCTCCAAAATTGGGTGCTGATGTTGCCTGAACATATTAGAAATTACCAAAAAAAACCATCAACATATAAAAGTCCATCTCTCGTGCAAGGAATTTAAACCCTGCCAGGACTGTGAAGAAGCCGGAAACTAACCCAAAGACCACACAGGAACATGTTTAGAACAAATACTTAAACATTGAAAAACTACATTGCCCTGAATTATTCGAAAGAAGCTTGCAAAGCTTGGCAGATCGCTTCTGTTCTTCACAAAATTATACCACAGCCTGAAGGTTCAGAACCCTGGATCCTAACCACCATACTACAAAGAAAAATGTTTTAGAAAAGAAAAACTTAAACATAGATAATTTACATTCCCCTAATAATTTGGTAATTACCTTTCAAAGCTTGGAAAAACACTTCTCCCTTCTTAATAATTTTATCCATCGGCTCGGCCGTGAAAACTCTGGATCCTAACTACAAGACCCTAGTGAAACATGTTTAGGATTTATAGCAACATGATTTATATCGTACATTGCTTCCATAAATTGGGAATTCGCTTGCATATCTTGGCAAAACTCATCTCCCGTGCGGGGAATCGAAACCCGGCCACGGCGGTGAGAGCGCCGGATCCTAACCACTAGACCACACGGGAATATGTTTTACATTTAAAGCTTAAAGATTTGATTGTCATAATACACTCATATATTGGAAATTAGCTTAAGACGCTTGACGAAAGGCATAAGCCGAGCGAAGAATCATACCCAACCACGTTAGTGAGATCATCAGATTCTAAATAATGCCCTCATTATTAACATGTTTTAATGTCAAAGCTGGAATATTGAATACCTACTTTTTCAGAAAATATTAGATACATTTTAAATGAGGATCAGCTTTGCAAAATGCATCTTCCATTGAAGCAATCATACCCGAGGTGTGCCTTTTAAAATGCCAGATTCTGAACAGTAAACCAGATGTAAACATGATTTAGATATATATCGAAAACATTTAATGATTACCTTATACTAATATATTGGATATATGTCTTACAAGCTTGAAAAATAGTATGTCCTGTAAAATAAAATGTACCGTAGCAACTGCAATAAGAGCACCAGATTCTTACGAATAGAAAACAAACAACTTTTTACCAATAAAGCTCGAAAGAAAAATTTAAACAAAGAATATTTTCCAGACTCCTAATCTATTGGTAATTACCTTTTAAAGCTTAGCAAAATACTACTCTCTTTTAGAAAATTGTACCCTGGCGTCAGCGTTGTGAGTTCTGGATCCCAACTACAAAACCAGAGTGAAATAGGTTTAGAATGTATAGCTACAAGATTTATATCTTACACTACTTTCAGAAATTGGGAATTAGCTTGAATATCTTAGCAAAACTCAACTCCCGTGCGGGGAATCAAACCCCAGCTACGGCGGTGTAAACGCGGGATCCTAACCACTAGACCACACGGGAACATGTTTTACAACTAATGCTAGAAGATTTAATTGTTTTAATACACTCAGATATAAGAAATTAGCTTACGACACTTGGGGAAAGGCATAAGCTGAGCAAAGAATCATACCACGACCACGCTTGGGATATCACCAGATTCTTACCACTACCCCCAATAGTAACATGTTTTAATGTCAGAGCTGGAATATTGACTATTTATTTTTTTGGAGAATATTAGAAATTGTTGAAATGAGGATCAGCTTTGCAAAAAGCATCTTCAATTCAAGCAGTAATAGCCGAGGTGTGGCTGTTAAAAAGCCCGATCGTAACACTAGACCACACGGGAACATATTTTAAAACTAATGCTAGAAGATTTAATTGTTTTATTGACGGTTAAACGTTTAGTTTGAACCGAAGTTAATCACCCGTGTACACATGCTGCTTGCTATTGTTGGGTGAGTTCGCTGCTGTTGTTGCTCTGGTCAGCAGCTGGGGGTCTGTGGGCTCATATGCAGATAAAGACAAGATGCAAGACTGAATCAACCTTCAAATTTTCAGACAAGCAGCATGCGGAAATTGCCAAAATACTTTAATTTGAAGCTCTAATCTCGTTCACATAGCTTACAGTTTCTAGCAAGCTCAGCAGTTAGTTTTCTCAAGTTAAGGCAAATGAAATAAACGTCGTGGATGAGCTTGAATCGGTGCATTCCCTCTCTTGTGGTATTGTGGCCTAAATGTTGTAAATGGCAAAAACGACTCAGTTGATAACTGGTTTGTCACGGAAGGCTGCAGGTCGAGGAGGTTGCAGCAAATCTCAAGATACTCCCGGTGATGTAGTTTCTAATTATTTAGTACCTCTTTTTTTTTGCTCGGCTGTGCGGATTTTACGGGCCTAGTTTTGAGATTGTGCTGTCAACCTCGTGTGGTAAAATGTTTGAGAGGTATACACAAAATGGGTTCCCTTGCAGCGTTGCCACGTGCAGTGCTGTGTTTTCACTTGCGGCATTGTGAGTTTTACTTATCAACTAGGAAAACGCTGTTTCTGTTTTCCAGGGTCTTATTCATTGGGATCTACAAATATTTAATAACCTTATTTACTGTCAATTTTCAATAACTAATTAGCTATTTTGAGTACAATGCCTTACATAGGGTCATGGCTTGAAAAATTCTTACCAAGACAATTTGGCAACCAATGTTTCAAGCAAGGGATGAATATACAGACTCAGTAACAAAACTTCCAGTGGTTGAGAATTTAATCTCTTTATTTTCATTGGCTATGGGTTACAATGTAGACATAGCTACCTGCTTGCATTCATAGCGTGCAAGTTATATGAATAATAAATGCGCAACTATTAGCTGAGGTCAAGTAAGTGTCAAGGTTAATAGTACCAAATCTTTGCAGCAGTTGGTGTTCATTTGCAGAATCTGTTCCAACTAATCTAAGCAAGCGTAGCTAATCAGTACAAGAGGAGTAGGGGGGATGCCTTGATTTGGCATGGCACATAGATACCCATCTCGAAATTTATTCAAATTGACAGACGCAAAAGATGCCTTTGCTAGATTTTTTTCTGGAGTAATATTCTGCATCCCTATCAAGAACGAAGGAATAAAACAAATTGCTCTGATGTACTAAGGCATAGCCTGAACCCACTCTTACGACAGCTTTCCTTATTGACTAAGGTATGGTTCACCCATTACACGCAGAATCGGCGGTTTTTTCCTACTAGTTGTTCCTTTATTGCACATTGATTTGCATGTTGCCAATACAAAGAGAAATGTGGGGTGTTCGTGATTTCTAAGAGTGCTAATCCAAGCTACAGAATTGGGATCGTTGTTGTTCTCCCACCTGTCCATCAGTATGTGACTAGCGCAAGTGCTTGTATTTGTAAGAGTCAAAATAAAAGAAAACAGTATGATAACCAAGAGTCGTACAGGCCCCAACAACGTGCAGTTTTGTAAATGCCTGTTGACCTAAATGGCGGTTACAGTGGTAAGTGACACATTATTCTCTGAGCATAAACATATTTTCCATATATACAAGCAAAACGCCGTAATTGCCAAAGTAAATGATACGGCTGATATAAGCTTAAGAAGCCAAACGTTCCGGAAAACTCAATCCGTTGGGGTGGCATAGGTTCTAGGGCATTATGTTAGTATCATAGATTGCTGTATCTTACATCCGCAACTTGGCTGTCCATCAGTGTAATGTATTGTCACTACTGGAAAATGACAAAATAACATAGGCAATCGCTATTTATGTTAGCCCGTGGCAGGTAACCCTCTTTTGGGGGTTCTCCATATGGGTCGTAAAACTCTCAGGTATGGTTGATCCCGGTCTATTTACAATAGCGGCACACTTTGAACTTCCGTCATGAAGAACAGGTATCAGCGCTTTGCGTTGGCAGTTTTAATCAATTTGGGAAGCACATAGCATACAGGGATTCCAGTTATGAACAAAGATTGATCGGCCTTATCTGATTGGATAACATTGCTTACCATAGGTGCCTGGCATACAACAGGGGTTAATAGTTAAAACCTTCCATGTAGCAAGGCAGCAAGGGGTATCCCTTAAATATACAAATTCCGCCAACCAAGCTTAAATAATTTTCTTTCATCGTCCTACTTAAGACTCTACTGGGTCGCTATTAGGGATATAGCATGGATACCCTCATCCGAAGAAAATTTTTATGTTGTTAGGTCTACAAGCCTGTCGTCAAGGTCCGGAGCCATGTGTTTGTATCCTCCATCCCAGCAACCACTTGGTATTCTACCACTTGGGATCTTGTTTGAAAGTGCAGCGTCACGTTGGGTGGTCAAGCGTCCCAAAATTCAAACTTTCTGCCGTGAAATCGCGTCGGTCAGACAAGCGTCCGATAATCCCGACAGTTTTGCTACTAGTGTTGTGTTGGTCGGACAAGCGTCCAATAACTCCAACAGTTTTTTGCTGCTAATTTTCGTGTTGGTCGGACAAGCGTCCAATATGTCCGACAGTTTTGCTGCTGATGTCGTGTTGGTCGGACGAGCTTCCAATAAATCCAACAGTTTTGCCGTTGATGTAGTTTTGGTCGGACAAGCGTCCAATAAATCCCATAGTTTTGCTGCTAACGTTGTGTTGGTCGGACAAGCGTCCAATAAGTCCAACAGTTTTTGCTGCTGAGGTCGCGTTGGTCGGACAAGCATTCAATAACACTAACAGTTTTTTGCTGCTAATTTTCGTATTGGTCGGACAAGCGTCCAATAATTCCAACAGTTTTTACTGCTAATTTTCGTGTCGGTCGGACAAGCGCCCAATAAGTCTGACGGTTTTGCTGCTGATGTCGTGTTGGTCGGACGAGCATCCAATAAATCCAACCGTTTTGTGCTGCTAATTTTCGTGTTGGTCGGACAAGCGTCTAATAAGTCCAACAGTTATTGCTGCTGATGTGGCGTCGGTCGGACAAGCGTCCAATAATTCCAACCGTTTTGTGCTGCTAATTTTCGTGTTGGTCGGACAAACGTCCAATAATTCCAACAGTTTTTACTGCTAATTTTCGTGTTGGTCGGACAAGCGTCCAATAATTCCAACAGCTATTGCTGCTAATTTTCATGTTGGTCATACAAGCGTCCAATAAGTCCAACAGTTTTTGCTGCTGATGTCGCGTTGGTCGGACAAGCGTCCAATAGTTCCAACAGTTTTTTTTTGCTGCTAATTTTCTTGTTGGTCGGACGAGCATCCAATAAATCCAACAGTTTTCCTGCTAACGTTGTGTTGGTCGGACGAGCATCCAATAAAACCACAGTTTTTTTGTTGTTGCTAATTTTCGTGTTGGTCGGACAAGCGTCCAATAATTCCAACAGTTTTTACTGCTAATTTTCGTGTTTGTCGGACAAGCGTCCAATAATTCCTACAGTTTTTTGCTGCGAATTTTCGCGTTGGTCGGACAAGCGTTAAATAAGTCCCACAGTTTTGCTGCTGATGTCGGGTTGGTCGGACGAGCATCCAATAAATCCAACAGTTTTGCTGCTGATGTAGTTTTGGTCTGACAAGCGTCCAATCAGTTTTGCTGCTAACGTTGTGTTGGTCGGACAAGCATCCAATAAATCCAACAGTTTTTTTTGCTGCTAATTTTTGTGTTGGTCGGACAAGCGTCCGACAATTCCAACAATTTTTGCTGCTAATTTTCGTGTTGGTCGGACAAGCGTCTAATAAATCCAACAGTTTTGCTGCTGATGTGGTGTTGGTCGGACAAGCCTCCAATAAATCCAACAGTTTTGCTGCTAACGTCGTGTTGGTCGGACAAGTGTTCAATAATTCCAACAGTTTTTGCTGCTAATTTCGTGTTGGTTGGACAAGCGTCAAATAATTCCAACAGTTTTTACTGCCGATGTCGCGTTGGTCGGACAAGCGTCCAATAATTCCGACAAGTTTTGCTGCTGATGTTGTGTTGGTCGGACGAGCATCCAATAAATCCAACAGTTTTGCTGCTGATGTAGTTTCGGTCGGACAAGCGTCCAATAAATACAACAGTTTTGCTGCTAGAGTCGTGTTGGTCGGACAAGCGTCCAAGAATTCCAATAGTTTTTGCTACTGATGTCCTGTTGGTTGGACAAGCGCCCAATAATTTCAACTGTTTTGCTGCTGATGTTGTGTGGGTTGGACAAGCGTCCAATAATTCCAACAGTTTTTGCTGCTGATATCGTGTTGGTCGGACGAGCATCCAATAAATCCAACAGTTTTGCTGCTGATGTAGTTTCGGTCGGACAAGCGTCCAATAAATACAACAGTTTTGCTGCTAGAGTCGTGTTGGTCGGACAAGCGTCCAAGAATTCCAATAGTTTTTGCTACTGATGTCCTGTTGGTTGGACAAGCGCCCAATAATTTCAACTGTTTTGCTGCTGATGTCGTGTGGGTTGGACAAGCGTCCAATAATTCCAACAGTTTTTGCTGCTGATATCGTGTTGGTCGGACGAGCATCCAATAAATCCAACAGTTTTGCTGCTGATGGAGTTTTGGTTGGACAAGCGCCCAATAAATACAACAGTTTTGTGCTGCTAATTTTCGCGTTGGTCGGACAAGCGTCCAATAATTCCAACAGTTTTGCTGCTAATTTCGTCTTGGTCGGACAATCGTCCAATAATTCCAACAGTTTTTTGTGCTTATGTTCGTGTTCGTGGGACAAGCGTCCAATGATTCCAACAGTTTTTACTGCTATGTCGTGTTGGTCGGACAAGCGTCCAATAATTCCAACATTATGCCGTGATGTCATGTTGGTCAGACAAGCGTCCAATAATCCCAACATTCTACCGTGATGTCCATACTACTGCTGATATCATGCTGGTCGGACAAGCGTCCAATAATCCCAACTTGTTGCTGCTGATATCACGTTGGTCGGACAAGCAGCGTCCAATAATCCCAACAGTTTGCTGAGATGTCTTGTTGGTCGGACAAGCGTCCAATAATCCCAACTTATTGCCGCTGATATCACGTTGGTCGGACAAGCAGCGTCCAATAATCCCAACAGTTTGCTGTGATGTCGTGTTGGTCGGACAAGCGTCCAATAATCCCAACTTGTTGCTTCTGATATCACGTTGGTCGGACAAGCAGCGTCCAATAATCCCAACAGTTTGCTGTGATATCGTGTTGGTCGGACAAGCGTCCAATAATCCCAACAGTTTGCCGTGATGTCGTGTTGGTCGGACAAGCAGCGTCCTTAAAAAACCAACACTCTGCGGTTGGTGTCGTGTTGGTCGGACAAGCGTCCAAAAAGGCTCCAACAAAGTTCACCAACCCCTTTCTGTCTTCGCCTCTAATCTTTGCTGTCCCTTAGGGTCCTTCTTGGCCCTTAATTATCTTTTCTACAGAGGGTTTTCAATTTTCCAGAAGTGGTTAGTTTCCTTGCTGATGGGTTGCACCGTTTTGCAGAGCGTAGTGCTGTCAGGACATAGTCGAGCATACGAATCCATTATGACCACTATTTCACAAGAGAATTATTACATTCTGGCTCATTCGCAAGGTTCTTAGATGGAGCAAGTCAGCATCAGGTAGACTAGAGTAGGTCAGAGTTAGTAAGATCGAGGTATAGGAACATGGCCAGTGCTGGGTGGACACCTGAGGTGTGTCCTTGGGCTGGAAATCCTTTTTCCCTTCTCCAGGCACTGGCCTTTGTCCTTGGGAGGCATATGCTCTGTCCAGGTCCTTGGAGGCTGCTCACGGTGGCTATTGCACGAAAGCCCAACTTCCTGATATGGGTCACGGGATAGGGATTAATTGACGGTTAAACGTTTAGTTTGAACCGAAGTTAATCACCCGTGTACACATGCTGCTTGCTATTGTTGGGTGAGTTCGCTGCTGTTGTTGCTCTGGTCAGCAGCTGGGGGTCTGTGGGCTCATATGCAGATAAAGACAAGATGCAAGACTGAATCAACCTTCAAATTTTCAGACAAGCAGCATGCGGAAATTGCCAAAATACCCTCCCTCCCTTCCCTAGGGTTACTTTCCCAGTAGGTAGCAACAGAAGCTCTGTTAGCTAGTTAGTCATTTTTGCCTAACCTTTTCTTGTCTCTTTTTTCTTCTGGTAACGTTTTCTCTGTCCCCTCTTTTTCTCACCGCACCTCTTTTCGCGGTGGGACGTGTGCATTGTCACCAACCTTAAAAGCTCGTTTTGATCAGGCAGTAATGGGCAGCATGGCTAGAGAGCCGGGGACCTGGGGGCATTCCCTGTTTGTGGTGGTTATAGGGGCTGGAAATCCTTTTTCCCTTCTCCAGGCACTGGCCTTTGTCCTTGGGAGGCATATGCTCTGTCCAGGTCCTTGGAGGCTGCTCACGGTGGCTATTGCACGAAAGCCCAACTTCCTGATATGGGTCACGGGATAGGGATTAAATACACTCAGCTTTAAAAAATTAGCTCACGACGCTTGGGGAAAGGCACTAGCTGAGCAAAGAATCATACCACGACCATGCTTGGGATATCACCAGATTCTTACCACTACCCCCAATAGTAACATGTTTTAATGTCAGAGCTGGAATATTGACTATTTATTCTTTTGGAGAATATTAGAAATAGTTGAAATGAGGATCAGCTTTGCAAAATGCATCTTCAATTCCAGCAATAATAGCCGAGGTGTGGCTGTTAAAAAGCCCGATCCTAAACAGTAAACCGGGTGTAAACATGTTGTAGATATTTATTGAAATCATTTAATGATTACATTACGCTAAGATATTGGCAATTAGCTTGGAAAGTGTTGGAAATAGTATCTCCTGTTAAATAAAAACGTACCGCAGCCATCGCAGTCAGAGCACTAGATTCTTACAAATAGAAAACTAAAACATATTTTAAAATAGCCAGGAAAATCGGGAGCATAGCGAAACGAAAACATAGATTACTTAAGCTTTTCGTCTGACACTCAACAGAGTAATACGTCAGAAAGAGAGCTAAACAGAAACCTAACTGATTATATACCCAGATGTGGATCGAAACCGAGATGTGGATCGAAACCGAGATGTGGATTGATAACCAGATGTGTCAGACGAAAAGCTTAAGTAATCTATGTTTTCGTTTCGCTATGCTCCCGATTTTCCTGGCTATTTTGAAGTTTTGTACCACCCAAAGACTGTTCTAAACATATTTTAGCAACAAAGCTCCAAAATTGGGTGCTGATGTTGCCTGAACATATTAGAAATCACCAAAAAACCATCAACATATAAAAGTCCATCTCTCGTGCAAGGAATTTAAACCCTGCCAGGACTGTGAAGAAGCCGGAAACTAACCCAAAGACCACACAGGAACATGTTTAGAACAAAAACTTAAACATTGAAAAACTACATTGCCCTGAATTATTCGAAAGAAGCTTGCAAAGCTTGGCAGATTGCTTCTGTTCTTCAAAAAATTCTACCACAGCCTGTAGGTTCAGAACCCTGGATCCTAACCACCATACTACAAAGAAAAATGTTTTAGAAAAGAAAAACTTAAACATAGAATATTTACATTCCCCTAATCTCTTGGTAATTACCTTTCAAAGCTTGGAAAAACACTTCTCCCTTGTTGATAATTTTATTTATCACGTCGGCCGTGAAAACTCTGGATCCTAACTACAAGACCCTAGTGAAACATGTTTAGGATTCATAGCAACATGATTTATATCCTACATTGCTTTCATAAATTGGGAATTCGCTTGCATATCTTGGCAAAACTCATCTCCCGTGCGGGGAATCGAACCCCGGCCACGGCGGTGAAAACGCCGGATCCTAACCACTAGTCCACACGGGAACATGTTTTACAACTAATGCTAGAAGATTTAATTGTTTTAATACACTCAGATATAAGAAATTAGCTTACGACGCTTGGGGAAAGGCATAAGCTGAGCAAAGAATCATACCACGACCACGCTCGGGATATCACCAGATTCTTACCACTACCCCCAATAGTAACATGTTTTAATGTCAGAGCGGGAATATTGACTATTTATTTTTTTGGAAAATATTAGAAATAGTTGAAATGAGGATCAGCTTTGCAAAAAGCATCTTCAATTCAACCAATAATAGCTGAGGTGTGGCTGTTAAAAAGCCCGATCGTAAACAGTAAACCGGGTGTAAACATGTTGTAGATATTCATTGAAATCATTTAATGATTACAGTATGCTAAGATATTGGCAATTAGCTTGGAAAGTGTTGGAAATAGTATCTCCTGTTAAATAAAAGCGTACCGCAGCCATTGCAGTCAGAGCACTAGATTCTTACAAATAGAAAACTAAAACATATTTTAAAATAGCCAGGAAAATCGGGAGCATAGCGAAACGAAAACATAAATTACTTAAGCTTTTCGTCTGACACTAAACAGAGTAATACGTCAGAAAGAGAGCGAAACAGAAACCTAACTGATTTTATACCCAGATGTGGATCGAAACCGAGATGTGGATCGAAACCGAGATGTGGATTGATAACCAGATGTGTCAGACGAAAAGCTTAAGTAATCTATGTTTTCGTTTCGCTATGCTCCCGATTTTCCTGGCTATTTTGAAGTTTTGTACCACCCAAAGACTGTTCGAAACATATTTTAGCAACAAAGCTCCAAAATTGGGTGCTGATGTTGCCTGAACATATTAGAAATTACCAAAAAAACCATCAACATATAAAATTCCATCTCTCGTGCCAGGAATTTAAACCCTTCCAGGACTGTGAAGAAGCCGGAAACTAACCCAAAGACCACACAGGAACATGTTTAGAACAAAAACTTAAACATTGAAAAACTACATTGCCCTGAATTATTCGAAAGAAGCTTGCAAAGTTTGGCAGATCGCTTCTGTTCTTCACAAAAATATACCACAGCCTGAAGGTTCAGAACCCTGAATCCTAACCACCATACTACAAAGAAAAATGTTTTAGAAAAGAAAAACTTAAACATAGAATATTTACATTCCCCTAATCTCTTGGTAATTACCTTTCAAAGCTTGGAAAAACACTTCTCCCTTGATGATAATTTTATCCATCGGCTCAGCCGTGAAAACTCTGGATCCTAACTACAAAACCCTAGTGAAACATGTTTAGGACTTATAGCAACATGATTTACATCGTACATTGCTTTCATAAATTGGGAATTCGCTTGCATATCTTGGCAAAACTCATCTCCCGTGCGGGGAATCGAAACCCGGCCACGGCGGTGAGAGCGCCGGATGCTAACCACTAGACCACACGGGAATATGTTTTACATTTAAAGCTTAAAGATTTGATTGTCATAATACACTCATATATTGGAAATTAGCTTAAGACGCTTGACGAAAGGCATAAGCCGAGCGAAGAATCATACCCAACCACGTTAGTGAGATCATCAGATTCTAAATAATGCCCCCATTATTAACATGTTTTAATGTCAAAGCTGGAATATTGAATACCTACTTTTTCAGAAAATATTAGATACATTTTAAATGAGGATCAGCTTTGCAAAATGTATCTTCCATTGAAGGGTCCAATCATACCCGAGGTGTTTCTTTTAAAATGCCAGATTATGAACAGTAAACCAGATGTAAACATGATTTAGATATATATCGAAAACATTTAATGATTACCTTTTACTAATATATTGGATATTTGTCTTAAAAGCTTGAAAAATAGTATCTCCTGTAAAATAAAATGTACCGTAGCAACTGCAATAAGAGCACCAGATTCTTACGAATAGAAAACAAACAACTTTTTACCAATAAAGCTCGAAAGAAAAATTTAAACAAAGAATATTTTCCAGACTCCTAATCTATTGGTAATTACCTTTTAAAGCTTAGCAAAACACTCCTCTCTTTTAGAAAATTGTACCCTGGCGTCAGCGGTGTGAGTTCTGGATCCCAACTACAAAACCAGAGTGAAATAGGTTTAGAATGTATAGCTACAAGATTTATATCTTACACTACTTTCAGAAATTGGGAATTAGCTTGCATATCTTAGCAAAACTCAACTCCCGTGCGGGGAATCGAACCCAGCCACGGCGGTGAAACGCCGGATCCTAACCACTAGACCACACGGGAACATGTTTTAAAACTAATGCTAGAAGATTTAATTGTTTTAATACACTCAGATATAAGATATTAGCTTACGACGCTTGGGGAAAGGCATAAGCTGAGCAAAGAATCATACCACGACCGCGCTTGGGATATCACCAGATTCTTACCACTACCCCCAATAGTAACATGTTTTAATGTCAGAGCTGGAATATTGACTATTTATTTTTTTGGAAAATATTAGAAATAGTTGAAATGAGGATCAGCTTTGCAAAATGCATCTTCAATTCAAGCAATAATAGCCGAGGTGTGGCTGTTAAAAAGCCCGATCGTAAACAGTAAACCGGGTGTAAACATGTTGTAGATATTCATTGAAATCATTTAATGATTACATTACGCTAAGATATTGGCAATTAGCTTGGAAAGTGTTGGAAATAGTATCTCCTGTTAAATAAAAGCGTACCGCAGCCATTGCAGTCAGAGCACTAGATTCTTACAAATAGAAAACTAAAACATATTTTAAAATAGCCAGGAAAATCGGGAGCATAGCGAAACGAAAACATAGATTACTTAAGCTTTTCGTCTGACACTCAACAGAGTAATACGTCTGAAAGAGAGCGAAACAGAAACCTAACTGATTATATACCCAGATGTGGATCGAAATCGAGATGTGGATCGATAACCAGATGTGTCAGACGAAAAGCTTAAGTAATCTATGTTTTCGTTTCGCTATGCTCCCGATTTTCCTGGCTATTTTGAAGTTTTGTACCACCCAAAGACTGTTCTAAACATATTTTAGCAACAAAGCTCCAAAATTGGGTGCTGATGTTGCCTGAATATATAAGAAATTACAAAAACACCATCAACATATAAAAGTCCATCTCTCGTGCAAGGAATTTAAACCCTGCCAGGACTGTGAAGAAGCCGGAAACTAACCCAAAAACCACACTGGAACATGTTTAGAACAAAAACTTAAACATTGAAAAACTACATTGCCCTGAATTATTCGAAAGAAGCTTGCAAAGCTTGGCAGATCGCTTCTGTTCTTCACAAAATTATACCACAGCCTGAAGGTTCAGAACCCTGAATCCTAACCACCATACTACAAAGAAAAATGTTTTAGAAAAGAAAAACTTAAACATAGAATATTTACATTCCCCTAATCTCTTGGTAATTACCTTTCAAAGCTTGGAAAAACACTTCTCCCTTGTTGATAATTTTATCCATCGGCTCAGCCGTGAAAACTCTGGATCCTAACTACAAGACCCTAGTGAAACATGTTTAGGATTTATAGCAACATGATTTATATCGTACATTGCTTTCATAAATTGGGAATTCGCTTCCATATCTTGGCAAAACTCATCTCCCGTGCGGGGAATCGAACCCCGGCCACGGCGGTGAGAGCGCCGGATCCTAACCACTAGACCACACGGGAATATGTTTTACATTTAAAGCTTAAAGATTTGATTGTCATAATACACTCATATATTGGAAATTAGCTTAAGACGCTTGACGAAAGGCATAAGCCGAGCGAAGAATCATACCCAACCACGTTAGTGAGATCATCAGATTCTAAATAATGCCCCCATTATTAACATGTTTTAATGTCAAAGCTGGAATATTGAATACCTACTTTTTCAGAAAATATTAGATACATTTTAAATGAGGATCAGCTTTGCAAAATGTATCTTCCATTGAAGGGTCCAATCATACCCGAGGTGTTTCTTTTAAAATGCCAGATTATGAACAGTAAACCAGATGTAAACATGATTTAGATATATATCGAAAACATTTAATGATTACCTTTTACTAATATATTGGATATTTGTCTTACAAGCTTGAAAAATAGTATCTCCTGTAAAATAAAATGTACCGTAGCAACTGCAATAAGAGCACCAGATTCTTACGAATAGAAAACAAACAACTTTTTACCAATAAAGCTCGAAAGAAAAATTTAAACAAAGAATATTTTCCAGACTCCTAATCTATTGGTAATTACCTTTTAAAGCTTAGCAAAACACTCCTCTCTTTTAGAAAATTGTACCCTGGCGTCAGCGGTGTGAGTTCTGGATCCCAACTACAAAACCAGAGTGAAATAGGTTTAGAATGTATAGCTACAAGATTTATATCTTACACTACTTTCAGAAATTGGGAATTAGCTTGCATATCTTAGCAAAACTCAACTCCCGTGCGGGGAATCGAACCCAGCCACGGCGGTGAAAACGCCGGATCCTAACCACTAGACCACACGGGAACATGTTTTAAAACTAATGCTAGAAGATTTAATTGTTTTAATACACTCAGATATAAGATATTAGCTTACGACGCTTGGGGAAAGGCATAAGCTGAGCAAAGAATCATACCACGACCGCGCTTGGGATATCACCAGATTCTTACCACTACCCCCAATAGTAACATGTTTTAATGTCAGAGCTGGAATATTGACTATTTATTTTTTTGGAGAATATTAGAAATAGTTGAAATGAGGATCAGCTTTGCAAAATGCATCTTCAATTCAAGCAATAATAGCCGAGGTGTGGCTGTTAAAAAGCCCGATCGTAAACAGTAAACCGGGTGTAAACATGTTGTAGATATTCATTGAAATCATTTAATGATTACATTACGCTAAGATATTGGCAATTAGCTTGGAAAGTGTTGGAAATAGTATCTCCTGTTAAATAAAAGCGTACCGCAGCCATTGCAGTCAGAGCACTAGATTCTTACAAATAGAAAACTAAAACATATTTTAAAATAGCCAGGAAAATCGGGAGCATAGCGAAACGAAAACATAGATTACTTAAACTTTTCGTCTGACACTCAACAGAGTAATACGTCTGAAAGAGAGCGAAACAGAAACCTAACTGATTATATACCCAGATGTGGATCGAAATCGAGATGTGGATCGATAACCAGATGTGTCAGACGAAAAGCTTAAGTAATCTATGTTTTCGTTTCGCTATGCTCCCGATTTTCCTGGCTATTTTGAAGTTTTGTACCACCCAAAGACTGTTCTAAACATATTTTAGCAACAAAGCTCCAAAATTGGGTGCTGATGTTGCCTGAATATATAAGAAATTACAAAAACACCATCAACATATAAAAGTCCATCTCTCGTGCAAGGAATTTAAACCCTGCCAGGACTGTGAAGAAGCCGGAAACTAACCCAAAAACCACACTGGAACATGTTTAGAACAAAAACTTAAACATTGAAAAACTACATTGCCCTGAATTATTCGAAAGAAGCTTGCAAAGCTTGGCAGATCGCTTCTGTTCTTCACAAAATTATACCACAGCCTGAAGGTTCAGAACCCTGAATCCTAACCACCATACTACAAAGAAAAATGTTTTAGAAAAGAAAAACTTAAACATAGAATATTTACATTCCCCTAATCTCTTGGTAATTACCTTTCAAAGCTTGGAAAAACACTTCTCCCTTGTTGATAATTTTATCCATCGGCTCAGCCGTGAAAACTCTGGATCCTAACTACAAGACCCTAGTGAAACATGTTTAGGATTTATAGCAACATGATTTATATCGTACATTGCTTTCATAAATTGGGAATTCGCTTCCATATCTTGGCAAAACTCATCTCCCGTGCGGGGAATCGAACCCCGGCCACGGCGGTGAGAGCGCCGGATCCTAACCACTAGACCACACGGGAATATGTTTTACATTTAAAGCTTAAAGATTTGATTGTCATAATACACTCATATATTGGAAATTAGCTTAAGACGCTTGGCGAAAGGCATAAGCCGAGCGAAGAATCATACCAAACCACGCTAGTGAGATCATCAGATTCTAAATAATGCCCCCATTATTAACATGTTTTAATGTCAAACCTGGAATATTGAATACCTACTTTTTCAGAAAATATTAGATACATTTTAAATGAGGATCAGCTTTGCAAAGTGCATCTTCCATTGAAGCAATCATACCCGAGGTGTGCCTTTTAAAATGCCAGATTCTGAACAGTAAACCAGATGTAAACATGATTTAGATATATATCGAAAAAATTTAATGATTACCTTATACTAATATATTGGATATTTG
Source organism: Pelagia noctiluca (assembly GCA_963924455.1). NCBI lineage: Eukaryota > Metazoa > Cnidaria > Scyphozoa > Semaeostomeae > Pelagiidae > Pelagia > Pelagia noctiluca. Next base: position 5,459,707 of record OZ004315.1, on the reverse strand, counting down.
TCTTACGAGCTTGAAAAATAGTATCTCCTGTAAAATAAAATGTACCGTAGCAACTGCAATAAGAGCACCAGATTCTTACGAATAGAAAACAAACAACTTTTTACCAATAAAGCTCGAAAGAAAAATTTAAACAAAGAATATTTTCCAGACTCCTAATCTATTGGTAATTACCTTTTAAAGCTTAGCAAAACACTCCTCTCTTTTAGAAAATTGTACCCTGGCGTCAGCGGTGTGAGTTCTGGATCCCAACTACAAAACCAGAGTGAAATAGGTTTAGAATGTATAGCTACAAGATTTATATCTTACACTACTTTCAGAAATTGGGAATTAGCTTGCATATCTTAGCAAAACTCAACTCCCGTGCGGGGAATCGAACCCCGGCCATGACGGTGAAAACACCGGATCCTAAGCACTAGACCACACGGGAACATGTTTTAAAACTAATGCTAGAAGATTTAATTGTTTAAATACACTCAGATATAAGAAATTAGCTTACGACGCTTGGGGAAAGGCATAAGCTGAGCAAAGAATCATACCACGACCACGCTTGGGATATCACCAGATTCTTACCACTACCCCCAATAGTAACATGTTTTAATGTCAGAGCTGGAATATTGACTATTTATTTTTTTGGAAAATATTAGAAATAGTTGAAATGAGGATCAGCTTTGCAAAATGCATCTTCAATTCAAGCAATAATAGCCGAGGTGTGGCTGTTAAAAAGCCCGATCGTAAACAGTAAACCGGGTGTAAACATGTTGTAGATATTCATTGAAATCATTTAATGATTACATTACGCTAAGATATTGGCAATTAGCTTGGAAAGTGTTGGAAATAGTATCTCCTGTTAAATAAAAACGTACCGCAGCCATTGCAGTCAAAGCACTAGATTCTTACAAATAGAAAACTAAAACATATTTTAAAATAGCCAGGAAAATCGGGAGCATAGCGAAACGAAAACATAGATTACTTAAGCTTTTCGTCTGACACTCAACAGAGTAATACGTCAGAAAGAGGGCGAAACAGAAACCTAACTGATTATATACCCAGATGTGGATCGAAACAGAGATGTGGATCGATAACCACATGTGTCAGACGAAAAGCTTAAGTAATCTATGTTTTCGTTTCGCTATGCTCCCGATTTTCCTGGCTATTTTGAAGTTTTGTACCACCCAAAGACTGTTCTAAACATATTTTAGCAACAAAGCTCCAAAATTGGGTGCTGATGTTGCCTGAATATATAAGAAATTACCAAAACACCATCAACATATAAAAGTTCATCTCTCGTGCAAGGAATTTAAACCCTGCCAGGACTGTGAAGAAGCCGGAAACTAACCCAAAGACAACACAGGAACATGTTTAGAACAAAAACTTAAACATTGAAAAACTACATTGCCCTGAATTATTCGAAAGAAGCTTGCAAAGCTTGGCAGATCGCTTCTGTTCTTCACAAAATTATACCACAGCCTGAAGGTTCAGATCCCTGAATCCTAACCACCATACTACAAAGAAAAATGTTTTAGAAAAGAAAAACTTAAACATAGAATATTTACATTCCCCTAATCTCTTGGTAATTACCTTTCAAAGCTTGGAAAAACACTTCTCCCTTGTTGATAATTTTATCCATCGGCTCGGCCGTGAAAACTCTGGATCCTAACTACAAGACCCTAGTGAAACATGTCTAGGATTTATAGCAACATGATTTATATCGTACATTGCTTTCATAAATTGGGAATTCGCTTGCATATCTTGGCAAAACTCATCTCCCGTGCGGGGAATCGAACCCCGGCCTTGGCGGTGAGAGCGCCGGATCCTAACCACTAGACCACACGGGAATATGTTTTACATTTAAAGCTTAAAGATTTGATTGTCATGATACACTCATATATTGGAAAATAGCTTAAGACGCTTGGCGAAAGAATCATACCAAACCACGCTAGTGAGATCATCAGATTCTAAATAATGCCCCCATTATTAACATGTTTTAATGTCAAAGCTGGAATATTGAATACCTACTTTTTCAGAAAATATTAGATACATTTTAAATGAGGATCAGCTTTGCGAAATGCATCTTCCATTGAAGCAATCATACCCGAGGTGTGCCTTTTAAAATGCCAGATTCTGAACAGTAAACCAGATGTAAACATGATTTAGATATATATCGAAAACATTTAATGATTACCTAATACTAATGTATTGGATATTTGTCTTACAAGCTTGAAAAATAGTATCTCCTGTAAAATAAAATGTATCGTAGCAACTGCAATAAGAGCACCAGATTCTTACGAATAGAAAACAAACGACTTTTTACCAATAAAGCTCGAAAGAAAAATTTAAACAAAGAATATTTTCCAGACTCCTAATCTATTGGTAATTACCTTTTAAAGCTTAGCAAAACACTCCTCTCTTTTAGAAAATTGTACCCTGGCGTCAGCGGTGTGAGTTCTCGATCCCAACTACAAAACCAGAGTGAAATAGGTTTAGAATGTATAGCTACAAGATTTATATATTACACTACTTTCAGAAATTGGGAATTAGCTTGCATATCTTAGCAAAACTCCACTCCCGTGCGGGGAATCGAACCCCGGCCATGGCGGTGAAAACACCGGATCCTAAGCACTAGACCACACGGGAACATGTTTTAAAACTAATGCTAGAAGATTTAATTGTTTTAATACACTCAGATATAAGAAATTAGCTTACGACGCTTGGGGAAAGGCATAAGCTGAGCAAAGAATCATACCACGACCACGCTTGGGATATCACCAGATTCTTACCACTACCCCCAATAGTAACATGTTTTAATGTCAGAGCTGGAATATTGACTATTTATTTTTTTGGAAAATATTAGAAATAGTTGAAATGAGGATCAGCTTTGCAAAATGCATCTTCAATTCAAGCAATAATAGCCGAGGTGTGGCTGTTAAAAAGCCCGATCGTAAACAGTAAACCGGGTGTAAACATGTTGTAGATATTCATTGAAATCATTTAATGATTACATTACGCTAAGATATTGGCAATTAGCTTGGAAAGTGTTGGAAATAGTATCTCCTGTTAAATAAAAACGTACCGCAGCCATTGCAGTCAAAGCACTAGATTCTTACAAATAGAAAACTAAAACATATTTTAAAATAGCCAGGAAAATCGGGAGCATAGCGAAACGAAAACATAGATTACTTAAGCTTTTCGTCTGACACTCAACAGAGTAATACGTCAGAAAGAGGGCGAAACAGAAACCTAACTGATTATATACCCAGATGTGGATCGAAACAGAGATGTGGATCGATAACCACATGTGTCAGACGAAAAGCTTAAGTAATCTATGTTTTCGTTTCGCTATGCTCCCGATTTTCCTGGCTATTTTGAAGTTTTGTACCACCCAAAGACTGTTCTAAACATATTTTAGCAACAAAGCTCCAAAATTGGGTGCTGATGTTGCCTGAATATATAAGAAATTACCAAAACACCATCAACATATAAAAGTTCATCTCTCGTGCAAGGAATTTAAACCCTGCCAGGACTGTGAAGAAGCCGGAAACTAACCCAAAGACAACACAGGAACATGTTTAGAACAAAAACTTAAACATTGAAAAACTACATTGCCCTGAATTATTCGAAAGAAGCTTGCAAAGCTTGGCAGATCGCTTCTGTTCTTCACAAAATTATACCACAGCCTGAAGGTTCAGATCCCTGAATCCTAACCACCATACTACAAAGAAAAATGTTTTAGAAAAGAAAAACTTAAACATAGAATATTTACATTCCCCTAATCTCTTGGTAATTACCTTTCAAAGCTTGGAAAAACACTTCTCCCTTGTTGATAATTTTATCCATCGGCTCGGCCGTGAAAACTCTGGATCCTAACTACAAGACCCTAGTGAAACATGTCTAGGATTTATAGCAACATGATTTATATCGTACATTGCTTTCATAAATTGGGAATTCGCTTGCATATCTTGGCAAAACTCATCTCCCGTGCGGGGAATCGAACCCCGGCCTTGGCGGTGAGAGCGCCGGATCCTAACCACTAGACCACACGGGAATATGTTTTACATTTAAAGCTTAAAGATTTGATTGTCATGATACACTCATATATTGGAAAATAGCTTAAGACGCTTGGCGAAAGAATCATACCAAACCACGCTAGTGAGATCATCAGATTCTAAATAATGCCCCCATTATTAACATGTTTTAATGTCAAAGCTGGAATATTGAATACCTACTTTTTCAGAAAATATTAGATACATTTTAAATGAGGATCAGCTTTGCGAAATGCATCTTCCATTGAAGCAATCATACCCGAGGTGTGCCTTTTAAAATGCCAGATTCTGAACAGTAAACCAGATGTAAACATGATTTAGATATATATCGAAAACATTTAATGATTACCTAATACTAATGTATTGGATATTTGTCTTACAAGCTTGAAAAATAGTATCTCCTGTAAAATAAAATGTATCGTAGCAACTGCAATAAGAGCACCAGATTCTTACGAATAGAAAACAAACGACTTTTTACCAATAAAGCTCGAAAGAAAAATTTAAACAAAGAATATTTTCCAGACTCCTAATCTATTGGTAATTACCTTTTAAAGCTTAGCAAAACACTCCTCTCTTTTAGAAAATTGTACCCTGGCGTCAGCGGTGTGAGTTCTCGATCCCAACTACAAAACCAGAGTGAAATAGGTTTAGAATGTATAGCTACAAGATTTATATATTACACTACTTTCAGAAATTGGGAATTAGCTTGCATATCTTAGCAAAACTCCACTCCCGTGCGGGGAATCGAACCCCGGCCATGGCGGTGAAAACACCGGATCCTAAGCACTAGACCACACGGGAACATGTTTTAAAACTAATGCTAGAAGATTTAATTGTTTTAATACACTCAGATATAAGAAATTAGCTTACGACGCTTGGGGAAAGGCATAAGCTGAGCAAAGAATCATACCACGACCACGCTTGGGATATCACCAGATTCTTACCACTACCCCCAATAGTAACATGTTTTAATGTCAGAGCTGGAATATTGACTATTTATTTTTTTGGAAAATATTAGAAATAGTTGAAATGAGGATCAGCTTTGCAAAATGCATCTTCAATTCAAGCAATAATAGCCGAGGTGTGGCTGTTAAAAAGCCCGATCGTAAACAGTAAACCGGGTGTAAACATGTTGTAGATATTCATTGAAATCATTTAATGATTACATTACGCTAAGATATTGGCAATTAGCTTGGAAAGTGTTGGAAATAGTATCTCCTGTTAAATAAAAACGAACCGCAGCCATTGCAGTCAGAGCACTAGATTCTTACAAATAGAAAACTAAAACATATTTTAAAATAGCCAGGAAAATCGGGAGCATAGCGAAACGAAAACATAGATTACTTAAGCTTTTCGTCTGACACTCAACAGAGTAATACGTCAGAAAGAGAGCTAAACAGAAACCTAACTGATTATATACCCAGATGTGGATCGAAACCGAGATGTGGATCGATAACCAGATGTGTCAGACGAAAAGCTTAAGTAATCTATGTTTTCGTTTCGCTATGCTCCCGATTTTTCTGGCTATTTTGAAGTTTTGTACCACCCAAAGACAGTTCTAAACATATTTTAGCAACAAAGCTCCAAAATTGGGTGCTGATGTTTCCTGAACATATTAGAAATTACCAAAAAAAACCATCAACATATAAAAGTCCATCTCTCGTGCAAGGAATTTAAACCCTGCCAGGACTGTGAAGAAGCCGGAAACTAACCCAAAGACCACACAGGAACATGTTTAGAACAAAAAATTAAACATTGAAAAACTACATTGCCCTGATTTATTCGAAAGAAGCTTGCAAAGCTTGGCAGATCGCTTCTGTTCTTCACAAAATTCTACCACAGCCTGTAGGTTCAGAACCCTGGATCCTAACCACCATACTACAAAGAAAAATGTTTTAGAAAAGAAAAACTTAAACATAGAATATTTACATTCCCCTAATCTCTTGGTAATTACCTTTCAAAGCTTGGAAAAACACTTCTCCCTTGTTGATAATTTTATCCATCGGCTCGGCCGTGAAAACTCTGGATCCTAACTACAAGACCCTAGTGAAACATGTTTAGGATTCATAGCAACATGATTTATATCCTACATTGCTTTCATAAATTGGGAATTCGCTTCCATATCTTGGCAAAACTCATCTCCCGTGCGGGGAATCGAACCCCGGCCACGGCGGTGAGAGCGCCGGATCCTAACCACTAGACCACACGGGAATATGTTTTACATTTAAAGCTTAAAGATTTGATTGTCATAATACACTCATATATTGGAAATTAGCTTAAGACGCTTGGCGAAAGGCATAAGCCGAGCGAAGAATCATACCAAACCACGCTAGTGAGATCATCAGATTCTAAATAATGCCCCCATTATTAACATGTTTTAATGTCAAAGCTGGAATATTGAATACCTACTTTTTCAGAAAATATTAGATACATTTTAAATGAGGATCAGCTTTGCAAAATGCATCTTCCATTGAAGCAATCATACCCGAGGTGTGCCTTTTAAAATGCCAGTTTCTGAACAGTAAACCAGACGTGAACATGATTTAGATATATATCGAAAACATTTAATGATTACCTTATACTAATATATTGGATATTTGTCTTACAAGCTTGAAAAATAGTATCTCCTGTAAAATAAAATGTACCGTAGCAACTGCAATAAGAGCACCAGATTCTTACGAATAGAAAACAAACAATTTTTTACCAATAAAGCTCGAAAGAAAAATTTAAACAAAGAATATTTTCCAGACTCCTAATCTATTGGTAATTAACTTTTAAAGCTTAGCAAAACACTCCTCTCTTTTAGAAAATTGTACCCTGGCGTCAGCGGTGTGAGTTCTGGATCCCAACTACAAAACCAGAGTGAAATAGGTTTAGAATGTATAGCTACAAGATTTATATATTACAGTACATTCAGAAATTGGGAATTAGCTTGAATATCTTAGCAATACTCAACTCCCGTGCGGGGAATCGAACCCCAGCTACGGCGGTGAAAGCGCCGGATCCTAACCACTAGACCACACGGGAACATGTTTTAAAACTAATGCTAGAAGATTTAATTGTTTTAATACACTCAGAGATAAGAAATTAGCTTACAACGCTTGGGGAAAGGCATAAGCTGAGCAAAGAATCATACCACGACCACGCTTGGGATATCACCAGATTCTTACCACTACCCCCAATAGTAACATGTTTTAATGTCAGAGCTGGAATATTGACCATTTATTTTTTTGGAGAATATTAGAAATAGTTGAAATGAGGATCAGCTTTGCAAAAAGCATCTTCAATTCAAGCAGTAATAGCCGAGGTGTGGCTGTTAAAAAGCCCGATCGTAACACTAGACCACACGGGAACATATTTTAAAACTAATGCTAGAAGATTTAATTGTTTTAATACACTCAGCTATAAGAAATTAGCTTACGACGCTTGGGGAAAGGCACTAGCTGAGCAAAGAATCATACCACGACCATGCTTGGGATATCACCAGATTCTTACCACTACCCCCAATAGTAACATGTTTTAATGTCAGAGCTGGAATATTGACTATTTATTCTTTTGGAGAATATTAGAAATAGTTGAAATGAGGATCAGCTTTGCAAAATGCATCTTCAATTCAAGCAATAATAGCCGAGGTGTGGCTGTTAAAAAGCCCGATCCTAAACAGTAAACCGGGTGTAAACATGTTGTAGATATTTATTGAAATCATTTAATGATTACATTACGCTAAGATATTGGCAATTAGCTTGGAAAGTGTTGGAAATAGTATCTCCTGTTAAATAAAAACGTACCGCAGCCATTGCAGTCAGAGCACTAGATTCTTACAAATAGAAAACTAAAACATATTTTGAAATAGCCAGGAAAATCGGGAGCATAGCGAAACGAAAACATAGATTACTTAAGCTTTTCGTCTAACACTCAACAGAGTAATACGTCTGAAAGAGAGCGAAACAGAAACCTAACTGATTATATACCCAGATGTGGATCGATAACCGAGATGTTCATCGATAACCAAATGTGTCAGACGAAAAGCTTAAGTAATCTATGTTTTCGTTTCGCTATGCTCCCGATTTTCCTGGCTATTTTGAAGTTTTGTACCACCCAAAGACTGTTCTAAACATATTTTAGCAACAAAGCTCCAAAATTGGGTGCTGATGTTGCCTGAATATATTAGAAATTACCAAAACACCATCAACATATAAAAGTCCATCTCTCGTGCAAGGAATTTAAACCCTGCCAGGACTGTGAAGAAGCCGGAAACTAACCCAAAGACCACACAGGAACATGTTTAGAACAAAAACTTAAACATTGAAAAACTACATTGCCCTGAATTATTCGAAAGAAGCTTGCAAAGCTTGGCAGATCGCTTCTGTTCTTCACAAAATTATACCACAGCCTGAAGGTTCAGAACCCTGAATCCTAACCACCATACTACAAAGAAAAATGTTTTAGAAAAGAAAAACTTAAACATAGAATATTTACATTCCCCTAATCTCTTGGTAATTACCTTTCAAAGCTTGGAAAAACACTTCTCCCTTGCTGATAATTATATCCATCGGCTCGGCCGTGAAAACTCTTGATCCTAACTACAAGACCCTAGTGAAACATGTCTAGGATTTATAGCAACATGATTTATATCGTACATTGCTTTCATAAATTGGGAATTCGCTTGCATATCTTGGCAAAACTCATCTCCCGTGCAGGGAATCGAACCCCGGCCACGGCGGTGAGAGCGCCGGATCCTAACCACTAGACCACACGGGAATATGTTTTACATTTAAAGCTTAAAGATTTGATTGTCATGATACACTCATATATTGGAAAATAGCTTAAGACGCTTGGCGAAAGAATCATACCAAACCACGCTAGTGAGATCATCAGATTCTAAATAATGCCCCCATTATTAACATGTTTTAATGTCAAAGCTGGAATATTGAATACCTACTTTTTCAGAAAATATTAGATACATTTTAAATGAGGATCAGCTTTGCAAAATGCATCTTCCATTGAAGCAATCATACCCGAGGTGTGCCTTTTAAAATGCCAGATTCTGAACAGTAAACCAGATGTAAACATGATTTAGATATATATCGAAAACATTTAATAATTACCTTATACTAATTTATTGGATATTTGTCTTACAAGCTTGAAAAATAGTATCTCCTGTAAAATAAAATGTACCGTAGCAACTGCAATAAGAGCACCAGATTCTTACGAATAGAAAACAAACAACTTTTTACCAATAAAGCTCGAAAGAAAAATTTAAACAAAGAATATTTTCCAGACTCCTAATCTATTGGTAATTAACTTTTAAAGCTTAGCAAAACACTCCTCTCTTTTAAAAAATTGTACCCTGGCGTCAGCGGTGTGAGTTCTGGATCCCAACTACATAACCAGAGTGAAATAGGTTTAGAATGTATAGCTACAAGATTTATATCTTACTTTACATTCAGAAAATGGGAATTAGCTTGAATATCTTAGCAAAACTCAACTCCCGTGCGGGGAATCGAACCCCAGCTACGGCGGTGAAAACGCCGGATCCTAACCACTAGACCACACGGGAACATGTTTTAAAACTAATGCTAGAAGATTTAATTGTTTTAATACACTCAGATATAAGAAATTATCTTACAACGCTTGGGGAAAGGCATAAGCTGAGCAAAGAATCATACCACCACCACGCTTGGGATATCACCAGATTCTTACCACTACCCCCAATAGTAACATGTTTTAATGTCAGAGCTGGAATATTGACCATTTATTTTTTTGGAGAATATTAGAAATAGTTGAAATGAGGATCAGCTTTGCAAAAAGCATCTTCAATTCAAGCAGTAATAGCCGAGGTGTGGCTGTTAAAAAGCCCGATCGTAACACTAGACCACACGGGAACATATTTTAAAACTAATGCTAGAAGATTTAATTGTTTTAATACACTCAGCTATAAGAAATTAGCTTACGACGCTTGGGGAAAGGCACTAGCTGAGCAAAGAATCATACCACGACCATGCTTGGGATATCACCAGATTCTTACCACTACCCCCAATAGTAACATGTTTTAATGTCAGACCTGGAATATTGACTATTTATTCTTTTGGAGAATATTAGAAATAGTTGAAATGAGGATCAGCTTTGCAAAATGCATCTTCAATTCAAGCAATAATAGCCGAGGTGTGGCTGTTAAAAAGCCCGATCGTAAACAGTAAACCGGGTGTAAACATGTTGTAGATATTTATTGAAATCATTTAATGATTACATTACGCTAAGATATTGGCAATTAGCTTGGAAAGTGTTGGAAATAGTATCTCCTGTTAAATAAAAACGTACCGCAGCCATTGCAGTCAGAGCACTAGATTCTTACAAATAGAAAACTAAAACATATTTTAAAATAGCCAGGAAAATCGGGAGCATAGCGAAACGAAAACATAGATTACTTAAGCTTTTCGTCTGACACTCAACAGAGTAATACGTCAGAAAGAGAGCTAAACAGAAACCTAACTGATTATATACCCAGATGTGGATCGAAACCGAGATGTGGATCGATAACCAGATGTGTCAGTTGAAAAGCTTAAGTAATCTATGTTTTCGTTTCGCTATGCTCCCGATTTTCCTGGCTATTTTGAAGTTTTGTACCACCCAAAGACTGTTCTAAACATATTTTAGCAACAAAGCTCCAAAATTGGGTGCTGATGTTGCCTGAACATATTAGAAATTACCAAAAAAAACCATCAACATATAAAAGTCCATCTCTCGTGCAAGGAATTTAAACCCTGCCAGGACTGTGAAGAAGCCGGAAACTAACCCAAAGACCACACAGGAACATGTTTAGAACAAAAACTTAAAACATTGAAAAACTACATTGCCCTGAATTATTCGAAAGAAGCTTGCAAAGCTTGGCAGATCGCTTCTGTTCTTCACAAAATTATACCACAGCCTGAAGGTTCAGAACCCTGAATCCTAACCACCATACTACAAAGAAAAATGTTTTAGAAAAGAAAAACTTAAACATAGAATATTTACATTCCCCTAATCTCTTGGTAATTACCTTTCAAAGCTTGGAAAAACACTTCTCCCTTGTTGATAATTTTATCCATCGGCTCGGCCGTGAAAACTCTGGATCCTAACTACAAGACCCTAGTGAAACATGTCTAGGATTTATAGCAACATGATTTATATCGTACATTGCTTTCATAAATTTGGAATTCGCTTCCATATCTTGGCAAAACTCATCTCCCGTGCGGGGAATCGAACCCCGGCCACGGCGGTGAGAGCGCCGGATCCTAACCACTAGACCACACGGGAATATGTTTTACATTTAAAGCTTACAGATTTGATTGTCATAATACACTCATATATTGGAAATTAGCTTAAGACGCTTGGCGAAAGGCATAAGCCGAGCGAAGAATCATACCAAACCACGCTAGTGAGATCATCAGATTCTAAATAATGCCCCCATTATTAACATGTTTTAATGTCAAAGCTGGAATATTGAATACCTACTTTTTCAGAAAATATTAGATACATTTTAAATGAGGATCAGCTTTGCAAAATGCATCTTCCATTGAAGCAATCATACCCGAGGTGTACCTTTTAAAATGCCAGATTCTGAACAGTAAACCAGATGTAAACATGATCTAGATATATATCGAAAACATTTAATGATTACCTTATACTAATATATTGGATATTTGTCTTACAAGCTTGAAAAATAGTATCTCCTGTAAAATAAAATGTACCGTAGCAACTGCAATAAGAGCACCAGATTCTTACGAATAGAAAACAAACAACTTTTTACCAATAAAGCTCGAAAGAAAAATTTAAACAAGGAATATTTTCCAGACTCCTAGTCTATTGGTAATTACCTTTTAAAGCTTAGCAAAACACTCCTCTCTTTTAGAAAATTGTACCCTGGCGTCAGCGGTGTGAGTTCTGGATCCCAACTACAAAACCAGAGTGAAATAGGTTTAGAATGTATAGCTACAAGATTTATATTTTACACTACTTTCAGAAATTGGGAATTAGCTTGCATATCTTAGCAAAACTCAACTCCCGTGCGGGGAATCGAACCCCGGCCACGGCGGTGAAAACGCCGGATCCTAACCACTAGACCACACGGGAACATGTTTTACAACGAATGCTAGAAGATTTAATTGTTTTAATACACTCAGATATAAGAAATTAGCTTACGACGCTTGGGGAAAGGCATAAGCTGAGCAAAGAATCATACCACGACCACGCTTGGGATATCACCACATTCTTACCACTACCCCCAATAGTAACATTTGTTAATGTCAGAGCGGGAAAATTGACTATTTATTTTTTTGGAAAATATTAGAAATAGTTGAAATGAGGATCAGCTTTGCAAAATGCATCTTCAATTCAACCAATAATAGCTGAGGTGTGGCTGTTAAAAAGCCCGATCGTAAACAGTAAACCGGGTGTAAACATGTTGTAGATATTCATTGAAATCATTTAATTATTACATTACGCTAAGATATTGGCAATTAGCTTGGAAAGTGTTGGAAATAGTATCTCCTGTTAAATAAAAGCGTACCGCAGCCATTGCAGTCAGAGCACTAGATTCTTACAAATAGAAAACTAAAACATATTTTAAAATAGCCAGGAAAATCGGGAGCATAGCGAAACAAAAACATAGATTACTTAAGCTTTTCGTATGACACTCAACAGAGTAATACGTCAGAAAGAGAGCGCAACAGAAACCTAACTGATTATATACCCAGATGTGGATCGATAACCGAGATGTGGATCGATAACCAGATGTGTCAGACGAAAAGCTTAAGTAATCTATGTTTTCGTTTCGCTATGCTCCCGATTTTCCTGGCTATTTTGAAGTTTTGTACCACCCAAAGACTGTTCTAAACATATTTTAGCAACAAAGCTCCAAAATTGGGTGCTGATGTTGCCTGAATATATTAGAAATCACCATAAAAAACCATCAACATATAAAAGTCCATCTCTCGTGCAAGGAATTTAAACCCTGTCAGGACTGTGAAGAAGCCGGAAACTAACCAAAATACCACACAGGAACATGTTTAGAACAAAAACTTAAACATTGAAAAACTACATTGCCCTGAATTATTCGAAAGAAGCTTGCAAAGCTTGGCAGATCGTTTCTGTTCTTCACAAAATTATACCACAGCCTGAAGGTTCAGAACCCTGGATCCTAACCACCATACTACAAAGAAAAATGTTTTAGAAAAGAAAAACTTAAACATAGAATATTTACATTCCCCTAATCTCTTGGTAATTACCTTTCAAAGCTTGGAAAAACACTTCTCCCTTGTTGATAATTTTATCCATCGGCTCAGCCGTGAAAACTCTGGATCCTAACTACAAGACCCTAGTGAAACATGTTTAGGATTTATAGCAACATGATTTATATCGTACATTGCTTTCATAAATTGGGAATTCGCTTCCATATCTTGGCAAAACTCATCTCCCGTGCGGGGAATCGAACCCCGGCCACGGCAGTGAGAGCGCCGGATCCTAACCATTAGACCACACGGGAATTTGTTTTACATTTAAAGCTTAAAGATTTGATTGTCGTAATACACTCATATATTGGAAATTAGCTTAAAGTGCTAATAAACCCTAAACCTTTTTTTTGATTTTTCGAAACTTTATCGTGTATACACTCATAAGAATTAAAAAAAAATGTTAAATTTTGTTTACAAGTGTCTTAAATCGACGGTTAAAAAACGCATTTTTTGTGAAAAACCGCTGAAAAAGAAGGCTGGGTCGAGTTTGATCATGACGTAGATTCCGGCATATGACGGCTCGCGCCATTTGCTTCAGTACTGAATTTCAGGTGTTTTCAACTAGATTTTTCGCATCGAAAAGTTTTACCTTCAGCATGGAGTTTCATCTCATTCTGTTCAGCATCCTTTGCTTAAAATACTGTTTGGATCTGAAATCTCGATATCATCCGAAACATACTCTGGGGATGATTTTTCTACAAGCAGTAGCAGTGGCGCGGATCACTCAGATTACGAAGCCGTGTACGAGGACGACGACGCTGACATTGAAAGTGCAGTAGGCCGTGCCTCTGCTGAAAACGGAAACGTAGGGCAAATTACTGATTCTGTTTGGGATGATGAAAACTAGCCTTAGCAGAACGAACTCTTGGCTGATGCTGAGTGAATATCAGTGTATAGAGCAAGAAGGCAACGAGTTAGAGAAGTAAACGAAAGAATGGAACGTCGACTCGCCGGAATGAGTCAAAAGAGACTTAGTAAGTTAAAATCAAAATTGATTTCAGCAACCCATCCAAGCATTTATCAATAAAGATAAATCTTGCTTAATCTATTCCTAATATTGTGTTGCTTTTTTAAGAAGTCTAGTTCTACTCTTTTTTAATCATTTTGAGAGTTTTGTTTTGGCTAAAATCACTGTTTATATTTAGGCCCCTTTATGAAGTTTAGGCCAACTTACTTCCATTATTTTTATTAGTGGCTCAACACAGCTTGAATCCTCCCTAGTTTACGAACTTTTTTAAGAATATTTACTTGTTTTGAAATAAGAACTGATATATTATATCTTCCAGGTGTAATTGTGGGTTCTGTAAAAAAAATAAAAATGTGGTTGGTATACTCATCAACTTAAATTTTCTCGGTCGGGATCTCTTCTAAAATTTTGGAGAAATATAAACTTAACCTGGAAGTTTCGGAAATAAAAATTTGGAAACTTGTCTATTATAGTCTTGCACAGGTTTCACCCCACTCCTCAATTAATCACGCTTGTCTATGACAATATCCCCAAAATCATTTGAGGCTGTGATTTCTTATTTTTTCTACAGATTTCTATCTATGAGCTGTTGCTTACAGAGAGTTAACAAGGTTGGTCCATGGCAGTCTAGTGAGAGAACAAATTCCTCTTCCAGCATATGCATATAACGCGATTAGAAGAAAATTTGCATCAGATACATTGCAGATAAATTGGCAGGATTTTGTGAAGGAGACAATTAAACAAAGCATTTTAGATGAGATGTATTAAAATCTTCAGTTGTTTACAATTTTCATTATATTCAACTCTTAATTTGTCTCTACTTTAAATTTTTGATTTTTGAGCAATTTAAAAATATTTTGCCCCTTTTGTGCATTGCTGGTGCTCCTCTTTTCTTGGATGTTTATCCACTGTTTGTGGTGCATTGCTTTCATCTGCAAAAATATAAACATGAATATAACAGATGAGAAAGAAATTTTGTAAAAGCTTTAAAAATAGAATAAAAATTTTGTATAAATTTACAACTAGGAAATAGAAAATTTAGTTTTTTTATGTTTGAAACGAACTGGGGTCATCCAAAAATAAGGGGTCGTCCTAAAATCTACTTGAGATCAGTTATTGGCATTGGGCTGTTAATGGGGGAGGGGGTTTCATCAAAATCCGTTGAGTGATCATTGTTGGTGGAACTTTAGGAATTTCATGTGTTGTGAAACACATTTTGAAAATTTCTTGAATGAGGATCAACCCCAAGCCAAACTTTATGTATTGAATCGCACACCAGACAGCAAGATGGCCTAATGTTGTTATTTTTTTTCAATAGCAAAAACATTAGTGAAAGAAATGTTTGTGCATATTAAGGTTCTTTTTATGCGACACAAGTTGTCGATTTCATTTACCCTACTTCAGTCTTCAGCATCTACACAAGGAGGTGGATTAATGTTTTTGACATGAGGTTGAAGTCATCTCTCAGATTCTCTTTATGAAAAGTGTCACAGGATAAGTCTCTTACAAGTGATGTAAGAAACTTTCACCACTAATAGAATAGCCTATCAGACAGTATTGATGAGGACGAATGGCTATTCCTCGCAGAGCTGATTCTTGAGTATCACTAAATTTGACAAGAAACTTGTACATGGGTGATTTGGACATTGCCTTCGTTGGAAAAGTCTCGATTACAACCCTATCCCCCCGGATTTGGAAGGCTTTCTTAGGCCTAACTTCCACTGATGACCACATCTGAAGCCGACCCCTTAGAAACAAGAAAAATATAAAGACTTCTGATGATATGCTTTTCATTTTATAAGAAACTGCTAAGAAACTGTAAGTCAGTCACTAAGAAAAAAGAAGAAAAATAAAGTGCTTACTAGAAGATGCTCCCTCGTCGTGCGAGTTGTCTTCTTCGGGCCTAAGGGTCTTGCATCATGCATAGGTCGCTGCTACTTGGTGAGCTGGCTTGGCTTTCCAACCCTCTCAAAGCACCGCAATCCGGTTAAACAGTTGGAAAAACAGAAATTCCAACCTCAATCTCTTTAAAAATAAATTTCCTGCCTATTATAGCAAATTCCAGTAGTAATCTTTCATCCTAAAAGAGTGGCGTGTGACTCTTCCCGGCATTTCTTTCCCTCTACGGCGCGCTTCTCGACCATGCTTGATGACGTACATTCCGGCATCCAACTCCTCTCCCCAGACCTTTAATGTCCGCGGTTTTGTTTCAAGAAACAGCTGATTTTGGCTACTTTGAACCCTCATAGCATTGCAAATAAACACGAAAGAGCAAAAAACTTTTCGACAAACCTCTTAAATCGGCAATTTCTATCGAATTTCAAAAAAAAACGTTTTGGGTTTATTAACACTTTAAGACCCTTGGCGAAAGGCATAAGCCGAGCGAAGAATCATACCCAACCACATTAGTGAGATCATCAGATTCTAAATAATGCCCCCATTATTAACATGTTTTAATGTCAAAGCTGGAATATTGAATACCTACTTTTTCAGAAAATATTAGATACATTTTAAATGAGGATCAGCTTTGCAAAATGCATCTTCCATTGAAGCAATCATACCCAAGGTGTGCCTTTTAAAATGCCAGATTCTAAACAGTAAACCAGATGTAAACATGATTTAGCTATATATCGAAAACATTTAACGATTACCTAATACTAATGTATTGGATATTTGTCTTACAAGCTTGAAAAATAGTATCTCCTGTAAAATAAAATGTACCGTAGCAACTGCAATAAGAGCACCAGATTCTTACGAATAGAAAACAAACAACTTTTTACCAATAAAGCTCGAAAGAAAAATTTAAACAAGGAATATTTTCCAGACTCCTAGTCTATTGGTAATTACCTTTTAAAGCTTAGCAAAACACTCCTCTCTTTTAGAAAATTGTACCCTGGCGTCAGCGGTGTGAGTTCTGGATCCCAACTACAAAACCAGAGTGAAATAGGTTTAGAATGTATAGCTACAAGATTTATATCTTACACTACTTTCAGAAATTGGGAATTAGCTTGCATATCTTAGCAAAACTCAACTCCCGTGCGGGGAATCGAACCCAGCCACGGCGGTGAAAACGCCGGATCCTAACCACTAGACCACACGGGAACATGTTTTAAAACTAATGCTAGAAGATTTAATTGTTTTAATACACTCAGATATAAGATATTAGCTTACGACGCTTGGGGAAAGGCATAAGCTGAGCAAAGAATCATACCACGACCGCGCTTGGGATATCACCAGATTCTTACCACTACCCCCAATAGTAACATGTTTTAATGTCAGAGCTGGAATATTGACTATTTATTTTTTTGGAAAATATTAGAAATAGTTGAAATGAGGATCAGCTTTGCAAAATGCATCTTCAATTCAAGCAATAATAGCCGAGGTGTGGCTGTTAAAAAGCCCGATCGTAAACAGTAAACCGGGTGTAAACATGTTGTAGATATTCATTGAAATCATTTAATGATTACATTACGCTAAGATATTGGCAATTAGCTTGGAAAGTGTTGGAAATAGTATCTCCTGTTAAATAAAAGCGTACCGCAGCCATTGCAGTCAGAGCACTAGATTCTTACAAATAGAAAACTAAAACATATTTTAAAATAGCCAGGAAAATTGGGAGCATAGCGAAACGAAAACATAGATTACTTAAGCTTTTCGTCTGACACTCAACAGAGTAATACGTCAGAAAGAGAGCGAAACAGAAACCTAACTGATTATATACCCAGATGTGGATCGATAACCGAGATGTGGATCGATAACCAGATGTGTCAGACGAAAAGCTTAAGTAATCTATGTTTTCGTTTCGCTATGCTCCCGATTTTTCTGGCTATTTTGAAGTTTTGTACCACCCAAAGACTGTTCTAAACATATTTTAGCAACAAAGCTCCAAAATTGGGTGCTGATGTTGCCTGAACATATTAGAAATCACCATAAAAAACCATCAACATATAAAAGTCCTTCTCTCGTGCAAGGAATTTAAACCCTGCCAGGACTGTGAAGAAGCCGGAAACTAACCAAAAGACCACACAGGAACATGTTTAGAACAAAAACTTAAACATTGAAAAACTACATTGCCCTGAATTATTCGAAAGAAGCTTGCAAAGCTTGACAGATCGCTTCTGTTCTTCACAAAATTATACCACAGCCTGAAGGTTCAGAACCCTGGATCCTAACCACCATACTACAAAGAAAAATGTTTTAGAAAAGAAAAACTTAAACATAGAATATTTACATTCCCCTAATCTCTTGGTAATTACCTTTCAAAGCTTGGAAAAACACTTCTCCGTTGTTAATAAATTTATCCATCGGCTCAGCCGTGAAAACTCTGGATGCTAACTACAAGACCCTAGTTAAACATGTTTAGGATTTATAGCAACATGATTTATATCGTACATTGCTTTCATAAATTGGGAATTCGCTTCCATACATATCTTGGCAAAACTCATCTCCCGTGCGGGGAATCGAACCCCGGCCACGGCGGTGAGAGCGCCGGATCCTAACCACTAGACCACACGGGAATATGTTTTACAATTAAAGCTTAAAGATTTGATTGTCATAATACACTCATATATTGGAAATTAGCTTAAGACGCTTGGCGAAAGGCATAAGCCGAGCGAAGAATCATACCAAACCACGCTAGTGAGATCATCAGATTCTAAATAATGCCCCCATTATTAACATGTTTTAATGTCAAAGCTGGAATATTGAATACCTACTTTTTCAGAAAATATTAGATACATTTTAAATGAGGATCAGCTTTGCAAAATGCATCTTCCATTGAAGCAATCATACCCGAAGTGTGCCTTTTAAAATGCCAGATTCTGAACAGTAAACCAGATGTAAACATGATTTAGATATATATCGCAAACATTTAATGATTACCTTATACTAATATATTGGATATTTGTCTTACGAGCTTGAAAAATAGTATCTCCTGTAAAATAAAATGTACCGTAGCAACTGCAATAAGAGCACCAGATTCTTACGAATAGAAAACAAACAACTTTTTACCAATAAAGCTCGAAAGAAAAATTTAAACAAAGAATATTTTCCAGACTCCTAATCTATTGGTAATTACCTTTTAAAGCTTAGCAAAACACTCCTCTCTTTTAGAAAATTGTACCCTGGCGTCAGCGGTGTGAGTTCTGGATCCCAACTACAAAACCAGAGTGAAATAGGTTTAGAATGTATAGCTACAAGATTTATATCTTACACTACTTTCAGAAATTGGGAATTAGCTTGCATATCTTAGCAAAACTCAACTCCTGTGCGGGGAATCGAACCCCGGCCACGGCGGTGAAAACACCGGATCCTAACCACTAGACAACACGGGAACATGTTTTACAACTAATGCTAGAAGATTTAATTGTTTTAATACACTCAGATATAAGAAATTAGCTTACGACGCTTGGGGAAAGGCATAAACTGAGCAAAGAATCATACCACGACCGCGCTTGGGATATCACCAGATTCTTACCACTACCCCCAATAGTAACATGTTTTAATGTCAGAGCTGGAATATTGACTATTTATTTTTTTGGAAAATATTAGAAATAGTTGAAATGAGGATCAGCTTTGCAAAATGCATCTTCAATTCAAGCAATAATAGCCGAGGTGTGGCTGTTAAAAAGCCCGATCGTAAACAGTAAACCGGGTGTAAACATGTTGTAGATATTCATTGAAATCATTTAATGATTACATTACGCTAAGATATTGGCAATTAGCTTGGAAAGTGTTGGAAATAGTATCTCCTGTTAAATAAAAGCGTACCACAGCCATTGCAGTCAGAGCACTAGATTCTTACAAATAGAAAACTAAAACATATTTTAAAATAGCCAGGCAAATCGGGAGCATAGCAAAACGAAAACATAGATTACTTAAGCTTTTCGTCTGACACTCAACAGTGTCTTAAATAAGACGTTGCGGACCGTTTGAGATAAGAAAAGTCATGAAAACACACAATTTAAACAGCAAGGAAGAATTATCACTGTAACTTATTTAAACTTTACAAAATCACATCTCACTACTTCACAAAATTCAACTGACAAAATTCAAAACGAACGTTCAACAAAACCGCAAAAAACAAACACGTGACCGGAAGTCGAATATTAAGTCAATTAGAAACTGTCAATCAAAGAGAGGTGTACCTGAGAGGTACACCCAGGGGTGTAACAAATAAATATTTGCAACACTCCCCCCAAATCAAGAGCTAGTCCTCTTGATTTAAGAAGTCTGTCTGAAGTTTTCTCAAATCTTCCCCCGCAAAGGTTGCAAGTCTCTTCGGACGTTCACCGGAGTTCACCGTGTCCCGTTTTAACGTATCTTCTACAGCAACTGGAGCATCGAATTCTAACGGACATATCAATTGCAAAGGACGTTCGATTTCATACTGTCTTCCATGTGATATAACTTGTATTTTCACCGCTCTAACAACATTGTCTTTTCCCTTTAAATGCTTCACCACTTTCCCGGTTTGCCAATAACATTTTCGGATAGAATTGTCTACAACGAGAATCAGTTGTCCGATTCTTGGCGGCTTTACGTCCTTCTGGTTACTCCTATGGTATTCTCTGAGACCGAGGATGTACTCTTTTAGCCATCTCTTCCACGCATGTTCCTTCTTTTCCCGCAAAAATCTCATCCTTTTACTCAAATCTGGATCCTCATCCGACTCATACTCGTGGTCGTATTCACCTATTAACGGTAGTGATTCCCCATATATAAGATGATTTGGAGTTATTAACTTGTCTTCTAAGCTTTCAGACTGGTACATAAGTGGTCTGTTGTTTAAGATACCCTCTACCTGGATTAGTACAGTCTCAAGTTCTCTGAATTTCAATCTTGAATTCCCTATAGCCTTATAAAGCGTATTCTTGGTTACACCAACGAGTCGCTCATAGAACCCTCCTTGCCAGGGTGACCTAGCTGTAATAAACTTCCACTGAATGCGATTTCTTGTCAAAAATGACTCTAGCGGTACTTCATCAACTATTTTCTTTAGATGATTAGACGTAGACAAAAATGTCTTTGCGTTGTCACTTGTTATCAAACTGGGTGCTCCTCTACGTGCGATGAATCGTTTGAGTGTTGACACAAACGATGGTGCAGACATGTCCTCGACTAACTCAAGGTGGATGGCGCGTGTGGCCGCACATGTAAATAATGCTATGTAAGCTTTCTGATCATCTGCTAAACGAATTGCTCCTGAAAAGTCCACTCCGATTGCACTGAAAGGTCTTGATGGTTCAACTCTCTCTTTTGGTAACTGTCCTGTGACGGGCTCTGACAATGGCTTGGCTTTACCTTTGGAACATTTTCCACATGTACTTAAAACCCTTTTCACGATTTGTCTACCCTTAGGTATCCAGAATTTCTGTCTTACATCGGCAAGTGTTGAATTTATCCAACCATGCATTGTTCGTTCATGACTTTCCAAAATTACGAGCTCTGTAAATCTGCTATTTCTTGATAGTAGATATGGCGTTTTTGATTCAATGGGCAAATCAGCATTATCTAGTCGTCCCTTACAACGAAGAACTTCATCATGTTCCAACAGACAAAGAGAATCGCTTAATTGGTCAAAATTGCTATGTATTTTTACTTCCCTCTGAACTTCCTTGATCCACTCCAACTCCGCTTTCCCTATTTCATCAACTGTCAATCCCTTTGACTTAACTCTTTCCTTCGATTTGCATGAATTTATGAATCTCTTTACCCATGCGGTTACCCTTAATAATTTCTCCTTTGAACTTAATCTTTCAAGATCAATGATTAACGATAATCCAACTTCCTTTGGATCTCTTGATTGAATTTGCATAACCGATTTAACTTCTTCAGCTCTCGATTCTTCTGTTGAATCGATAAACGGTTGATCTGGCCATCGTTCTGTACATAACCACTCTGGCCCTTGCCACCATACATCATTTGCACTCAGCTCAGTTGGCGTCTTCCCACGGGTACCAAAGTCCGCAGGATTTTCCTTCGTTGGACAATACCTCCAGGAGGCAGATGGCAATAGACTATTAATCTCCTTCACTCGGTGGTCTACAAACTGCTTGTATTTCCCCTTGCCATTGATCTAATGCAGTACGGTGCAGCTATCACTCCACATGCTAATATCCTCTATTTTATACTTTGACAATGCTTCCTTGACCGTGATTGCCAGCCTACTTGCTATTCTGGCAGCTGTCAGCTCCAATCTTGGAATACTTAGCTCCTTCTTCAAAGGTGGTAGTCTGGTCTTGGCAGCTACAAGATTGGAATAGATTTGATGTGGCAGCTCATAGACTAGGTATACTGCAGCACAGTATGCCACTTTACTGGAGTCCGCAAACACATGCAGGTGATATCTGATATCTTCTTTGTTCGGTGCAATACATCACGGGAAACTTATTTGACTTTCCTTTCTTATGCCCTTTTTCCATCTCTGCCATTTCTCTTGGACTTCATCACTCAGTTCTATGTCCCATCCTTTTGCTTCCTTGCATGCTGCTTGAAAGGCAATTTTCCCTTGAACAACTGATGGGCCTATAAGTCCAAGCGGATCATAAATCTTCGCCAGCGAACTCAACATCTCACGCTTGGTGAGTTTCTTTGAACTTTCATCTAGTACAGGTGACATGTCTAGTGACATTGTGTCCTTTTCTGGATCCCAATGTATCCCTAAAACCTTGTTTGGTTCTTCCCCTGTTGTTTGATCGCTACTAGATGCAATTACTCCTTGTTTCTCTAACGCATCCATGACTTCTCTGCTGTTAGACTTCCATTTGTGGAGGTTAAATCCACCTTCTTCCATTCTTTTACTCAATTTGCTCTGTAACTCAATGGCATCTTTCACTGAATCTGTGCATCCCACGTGATCATCTACGTAAAAGCTGCTTAGTGCGTTTTCCACGAATTCTTTATCTACCTCTTCATAACTCTCCAGATGTTTCTGGAATGTCGCATTTAATAGAAATGGACTGGGAGCTGATCCAAAGATAACCCTTGTAAACCGATAATCTTTGATGACGAGAGGCTCTGCAAATGGGTCCTCAGACCACAAAAATCGAAGACTGTCTCTGTCTTTCTCGCATATCTCAACTTGATGAAATGCCTTTTGAACATCCGCAATCAAGGCTATTGGATTCATTCTGAATCGCAGAAGAACCTCGAAAAGCAGTGGAGTCAGCGCTGGTCCCGTATACAGACAATCATTCAAAGATCTATCACTCTTTCTTGCTTTCGATGAAGCATCATATACCAGCCTCAATTTAGTCGTTTTTGCATCCTTTCTGAACACTCCATGGTGAGGAATATAGTGGATTCTGTTGCCAGTCTGTTCCTCTGGTGCTGGTTCCACTATCTCTGCGACTAATTGATCTTTGATTGTCTTGTCATATTTTTCCAGCTGCTCAGGTTCTTTCTTCAGACGGT
Source organism: Pelagia noctiluca (assembly GCA_963924455.1). Classification (NCBI taxonomy): domain Eukaryota; kingdom Metazoa; phylum Cnidaria; class Scyphozoa; order Semaeostomeae; family Pelagiidae; genus Pelagia; species Pelagia noctiluca. The sequence goes on along the minus strand of OZ004315.1, from coordinate 5,436,014 downwards.
TTATTAGAGATTTCAGCCTCTTTTCACACAAATCTCTGTTGCTAGGCAACTCATACTTCCCTTCTTTCCATGGGAGCTCTACAACATAGCGTGTCCCGTTGAATGTGACATTGTCCTTGAAACTGTCATGCACATGATCTCCTTCGCGTATGCCTACACTGTCTAAATCCCACAACTTTTCCACTTCTTTCGATATATCACCTACTTCCTTTGTTAACATCAATGATGGAACCGGACTATTCCTGCTTGTCTCAAGTGCTTCTGTTGGACCTAGCAATGTCCATCCTAGCTTGGTTTCCTCTGCCACTGGCTCTCCTTGTCTCCCAAAAACCATTTTTCCTGTCCTTATCTGACATAAATCCTGCAATCCGATGATGACATGTACATCAAGCTCTTCATAATCTGAGACGTCTGAGAATTCCAAGTCCCTTAAGTGACTGTATTTTTCCTTGACGACATTTGGCTTAATATTTCTGACTGTTGTCAGCTTGTTCAGTGTTGCCACTTCTGTTGAAAACTGGAACTCTCTTTTTACATCTTTTATTGGTAACTTATAAATATCACAACTGTGAGCTTTGTCCCCGTGAACCGTATCAAGAATCTTTTTCTCATTCCTGATTGGCTTTCCTCCCAGGCTATTTGCAAATGATTTCTTGATATACGTTTTGTCGCATCCTGTGTCTAGAAGTAGTCGACACTTGATCTCTTTTTTTCCTGGTAGACTCACAAAGGCTTGTACCGTCTGGTATGCGATGGATCCCTTATTATTGACATGTAAGTTTGCTGCTTGCGTCTCTTGCGCCTCTTGTTTACAAATTGAAACATGATGCCCTGTTTTGTGGCACTTGCTACATTCTTTCTTGTCTCTGCAGTCCTTCACTTGGTGACCCTTTCTCAAGCATTGAAAACATCGCTTGTACTTTGAAACAATCTTTCTTCTTTCATCTATTTCTGTCACTTTCTTGCAATCCTTGCTCTCGTGTTCTTCCAGGCAGTATGCGCACCTTTTGTTAGAAATATGAAAAGATTTTCCTCTGTTGACTTCTCTTGGCACTTCTCTTTCACCTGCATGGGAATCGTGTACACCTCTTAGCAGCAATTCTTGCCAAAACACTTCCAAAAATTCCGCCATCGACCACTCGTGATGTACATCCTTAGCTCTTTTAATTGAGATCACTATATCTCTAGGTAACTTCTTCATCAAATCAGGCATTATTGCTACTGCATAACTTTTACTGTTAATCCCTAGAACAGATAGCGCCTTATAATGTGTGTCTACATGATCATAAAACTTTCTCAGCTTTCCAAGCTCTCTTCCGTTGTACACCGGCTCGACTGATTTAAGCGCTGCAATATGCGAACTTTTCAGAACAGTAGGCTGTCCATACCTTAGCCTCAATGCATCTATCGCAGGCTTGTAATTTTCCTCTGAAATTAGTAAATGTGAAATTACATTTGCTGCTCTGCCGCTTAATAAACCCTTGAGATACTACATTTTATGAACATTTGATAAACTTGGATTTTGATCAATATTTCTCACAAATAAATCCCAAAATTGAATCCAGTTTTTAGATTCACCATCAAACCCCTTCATTTCTATTTTTGGCAATTTTACAAAACTTTCCCTAACAGAAGGGCGATAGTGTTCTTGATTTACTCTATAATTATTCCCCAATCCTGTAAACTCATTCCCTGGAATTCCTTGTTGTGGTTCCCAACGGGTTCCGAGATCCTGTCTTCCAGGGTTTACAATTCCTGGTCCGGAAATTATACCTTGTTGATTCTCATGTCCTGGTATTCCTTGTTGGGGTTCCCCATGGTTTCCGAAATCTTGTCTTCCAAGGTCCACAATACTTGGTCCGTAAATTATACCACATTGTTGATCATTATTATTCCCTGAATTCGCTAGGTAGGGCCGAAATTCCGCAACATTTGCCATAAGTTCTAAATTAATGGGGGCTCTACTTGTATACTATGCACAGGCTAGTTATCAAAATACAAGTAGAGCCCCCATTAATTTAGAACTTATGGCAAATGTTGCGGAATTTCGGCCCTACCTAGCGAATTCAGGGAATAATAATGATCAACAATGTGGTATAATTTACGGACCAAGTATTGTGGACCTTGGAAGACAAGATTTCGGAAACCATGGGGAACCCCAACAAGGAATACCAGGACATGAGAATCAACAAGGTATAATTTCCGGACCAGGAATTGTAAACCCTGGAAGACAGGATCTCGGAACCCGTGGGGAACCACAACAAGGAATTCCAGGGAATGAGTTTACAGGATTGGGGAATAATTATAGAGTAAATCAAGAACACTATCGCCCTTCTGTTAGGGAAAGTTTTGTAAAATTGCCAAAAATAGAAATGAAGGGGTTTGATGGTGAATCTAAAAACTGGATTCAATTTTGGGATTTATTTGTGAGAAATATTGATCAAAATCCAAGTTTATCAAATGTTCATAAAATGTAGTATCTCAAGGGTTTATTAAGCGGCAGAGCAGCAAATGTAATTTCGCATTTACTAATTTCAGAGGAAAATTACAAGCCTGCGATAGATGCATTGAGGCTAAGGTATGGACAGCCTACTGTTCTGAAAAGTTCGCATATTGCAGCGCTTAAATCAGTCGAGCCGGTGTACAACGGAAGAGAGCTTGGAAATCTGAGAAAGTTTTATGATCATGTAGACACACATTATAAGGCGCTATCTGTTCTAGGGATTAACAGTGAAAGTTATGCAGTAGCAATAATGCCTGATTTGATGAAGAAGTTACCTAGAGATATAGTGATCTCAATTAAAAGAGCTAAGGATGTACATCACGAGTGGTCGATGGCGGAATTTTTGGAAGTGTTTTGGCAAGAATTGCTGCTAAGAGGTGTACACGATTCCCAGGCAGGTGAAAGAGAAGTGCCAAGAGAAGTCAACAGAGGAAAATCTTTTCATATTTCTAACAAAAGGTGCGCATACTGCCTGGAAGAACAAGAGAGCAAGGATTGCAAGAAAGTGACAGAAATAGATGAAAGAAGAAAGATTGTTTCAAAGTACAAGCGATGTTTTCAATGCTTGAGAAAGGGTCACCAAGTGAAGGACTGCAGAGACAAGAAAGAATGTAGCAAGTGCCACAAAACAGGGCATCATGTTTCAATTTGTAAACAAGAGGCGCAAGAGACGCAAGCAGCAAACTTACATGTCAATAATAAGGGATCCATCGCATACCAGACGGTACAAGCCTTTGTGAGTCTACCAGGAAAAAAAGAGATCAAGTGTCGACTACTTCTAGACACAGGATGCGACAAAACGTATATCAAGAAATCATTTGCAAATAGCCTGGGAGGAAAGCCAATCAGGAATGAGAAAAAGATTCTTGATACGGTTCACGGGGACAAAGCTCACAGTTGTGATATTCATAAGTTACAAATAAAAGATGTAAAAAGAGAGTTCCAGTTTTCAACAGAAGTGGCAACACTGAACAAGCTGACAACAGTCAGAAATGTTAAGCCAAATGTCGTCAAGGAAAAATACAGTCACTTAAGGGACTTGGAATTCTCAGACGTCTCAGATTATGAAGAGCTTGATGTACATGTCATCATCGGATTGCAGGATTTATGTCAGATAAGGACAGGAAAAATGGTTTTTGGGAGACAAGGAGAGCCAGTGGCAGAGGAAACCAAGCTAGGATGGACATTGCTAGGTCCAACAGAAGCACTTGAGACAAGCAGGAATAGTCCGGTTCCATCATTGATGTTAACAAAGGAAGTAGGTGATATATCGAAAGAAGTGGAAAAGTTGTGGGATTTAGACAGTGTAGGCATACGCGAAGGAGATCATGTGCATGACAGTTTCAAGGACAATGTCACATTCAACGGGACACGCTATGTTGTAGAGCTCCCATGGAAAGAAGGGAAGTATGAGTTGCCTAGCAACAGAGATTTGTGTGAAAAGAGGCTGAAATCTCTAATAAACCGTCTGAAGAAAGAACCTGAGCAGCTGGAAAAATATGACAAGACAATCAAAGATCAATTAGTCGCAGAGATAGTGGAACCAGCACCAGAGGAACAGACTGGCAACAGAATCCACTATATTCCTCACCATGGAGTGTTCAGAAAGGATGCAAAAACGACTAAATTGAGGCTGGTATATGATGCTTCATCGAAAGCAAGAAAGAGTGATAGATCTTTGAATGATTGTCTGTATACGGGACCAGCGCTGACTTCACTGCTTTTCGAGGTTCTTCTGCGATTCAGAATGAATCCAATAGCCTTGATTGCGGATGTTCAAAAGGCATTTCATCAAGTTGAGATATGCGAGAAAGACAGAGACAGTCTTCGATTTTTGTGGTCTGAGGACCCATTTGCAGAGCCTCTCGTCATCAAAGATTATCGGTTTACAAGGGTTATCTTTGGATCAGCTCCCAGTCCATTTCTGTTAAATGCGACATTCCAGAAACATCTGGAGAGTTATGAAGAGGTAGATAAAGAATTCGTGGAAAACGCACTAAGCAGCTTTTACGTAGACGATCACGTGGGATGCACAGATTCAGTGAAAGATGCCATTGAGTTACAGAGCAAATTGAGTAAAAGAATGGAAGAAGGTGGATTTAACCTCCACAAATGGAAGTCTAACAGCAGAGAAGTCATGGATGCGTTAGAGAAACAAGGAGTAATTGCATCTAGTAGCGATCAAACAACAGGGGAAGAACCAAACAAGGTTTTAGGGATACATTGGGATCCAGAAAAGGACACAATGTCACTAGACATGTCACCTGTACTAGATGAAAGTTCAAAGAAACTCACCAAGCGTGAGATGTTGAGTTCGCTGGCGAAGATTTATGATCCGCTTGGACTTATAGGCCCATCAGTTGTTCAAGGGAAAATTGCCTTTCAAGCAGCATGCAAGGAAGCAAAAGGATGGGACATAGAACTGAGTGATGAAGTCCAAGAGAAATGGCAGAGATGGAAAAAGGGCATAAGAAAGGAAAGTCAAATAAGTTTCCCGTGATGTATTGCACCGAACAAAGAAGATATCAGATATCACCTGCATGTGTTTGCGGACTCCAGTAAAGTGGCATACTGTGCTGCAGTATACCTAGTCTGTGAGCTGCCACATCAAATCTATTCCAATCTTGTAGCTGCCAAGACCAGACTACCACCTTTGAAGAAGGAGCTAAGTATTCCAAGATTGGAGCTGACAGCTGCCAGAATAGCAAGTAGGCTGGCAATCACGGTCAAGGAAGCATTGTCAAAGTATAAAATAGAGGATATTAGCATGTGGAGTGATAGCTGCACCGTACTGCATTGGATCAATGGCAAGGGGAAATACAAGCAGCTTGTAGACCACCGAGTGAAGGAGATTAATAGTCTATTGCCATCTGCCTCCTGGAGGTATTGTCCAACGAAGGAAAATCCTGCGGACTTTGGTACCCGTGGGAAGACGCCAACTGAGCTGAGTGCAAATGATGTATGGTGGCAAGGGCCAGAGTGGTTATGTACAGAACGATGGCCAGATCAACCGTTTATCGATTCAACAGAAGAATCGAGAGCTGAAGAAGTTAAATCGGTTATGCAAATTCAATCAAGAGATCCAAAGGAAGTTGGATTATCGTTAATCATTGATCTTGAAAGATTAAGTTCAAAGGAGAAATTATTAAGGGTAACCGCATGGGTAAAGAGATTCATAAATTCATGCAAATCGAAGGAAAGAGTTAAGTCAAAGGGATTGACAGTTGATGAAATAGGGAAAGCGGAGTTGGAGTGGATCAAGGAAGTTCAGAGGGAAGTAAAAATACATAGCAATTTTGACCAATTAAGCGATTCTCTTTGTCTGTTGGAACATGATGAAGTTCTTCGTTGTAAGGGACGACTAGATAATGCTGATTTGCCCATTGAATCAAAAACGCCATATCTACTATCAAGAAATAGCAGATTTACAGAGCTCGTAATTTTGGAAAGTCATGAACGAACAATGCATGGTTGGATAAATTCAACACTTGCCGATGTAAGACAGAAATTCTGGATACCTAAGGGTAGACAAATCGTGAAAAGGGTTTTAAGTACATGTGGAAAATGTTCCAAAGGTAAAGCCAAGCCATTGTCAGAGCCCGTCACAGGACAGTTACCAAAAGAGAGAGTTGAACCATCAAGACCTTTCAGTGCAATCGGAGTGGACTTTTCAGGAGCAATTCGTTTAGCAGATGATCAGAAAGCTTACATAGCATTATTTACATGTGCGGCCACACGCGCCATCCACCTTGAGTTAGTCGAGGACATGTCTGCACCATCGTTTGTGTCAACACTCAAACGATTCATCGCACGTAGAGGAGCACCCAGTTTGATAACAAGTGACAACGCAAAGACATTTTTGTCTACGTCTAATCATCTAAAGAAAATAGTTGATGAAGTACCGCTAGAGTCATTTTTGACAAGAAATCGCATTCAGTGGAAGTTTATTACAGCTAGGTCACCCTGGCAAGGAGGGTTCTATGAGCGACTCGTTGGTGTAACCAAGAATACGCTTTATAAGGCTATAGGGAATTCAAGATTGAAATTCAGAGAACTTGAGACTGTACTAATCCAGGTAGAGGGTATCTTAAACAACAGACCACTTATGTACCAGTCTGAAAGCTTAGAAGACAAGTTAATAACTCCAAATCATCTTATATATGGGGAATCACTACCGTTAATAGGTGAATACGACCACGAGTATGAGTCGGATGAGGATCCAGATTTGAGTAAAAGGATGAGATTTTTGCGGGAAAAGAAGGAACATGCGTGGAAGAGATGGCTAAAAGAGTACATCCTCGGTCTCAGAGAATACCATAGGAGTAACCAGAAGGACGTAAAGCCGCCAAGAATCGGACAACTGATTCTCGTTGTAGACAATTCTATCCGAAAATGTTATTGGCAAACCGGGAAAGTGGTGAAGCATTTAAAGGGAAAAGACAATGTTGTTAGAGCGGTGAAAATACAAGTTATATCACGTGGAAGACAGTATGAAATCGAACGTCCTTTGCAATTGATATGTCCGTTAGAATTCGATGCTCCAGTTGCTGTAGAAGATACGTTAAAACGGGACACGGTGAACTCCGGTGAACGTCCGAAGAGACTTGCAACCTTTGCGGGGGAAGATTTGAGAAAACTTCAGACAGACTTCTTAAATCAAGAGGACTAGCTCTTGATTTGGGGGGAGTGTTGCAAATATTTATTTGTTACACCCCTGGGTGTACCTCTCAGGTACACCCCTCTTTGATTGACAGTTTCTAATTGACTTAATATTCGACTTCCGGTCACGTGTTTGTTTTTTGCGGTTTTGTTGAACGTTCGTTTTGAATTTTGTCAGTTGAATTTTGTGAAGTAGTGAGATGTGATTTTGTAAAGTTTAAATAAGTTACAGTGATAATTCTTCCTTGCTGTTTAAATTGTGTGTTTTCATGACTTTTCTTATCTCAAACGGTCCGCAACGTCTTATTTAAGACACTGTTGAGTGTCAGACGAAAAGCTTAAGTAATCTATGTTTTCGTTTTGCTATGCTCCCGATTTTCCTGGCTATTTTAAAATATGTTTTAGTTTTCTATTTGTAAGAATCTAGTGCTCTGACTGCAAAAGCTGTGGTACGCTTTTATTTAACAGGAGATACTATTTCCAACACTTTCCAAGCTAATTGCCAATATCTTAGCGTAATGTAATCATTAAATGATTTCAATGAATATCTACAACATGTTTACACCCGGTTTACTGTTTACGATCGGGCTTTTTAACAGCCACACCTCGGCTATTATTGCTTGAATTGAAGATGCATTTTGCAAAGCTGATCCTCATTTCAACTATTTCTAATATTTTCCAAAAAAATAAATAGTCAATATTCCAGCTCTGACATTAAAACATGTTACTATTGGGGGTAGTGGTAAGAATCTGGTGATATCCCAAGCGCGGTCGTGGTATGATTCTTTGCTCAGCTTATGCCTTTCCCCAAGCGTCGTAAGCTAATATCTTATATCTGAGTGTATTAAAACAAATAAATCTTCTAGCATTAGTTATAAAACATGTTCCCGTGTGGTCTAGTGGTTAGGATCCGGTGTTTTCACCGCCGTGGCCGGGGTTCGATTCCCCGCACGGGAGTTGAGTTTTGCTAAGATATGCAAGCTAATTCCCAATTTCTGAATGTAGTGTAAGATATAAACCTTATAGCTATACATTCTAAACCTATTTCACTCTGGTTTTGTAGTTGGGATCCAGAACTCACACCGCTGACGCCAGGGTACAATTTTCTAAAAGAGAGGAGTGTTTTGCTAAGATTTAAAAGGTAATTACCAATAGATTAGGAGTCTGGAAAATATTCTTTGTTTAAATTTTTCTTTCGAGCTTTATTGGTAAAAAGTTGTTTGTTTTCTATTCGTAAGAATCTGGTGCTCTTATTGCAGTTGCTACGGTACATTTTATTTTACAGGAGATACTATTTTTCAAGCTTGTAAGACAAATATCCAATACATTAGTATTAGGTAATCATTAAATGTTTTCGATATATAGCTAAATCATGTTTACATCTGGTTTACTGTTTAGAATCTGGCATTTTAAAAGGCACACCTTGGGTATGATTGCTTCAATGGAAGATGCATTTTGCAAAGCTGATCCTCATTTAAAATGTATCTAATATTTTCTGAAAAAGTAGGTATTCAATATTCCAGCTTTGACATTAAAACATGTTAATAATGGGGGCATTATTTAGAATCTGATGATCTCACTAGCGTGGTTTGGTATGATTCTTCGCTCGGCTTATGCCTTTCGCCAAGCGTCTTAAGCTAATTTCCAATATATGAGTGTATTATGACAATCAAATCTGTAAGCTTTACATGTAAAACATATTCCCGTGTGGTCTAGTGGTTAGGATCCGGCGCTCTCACCGCCGTGGCCGGGGTTCGATTCCCCGCACGGGAGATGAGTTTTGCCAAGATATGGAAGCGAATTCCCAATTTATGAAAGCAATGTACGATATAAATCATGTTGCTATAAATCCTAAACATGTTTCACTAGGGTCTTGTAGTTAGGATCCAGAGTTTTCACGGCCGAGCCGATGGATAAAATTATCAACAAGGGAGAAGTGTTTTTCCAAGCTTTGAAAGGTAATTACCAAGAGATTAGGGGAATGTAAATATTCTATGTTTAAGTTTTTCTTTTCTAAAACATTTTTCTTTGTAGTATGGTGGTTAGGATTCAGGGTTCTGAACCTTCAGGCTGTGGTATAATTTTGTGAAGAACAGAAGCGATCTGCCAAGCTTTGCAAGCTTCTTTCGAATAATTCAGGGCAATGTAGTTTTTCAATGTTTAAGTTTTTGTTCTAAACATGTTCCTGTGTGGTCTTTGGGTTAGTTTCCGGCTTCTTCACAGTCCTGGCAGGGTTTAAATTCCTTGCACGAGAGATGGACTTTTATATGTTGATGGTTTTTTATGGTAATTTCTAATATATTCAGGCAACATCAGCACCCAATTTTGGAGCTTTGTTGCTAAAATATGTTTAGAACAGTCTTTGGGTGGTACAAAACTTCAAAATAGCCAGGAAAATCGGGAGCATAGCGAAACGAAAACATAGATTACTTAAGCTTTTCGTCTGACACATGTGGTTATCGATCCACATCTCTGTTTCGATCCACATCTGGGTATATAATCAGTTAGGTTTCTGTTTCGCCCTCTTTCTGACGTATTACTCTGTTGAGTGTCAGACGAAAAGCTTAAGAAATCTATGTTTTCGTTTCGCTATGCTCCCAATTTTCCTGGCTATTTTAAAATATGTTTTAGTTTTCTATTTGTAAGAATCTAGTGCTCTGACTGCAATGGCTGCGGTACGCTTTTATTTAACAGGAGATACTATTTCCAACACTTTCCAAGCTAATTGCCAATATCTTAGCGTAATGTAATCATTAAATGATTTCAATGAATATCTACAACATGTTTACACCCGGTTTACTGTTTACGATCGGGCTTTTTAACAGCCACACCTCGGCTATTATTGCTTGAATTGAAGATGCATTTTGCAAAGCTGATCCTCATTTCAACTATTTCTAATATTTTCCAAAAAAATAAATAGTCAATATTCCAGCTCTGACATTAAAACATGTTACTATTGGGGGTAGTGGTAAGAATCTGGTGATATCCCAAGCGCGGTCGTGGTATGATTCTTTGCTCAGCTTATGCCTTTCCCCAAGCGTCGTAAGCTAATATCTTATATCTGAGTGTATTAAAACAAATAAATCTTCTAGCATTAGTTATAAAACATGTTCCCGTGTGGTCTAGTGGTTAGGATCCGGCGTTTTCACCGCCGTGGCCGGGGTTCGATTCCCCGCACGGGAGTTGAGTTTTGCTAAGATATGCAAGCTAATTCCCAATTTCTGAAAGTAGTGTAAGATATAAATCTTGTAGCTATACATTCTAAACCTATTTCACTCTGGTTTTGTAGTTGGGATCCAGAACTCACACCGCTGACGCCAGGGTACAATTTTCTAAAAGAGAGGAGTGTTTTGCTAAGCTTTAAAAGGTAATTACCAATAGATTAAGAGTCTGGAAAATATTCTTTGTTTAAATTTTTCTTTCGAGCTTTATTGGTAAAAAGTTGTTTGTTTTCTATTCGTAAGAATCTGGTGCTCTTATTGCAGTTGCTACGGTACATTTTATTTTACAGGAGATACTATTTTTCAAGCTTGTAAGACAAATATCCAATACATTAGTATTAGGTAATCATTAAATGTTTTCGATATATAGCTAAATCATGTTTACATCTGGTTTACTGTTTAGAATCTGGCATTTTAAAAGGCACACCTTGGGTATGATTGCTTCAATGGAAGATGCATTTTGCAAAGCTGATCCTCATTTAAAATGTATCTAATATTTTCTGAAAAAGTAGGTATTCAATATTCCAGCTTTGACATTAAAACATGTTAATAATGGGGGCATTATTTAGAATCTGATGATCTCACTAGCGTGGTTTGGTATGATTCTTCGCTCGGCTTATGCCTTTCGCCAAGCGTCTTAAGCTAATTTCCAATATATGAGTGTATTATGACAATCAAATCTGTAAGCTTTAAATATAAAACATATTCCCGTGTGGTCTAGTGGTTAGGATCCGGCGCTCTCACCGCCGTGGCCGGGGTTCGATTCCCCGCACGGGAGATGAGTTTTGCCAAGATATGGAAGCGAATTCCCAATTTATGAAAGCAATGTACGATATAAATCATGTTGCTATAAATCCTAAACATGTTTCACTAGGGTCTTGTAGTTAGGATCCAGAGTTTTCACGGCCGGGCCGATGGATAAAATTATCAACAAGGGAGAAGTGTTTTTCCAAGCTTTGAAAGGTAATTACCAAGAGATTAGGGGAATGTAAATATTCTATGTTTAAGTTTTTCTTTTCTAAAACATTTTTCTTTGTAGTATGGTGGTTAGGATTCAGGGTTCTGAACCTTCAGGCTGTGGTATAATTTTGTGAAGAACAGAAGCGATCTGCCAAGCTTTGCAAGCTTCTTTCGAATAATTCAGGGCAATGTAGTTTTTCAATGTTTAAGTTTTTGTTCTAAACATGTTCCTGTGTGGTCTTTGGGTTAGTTTCCGGCTTCTTCACAGTCCTGGCAGGGTTTAAATTCCTTGCACGAGAGATGGACTTTTATATGTTGATGGTTTTTTATGGTAATTTCTAATATATTCAGGCAACATCAGCACCCAATTTTGGAGCTTTGTTGCTAAAATATGTTTAGAACTGTCTTTGGGTGGTACAAAACTTCAAAATAGCCAGGAAAATCGGGAGCATAGCGAAACGAAAACATAGATTACTTAAGCTTTTCAACTGACACATCTGGTTATCGATCCACATCTCGGTTTCGATCCACATCTGGGTATATAATCAGTTAGGTTTCTGTTTAGCTCTCTTTCTGACGTATTACTCTGTTGAGTGTCAGACGAAAAGCTTAAGTAATCTATGTTTTCGTTTCGCTATGCTCCCGATTTTCCTGGCTATTTTAAAATATGTTTTAGTTTTCTATTTGTAAGAATCTAGTGCTCTGACTGCAATGGTTGCGGTACGTTTTTATTTAAATATTTAAAGGTTTAGAAGCCAATTTGGAAAAATTCATTTCAACTCAATTTTGCCCAAAAACATGATTTTTTCTAATTTCTAATCGATTTGAAAGAAAAGTTTTCGGTGAAGGAATGTATTTTCATGGTTACGTTTACCCCGGTATTGCTCCTTGAACAGCATTAAGAGGTTTAGAAGTTTATTTAGAAAAATTAATTTTGGTTACATTTTGAAAACAATCCATGGGCCATAACACTTTTCTCGAATTTTTGGCTGATTTTGAAGGAAAGTTTTTTGATAATTTTATGGGCCTTCCAGTCAATACTAGCTCTACTGCAGCCCTAAATTACCCCCTTACTAGATGAAAACGTCACGCTTAATTCGAGCAAAAGGCAAGGCTATAGCCCATCGTTTTACTTTATTGTTTTTGCTGAGTAAATGAAAGGACGTAACCATCCAAGAGTAGCTATAATTCTTTGCATTGCATGGTGTAAAAACTCAACGGGGATGCTCTTTATTTGGAAGGATTTGGTTTGTTCCTTAAAGTCAAAGTAGTCGAAACATATCAAAGAGAAAAATACGTTATTGAAAAGAACACGACAAAATTCATCTTTACTTATCGAGATACAAAATTGTATAGAATAGGATAAAACTCACTAAATAACGAAAATTCATTTATATACAGTACCAAGCAAAACAGAGACATTAAAAATCTATATAGAAAAATAATTCTTAAAATGATGCGTCAGTCTGAATAGCTTTTAAGAACTATAATACTCGGCCGTTTTCATCATGGACTCTGTGCCTAATAAAAGAAGCTCGATTTGGTTTGAAATCAGATAGTATGCTAAATTAGCTATATACAACGAAATTGCTCGATAGTTTAAAGGGTGTGGTTTTCCCTAAATAACTTTATAAACATTTTCTATTCCATTGTTAACCTAATTTATCTCATTAGAAACTATCTTGTGACTTTGTGACTTTGAGACCGTATTTTCAAAAATACATACGTATTCTCGTTACCACATTTTGCGTCGAGCTAACCCATCTCCTGGACTAAACCAGATTTCCAAGAAACCCAAATGAGTTCTTTTGAACGTACCCAAGAGTTTCCCAATAACCTTTGTAGATTTTCAAGGAATCCAAACCAATATTTTTTATCTTAAGAAAGTGGTTAAGAAACTTTTCGAAACAAGTTGGGACAGAAAATACAAAGATAGTAATAGAATGTAGTCTAACTATTACAAAAAAGAAAACTGTACTCAGATACACGTTTTTGTTAACAGCATGTGCTTTTTAGGCAAGCCAATACTTGGGCAGGCAAAAAGTTATGTAATCTCAGCACTTGATTGCAAAAGTCTTAGCAATTCGAGAAATTGAAACTGTGAGCTGAAACCATATTATTGACTGGTGTAAGTATTATCTACCGTCAATACTTGTTACTTTTTTATTCTTATCAATGTGTTTCATCTTTTTCTAGGCAATTTAGAGAAAAGAAAACCACCACAGTTTAGCAAATGCCAGAAAATGAAGAGCACTCAAATTCACCATCAAGTAAAGTGATTTCAGTACTTAGCATAGCTGAACATGCTTAGAAAAAGTAGTCATTCTGATCAGACAAGAAATACAGCCTTGTTTTTAAAAGCTTATCAACTGAGGGACACTATTAAAAGTATTCAAAAATGAAAAACAACTAAACGATCTAATCCATTTTATACATCCTTACCGAAACGTCTTACAGCTTATCAAAATCATTTACTCCTCTTCTATATATAAAAACAGCAATCCAAAATATTCAATATGAAATATCCTAAGATATTTGGTAATGCCAATATATATATCTCTTACCCACTACTTTGAACATGCAGCTTAAAAAAACTTTCGTTTTTGAAAAAAGGCTCATATAATAACAGAAAACATGCTATTTCAAGAAACTTGTCGCTCAAATGCACTCTTGAGGGGGTTAAGTTGATGATACAGCGTGTATGACATCATGGGCTGGTTTTTTTTATTTCCTCCATCAGAGAATACAATTGCAAGAGCCTAAGACCCCGTTTACACTAGCACGGATCCAAATGGATCCGTACCCAAATGAGCACAGATAGGCCTCCCGTTTACACTGTAATTGTGGATCCGAGCCCATTTGGGTCTGTCTGCTATCTGGACCCATTTGGAATTGCTTACCAAGGTGTACTCATTTGGATCCGTGCTCGTTTAGGTCTAGTGTAAACGGTTGGAACCGTTCCCAAATGGGTACGGATCAAAAGCGAGGCAAATTTCACTTTGTTTTGTAATTAGATTCGGGTCAAAGTGATGAAAACGGGGCTGGACCTGTCTGGATCCATTCTGGTGTAAACGCGATCTGAAATGGATCCGTTCCAATCTAAACGCTAGCAAATATGGGCACGGTTCCAAATTGGATCCGTACCTATTTCGATCCGTTCTAGTGTAGACGGGGTCTAAAACCATAAGGCTAGCTCACTGGCATGCTTTCAGACATTTTACAATCATGACTGGAAATAAAAAGCTATATCACAAGAAATTGGCGCCGGACCCAAGTAGGAACCCCCCTGGCATATGTACTCTTACACTACAGTCAAACTTAAAGGGAGATTTCCAAGTTGATTTTCGTAATTGGGATTTGCAGCTCAGATTAGCCGTGTAGGTTATACTTGGCAACAGTGTTACTCAGTAAATAACTTCAGTGGAATTTTTACGTTTTAACAATACAAATACGGAGCAGCGTATCGGCGTCAACCCAGAAAACTAACGTGATTAGAGGTAAGCTTCAGCTTTTTCGCAAGAATTGATAATTACCTATGTTACTGCCGCTTCCCTATCTTACCCAAGCTCACCGTATTATACTTCAAATACTTGATTCACTCTAATGTTTCAAAAATACCATAAATTAACCGAGAAGATTGGGCGATCCATATGTCTTGGGGCTTGCCCCTGCCCGTAATCATACGCGATTTTCCAAATGTAAGGTTTGTTATGAAAAGTTGAATTTGTTACCTTTATTGATCGTTACAGTGGTGCATTGTTACATGGAATTATCGTAATCATCATCATCATCTGTAGGTCCAGTAATTTTCTTTCCTTTCAACTTCCGCTCGAAAAAGCCAAACTAAAATAACAATTAGTTTATTATCAATCACAGGCAGGATAAAAAAGAACTTTCATACTTAATCGATTATTAACAATGAGCAATTGGTCACTGTGGGAGTGCCTGGCATAGTTGGTGGGTAGGGGTGTGCTGCCTCATATGAAAAGGGGGTCCGATTCTTTACCGAATTTGAGCCTTTTCTATACATTTCCATGTATCTTTGAATAGAAAATAAACGTTCGAGAGGTATAACAATTGTAAATTATAGGATTGCATATCATTTAGGAAAGCCAGATACATGTTGAGGGCCGAGTTACATCATGAGATCAAGCTACACGCCCCAGATCCATACCAAAATATGGGAAATCAGCATCAAGTTCTATACAAGTTGTCCAAATGTCACAAGCAATCTTCAGCACATCTTCATCAGATAGTATATCGGCCAAGGAATCCAGTAACGAAAAGAAGCAAGCGTTAACTAATACCAAACTGTTGAAAATCGTTGCGAGTCGCTTCAAAATCGCTTAGTAGACGTTTATTACCAAGGAATGTAATAAACGTAAACGGAAACAAAGTAAATAAAATCGTTTCATGCACTCCAATAGAAGAAGCGAACAGACAATCGAATGGATTTGTGAGGATGAAATATGAAAGTCAGCCTTTTAATCCGTTGATTTATCGATGTCCAATTTAAGTCGAAACCCAAACCTAATAACATAAATTGCGTCAACACATCCCAAACGCAGAGACGAACCATCTCAGGTCCTTAACAGCACCATTAGACCTGGCATAGGTTGACGACTTTTTCACATCAGGGGACCATCGTAGGATGGTTGGATAGAGTTGAGAAATAAGGTTTAGAAGAACTGGGATTTGAAAAGGAATCGAGGTGATATGTTTGAACTATCTCGCTCTTAGATCCCGCAGATGATACAAAACTTCACGATGGTTCGTCTCTTCGAGTTCAGTGTGGTTCGAGCTAGGCTAACATACAGCAGATTTAAGTTGCAGGTTTAAGACAAATTTTCACAAGAAGTTTCTTAGAAATGCTTTTTCTGAAACAAGCGGTTAAGCATAATGATTGAAATTTGTTTCTCAAACTAATGAAATATTTTTGAATTCAATTTCCAAGATAGCGAGGTCAGTAAAATAATGATTGAAAAGAGCCTAGCAGTAACTAGTCACGTTTGAGTTAGGAAATATCATACTTCTACTCGTCGTCATCTTGAGAAGGCCCAGTTATGTCCTTGGCTCGCTGGCGTTTGAAAAACCCAACCTGTGAGTGCATAATGGGTACATTATAGTGAATGTCAGAAAAAAGAGAAGGAAAAGTGATTGAACGAAATAGAGAGTTTAAGCCACTAACTGGTGGGCCAATTTGCCCAGCAGGGGAGAAAAATGCAACTTTTGCGGTAGGGGTATAAGTAGAAATGAGGCCCTTTCAGAATTTTTACTTGTAAAATTTCATTGTTTTATCTAGTTCATAAAATGTTAGGAAAGAAAAATAATTGGCAACAATAATTGATTTTGGTGACAGTTAGTTTTTGCAAATATAGGTAATAATTTGTGGGGCCTGGGAACACTTCATAATACGGGCAAGTAGTATTAACTTTGATCTTGCAGTAATACTTAGAAAATTTCGAGGGCCTCTTTCATGTTTTCCAAACCAGTGAAAAAACCTTGAAAAATTCCCTGTTACCAGGTCAACAAAGAATGGCACCCCTAAAAACAAAATTTGGTTTCTTCTCGCATCTTTTTGTCATGAAATTTTGTGAATAAGCTAAGGTGTGGGAATTGATTTGAAATGCGGGTTGAGAAAACAGATGAAGATAAACATTCAATGCACTCAGACTTTGATTAGAGTTAGCATCTGAAAAACATGGATTTACGGAGAATCAATATTGATTAATAACTGGCCAGAGTGGAAAGAGGAATATAAGGCAGAAGGGAGGGACAGAGAGAGGTATAAGAAAGTTATTTTGATAATCTAAATAATTGAAATCTTAAATTGGTGATTGTGTGAATTATTATTTGGTTTACGAGTCAATGCAAGCTTTAGGAATCAAAACTTATTAATGATTGGCCAGAGAGGAAAGAGAGAAAGAGGTATAAGAAATCAATCGATAATCCAAATAATTGAAATTTGAATTAGTGATTGCCTGATTGAATTATTATTTGGTTTACGAATCAAATGCAAGCTTTAAGAATCAAAACTTATTAATGATTGGCCAGAGAGGAAAGAGAGAAAGAGGTATAAGAAATCGATTTATAATCCAAATAATTGAAATTTGAATTAGTGATTGCATGATTGAATTATTATTTGGTTTACGAGTCAATGCAAGCTTTAGGAATCAAAACTTATTAATGATTGGCCAGAGAGGAAAGAGAGAAAGAGGTATAAGAAATCAATCGATAATCCAAATAATTGAAATTTGAATTAGTGATTGCCTGATTGAATTATTATTTGGTTTACGAATCAAATGCAAGCTTTAAGAATCAAAACTTATTAATGATTGGCCAGAGAGGAAAGAGAGAAAGAGGTATAAGAAATCGATTTATAATCCAAATAATTGAAATTTGAATTAGTGATTGCATGATTGAATTATTATTTGGTTTACGAGTCAATGCAAGCTTTAGGAATCAAAACTTATTAATGATTGGCCAGAGAGGAAAGAGAGAAAGAGGTATAAGAAATCAATCGATAATCCAAATAATTGAAATTTGAATTAGTGATTGCCTGATTGAATTATTATTTGGTTTACGAATCAAATGCAAGCTTTAAGAATCAAACCTTATTAATGATTGGCCAGAGAGGAAAGAGAGAAAGAGGTATAAGAAATCGATTTATAATCCAAATAATTGAAACTTGAATTAGTGATTGCATGATTGAATTATTATTTGGTTTACGAGTCAATGCAAGCTTTAGGAATCAAAACTTATTAATGATTGGCCAGAGAGGAAAGAGAGATAGAGGTATAAGAAATCAATCGATAATCCAAATAATTGAAATTTGAATTAGTGATTGCCTGATTGAATTATTATTTGGTTTACGAATCAAATGCAAGCTTTAAGAATCAAAACTTATTAATGATTGGCCAGAGAGGAAAGAGAGAAAGAGGTATAAGAAATCGATTTATAATCCAAACAATTGAAATTTGAATTAGTGATTGCATGATTGAATTATTATTTGGTTTACGAATCAAATGCAAGCTTTAAGAATCAAAACTTATTAATGATTGGCCAGAGAGGAAAGAGAGAAAGAGGTATAAGAAATCGATTTATAATCCAAATAATTGAAATTTGAATTAGTGATTGCCTGATTGAATTATTATTTGGTTTACGAATCGATGCAAGCTTTAGGAATCAAAACTTATTAATGATTGGCCAGAGAGGAAAGAACAAAAGGGGTGTATAAGAAATCAATCGATAATCCAAATAATTGATATCTGAATAAGTGATTGCGTGCTTCGATGATTTGTTGGTTTATGAATCAAATGCAAGCTTCAAGAATCATAACTGATTAATCATTGGCCAGAAAGGAAAGAGAGAAAGCGTTAAGAAAGTGATTGATAATCCAAATCATTGATATTCTAAATTAGTCATTGCGTGATTCAATGATTAGTTGGTTTATAAATCAAACGCAAGCTTTAAGGATCACAGCTGGTAAATCATTTGCATCATTTGACAAAAAAACGACGGCTTTTATTGAATGGTTAACTAAATCAATTAAATCAATATTTGGTTGAATAATCACATGGATATTTTACACGTCGTAACTCATTCGTAATGACTAGTACCGCTTAATTCCGATGCGAATATAATAACAACCAATTTGATCAAGTAATCAGTTTGGGAGAGTCGCTTCTAGAAAAGCGTAGATTTTCAAGCCATTCAGACCTTCAGACTTGAAAGACATAAAAGATTTAACAGATTTTTCCAGCAAAATGTTCAAAGATTTTTAAAGATTTTCCATCAATTAGCTCCTTTAATAGCAGTGGTGAGAGATTCTTTTCATTGATTTGCCCCTCAGATTTAATCGGTATTCTGCTTTCATACCAGAAACAGCACCACGGATCGTAAAAAAAAACATGTAAGGTATGTATAAGGTACAGGGTAAAGATATGTAGGGTAAAGGTGTATAGGCTTCTGAAATATAGGCTTGGGTTGGCTATATCTGGTTAAGTATAAAGGGTTAGTGTATCAAGGGTTAGGGTATCAAGGGTTAGGGTATATAGGGTAAGGGTACATGGTTGAATTATTACAGCTTGAACATACCTTCCAGAAGATTAGTACAAGAGCAACGATAAGAAGCAATGCCCCCAGCACAGCAAGTAGAATAATCCACCAAGCAACCGGTTCCGCCTTCCTACTCTCAATTTGGACAGGGGGTCGTACCTGCACACTAACCTGAAACAATGAAGTTTGGTACAAGATGATGTAAAATATCTAAAAGATTGAGGATCCGAAAATACTGGTTAGTACCTATTATACAGTTATTAAGCATCACGCTTCTCTATCTATAAGTAAAACGAGAATTCTCTATTGTAAAACAGAGAGGATAGAGATGAATGCTAAATAAATCAAACAGGCTATAGAAACTAAAAATTCTCTATTTCTAAAGAAGAGTAAGGTTAGATGATAAAGAAATCAAACAGGCTTTTCTCACCGTTGCTTCGTCTGGTTTGTGCCCTTTTGGTTGTCTCAAAAAATCTTTCTCTACTCCAAGAATCAAGATGGAAATAACAGATGAAAGTTTCGTTAGTGGTCTTTTTTCCTGAAAAGAAGGACTTGAGTTGAAACCAAAACAAAGGTGATAGTACCCAAGCAGTCCTTATTTTACCACTCTAGGTTAAGTCTGGCAGAAATGCAGAGGCTGTGCAGTAGTATTGGAGATTTTTTGCGGAGGATTCATTTATCATAGAGAATGCACATTACTGAACATCCTCCACACTACTGCAAGAAAGTCCCCAACATAACTTCAAGATTAATCTCACTATTATTAAACATCTTAACACTAATGATGGCAGCCCTTAATTTCTGAAAGATCTACATTACATGATATTTCCTCGCTATTTCTGCAGACCTCCATAATCCACATAACAGAAGACGTGCATTCACTTTTCTCACACCTTTGATTTGAATGCATAGACATCACATAGGTTGGATACCATTTCTCGTTTATCAACGCCGGAAAAGCAGGATTCGGAAAAGCATTATTCAGAAAATGAAAAATAATTTGGAAATTAATTTGGCAATTTCTGGTAAAATAATACAGCCACGTAGGACTCAAACCTTTACATAGTCATGACGACACACGAACCTCTTCTTTATCATTATTATTATTACATGACTGATTTAAAGAATCGAGCGCTTTTGAACTTTGCTGTATCTGCTGCCAGTAAAGTAGTACTTGAAGATATATTTTCAAATCCTTTAAAAGCTTTTGAATCTGTTTGTAAGGAATAGACGTCTTGCGTTCTTGTTCCGTCACTGAATTTTGTTCGGACCTAATGACGTATGTGCTCATTAATAATTAACTGAATTAACTAAGATCAAAATGAGGATCATCTGGTTATCATCATCTTTTATCTCAGAAACAGTTTAGTTTCATGTTGCTTTTGTATGGGAGGGGGTGGTCACTCTCTATTACTTTATCTACTTATCTAATTGTTCACTTAAAAGAGCTCCTCGTTAGCCATCCAAACTTGAATACAAATTTGTTTGTTATATTAATGTGTTGTTGTAAATTTTCAAATTTGTTAAACATGTAGATTGTTTCAAATTGAATTTAGGATCGCATGATCGAAGGGAAAAGCTGAAACTGAAACTGTTAAGGTTTCCCATTTAGGAATTCAAAATATCAAATCACCGAAACAAACACAAACCTCAATAAACGTATTCTGGAAAATTCTAGTCTCCACGACTATTTTTTTACTCTCTCCTTTACCCAGTGACCCAATGTAGCAATTGAAGGTAACGCAAGCTGCAGTTCGACAATTCTATGAAAAAACATAAAATTTTTCTACTAGGAATGGCTAAGCCTGGTGCGATGCGTTTGGTGTGCGCTTTCCCAAGGCTTTACCAGCTTTATTTCATACAGATGTTATGATTCATTGCTATAGCTAATGCTGTAAATCAAAAATTAGTTTTGTTACACATGCTTAAAAGCTGCTACTGACTGATGCGTAAAAAGGCTTTGCTACTTGCAGTGAAGATATAAGGAGTACAATCAGCTATTTCTGAAGCATACATTTTCCGGAATTACTTTTGAAATGGTCGTGAGTAGGTTGGCATTGCTGTGAGAAATTTGAAATATCTTGTATCAAATCTATATCATCGTTAAACTTTGGCCCACCTCTTTAGAATAAGCCATTTACAACGATTCAATGAAACCGACCGATTTCAAGTTGGAAAAAAGGAGGTTTCAAATCTAGATGTCACAAGGGGACTCTCTTTTATAGTATTTGGCTGGTATAAAACTTGAGGAAGACAAGGAAAATCGGTAACACTGCGAAAACTGTTAACTAATGAGGCTTTGCGCCTGAAACTCTTCAGAGTAGTACGCAAGAAAGAGGGGAAAAATGAAAACTAACGAATAGTTGAATTTCCTGTACTTACCAAATCAACTGCTTCTTGACCGGATGTATCTCTACGTTTGCGACGTCTTGATTCATCAGGCTTAGGTGTCTATTAGGTCAAAAAGTATCACGTAACTAGAGAATATCAGTAATGAAAATAAAAACATTTCCTATCAAATATTTTCAAGAATTTATTCGGTTTGAAATCATACCAATGACTTTGGAAACTCCATACTAAGAAATCGAGACTTAGGGTGGAGATAATGTTTGAAAAGCTATTCTACAGCTGCGACTAAATACAGGACCTAGAAAAGTTGATGTGGATCCTCATAAGTGCCAAAAGTATAAATTTCAAGCTTTCATCAAACAACCAGTAATTAAAAGATTCAATCAACTAACCTGAGCCATATCAAATCGATTAAATCAATCACCCCAGTAGTTCAGTTGGGCACCACCTATTACATAGTGGGCTAATTTAGCATAGTGCCATCTTACATCTTACTTTCTCACTTCTCAAGTATTCCTTTATTCCTCTTGGCTATCACCTATCGAAGTCTTTCCAGAAGGTAGACAATGGTTCGAATCCTGCATGGGTCATTTTTGCTCCAAGAAATTATTTCGAATAATGCAAAAAATAGAATAATATGAAAGGAAAATACAATCTGTTAGAAACCAACCTTCAATTTTAGAGGATTTTTATTATCCTCGATCTTGCATGCGAGGGACCCATCCACCTGTCAACAAAGAAGGTCACGTGGCAATGCTAGGTAATAAACCATTACAAAGTAATCACGATGCAATTGGGCGAATAAAGGCAAGGACGGAAAAATTCAAATCTAGCTTTTATCCCCATTGCTTATCCCAGTGGAACAATCTCGACCAAGAAACAAGGCTTTCACCTTCTATTTCTGCTTTTAAGACTAAACTGTTATCCAATATTCGTCCCGTGCCAAAATCTGTTTTTAAGATACACGACCCAATAGGGTTATGCTACCTAACACAACTTAGAGTTGGTCTCAGTAAACTAAACTATTATAAATTCAAACACAACTTCAGAGATACTCTAGATCCCATGTGTGAAACCAATGATGGCATCGAGGATGTGGAGCACTTTTTGTTGCTTTGCCCTTCTTTTGATGTGGCACGAAGAGATCTCCTCGCTGGAGTTTTTGATATATTACGACCACTTGAATATAACAATCTTCCAAATGACGTTTTGGTACAGAAATTGCTGTATGGTGATAAAAATCTTCCTGATTATCTCAATAAACAAATAATCCTACTAACTCTGCGTTTTATCCATGATACTGGTCGATTTGATTAAAAAATATAATTTTCTACAAGTCATTCAACCACCATAATATCTTGTCTTAGTTAATGAAATTTAATTATATACTGTTATTTATTCTTTCTTTCTTTTTCTTTAAGTTTATTATGTGTAGTTTTTGTAATGGCCACGAGGTAGACATGTTTTTTGCTCCTCGTGGTATCGTACTACTCGTTATTATATGTATGTATTGTAACCTTTTAAGTGGAATAAAAAAAAATAAAACAAAATTACAAAGTAACGGAGGGTAAAATCTCCTGAAAAGCTGAAAATACCACGTAAGCCGTTAACTTCTTGTTAATTTTTCAGGGTCGAGCTTTCTTTTAGCGCTTCAGATCATATCCACACACCCAGGCACATAGCCAAGTTTTTTGTATGTGCTTTTGATCACACACCCAGGCATTTTTAAGTTTTGAAATGCATTGGCTACTAGAGAATGAATGTCTTCCCTTACTGCTTAAAACATAGGACAGTCTTTGGATGGTACAGAACTTCAGTTTAGCTAAAAATATCGAAAACATAATGAAACGAACACATAGATTACTTAAGCTTTTTGTCTGACACTCAACAGAGTAATACGTTAGAAAGAGAACGAAACAGAAACCAAACTGATTTATATACCCAGATGTGGATCGAAATAGGCCAATCAGAAAAGAGGTGAATGATTGGTATTGTGTAGAAAAACCAATCAACACCCAAGATACATTGAACTGACCAATAAGATTACTTCAAGAGTCCTACGGCGAAAACGAACTCCTTCTGTCTACACAATTGGGGACCCCTGGTTTTTATCAGTCTACATAAAAACTGGGGATCACAGCATACCAATCATTCACGTCTTTTCTGATTGGCCTATTTCGATCCACATCTGGGTATATAAATCAGTTAGGTTTCTGTTTCGTTCTCTTTCTAACGTATTACTCTGTTGAGTGTCAGACAAAAAGCTTAAGTAATCTATGTGTTCGTTTCATTGTTCATCATGTTTTCGATATTTCTGGCTATATTAAAACATAGGCCATCCACTAGGTGTCAGAAATCAATGAGAATAATTTGATTATTCTTTGAGGAGCGATAACAGGATTGCATAGTTTCTCTAACACATACTTTCAAAGCACCCCCTTTGAATGGAACCTGCTAGATGAAGATACCAGAAACTCGGTATCGATCGGGAAGTTTAAACGCAAATTGCTTGTTCAAATACGACCTCCGTGTAGATCTGTTTACAATGTGCATAATGTTAAAGGTATAAAGAATCTGAAGAATCTTAGACTTGGATTTAGCCCTCTTAATGAGCATCGATTTAGACATAGCTTTGATTGCTTAAGTCCCTTGTGTGTGTGCGGTATTGGAAATGAGGATAATGAACATTATCTCCTGCACTGCCCCCTTTTTCACCACGCTCGTAGCGATCTCTTTGGTCAGCTTAGAGATATTCCCCTTTTAGACTTTTCAATTTTAGATAGAATTATTCTAGAAGCTACAATTTCTTTCATCGATAAAACAAAGTGGTTCTTATAGCATTCTAATGTGTAATAACAATCCTGTGTAGCAACCTTTTCTTCGGCTTTTGTCTGTTACGTCTCTCTGTATTTTCTTTTTCTGTGTCGTCTTTTCTTAAATTGTAAATTAACAGTTGATTTGTAAGTGTCATGCATGGTAGGGACCAGATGACCTCGTGTCTTTCCCCGCCATGCATGGCACATGTGAAATGTATTCTTTTATTAGCTTTAGGTTTTGTTGTTATAAAAAAAAAACAGGATTGCACAAGCAGAATCATTTACGTGCGCAAATCGCCACAGGCGTAGGCACTGGGGTGATAAATCTGTTTGTTGAAAATAGTCTTTCAGTATCTTAATAGATTCGGTTTTCAAAACAAAGTGTATACTGACCTTTGCCCCAAATAACTGAGCCATCCACTTTGACTTGTGTTTAGTGAGAAGACTGATTTGAGTATGAACCTCCTGAACAGGACTGGGGCCTCGATTTTGGACCTGAAAGATACAGAACTCAAATTAGTAAGCTATGATGATAGTAGTAGTAGAAATTAAACCCCCTTATTATATTTGTTTTGGAGGATTTGTTCGGATGATGGTAAAATTTTAGCTAGGTCGACGGAATTGGTTGGTTGGTTTAAGGAAAGAGGTTATGATGAGGGGTTTGTTAAGGAGCAGGTTGAAAGGGCTAGAAATTTTGACAGGCAAGTGTTGATAGAGCAAGATGTTGGACGTAATCGGGGAAGGGGGGACCGCATCCCATTTGTAGTTTCTTATCATCCAGCCCTTAATGGGATTCGCCGGACTGTTGGTAAGCTTCAGCCTATGCTGGCAGTGACTGAGGAGCACAATAGGGTGTTTCCTGAACGGCCTTTTGTTGCCTTCAGGCGTGCCAGCAATCTCAAGGATAGCCTTGTGAGGGCGAAGCTTCCTCCGGTCGAGGGGGGTTCTCTTAAGGGTTGTTTTCGTTGTGGCAAGTCTAGGTGTCAGGTTTGTAGGTTTATGTCGGAAGGAGATCGGTTCGTTTGTAATGTTACTGGTAAGGAGTACAACATAGGTTCTAGGTTTGATTGAGATTCGTCGAGTGTTGTTTATCTGTTAGGATGCAAGGTCTGTGGAATGCAGTACGTTGGTAGCACATTTACCACCATTTGTAATAGGTTTAATAATTATAAGTCATCTTGTAGGAAATTTGAGAAGGGGGAAAAAGTTGGACAGGCAGATTTTTATAGACATTTTGAATTGACAGGTCACCATGGGTTTATGGAGGATGTTGGGGTCCAGGTAATTGATAGATTATTAGGTGAATCTAGGGTTACGGAAGGTTTTTGGCAATTTAAGTTGGATAGTTTTGCACCTAAGGGGCTTAATGTCAGACTGGTAGATTCTTAATCTTTGGGTCTCTTGTCTTTTCTTTTTGTTAGCACGTGTTTCTCGCTTTGTTCTTTGGTTTTTGTCTTTTTGCTCCTATTCTCTTTGTTTATTTACCGCGGCTTTTTAGTGAACGCGCTGCTATCTATTATTTGGTTGTTTATTTCTTTATAACCCCGATTTTCCATTGTGTAGCGTTCTCATTGTTTTTTCATTTGTGTTAAGCTTTATTTTCATTTCTGAGGTGTTACAGCGGCATTTCCCAATCCAATATCAAAATTTTTCACCTTTCCTCACTTTCTCTGTCCTTGTTAACTTATCTTTGTTTTCTCAGCCCAACCTTTGTTTTATTTTTAGTTTAACCGTTATTGTATTAAGTAGGTCCTTGTTTAGGTTCAACTCATTGTAACCCTATGCTTTGTAAATTAGGTTTTTAAGTATGTCCCCAAATCATGGTAAGAACAGTTACTGATGAAGATTTACATCGAAACGTTTAACAAAAGCATAGTTTATTTTTGAATTTACTTATTATATTTGTTTATTCATAATAGGCAAGGGGGTAAGATGCTTATGTTGTTCATGGCATAAGTCTATTTTTTCCAAATCCATGTAGCAAAGAGGGGAGTTTATCCCAAAGGGGTATGAGGAGGATAGTGACTACAGTAAGTAGAAACATTAGAAACATATACTAATAACATATGGAATAACTATGAATGATATCAGTACTGCGGCGGGGAACAAAAAACAAAGTGGAGGTATACCCAAAGTGCTGGTGGTTTCCCTCCACAGTACTCATGGTATACTCCGACGATACTGATTGCATCCCTCAACAATACTGGATATCCACAGTACTAAGTTATATCCCTTTAAAATATTTGTGGTATTTCCACACTATAAAATACCCTCCGATGTACTGTGGTATCCCCAAAAACACTGATGTTTTCCCCTACTGCACTGTATTGAAAACTCCTCTACAGTACTGCGCAGGCATTCCCAGCAGGGTAGAATCAAATTTTGGTTCAAAGTTTTGAACATCAATAATTTCAACAAAAAGAGAACAATCAATCTTGATTTGAAAAACGTGCTGAAAACTTAAGAAAAGGATAGTTGTACAATAGTAATTGCTCTGCTACTAAAGAATAGCCCTCCACCGTAAAAAGGCTGCGTCGCTCTGCTACATAGAAAACAGAATGATACAAAATTTCTTTCGAATTTCTAAAACTCTCTTACCAAAAAATTGTATGTTACGATTGGGCCAACTTGGGAGACATTTGTCAACTGTTCGATTTTATTTTTTCCATAAAACACACTGGGTGGATCTGAAGACCTACGAAAAATATGGCAAGAATTTTGAACAAACAAATGCTATCAAAACGGAAATAAATCACTCTTAGATAAACATTGATAGCTAAATTTATAACAATTGATGTCTTAACTATAATTGAATCAATTGTTTATATAATCTTTTGAAACAATCCACTCTTCTGAGAAACTCACAATATGAGACTACATAATTCGTAAGCAGTGAGACACTTTTCCTGAAGCAGAAACACTTATGCACTTGTGCATGATGCTATCACTTAGAGTCTGTTAGACATAAAATGACTTACCCCGACACAGTGAGATCCGCCAGTAGCGCAGCATCGACAGTAACAGTTCTTCTGTTATTTTTGGTGTTGGTTTCGACACTCACTCTAAATGGAATAGAAAACATCACATATTTGTTAACTAAGACTTTCTGATAGGAGAACCACACATTATTCTCAATAACGCATTGTTTCATTCTATCAACATCTTATAAAGCCACCCTTAGGATTAATAACTTACAAAATATAAAAAGATACGATGGAATGGAAATAACTGCTCCCAACACAGACTAGTTCTAAAATGGACCATAACGACCCGATTATCAAATATTTTGAAAATGAACGCAAGGGAAAGTCGGCCTGATGAATTGAAAAGACGAAGCTCGTATAAAATTAATGACAGGCTGGTAGGTCGACAGTTGGAGCAAAAACTTCGACCAACTCATTTGACAGATTTGAAGAGATGATGCTCTTCTTCGAGGGAGGCTAAAACCGAAACACGCTCTTACACTTACAAAAAACAACCTGGCAGATACAGTATGCAGTCTGTGATTAATTCCCTTTCTCGTTTTCAAATATTTGCCGCTGGATCATGTTACGAGCCTCTAGATATCCGAGGTTATGATGGGTAATGAAAATTAACGAGGTACTCCAAACCAGAGGATTCGGGAAGCTAGATTCTAATATAAAACTCACGTGGACACAGCAGCTGTAAAGGAAAGCTTCTTTGCCCTGGGTCTTGGCTTTGCAGGAGCAAACTGCACAAGAACTTGAAGCTAAAAACACACAAATAATCACTAATTAATAACGAACAGCGTTTTTTGGTTATGTATCTGCGACTCGAAAGAGAAAATCTATTAGATGACATGACATGGACTTTCTAAGGCTAAAAAATACAAAGAGTAATGTATTTTGATGATCGCTTGAATGAAAAGAGGGTCGACTTAATTATGTTTTACGTAGTACTCTGTGTAATAAGCTGTTCAAATGGAAATCATTGACTACTTGATAAAAGTAGTGCATGACAGAATTGTATAAGTTTTAATCTTTTTTATCAATGAAGATGCTAAGCAATTTAAAGGATTTTAAAGCAATTTTAAGAATTTAAATCCCTTACTTTTGCAGTCTTGCAAAGGTTGAGGCTAAAGCATAAAATTTTTGACAACTTTTAACTATCCGAGTTGATTCCTGCATATTGTTTTTTGCAAAGGCAAAATACGCAATAACCGACCGTAAACTACATATGGTTTGCTTCTTATTGGAGAATGGAACAAGCGATGCTACTTTTGATTCTAGTAAAACAGCTAAAAAGCGGTTTTATTTTCGGACATCAGAGATGCAATCGCTCGAAAATCACGTAAGCAAATTGCACGGCCCCTAGTGTTAAATAAAGTATAAGGCTACCTTGTGACCAGACGGGAAAGGATTGTTCATTGAGAACTCAACGCGGCCAGTTGCATTTTGAAACTTCTCACTTTCCCAGAGTGGATTCGGCTCCTATTTGAAACAAATATGTAATAAGATTACACTGTAGATGGATTGAATCAAATCCTTATTCAGTACCAAACAAGAATATTGAGTGAAGGGTAAAAAGTAATTGGAAAAGCTTATCACGCGTTCTAAGGCCTACTACAGACGTCGTGCCAGCGCCGTGCCGTGCTCGCACTTTTCTGGCACGGCGCCAGCACGCCCTGGCACGCCTGTTCGATTCAGACGTCGTGCCAGAAAATAAATCACAGAATTTGTGAAGCCAATGCGGAGGAGCAAAATAGGTATAAGAAACAAAATGGCGCCCTACAGTAAATCTGCACGCGCTCTTCTTCTGCAGCGTATGTTACTTGCCAATAGAAAACGTAAGGAAATGTTCCAGAAAGTCATTCTGATGATGCAAGCTATAAAGGTCAGGATGTTAGTTTTGCTGATTTGTATTTTGGCATTTGCTGGTGCTGGTGGATTAGGCCTAGGCCTAGGCCTACGAGAAAGAAGTAGACGTAAAATCAGACGTTTGAGCAGAAATACTGATTGGTGGAACAAAGTATCACAGGACTATTCAGATCAGCGATTTAAGAAAATTTTCCGAGTTTCGAAAGGAACATTTAAATACATTTTGGACACAATAAAAAATGATATTTCTAAGGAAACTGTCACGGAAGAGCCTATTTCTCCTGAAAAGCGCCTATCAATTTGTCTTCTTCGTTTAGGCAGAGGAGATTATAATCATACAATATCTGAACTGGTTGGCGTCGGTGAATCTACCGTCTGTAATGTCACAGAAGAAGTATGTAAGGCACTTGTTACAAATTTGTGGCATCAATACGTAACACAACTGTTCCCCAACAACAACGAAAAGATGATGGAGATGATAGTTGAAATGGATAGCGAGTGGCAATTTCCATATTCTTTCTGTGCCGTTGATGGTTCCCACTTGCCCATGCGATGTCCAAGAGGAGGGGCCGAAGCAAGAAAAGAGCATCACAATTTTAAAAATTTTTATTCTCTTATTCTGATGGCCCTTGTCGATGCTAAATATAGATTTATCTGGGCCGGTTCAGGATGGGCAGGCAACACACATGATTCAACTGTTTTCCAGTCAACAAAGCTATACAGGAAGATTTTACATGAGAAGCTTATACCAGATATCAGGTTCTCTTTAAATGATTTAAACATAGGACCAATCATCTTAGGTGATGGTGCTTTTCCCTTACAAGCATGGCTCCAAAAGCCATATTCCAATGCTACTCTGACAAAAGAACAGAAGTATTTCAACTACAGGCTGAGTAGGGCCAGAATGGTAGTGGAGTCAGCATTTGGAATGCTGAAAGGAAGATGGCGTGTGCTGTTACGCAAATGTGAGGCTTCAAAGGACACGGTAAAATTGTATTCATTGGCATGTGTGGTTCTGCATAATCTTTGCTTGCAAAGAGGGGACACAGTACCAAGGTCTTGGGACTTGAAACTTGATGACATTGGAAATCACAGAAGACCAACTGAAAAAGTTAGAGAGCTACTGGTTATGGTACAAGGAAATAACCAACAGAGAGGCCCGGGTGCAGAAAGAGTGAGGGAAGCAATAAAAATTAAACTATGGAATGAAAAAGAAACTCAAATTGTTACATAATTTTTCAAACATAAACTCTGTTGGATTAAATACTTTATAATTTGTTCTGTTATATTGTTATTATATTGTCATTTTCAAAATAGAACTACTTATCAGGTATTTGATGATCAGTTGTTACAGTATTTGCTTTAATCACTTCTTTCTAATTACTTTACTTGTAAATTCCATTGAAGACAGTTCTTTTCAACAGTTTTTTTTATATGGCGTTTCTTGATGATCAAATGTGTTGAGTGACTCTATGATCTTCATATAACCTTCAAAGTTTCTTGATGGTTCAGGTGGCATTTCCATAGGCTGAAAGGCAGGTGATTGCACATTACTAGAAGAGCTTGGTGGTGGGAAACCTTGCTGCATTACATTATGTTGCATGGTTAAAGGCTGGTGTGTGTGCTGCATGGTTAAAGGCTGGGGTGTATTGGCAGCTGTAAGCATTTGAAAAAGCTGTAGCTCATGCTGCCTGGCCCTTTCATTCTCTTGCTGAAAGTACTGTATAAGGTTGTCGGTTTTATCAATTTTTTCCATGGCAGAAACAACCACAGTTTTTAGCTCCTCCATTGCACGTGATCTCTTATGTGCTTGTTTCTTAGGAATGAACAGCTTTTCTCTCTTTTCTTTCTCATTAGATTTTCCATCTTCTCTGCTGCTTCCTGGACCATCATCTCTGCTGCTGTTCCCTGGACCATCTTCTCTGCTGCTGCTTTCTAGAACGACTGAGTTATCAAGCAGTGTTCCACCTTCTGTCATTTCAGTGCAGGGCTCTATTGACTGGTCAGGATCACAAGATTCTCGCTGTTTCACAACAGGGTACAAAAGCTCAAACCATTTTCCAAATTTGTCTTGAAACCGCTTTATCCCACTCGCAGTAGAAGTAGTCAGGGCAACTTTCTTACATTCTGAGATGAGTTTCTTAAATTTGTTTCTCACCTGTGTGGTAGAAAAACCAAAACTTTCACCTCTTTCTGTACTGCGATCATGCACTTCTTTAATGATGCCTTCGTAAACACGAGAATTGGTGGCATTTGAAGTGTTAGTAAATATTAATTTCTTCTTAAATGATTCATTGTTGACAACAACGTCTACGACATCCGCTAGCTTTCTTGGAGTCCAACATGCTTTATTCTTCTTCTTACCTTCACTACTGTGGCCTGTACTTCCCTGTTGTGACCCCGCTGCTGACATAAAAGGCCCAGGCCTAGGCCGTTTCTTTGAAGCAGATGTGCTCTTTGTGGTGTTTTTCTTCTTTCTTTTGAGGACTGATTCCATGGATGCATGCCCCGATATTTCATCTTCGCTGGAGCTCTCTGTGTCGTCTGGTATTTCTTTTTCAAAGCTCTCATTTTCTGTTTCATATTCTGTTAAATCCAAATCAGAATTGTCGGCCATTTTGTTGCCGTTGTGGTGTGATGTTGAGTCTAATTGCGCATGCGCATTTACTAATCTTCTGAAGTAAAACATTGACCACCGGAATTCATCATGACTTGGCACGACTGCAGCACGGCGTCTGTTTCAGTGCCGTGCTCGCATACACTGGCACGGCACTGGCACGGCAACCTTGCCGTGCCAGGACTTCAGCACGGCACAGAAATTTGTGTTCACTACAGACGTCGTGCCAATGCCGTGCCAGTGCCGCGCCAGAGTGAAATATCCTGGCACGGCACGGCGCTAGCACGACGTCTGTAGTAGGCCTAAGGACTTTGTTTACACTGCACAGTTCTGCACAGTTCAGAACTAAGAATGTGACAATAAAGCTCTTTTTTATATGGACATGAAGCAAACAAAAGCTGCATAAACTATACCAGAACGAGTTACCTATGACCAAACCAGTGTTACAATGACAAGTCCAATACATTTTACAATCATATAATTTCAATGCATTATTACTTCTGATTTCTTAACTACCAATAAAAATGATGGTATTGTTAAGGATTGTTTACACGGGCTATAAACAACAAATAACCACCATTATTA
Source organism: Pelagia noctiluca (assembly GCA_963924455.1). NCBI lineage: Eukaryota > Metazoa > Cnidaria > Scyphozoa > Semaeostomeae > Pelagiidae > Pelagia > Pelagia noctiluca. The sequence continues at coordinate 5,403,408 of OZ004315.1, read as the reverse complement.
CTCCTGCTAACTTTAATTTTTCTAAAAACCCATTCAAGCCAACCTCTAGGAATAAAGGTTCTTTAGTACTGTAGGACGTTTCGAAAAGAGAGATATTAACGTGGAAGCATATAGGAGCATATCCATGTGCAATTATTAGCAGAGTATTGAGTTGGGAACTGGGTCTATACCTTAAAAAACGCTACTTACATTGACAAATTCAACACCAACAGCCGAAACATCGTCTGGGAAGTCGACCGACATTTTAGCCAAATATGCATTTTCCCCTTTGTTCATCAGGTCTATTTTCACGGTATATGTATCGACCAAACCGAATACAAGTTCTTTATAATCTCTAAAAATGCAAAGGAAGATAAAAAGCGAAATTAACAATTTAATCGCTTCCAGCTTAAAATAATTTCGACTTTATATTAGAGAATTCAGCACTTTGACTAAAAATTCAGTTGAATGGGCATTCTGGTTTTTGGCGCTAAATTAATACATAGTCAGTTGAAGATTCCTCTCGAGTTCTGAAAAGGCCACAATAAGCTTTGCACGGTGCAGAATGTTTGAAAATAACTATGCCATGTTTTTTATGTCTAAGGGACCTTATACCTCAGGTAACCGATGATATTTACTCATATTTTGCACTAATCAGGAAGGTAATTAATTAAAAATTACCTAACTAAAACAAAAGTCCAAAGTCTCACCCGACCATGGTATATGTACCTCTGATATCTAGAACTTTGGGTACAATTTCGGTCAATTTGTTGTATGAAAAACATTTTTCAGCCAAACCCTAATCCTTTTTTTTACATAACTCTTAAAGAAACCAAAAAAAATAATTACCCAACCAATTTCTCTTCGCTACTAGAATGCTGCACTAATAATGAATATCCCCCAAGGTATATTACTAGAAAATGCACTTACTTGGGTAGGATAGATGTTGCCGTCACATCCAAGTCTGACTGACAAATGTCGTCAGTTCCACAATCCTTCAGATATGTAATCTAAACAAGAGGAACCAAATGATTATTTGGATGAAATCTGGAGCAGGCAATCATTACATAGCTTATAATTGTGAATAAACCCATTCGAAAAATTCCTTCCATCTTAAGACACTCGAGACTGAAATAGAATAGATAATACTTTACGTTTGACTTAAATGACCCTAAAAATCACTTAGAAATCACTCATTCTACACCACTTTGAAATATATGCTTCATGATATCCTATTCACATAAGGGAGAAATTGCTCTAATAGTGTCCCTATATTTTCAAAAACAAGAATTCTGCGATTGAGCTTTTGGTGGTTAATTTTTTGCTTGACTAGCACCAATCCAAATAGTTAAACGTTAACAAGCAGCTGACATGATTTCAGGAACTTTCAAATCATCTGTATATCACTTGAAAGCCTAAGAAACCTCCTTCTGTCGATAAGCTATTGTTTTCAGACTAAATGGCTGTGAAAAATTCAAATTCTGAAAAAGGCAACTGAAAAATAAATTGTTAAGAATATCAGGCCCAAGTAGGATAACTGATGATCGTACCTGTTTTTGAAGAGAGTTCTGAGCGTACATGTCGGCAATAGGGCAAGGACCAGGAGAGCATCCACCACTAGGTTCTTTGTACTGAAAAGTGACACCAATATCAATGGGGCTGAGAAGATCTTTGACGTTCTCCTAGGAAGATCGAATACAATCATTATAATTAGATACTAATACATGTGGGGCCTGCGTAAGAATTAGGAAAATAAGCTATCTGAGAAAGACACTAACCATGATGTATATTTGCTGTTGATGGCAACTCCTCACTCCTATTTTATATTTGCGCGTCGAATTGACAGTACTACTCTTCTGTGCCCCATTAAACACAACAGCACGCTTTCCGCCCACTTGCTCTTTATCCAAATTCATGATGATGTTCAAATCTAGAAGATAGATATTCCATCACAGATTTGAGTCAAAAAAATTCTTTTTTCTCGCCAATATAATCCCATTCCTACCCGGTATCAGCCACCACAGTACTGATGTTATCCCCACACATTACTAAACACGCTCTACAGCTTTGCCCTGGGTGATTTAATCCATGCAACCGTCAGGCCGTTGCTGAACATTGCAATATTATATAAAGTCCTCCGTAATCAAAGAATCTTTTCATTGTGGTTTTCAGTCTTGAGAGGTAAAATCTTAATATCATATTTTAAAACAATCAAGCAACTTTACCTATTTCTGACGGGGTTCCCTTTCCAGTATACGTTAGGCAAAATGTGGCATTAACGCTGAAAATTGAAAAAATGCTAAACAAAACATTGAAATAAATAAAAATCTTTGTCTCAAGAAAATAGAAACACTTTAAAGAACCTTAAGCATAAATCTTAATTTTTTCTGCTGCGACCCTCGCCGAAATAGGTTGAGAAAGTCAAATCACATTTCAGGCCAAATTGCAAATGAAAATCATTATTCTGCTCTTTGAAACTCCTCTTCTAAAGATCCATGTTGTGAGGTTATAGTGCAGCCTTTTTCTTCCAAAGAGGAAGACACATTCAACATTGAATTTAGGGGGAAGAGGTACATTTTTAGGCTATTTCAATTGGAAAGCACTAATTTTCTTTGACTGTTACAACAGTTCACCGAGGATGGTAATACACACATATAACAATACTACATCATATTACCTACTTTTTGATTTCTAATTGACGTCCCCCGCTTATCATTTTTGTGAAAATTTTCCACCCAAGACATTCTTATTTCACCCCCCCCACTAACTAATTCTGGTAACGAGTTGAAAGCAAAACAAGAGTTACCCTACTAAAATCTATGAGATTGATAACTATGAGTGAAATCAGTGCACTATATTTTCAACGTCTCACTGTCGCTACATTCCGTCTCTACTATTCCAGCCGTCCCGCCTATAAGAGACCAAAGAGTAGGTCTCTTTATATTAGATTTGCTTAATTTTTAAATCTTGAATCCAAGGTCCAAGCACTAAAAGCATTGCTTTTCCTAGGTCGTGTAATGAATGTTTATTTATATTAGTTTTTACGCCTTGGATTTAAGATTTTAGATTTAAGATGCTTCTTCTACGAATGAAATTTAATTGAACATCAAAACATTTTTCAAATCTAATTGAAAGAAGTAAATGATACGCAATTGAATTCAAGTAAGGTGCTTACCATTGGAAGTCCTTTTTACAAGTTGCGATACTTTTGTTGGAAAGTGCTATGTTGGTCCTGTCCAGCACAAGTGTGGCTGTCATGCGCAATACAGCCCTTGATCTAAAAAGTAACAGAGACTCTTCATCAACTAGCAGTTATGAATAATAGCATCCAATAAGAAATTCATGGTACTTCAAACAAATTGCGACAGTATTCAATTCTCTCCTTACACTTATGTTACAGGTCTGAACCTGGGTTCCAACCTTAGATGCTTTGGACAAAAGCTTAGTGATCCAACCACTCAGCATCCTTGCCAAAATTAATAAGAAATCGAAAATGTTAGCTTACTTGAAGAAATGTACTTTTGATTCTCTGAAGCTTCCAACAACCACATCTTCAAAGAAAAGAAACACGTCATCAAAGGAACATCAAGGGTGACTCTCCACCTCATTTCTGACTTTAGATTTTTCGATAGATCTAAATGCACTGAATTCGGGAATGAACAACATTTACAATCGAAGGTGCGATTGTACAGCTAGGGGCAGTTTTGTATCACACCGTGGTGATGAACCAGCAGTGTGACAACACGGAATTTATCAGACTGCGTTTAATTTTATCGAATATAATTCAAACAAAATTTGAATGAATTAAGGAAAATATTGAACAATATAAAGTGGTAATTCGATCGAAGGCTGCACTTTGAATTAAGTACATAAGTATTTGCCGAGCTTTGAAAACACGTTTGAAATGAATGTCGCATTGCATTATATGGCTTTACCTGCAATACCTTGCTTTTCCTGCAAATTAATATCCCTTAAGACGAAATGATGTTGTCCTTTTTTCTGTGAAACTTGAAATCTCATTTTCACGCACTGTTCCTCAAAAAACCAGACAGTCATGGTAAATATGGATCATTTTTAAAGGCGACCTTATTGAAGAGAGGTATTTGAAATAAAAGCAAAGAAGTAAGTCTTTTCTGTTACATCTACGTCATAATGAAACACATCAGGAATCTCTTTTTCCAGAAGTTAAAGGGATGTTTCATTTAGCTGTGCAATCTTAACTTCTTAACCTCCCTAAACCGCACCATGGCGCTTGATCGATCATTTACGGTAAATCATGTTATAGATAATTCCATAATTTTTCAGAAACACAACAAACCAGGATAGCCGTTTAAATCAGCGTCCGCATTTCCGGATATCGAATGTCCAAACGAGGTTGGGTTCCCAGGAATGTTTGCAGAATATATTTTCTAAATAGGAAAATATAGATTAGACGATAGAAAAAGGAATGGAACTCGAGAATATACAACAATCAATATACAGTTAAAGGCCTTCCTTGTACCTCCGTATTTACTTTTAACTATCTCAAATTCAATTGAGATATTTTATCAGAATAGTCAGCGATGCAGCCAATACCCGCTTATAAGAAAATTACATCAGGCTTCCCGTTTCCTCATGCAAAAGGAATAATTTCATGATCAAAACTTAAGGGTATGGTATGACATACATTTTATCAATATAAAAGGTGACTTCTTTAAAATGAATCATTTTAAAACTTATAATAGAACAAATCATTTTGAAGGAGGAAATAGTATTAGAGCAGTTTCCTATATGTCGGTTTTTCTATGTGGGTATTTACTGTATACCAGTAGAAGTCAGTTAGACAACAAGTCTCCGGGTGAATAAGTCAAAACAGTAGTTCTTCCTGTTCCATTCTTTAGTCTACAACACAAGTCCACTTTATCGTTCATATGACAAATCTATAACTCGCCACGCAGCTTTTAATTGAAAATATTCGACGTCCAAAGAGATATCTTCCAGTTCTAGTGGTTTTAGATCAAATAGAATCAAATATACTTTCTGAAAAAAGCTTTCCTACGTTAATGAGACCAGAATCCTTTAACATTTCATTAAAACCAGCATGAAAAATGTTTATCTAGCATTTTTGATAAGTCAATGAAAACGCAGAAGATCGAGTGATAAACTTAATAATAGCTTTGCCTTTCTCAGATCATTTAAGCTGAATCTATAGATAAGTAGCCTTGATACAGATAGTTGAAATTTTGCTGCATTCCTTAACACTTTTTTAACAACCTAGCTCATAAAACAAACTATTCAAATTGACACAGGAATTTTTCATAAAATCAAACAATCAACAAATACCTTTATTGAAAATAAAATTGTTTAAATTTGATCAAAGATGAAATTCACTTTTCGGTTTTATGTTCTATGCTGTTGGGGAATGTTTGTGTACTTTGCTTTGACAAAGGAGTTTCCTTTAGAAATAAAAAAACAACTAGCAAAGTCTTGGATATTTCGTCATGATGATTCTGTTCCTTCAACCAAGAATTAATCGGCGTGCTTTACGAAATTTGTTAGTTCCTTGTTATAGTTCCAGTTAATGTAACTGTATATTGAAAACGCATTATCGAGTGATCGATAAAGAACCATTTCAGAAAACGGAGCCTATATGTACCTTTATCAAAAAATTGAATGCATTTTTTAAGAATGTATTACGGTGATGATGAAATATACCTGAACATACTGCATGTTATTACCAATACCATCTTTTGATCCATGGTAAATGTATACAGCACCCTTGCCATCTGGTCCTCCGTACGGCGCACCAACTGCCACGTCTAGAAAGATGATGAAATTCTCCATTTGTGGAAATTACCATGAATACCATGAATTGGAAATTACCATGAATACGGACCTGTTTCATATGCTGCAACGCTGCTCTCAGACCAATTATAACTCCATTCCGGCAAGTTACTCTCTGATTTTATAAGAGCTGATACCCCATTTTCAACAGAACAACGTTTTGGCTGCAGGTTCTGCATTTCCAAGCAACAACAGTTTTGTGTTTCAAAAGTTTCTAGAGCCTTGAAAAGATTTTTTTTCTTTTAATGCAATGTTGAACAACATTTCTTGTTTGGTCAATGTCAAATCGTTATAGTTACACGAAATTTGTTTGGAAATTGGAATACAGCAAAACTACCGAAAATGTAAAGCCAATTAAAGCAAAATGTTTGTCAAGCAATGCTTATTGGTTGGCCAATGCTATGTACCTTGATATCCGTCACCATTCAAGTCACCAACAGCGGCAATCGATGATCCAAATTTGCCCCTTATTGTTCCTTCTCCTGAAATAGTCCCCTTTAAATTCACAGCTCCCTAAGATGGAATAAAACACTTGTTTCATTATCAAAGTATAGACTCATTTTCTCGATAAAGTCTTTAAGAAGCTCACATGCATAATGAGCAGTCTTAGACCATCTCGTAATGAACGTCTCGTTAGGTTCCGTTCTTGTTCTTTTACTGTCGTACTCCAAGGATGAGTGTCAGAAGCAAAACTTTGGTAATTATCATGTTTCGCTATGTTTCCAATCTTTCTCACCAACTAGAAGTATAGTAAAAATTATTAGATTAGAGACAGGAAGATGCTTCACCTGATTTTCTACCAGAGACCCTAGGCTCCTTGGGATGGTACAAAAGGGAGAGGATTATAACAATAAAGACATTCTTGGTAAAAAGGAAACCAATAAAAAAGCAAACATAATCAAAGCATGAAGCAGGTATCAAATGTTCTACCTTGCTGTCAGTCATGTAAACATATACTTTCCCCTCGTCTTCATTCACTGCGTATAATGGAGCTCCAATCAGTAAATCAGATTTTCTGCAAAAGTGATGAAAAGTATCATTCGAAATAATACTTCTTCATAAATACGAAAACTTTTCCCCTTATAGATTTCTTTAGGCTGTGTGATGTCACGGGCCGGTCTGTTTGGCGGGCTAATTTCAGGCACTTATTGCATTTTACTATGCCCCCGCTTGAAAGAAGAACCCAAGCCCCACCATGAATTATTGATAAACGAATGAACAAGAAACATGTAAATTACATACCCATCTCTGTTCAAATCTACAGCACAGATAACGGAACCAAAATAAGAACCCGTCTAAAAAAGAGAGAGATTAGCGTAATCAAAGTGACAGAATGAATCAACATACGTTTGCAAGTAAAATGAATATCGAACAATGCAAACAAAGGAAAAGTTAACACTTAGCTAAAAACCTATCCGGAAAATTAAAAAATGCGGAGATAGCAAAATATAACTACCTAAGTGTATAGTCAGAGAAATACGTCAGAGAGAACAAAATAAATTTTATACCCAAGGGTGAATCAAATTAAATTGTTCGGATTGTGTTTTCCTTTTCTTTCTCCTGTACTACATGACGAAACTATTGAAATAGCAAAGCCTGCGTCTCATATTGTTTTAGATAGTTTTAAAGGACTTATTCAACGAAAAAACGATATCGTGTTTATTCCCTAATATCAAAAATCCTTCCTGATCATTTTGTTGTTTATTTCATGCTTCCTGGACAACTATCAGTATTCCTAATTATCTTTTAAAACTGGTCACTAACTGCGAAAACAAATATTGATTAATGACGTCATAAAGAGTGAATTTTTGGAAAATTACTAGACTATGGTAGTGTATAGGAAGAAAATGTTTGAAGGGGTATAGCTTCTAGCAGGCACAATACATGGCCAGATCCTATACAGAACTAGTAATTTCAATGTTTTGCGCGTCCAAAGAAAAACATTTTCAAAATATCTCGATCCACAGGGGGGCCATGGATTTGGTTTAAAAAAGGGCACTATGAATATTTCTAAACACGTGCGGTCAAAATACCCGCGTAGCTGGATTTGCCCTTAAAATAAAGCAACAACTTCAGATCAGATCTTTCACAGCGACTTACGAGAAAATTGAATCATGGCGGAAAGCTATTAGTTTTTCGAGCTTCGCTACTGTAATTACAAATAGAGAGCTTACAAGCTTTTTTCCGTTATAAACAATATTTCTCAAGGCATTGTCCATTTCATTATCTCTCTTATGTAGTTTGTACGGGAGAAGAGAGAATCGATAGGCCTCGATGATTATTTCCATTGCCTGTCACGTGTAGAAATATAATCTTGTAGAAACATCATTGAGGAAAAGGTCTGTCCACAGGAAAAGGAAACGAATTGTATAACTTTGTTGTTTTGCAGAGTATTTTTGAGACTACGGCCTATTTAAAGCCTTAGACAAGCCGCATGACTTCAAGCCTTAGTGGATTTTCCTATACCCTACTAGTTACGATGGCCAGAATCGCAACTTTGGAAGCTTGTAAAAAGAGTTTTATAAGACGGATTTCAGTTTTGTTTGCAGTTCCGTGGTCAGTGTGTTAGTGGTGATCAGAATATATAATAAAATCAATATCGATTTTTTCATTGCATAAGCCTTTTAGCAAAGAAACTTGTAATAAACTTACCGACATTGAGAAATCAGTATTCTCTATAACTGCTTGAATAGGTAAAAAGTCCCTAAGCCTGTATATGATTACCTAAAACAATCAAGATAATATGGCTGGTTAGGAAAAGGGCAGGAAACGAGAGCACATCTTGGTGGAAATATAATTCCTGTAAGATCCCTTATGAATGGGATAATATTGGCCGCCTGACCTAAAGGTATGAGAAATCAAATGGCATACTTTTCCTTTCCCCTTGTTGCCTTGAGGAGCCCCTCCTGCAATATCTGAAAACAAAGAAATATTCTAAGAAAGTTTCTTGCAACGATGAGTTATATAATATTGGAAGATATATAATATAAACCTAATTACACAATACACAGCGGTTCGTAGGTAGGCAGGCACGGGCTCAAAACTGGATACAGTATAGAACTTGAGCACTTATTCTTTGCTTACGGTGGATAAGGTTTAGGTTTCAGGCCTAGTTGAGGTATACTATGATTTGAGAAGCCCACCTTCAAGAATAACTTTCTAACCTGATAGGTAGATCACGTCAGATAAACGATTGGTTGTACAAGAAAACGAAGTACATTGCTTAGCGCAAATCAAATACCTTCTCTGTAGTAGCATTAGATTCTTTCAGCGATAAAACGCTAAAACGCCGTGCGTATTCATAGCGAATATGATTCATACACAATTTTTTTATAAACCTGGTAGCAAATATCAAATAAAGTTTAAAGTAAGCATACATTCAAAAGCACATTAAATTACCTCCGAAATCAGAACCTGAAAAATTGCCATATGCAGCCGAGTAACCTGTAGAGTGTAAAACGGATAATCAGATAGTGATGCATTAACATGTCAAATGATATAAATTAGGATCTGGCCCATTAACCCAGAAAATACTGTATGATTGCTTTAATTTTAATAATGTTTCTGAATGCTGTTTTAAGCCTAACGATTGGTACTAAAATAGCAATAACTGGACAGCATTTTGCAACGCATTTGCTCAAATCCGTAAAATAGTTGAGATTGCCTTAAACAAATTATGTATTAAGTCAAATACAAATATCAAAGTTCATATTTACTGCAGACGAGCTAAATAATTTGATTAATATTTTTTAAAGACTTTTTGCCATACAGCAAGTTACATTAACTAAAGAACCCCTCTTATTGGGCTATAGAATATCAATTTCTGTCAAGCAGTTAGAATACTGAACATTAAAACACCAAATAAAGAGCTGAATACATACTATGAATACAACATATGCAATGAAAAAACTAGACCAAAAAATCCCTGCTTGCACCTCAAATGCTTTGTTCAAAGTTAATTTTTATTTGTTATGCTGAAGGCTTACTAAAACCATTTTCTATGCAAGCAATTGAGCCACAAGAAATCTGAAAGAATTTGGTTTCACTAGTTCAGCTATTCCAGAATAATAAGTTTGATCTTTTCAATCTAATTGATACTAGAATTTACATAGCCCGCCAAAGATCATGCTTTTCGGCGTATATACGATAAAAATCATCGGTAGAAAAGATAACTCACAAGGACCGAGATACAACTTTTTGTTTGGGGAGGCACGGGTAAATTGGCGTAATTTTATTCAGAGGAATGGTATTGATAATAGATAATGCGTGTGGACGAATAGCCTGCAGAGCTGTAAATACCCTAAAGAGCTCTATTTACAATACAGGGCAGATATTGAACCAGTACCTATCTATTTTAAAAAATTCTAAATGAGAAAAAGAAATCAACAGCTTAAAATCTTTTGGTCCAAGGCCCCCCTTCCCCAGCCCTATATCTCGGTCCTTGATCACTCACCCATAAAGTTGTTGAAGGTCAAACGATCTGCACGGCTTATTGATATACTCGATTGGGCTTCACCCTTCTTCACATTATCGAACAGCTGGATCATAAAACGGCCTACGAAACATAGATGTTAAACAGTTCATCAACCAAAGGAAGGGTGGCAAAAATGAATTCTATTGTGGGAACAATTATTGACCCGGGTGAGTCAAAAACAGTAGTTATTTGTTGAATCCATTTAAAGTGATGCATAAGCCGCATGTTGTTTTATAAAAATGGGCTTTTATCAACATTGAAGCAATTCAAAGCAATTAAAGACCAAAAAGAGGGAATTGATTTTCATTGAATAATGAAATAAGCAATGCTGCAAATGATTTTAAACTAATTGTATATTCAGAAATTTCAAAGGAAGTTAGCAATCGACTAAGCTGTCCAATGTAACCACTTGTTCACGCCGGGGCTTTTTCAAATTCGTAGAGAGTATAAAATAAGATACCCACCTAAACCAAGCTGCACACCAGGAACACCAGCCCCAATAAACTGTACCTTTTTACCAGTTTTTGTTACCATCTTGTCTGTTACCATAGCGCTGAAACCAGCTTGGCAGTAGCCAAATTGACGGTTCCCTTGGCTCTCTGAAAAAAAGAGTTCAGATGAGAAATATCATTAGGAATTCATTCTTATTTCAAAAAGCTACATTTTTTGGATTGAAGGAATTTTTGCGAACTGCAGTGAAATATGGAATGGGCCTGGACATGAAACTTGCAATTCAAACTTTACTGATTAATTACAGTAAAGAGGATTAAAGAGCGGTAACCTCCATAGAAAAGAAAAATAAAGAATCTAAACGGCTTTTGAAAAGTATTTTTTCAATCAGGGTATGAATGTGCCTTTTATTGCCAGCCAGCAAGGCTATCCTGAACTCTTTACCAACAAAATCTCAAATCTTTGCTTTACTAGCTGTTTTTTGGCAGTTCATAGTTTTGTTGTTTAAAAAACCAAATCAAATTCAACTTCGTAAAATATAATGAACTTTGCATATAATGAAATTTCTGCAAAATTGCAGTTGTCCCAAGTTTTCAAAATTCATTGTTTTTGCAGCTCTTACAATTATATAATACTCTTCTAGCCTGATTCACTCAGTCTAACCATTTCCTTTCACCTGTCCAAGAATTTCTAAAATAACACTTAAGGTGGCCTAATGCACTGATTACATTTTATGAATATTTACAACTGGAAATGATCCAAAAATTCAAAGAACTGACAATTAGTGCTAAGCAGTTGTAAGCTGATTTTTAGAATTAATTTCATGATCCTGCACTTGTCTTTTAATCAAAAGTAGAGAAAATAAGTGAACCTACTTCCTTTGCAAGGATTCCAGTTTTTTGCCCCAACAGTAAACTCTCTGCCATTTATGAAAAAACAGCGGCCATGCAGCCAGACATCATTCGAGGGTGTATCCTTGAACCTTGGTGCACAAGCCTAGAAACCAAAAATAGAACATACACAGAATAGATAAGAACAATAGAAACACTGACTGGGAAATCTCAGAACATACCCTTACAAATAAAAAAAATTATCTTTCTGTTGTAGAAACAGAAAAATAGAATTTGAGATTTTGATAAAAACCAACCTTTATGAGGGCATCCGTACGTCAATTCTGTGCTACATACTTCCCCCTATTAGCTTGCATAAGAGACACCAACACCAGGTCCCAACACCAGGGCCCCATCATACATAATTCATGAGGGCCCTGCCTGCCTCATTGATCCACTGCCACTGGCCCCGGTCACCCTGGAGCTACTGATGTGATGTCCTTGGTTAAGAAGTCCGACAGTATTAGGCCAATAAGACAGATGTTCGGCCTTGCCTTATATTTTCTTTTTATTGTTTCTTATAATTTGTCTTTGATCTCTTTTAACACATCCTCCAAATGACCAGAGTAAATAGCAGATTCAGTAATTCCTATCTCTTTTAGGCTTGTCAACCGGACTAACACAACAATCAAGTGATGAGACACAGCTTGGACTGAACTTGTGTCGATTGCAATGTCAAAACATGATGTGCAATGAGACTTGATAACCAGAAAAATTGATGACTTCCCACAGACAGTTGGAACACAGAAATAAAGATGCTAGCCTTAAAAAATCCTCTCTATGCTTTCACTTCTCCCTCGTACAAGCTATCGACTGGTAAAGGTGATTCACTGAATTTACCCCTGGTAAAACAGGGCTTCATTCCACGAAAGGTTGTGTTTTGTTGCCATATTGAATGAATTGAAAAAGGATGTGTTATTAAAAACCAGCCGCTTTATGCTTCCTGATATTTAGCCAGCATATGCGCGCTATTGTCTGTTGAAGCCAATCATAATCTGAGCTGTCTGCCAAAAAAGTGGCAGACGATTCCATTGGTCAAAAGACAATACTAAAACAAAAGGAGAGCCACCCAAACAAAAGGGCACAATTCTGAAAGCCAAGCAGTGCAAGCCTTTGCTCTCCGATTCAGAGACTATACACATCTGAAAGTGTTATATTCTGTGCACAGGCCACACATTCTGTATGACGTTATGTTCTGTACCCCTTATGACCTTATATAACCATCATTCACCATCCCGACCCTAGGGAGAATAAACTTACCCAAAATTATGACGTACTTACAACTATATCTTGATTTGCTCCAGTGGAAATCAATGTTGCCCCCATCATTTGGTTGGTCTTATCTTCCCAATTTTTTGGAGCTAAGAGAAAAAGAAAGCTGTTTAGAAAAATAGCTTTCTACTCTTATGCACGTGTCATTGGCTTTCCCTGAAGAGGGGACCTAGGGCATCACTGGAGAAAACCCTGAAATTTGGCGAAAAGTTTCCCTAGAGAATGGGATTTGTCTTCACATAAAACTTTTCCCTGGGCCTAGGAATTTGCTTTCTTTCTAAGGCTCGTGCCCAAGTCTGAGGCAGAGCGGTGCACCCCAAGACCAGCGGTGCACCCTAAGAGCGGTGCATCCTATGGGGGATATTAGATGTTTGAGGCTCTAAGGAAGGGCTTATTGGGGGTGACTTATCTAATTTTCAAGATTAAAGAGATTAAAGTTGTTCTTTATTATAATGACATACATATGGTCCTATTACTAACTCAATTAAATTATCTAGTAAATGGTGGGCATAATAGAGAGGGGGATTTCTTTCAAATTTCAGCCAGAAAAGGGAGGCTTATTAGAGAGGAAGGCTTAAAAGATAGGGGGCATTATAGAGCTTGTACGTTAATTGAGGACAAAGATTGTAACTGCTAACCTTGCTATAAAGTTTTTTGTTATTGCTCAGAATAGTCAGAGGGTGCTAAAAATCCATTATCAATGTTGGCAATGTAACTTAAGCCATATTTCTAACTACAACATTGAAGCGATAGGTAAATCCAAATGCAGTTCAGCTCATCGAAAACTGTTGTGCTGGTTTGATGTTTCTGTTGGATTCGACTGTGAGATAAGGGAAGAATTTAAGCAGACAATGGAAATATTATTTGGTAAACTGAGAATCAGTCTTTTGGTTTTGAATAATCGAGGTCTAGATAATCAAGGATGTACTTTACAGCTCTCTAAGGAAATTTGCTTTTATGGTTTTACGGGTATACTTCTAAATAACTTCCCTTTTTTGCTTACCTGGTAGATTAGAATACTGTTAAGTTCATTGCATACAAATGATATATCTGCATGTTGTGCTCAAAATACTCAAATATTTTTACCGATTTTGTTACAAAAGATGACAGCTGTGGAATATTAATTGACTTTTTCCAGGTGATTATTCTGCGTCTACATTACAATATTTGCTATAAAGCAAACTTGCAAATTTTGTTAATTGCAACAACAAAGACACATTATTGGAACTGCATCAGGAATGGTAAATTTGTTGATCTTTCCTGCCTCATAGCTGGGGATTGTACAGTTTTTCATTCATTTGTATTCCAGAGAGTCAATAAATTTCCATATTTTATTCATCTTCTTTCCCCATGACCCGTGGAAAAAGGCCAGAATTTGACATTGTAATTGAATTCTCCCCACTATACCTAGAGTCCTATCCCCAGGAAAGCAAATGACAAGTACATTATGGTGAATAATGGCATCGCATGAAAGGGCAGAGGTAAATCTTTTCAAGCCCCAAATAATGGTAAAAGCATCCAGATATTGAAGAAGCTACCACTGCAATATAGACCAGAGGCACAAGGGGAGTATCCTTCCCCAAAGATGGAATTTATAGGACATAGCTTTGTATCAGTTTTGGTGCTGACAAATCTGGGTGTGGATCGGCTGGTTGAGGGGGCTTTTCCGAGATATGAGGAGTCTAAGGTGAAAAATCTGAAAATTCTGCTATTTAAAGCTCTTCTGCCAAAGTGTAGTAAGATTATTGTACTCAACCCACTGAAGATGATTAACACTTATTTTAGGGAGCTTAGAGGCATTTTCGGGAATTAAGGGGGAGTATCCAATGCATAAATATGAAGAAAAGCACTTGATGATTTTTTGATGTATACCATATGGAGTTTTATATTTTCTAAGATCTCTGTACCTAAATGGATTAAAATACTATGGTGGTTTCAAAGTATCAAAATGATGACGTTAACATGGCCCCCAAAGCTGCAAGGACTTAAGGGTCCTTTAATTTCATTCGGCAATTTTTGACCTTGTGACTCTTCCCTGCTGCAGACTTTCCGCGCAAAAATAATTTCTCTCAGGACCTAAAATTGTATCACAAAGTTTATTTCCTTGCTTCTAGAAAGTGTTTGAAAGCCAAGAGGTTAAACATGGACAGGGAAGGAACATTTTCAATGGATAACAAGCTGTATCGTAAAAGTTGATTGTAAACTCATAATCATTTGAAGGAATTCAGTCATTTGCTGCTGAAACTAATTAAAGGTAAGTTTAATTTTATAATTTCAACCTCAATATCTTGGAGTCAATAACAAAAAAGCTAATATCCATGAAATGAACTTCATTGCTAAAGGGAAAGGGGAGTTTTAAAACTCCCCTTTTCAGTCCAACAACAAATGTCAACATTCCTCTGTAGTTAATGATAAGTTTCTAGCTCCAAACTTTATTCTTCAAGAGGCACTTTTATTTCTCTTTGTATTCAATATAATTATTGTCTCAAGGCTGTCGTGAAAGTTTATATCTTCCAAACTTAAATACAGGTGTTGAGAATTCAAATTATTTTTTCATAACGGTCAATACTTTCACGAAAATTATTTTGATTTGTTTCTCAGTGTTGCAGCACTGAGATTTGGATAAAACCCCTTTATCTTGAAGTAATATTTCAAATATAAATCCTGAACTGCATTTGAAAGTAAAATATTCAAGAAATGTTAACATTTTACTAAATTAAATTACAGTGCTGTAATCACCTTTCTGTGGTTCTGAACCCTCTTGACCTTTTGCTCTTTAAAAAGGACTTCAAAAGGATTTATTTCCTCTACATTAACATTTTGTGATACTGTGGGTTATTGGTTTTATATTTCTGATGATATTTTTCATTTACAATGTTTCTTGGGGTCAAAAATTATAACTGGGAGTTTACGGCCTAGCCCTGTCTTTGCCCTAGCCCCTATGTTTACGTCATCATTTTGATACTTTTAAACCCTTACAGGATCTCAAACAATTCATGCAGTTGCTTCTTTGCTGTTTTAATTTTTAGAAAAAAAGTGATGTACAAAGATCAGCAGAAATGGAAGCTTCCCGTGATGACCCATTGGAAACCAACAACGAAGAACTAAGAAACAGGTTTAAAGATCTGGTATTTGCTCAATCATGCTGTGGTACAAAGCACCCAAAGTTCTTTAAAATGGATTAAAAAAATTTGTTCTGGAAATACCCAACCTTGAGGTTTATATCAACATTTATGGGCAAATGGAAGATAAAACACTCTTCACCCTCTTTAGGATTTGGGAACGAAGAGCCGTCCCTCGCAACAGCTGTTACATAGTTTGGAAAAATTATTTTGCTACTTTTGTGGGAAACAGCGAACTGTAATCGGTGTAACTCGGAAGTCATTTTTTGGAGAAACTTTCATCGAAACAAAAAGGTCACAGACCTATCTTTGCCACCTTGCAAGAGCAGTCTGCTGTGATATATTCTGCGAGCAAATTATGTTGGAAGAATATGGCAGCAAGCCCCTACATCACAGATTTAAATCAAAGAGCTATCTTATCATGAGTGAAATAAAGACCTCTCTGTTGACTTGATATGGGAACCCTATTCCCAGTATATCTTGAGCCTTTTGACAGAACAAGAAGAAGATAGAAAAAATTATAATGATATGAAATCTGATTATTTTGATGACTGCGATATTTCAAAGCAAGAAAGAATCAACTGCATGAATTGTTTTGAGGTATCTTAATCCATTTGAGTGTAGAGATCTAAGACGAGGGAAAACTTCATACGGCACACATCAAAAAATCACCTGCTCTTTTACATATTTATGCATTGAATACTCCCCCTAATTTTGGAAAATGCCAGTTTTATCATCTTCTGTGGGTTCAGGATAATAATTCTACTACACTTTGGCTATTGCAATCTTTAAGAATACAGAAGAGCTTTAAATAGCAGAATTTTTAGCTCCTTCAACCAGGCGAACAGCACCCAGATTCGTAATCAGCGCCAAAAACTGATCCAGAAATACAATGTTCCATAAATTCCCCCCTTTGGGGGACGATACTAGCCCTTGTGCCTCTGTTCTAAGATTCAATCATGCTGTGTTTCTTGTATATTCTGTAAGTTACAGTAAGTTATGTAATTACTCAATGTTTTAGATCATATAATATTGAAAAAACGAAAAGACCTGAAAAGTCTTACCTGTGTCATCTACCGCCAAATTGATACAAGTTGATTTAGGACCATTCAACTTGCACCTAAAAACTGCACCATTGAATGGTTGATTCAGTTTTCCTGTGTTGTTGCTTAGTGGTGCTCCAACCAATGCCCTAAAAATAAGATTACAAAATCTTAATTTTTTCTTATTGATGCACTTGATGATATTTCAAATGTTTTTAAAACCCCTAATCTTGGTAGGCCATTATTAGAAAAAAAGAAGAGAATTTAGTTTAAGAAACACAGCAATTGCTTACTTGTTGTTTTAATTTATAACATTCATTTGTTCAAAAAAGCTATTTAGTATGCCATCAAAAATTCTATACGGTAGGAGAAACCTCTTACTAATTTTAGTTTCTCATTTTCTGTCTGCATTTTATGTAGGCTTTACTTCATCTTAGTATTTATTTTTCTAACATGGCCTTATTGATAGTGTAAGATATCGAAAACTGAGAACGTACAAGATATCCAGGGACAAGTTTGAAGAAAAAAATATCTTATGCTTGTCCCTGATTGTAAGTCATGAAAAACATTGCAAAATCTCTGTGCAGCAAACATGAACTTCTAATCAACAAAAAGAGACATAGGGGTTTAGAAGTAGCCCAATGAAGATGCCTGACATGTTATTTGAATGAAATTGGGCGCAAAAAACATGTTCTATACGTCTGTCATGCCTATGCTCATCAAAGAGAATAACTTCTCTAAAAAAATCAGCATTTAGCTGAGTAGGCTCCTCAGCATGAAAAATGAAATATGAAAAAAATTTAAAAATCTAAATATCAGCTCCTTTTCTGATTGGCCAGTTTTAATCTGCTTAACTATGTAATTGGTTCTATCATCCTTTTTTCACTTGTGATATTATTAATATTTAAAGAAATTAAAACTTCCTTGCTCAGCGACATATCCTGTAAAAAAGGAGTTATAGAAACAGGCCCTTGTGTATTATTATCATCATTTATCTGCAGGTCATTCCATATCAAATCAATAAATATTCTTGTAATTTTCACTCAGATGTATGCAAATCTTTGATTAACTTCCACCACTAATTAATGGTTAAGATTAATTCAAAAAATTGTCTGTCTCTGTTCTAGAGCGGGGTGACAGACATTCGGTATAAAATTGTAAATGCTTTCTCTAAAATTATGTAAGCTACTTTAGCAAGTATAATTTCATTGTTGTACAAATTAAATAATCTAGCATAAGACATTCTAGTAAAGTTACAGATGGGACAGTTACTCCCCTTAAAGTGATCCAATGGGATCAACGTGATGGAGGGCAGGCTGGTGCATATTTGAGAAGGGGGCCAGTAGACAGGCGAAGTTGAATTGATACCCTGATACTAAGTTTTTCTAACAAATCAAATCAAATTGCTAGCAACTCACCACTGGCAACAAAATCCTGTGATGATATAGAAAGACCTTTGACTAAGAAAAAGCTAAAATATGATAGAGCCTCTCCTCTTCCTACCCTAGTAGACCATTAGGTATCACCCAAAAGGGCAATTGAAATTCAGGGTTTAAATAATAAGGCCTAAACATTAACATTGGGGTTAGGCCAAAAAACTGAAACACAAATTCTAACTCTCTTTCTCCTCTTGGTCTAGCAGTTCCAAAGTAAAACAGTAAGGCCTAACAAATTTAAAAAAACTCACCAAAAATCATTGTTCGCTTGATGGAGAGCTACAGTGTAACCGAATTGGTCTCCAAGAGAACCAGAAGAAAAGTCCAGCGGGGTGCCTACATCGATGTTGAAGCCTTGACATGCACAAATTATCATACACACCAGAAAACTTATCAAATTAATGAAGTTATACATTCTGACTAAAAACCCTACTATGGCTACTTGCCACTAAATAATTAGTTCGTATATGAAGTTATCTTCCCTTCCCTAACTGATCTTCGATCAAACTCGCTCCCTTGTCTGTTTGTCTTTATCTTTGGCTCTTTCCTGGTGTTATGACAAAGTAGTAGCTGGCACGATGAAGGTGGGTTTAGATCCCTTCCGCATCTCGCGGGAATTACGCGGGATGGAGAAAAAGGAGTGACTCTGATTTCCGCATCCCACACCCAAATGAGCAATAGGAAATGACTGAATTATTGTGGAATATGCATTGTAGGTTTCTCCCTGTGGTTTGGTTGTCTGGTGATGTACTCTATCTCTAGCCATTAAGACTAAAAGGTTAGAAACTACTTAAAAGCATATGAAGAAATGGTTTCAAATACAGTAAATGATCCTAATCAACTTTCAAAAATTAGGTATGTAGATCTAACCAGGGGCGGATCCAAGCGGGAGCCGGGAGGCCATGGCCTCCCCTCCACAATAAAATTTCTAAGATCAAACATTTCCGAGAAAACGAAGTGCAACTCAATGATTATGCAGTTAAATGTACTTGGTAATATTTTGAACACAACAGCATAACAAGGAAACATTACCCACTTACCTAACATTTAAATTAATCATTCATATACCATTTTACGTGTCAGGTGGTTGGGTGAATCTCTAAAAATGTAAAGTTTTAAGTGTGTCATATATATTTTTAAGGAAATTAATTCGAAACTAGATCAATTGACCGAACCCAAACCTTAGAAATATAGCCCCAAATATAAACCACACACATATATTAGCAGCTCTAAATGATTGATTTTTCCCAGATAATTTTACTTTGAAGCTAACCATGAATGATTTAACTTACCCACTCTCTTTGCGCTCTGGTACCAAGGTTATTTGAAAATGAAAGTTATTACAGGCTCAGTTCATTTGTCTTTGATGTTTTTGCATGCCATTTCTATAAAAAGATCCTATATAGAAACTTACTCCTTTACTTGAAGATTTAGCCTAGCTAAAGTTTCAGAGATGCACCCACTCGTAAGGATGTTTTACATAATTAGAAAGGAGGCTTGCTTTCTTGTAGAATATTGAAATTACAACTCGTGTAAAAAATGACGTAAACAATTCTAATAGGGATGCATGGAACAAAAATTAAAAAGGGCGTTGCTAGCGTTCTAAGCTTGTTGAAGGGCGTTGGTCGGAAAAATTTTCCCACAATTGGGCCCCCTTAGTTTTTTCTTAAATGGCACCCAAACTACAATGCTTGATCCGCCCCTGGATCTAACAGTTTATAAAGTCATTAAATTTGTTTTTGATAACCTGGTCTGAATGATGGGATGCAACTTCCCTCTACGCTAAAAAGAGAGATAAGATTCTAAACTAAGCAAGTCACAGACGTAACAGACATGACTAGGTAAAAGTATTCATGTCTGAATAACGAGGCCGTCGCTAGGGATATCAAGCTAAGGGGGGTGCAACCTCTCATTTGGCCGACTGGTGGACGTGGCTTCTGGGCGTGGCCTTTTGTTATCATAAACACATAGTTCTTGTTGAGAGGCTCAATTTCTTCTCCATAGAGAAGCCTTTTGATCCTTAGTTCCCATACCTTTTCACAAGATAGGGCTCTAACATGATACATGCGAAGCCAACTTTTTTCTTGAATTGAAACTTTTCGTTAGGTTTTGTTTTATCTAAGATTGGATATAGTTTTTATCAGGCAAGGTCTGTTTGTTGGTAACTAGATGGTTATAGAAATGCTATTGAATTTGATAAGGACAGAGCTTCACAATGTAGGCGCAAACCCAGCATTGTAGTTTTAGGAGGGCTATTCAGAGAGAAGAGGGAAAGGGGGCCAAGGGGCGAAGCACCCGGAAAAAGTGTTTTGGAGCCACGCCCCTTAAACCTCCGTAAAATACTCGTGACGCCCTTTCTGATTTTTGTTATATGTAAAACTGTCCTGTCATTTTTTACACGAATAACACTCAATTTTCTTTAAGAAAGTAAGCCTTCTTTGGAATTATGCCATAAATCTTTACAAATGGGTGCATCTTTGAAACTTTAAATGTCATAAGGAATTTTGACACAGTAAAGTAGCTAGTAGCTAATAGCTAAGTCTCCTATAAATGATCTTTTATGCCATGCAAAGATATAAAAAACAAATGAAACGAGCTTAGTTGTAGTATCTTTCATTTTCGATTACCCGGGTTCCAGAGGTTATAGAGAAAGTGTAGGGTAAGATTCCAATCGAATGAGCCCATTCTCCATTTCGTTTTGCCCCTTTCTCAAGACTCTGGTATCTAAGGTGACTTTTTGAGCAAAATCAACGATGCTCTAAGTTAATGATAAGTCTCAAAGTAAGATTATCTGGGAAAATTCAATATTTAGAGCTGTTGATATATTGGTTAATGGTTAATGGTTAATTTTTAGGGCTACATTTTTGGGTTTAAGTATTGTCTAATTGATTTAGTTTCACATTGATTTCCTACATATATGTATAATATGCTTAAATTTCTATTTTTTGAGATTCACTGAATCACGTGAGGTGCAGATGATATATAGTTTTCAAGTTTATACAGCCAGTATGTTGGTTCCCAGAGAATAGTGCTCAATACATTGAAGTAGAGCATAGATTGGATATAGTTTTTATCAGGCAAGGTCTGTTTGTTGGTAACTAGATGGTTATAGAAATGCTATTGAATTTGATAAGGACAGAGCTTCACAATGTAGGCGCAAATCCAGCATTGTAGTTTTAGGAGGGCTATTCAGAGAGAAGAGGGAAAGGGGGCCAAGGGGCGAAGCACCCGGAAAAAGTGTTTTGGAGCCACGCCCCTTAAACCTCCGTAAAATACTCGTGACGCCCTTTCTGATTTTTGTTATATGTAAAACTGTCCTGTCATTTTTTACACGAATAACACTCAATTTTCTTTAAGAAAGTAAGCCTTGAAGTAGATCATTGAAGTAGAGTAGTTATGAAGTAGAGCATTGAAGTAGAGTAGTTTTCAAGTTTAGGTATGTATGTAATGTTTTCTTCATACGCTGTTATGCTCAAGGCATTACCTAATTCATTTAACTGCCTAATCATTGATTGCACTTCATTTTCTCCCTAACTTTCGATATTTGAAATTTATAGTTTAGAGGGGGCATGGCCCCCTATAACAGTGCTTGCTGTAATTCATGAGTAGGTCAAAGCATATGGAAGAACGTGATAAGAAACGTGCTACTCGTGTAGAGATGTAAAACTGACTAATCGTGATTTATTCACAACACGAATATAAACAGACACGAAAATACGTAACAGAAAAATTAGCATGAATTAAGGAAGGAACGACATAGTCCTGTTACACCCCGGCCCCCTCTTTGGATCCGCGCCTATCACAAAGACTTTCAATAAAAAAAATGAAACTACATAAAATGTTCAGTCTCAAAATGTAAACTACCATCAGAATTTCTACCAAACACATTCTCATGTCTATGTCCTGATTCGTCTAAATTTGAGCTTAGCCCAGACGTTGGCAATATAATCAGTGTCAATGGAATCAGTAAAATTCTTTTTGCAAGACTTAAATATCAGAGAATCCAAGTGTGAATCGGTCATCGTTGTCCTTGAATACCGTATTTTTCTTGAATAGAAGCCGTGGCTTCTATTTATTTTAATGCTTAGATGATGCATTCAAAGGCGGCTTATATTCAAGAGTGGCTTCTGATGTTTTGATGTTCACGCCTTGGAATAAAAGAGCGCGCTAGGTTTTGCCAAGTATATTCTTAAAGACATGGTGCCTTACCAAGAGTGGTAGTATACCACGTTTGCATACCAGTAAGTTCGAATGACCTCAAGAAACCACGTTTTAACGCACCTGTAAACCTAAACCTAAAAGTATCAAAATGATGACGTAAAACCTAGCGGCTTTGGCCAGGCCTTTTTTTAATGCGGCTTCTATTTTATAGCGGCTTTTTTTCTTTTTATCGAATTTGTGCGGCTTAAATTCAAAGGTGGCTTCTATTCAAGGGCGGCTTCTATTCAAGAAAATACGGTAAGTTTTTGATTAGCTTTAGTCTGCTGAAAGACCTTTCAACTTTTGCAACTGTAACAGGTGCTATCAGCAAAAGCCACAGGGGACTGCAGTAGTTATTCTAGTCGAACAATAGGAAGATTCAAAGGTGTAAGCACGGGTCAAAGATCTTCAGAAAAAACGTATAAGGGAGTTCGCAGTACTCTCAACAACTCAGGAGTCAGATCAACTTGAAGTTCCGAGTTGAGTTGATGGTATGAAAAGTGTTAATCATCTAAAGCCTATGTAAACAACTTGGTTCTCAAGTTTCTTTTCAGGTGGATATTTACCGACTGGTTTCTGCAAAGCAAAATTAGCAAGATTTTGTATTGTGACGTAACTAAGCAAAACTGCTCTTGTGTCGATTTCAAGATTTTTCTCAATTTGCCGACTAAGTGTAACTTCCGAGTACATTTGGGACGGTTGTGGGTTCAAATCCTTCTCGGGCAGCTTTTCATTCTCACAAATTAATTTGATTACATTTTGGGCTCTTAGAAAATAGCCAGACATGATAAGCCCGGTCATAAAAGTCAAGGAGTACCCCCTGAGGCCTGAAAATTTTTAGTCATACCATAGAGCTCCTCGACTTTTCCAATCCAATGATGGGATCAGATGCTTATAACGAGAATTTTATATTGAATTTTATCGTGAACAGACCAGCTGGAATATCTAATCACTGTTTAGACACCTTAGCTTTTTATTTCCACGACGTCTGTAATTTATTTTCTGAATGAACTTCAAGTCATTTGAATGATTCGCCCCAACGCAGAACAACCTTATCACAATAGTGAATTACCTATAGGTCCTGTACTTCTTTTTATCTCGCGGTGTGGTTTATCCGATCTTTTTAAATCAAGAACGACAATCTTTGTATATCGTAGCAGCCTAATCAATCAGTAAGAAGTTTTGAGTTAACTAAGCACTTAGTCTATTAGTAAGCCTACTAGTGACACTTAAGGTGACTTTCTGAAATGGAGCATTCAACTGTTCATGCATGACATTAACTACTGCAGGCTCACTCGGTGTCATCGCCGATTCTGCTCAAGTGATCCTGATGTGTCGTGATAAGACCTTGAAGGAAATTTATTCGGTCCTTCTCTCCTTAGCTTCGTTGACTTGATCGCTTCGATCGCAACTTGCGTCCTAGGTATAACGTTCATATGATGATAGATTTGGCATTATTCACTAGCAAGTATGCCAGTTGTCATAGCTCTGGTATTGCGTTGATGATTTATATTTCGTTCTATGCAGAAAAATGATGCGGTGAAATCAACAGAATATTGTCAACAGTGAAAATATGTAAAGAAGACGTCACCAGTCTGAAAAGGAAGTGTTGATGTATTCTGTGGCTGTTACTGTCGTTTATATTGTTTGTAATTACCCTTCAAGCTTAGAAAGATTCATCAGTTTCCAGCATATCTCCATTGTGCAGGCGATGTTCTAGTCTCTATCAACCCGTTACTACATAAACTTCCCTACTTCATGTTTAGTCACTGTATAAGATAGAAAGAAAGAGTCAAAGCTAACGCAGTATCGACATTGAGATGAGAAGTGCCAGAAATGCCTCATTCATAACAATTCGTATGTGATATCTTTAGCCGCACTCACACTGCTCCGATTTCGAGAAAAACTAAGAGAGAAAACTAATCGAAATTGTAAAGGAAACAATCAAAATCTGAAATCATAGCATTTATTTAGAATGTCATTCTTCATGACTTTTGAAACTTAAATCATTATCACGCAGTTATGATTCCTTTTGATTCAAAGAAACTTCTTGCAGCCATACATCATGTTGATCTGTTTGAGATCGCCTTCACTGAACCCGTCTCTCTGACCAAGCTTTCTGCGACGGTTGCTCTTGCTCATGATGGTCCACTGCGGTTTTCCACGAGAGTCCTTTTTGGCGAATGCAGTGTTCTGGTAGTGCATCACTGAATCGAGGTCATAAGGCTCACCCAGGGTGTCAGCTTCTCCTTTCTTATACTTTGCAAAATTTGTGTTAAACACGTTTGGGCCATAGCCTAAAAGAAATAAGAATGTAAGTCAGTTGAAAAACTCTTACTTACAGAAAAGAATAGCAACAATGACATTTGAAATTTTGAATGATCTCACTCCAGCATACTTTAAGCAAGGTTTTCAAGTATTTAAGTGATGTGCATAGATACAATACAAGATCTGCAACATGTAAAAAGTTACACGTACCTCAGAAGAGAGACCCCTTGCGAATAGAAATATTTAGAGCAAAGGCTATCAAAATATGGAACGATCTACCAGCATCAACAACAAAGTTATACAGTTAGTCTTTATTCGAAACAGCACTTTGAGCTCAACTTTTATATCTGCAATGCGTTTTAGTGTATGACTAATGTAAATATTCATCCTCTGATTTATGTTTTCATTGTAACACCAAATTGACAGGTTTTATTTGTATCGGGTCCTGCCGTGAAAAATTGAACTTTAGCTCCATTAGTGCAGGCTACCTTCTTTAAACATTAATTGTTATTGTTATTATCATTGTTCTACCGCAATCAGAGACAGGCCCTTCTTTCACTTCATGTCTTTGACTTGACTCGGCCAGGGATTGAGAGGCTTGGTGGACCTACAGGATTTCAGGAATTTCCAGGTAGGCCCCTTCAAATTCTACTGGTGGGCCCCTTAATTCTGTGTTTTGACTCATGTGTTTGGGAATATTTCTTATATCCTCGAAAAAATCCTGGAGTTGTTAACCACTCTTCGTAGTATTTACATTATTAGCATTGCCCCATTCCTTCAAAATCTCCCCCACGCTTGAGCAGGGATCAAAACCACAAGCCTCCGATACAATGGTGAGGACTCTACCACTTGTCCACTGCTAGGTACCAAGATACAAGAAAGATGGTAAAATTATATATTTTCACTCTCTAGCAAACTGTTAACATACCATATTCGCTGTTCTTGTAACTTCGTGACCGTTTTTTTTTATATTGATCAGGCTTCGAACATTCTGAGCATTTTATCATATATTTTAGAAAAATCAGGCTAACAAAAGGTGTGACCTTGAATTTCTATGAAGATGTGTCGTTTATTTGGTCCTATGGTTCACTTCGACGTTCACATCTGATTTGGTACGGTCTCTAATCAAATCGAACACGGTTAGAATGCAGTAGGAAACTTACGGCGAGTGTCGATATTATGTTTGAGGATAACCACGTGATCATCACGGTCCAATCGGGTTTGCTCATGGAAAAACCCAATGGCATGCATCATCTCGTGAATGAATGTTCCAACAAAATCACAGCCATCACCAATATTTATGGGCTGATCCCTCACAGATGGACCAAGGTCCCCAATGTAAGAGTTACAACCTCCACTGAAGGAAAATATATCATAATATATATGATAGCAGGTATTATAGCAAAATAGAATGTAATAATAATGACAATAAATTCATCGTAATGGAATTGATTAAGTTGTCTGTAGGATAGCTATACCCTAATTCTGGTCATTGTTTTCTTTTGCAAATATGCACTTTCGTTCTACTCTACTTACAAAGCGTTTAAATGAATCGATGTAATTTCCATCATTCTAATTTCCGTTCTTCTCTTTGGTTAGTGTGTGCTTTTATTCGGCTCTACTTGCAAAGTAATCGAATGGATGGATGTATTTTCGATTGGTTTCTTTTGTTAGCGAGCACTTACTTCCGTTCTGATGTAAAAGTGCACGGTACATAAATAGAGAACAAAACGGCTATAGTATCTGTTTCTTGTGAATATGAATAAAAAGTTGCCAATACTTACGTGCCCTTTTGGAACTTCACCCATTTTCTGTCGCCAGCTCTCTTGGGTACGAATCTGATGCAAGTCTTTTCGTTAAATTCCTTAATGGCTGCAGCAAGATTGGCTTTTCGGGTTGCTCCTGTATCGGTTTGAAAATATTTGAAAAAGATTTGAAAAATTCGTATTTTGAATGATCCTAACCGTGCATTTTTTCACTTCCAGAAATACCACTCCTGATTATTTACAAGAATGTTACAATTTTACAAGAGAAAGTATCAATTTTACTGGTTGATTTCTGTACCATTCTTGATGGTGCACATCCACAGTGGTAGATTTCTGGGTCACTCAGTGTAATATCTTGACACCATTTGCTTCCACAGCCACCAAAGAATTCGGGGCGGTTATGGGCGTTTCCCAAGAAGCTTT
Source organism: Pelagia noctiluca (assembly GCA_963924455.1). Classification (NCBI taxonomy): domain Eukaryota; kingdom Metazoa; phylum Cnidaria; class Scyphozoa; order Semaeostomeae; family Pelagiidae; genus Pelagia; species Pelagia noctiluca. The sequence continues at coordinate 5,376,262 of OZ004315.1, read as the reverse complement.
TGAAAGAGCAAACCCCACAACCTCTCTTACGTAAATATTTTTAAGACATATTTCTAACGGTCGTCTTTTGAAAATCTGGGAGCAATCATCAAAATTCTTTGAAAAACGACTTACCAAAGGTCCTTTCCACTATATATGGTACCCTGGCTTGATCCCATTTCTTTCCTATTCTCTTTCTTGCGTTGCCCTTGCCAGAGACGGTTTCTCTTTTCTCAGAATCCATGGACTCTTTCAAAGCTTTCTCCTGGTCTTCCGTTAGCAGGATATCTCCTTCGTATAGTTTCTCTTTGGAAAAAGATAAGAAAAAATGTCAGAAAGATATCATCATAATAAGTTGCTATACAGCCAAAATGCATGCAATTGATCATCATAATTCCATGCCTCTATCTCTTAGTAAAATAATGTAAACTTTTGCAAGTTATTAAGTAATTGAGTATTACTAAAAAGAAGAGAAGTAGAATAAAGGAAATGATGATATGATCAATGCCTCTTAGTCAGGAAGTCCCTCCTTAGCAAAGTATTGCGATCTAAAGTAGTGAATACAAAGGATTGGAAAATTGCTGATCACAATAACTTTACATATTAGGTGTGGGTGGTCGAGCAACATACGCTGTTTGCAATGTGCAGCTGGAATCAAGCTTGCTCATGTGAGCTCAACATCTGGATGGATTGGCCTCCGAGGTGGAAATAGGACTTTGACAGGCTTATGCGTTAGACGTAAACTTACTAACTTACTTATCGTAAAAACCTTGATCCCAGACGATTTTATGGCAAAAGCTGACTCAAAAACTTTTATCATCTTTATTAGCTGTGTAAATAGAATAAATACAGAGCAACATAACAGCAACAATAATTGAGCTAGCAATTCAATTCAATCAACTGTGAACGATGATCAGCGTCTAGCTGATACTGATTCGTCCATCTCTTAACTGAGTTACTTCGGTCTCGGCCGACCCTCAACGACATAATGGAAATTGACCCAAACGACCTCAATTGATTTCATGGAAACCAGGCTGAATTTATGAATTTGTCCTTACCACTTTCTTCAGCTTCTCGTTCGGCTAACTCCTCTGAAGAATTTCTTGGACCGTAAACGACATCAGCTACGAAGCATAGGAAAATGACGTTGTTAATTTATGTATAAAATAATTTCGACCTGGATAAACTTTATTTGAAACTGCACAAACATGAAAGATGGAAGATCAAAGGTGAAGAAAAATGGAAACAGCAAAAACAACAATTGATAGAGAGAACAATGACAATCACAAAGTAAGGTAAAAGCAAGAAGAACGATAAGAACCATCAGAAGTTAGAACGAATGGAAACATCCAAAAATAACAAAAAGAAGTAAGGAAAGGAAGGACGAAAAGAAGCATTAGAAAGACGACAAAAAAAGAATCGATAGAAACAAAAATGGAACAAATGGAAAAATAAAAACACATCGAAACACCAAAATGAGAAACAAATGGAAAAAGCAAAAAGAAGAACGGCTAAAGAAACAGAAAGTAGAAAGAGAGACTTCGGATATTAGAGCGAATTGAAGCTACAAAATGAAGAAAGCATGAAGACTTAATTACAGTAGAAAGGGAAACAAATGGGACCATCGCAAAGTAGAAAGAATAGAAAAAGGAAAAGCAGAACGAAAGAAGAAATTAGGAGAGCAGAATGTTGAACAGCCTACCTTTCTCGTCTTCTTCATCTCCATCTTCATCTTGCGATGGATCCTTCTCCTCCAGCAAACTACCAGAGGAAGATTCTGCAAGTGGAAGTGGGTTAGCTTCATCGTCATCGACAGGCTTGGCATAAACAACCAAAAGAGTCATTAAACACAGCAATGATATCAATTTCAGCATGGTTTCAACCTTTCTTGTGCAGCACTTTCTCCACAACTTTTTCACTAGAATGCTTCCACAGAAGAAGCGTAAAGTGCTGCTTAATCTCAAAGATAGCAGTTTTAAACATACTTTGCTTTGCTTGACTGACTTTCTTTGATCTCATCATCTATACTCTTTTTTTCAATAAGCATGTGGACTTTGCTGAGTTTACCTTAAATTTTATTTGAAATTTCGCCCTAAATTTGCTCAAGAGCTGCCTAGATTTTGAAGCAACCAGAGCCAACCGATAGTGCAGTATTCCGAATCACTTTCATAAACGGTTTACATACAAGAACAAATATACTATCACATCGACTACTTACTTCTTTATTCTAATTTCATCCAGTCCTTGCAGTGATGTTTTTGCTATTATAGCAGTAATTCCTCATTGACTTGCTGAAAAAAAAGTATTCATTCACTCGAAGAATCAGTTAGAAAACATAAACATATTTACAGTCAACTTGTAGACGTGCGTGACTTGCTTCTCTGAATAAACAAACTTCACAAACAGTATTATCTGTGGTGCTTCGTGCATGATAGGGCAGACTTTGTTTATCGTGTCCTTCTGGTTCAGTTTGTCTAGCCTGCAGCACGACATATTAGGTGGCATTTGTTATTTTAGAAACAAGACTTTCCGACTCTTGTTTCTATCGAGTTTATATTCAACATACTATCCAGTATACTGTAAAGGGCCCTAAGACGCCTGAGAGACTGAAGAAGATATTGTTGTCAAAACGTTTTCAACGCATTTTCAATCTTGGTCATATCTTCTTCAGTGCTTCTACTGTGGATGGACTTGGAGCTAGATACACCAGAAGACTACTTCTTGTAACCTTGAATTTGGAAGGTGCTTAATGTGTTCAATTTTGGTGGGTAAGGTCTCGGGTTCAAGACCTAATGAGGGCATATCAGGATTATGGTAACCCACTCAGTGATGTAATTATCTTGGCTCAAACAACAATTTTCAGGCGTCCCCAAATCTAAAAAGGTCTCTTCAAATCTTAAAATATTTCTTCCAATCCAAAGAGATTCGGGAAATAATGATCTCACTCGAGGACTTGTGCGTAGGAGACACGCGTGATTGCCCTGACGTAACTAAATCTTATAAAACGACAAAATTGAAAAGTTAAGTACCGAATTGATAAAGTATTGAATTTCTTTTTATTATAACTAGATCTTGTTGCAATAATCGATGATAGCTGGACATTAGACATGCCTTTTACGATCGTTGTAAACACTAAATGAACCTCAATGATCATCAACGACCTTGAAGGGTCATATGAATCAAAGGTTAAATTGACACGAAGAGGCCGCTGAGATGTTTGGCATATGGTAAGGATGTCGAAGAAACCACAGATACAGTTCGAGTCATATGATTGAAATCATAAGTCTATAAAAGTAGAAATTAGAATTTTCTCTGAATCTGAAAAATAAATTAATCATAAATCTATTTCAAGGCTAAGAAATATTCTTGACAATGACGAATAAGGAAAGGTACTACATCATTATCGTTACAGAGTCTAGGCTTTGTGTCAGTGGCTGAATTAATTAAGCAATCAAATAGGACGACCCCATACTAGAATAAATCCTTCGTTGGAATATTTTAGGCATAGGATTGACAGTCAGATAGTTCTTGTTTAGATTTGCAGACAAATGAAAATGTGCACTACTTTAATTAAGAAATTTGGATTTTTCCGCTAAAGTGGATAAATAGTTTCAGGTCATCAGCCCGTTCTTGCATTTATAGTTTGGAATAGTCTAATTTTGATATCAGCTAAGCATTGTTGAAAAGCGTGGAGTTACAGGAACCGGTAACTAGAAACAACGCAATGAAATGACCGATCTCTCATCACATCATTGGAATTGGAGATAGATGGTTTAAAAACTGACAGCGTCAATCGTTTCAACTCTTTTTACCTGAACACCTTTTGAATTTCCATTTTCTCCTCTTGTTAGTGTGTACTTAAATTCTGCTATACTAGCAAACCAGTCACGTGACTTAATGTTCAATTGCTTTCTTTTGTTTCTGCACTCTTGTATTGCTTTACAAGCCAGTCAATAACACATGACTTGATGAAATGTTCAATTATTTTCTTTTACTAGTACACACCTTCGTTCTGGTTTTCAAGCTCTCTGGTAGATTCAGTAGTGAATGAAATTACCATTATTTCAGTTTCTAGAAATCATCTCTCTCTCATGATTATTATTAAATACATTGAAGTTTCTGGCCAACTATGATTAGTCAACATTATTTCATGTTTATTGCACAGATAATTCGCTATACTTTGACAAGAACACCGTCTAATTCCACATACAAACATTATTCTGTAGTCACAAAAATCCTTTCAAGAAGACTTTAAAAATTATAAAATTCATGTAAAATGTTTCTCTAAAGCCGACAAGGGATCTAAAAATTCTGAGGAGTTATCATGACAAAGAGTTGAACTATTAGAGAAGTCCCCGAGCATTTGCACATCTTCTAATACTGTGCCTGCATTATGACTCAAGTTTGTCTTAGAACCATCACTGTATTTACTTTTGATAGCCAATAACTCCTTCTCGAAGTCCCCAGGGCTATCAACCGGCTGCAAAACCCATGGCTCTTTAACTACGGAGGGTGGCGTAGTTGACCTCGATTGACCATTCGATACGCTTCTCTCTGAATCACCGTTTGAAAGGCTTTCTGCACCATCTAGTCTATTACTTTTCTCATAATTGCGGTAATCGAGGCTTTCCTCAAATGAACGTAAACTGCTTGTTTCAGGATTGGGGGCTGTTAATTCAGAATTTCGAGCTGGCGGATCAGTTTCAACGCTCTCTTCAATATCTTGAGTTGAAGATTGCCAACTTTCCTGTGCCAGTTTTCCAGTTACAGCTTCTGGTTTGAGGTCAAAAGCAGCAGATAATCTGCGATCAATTTGTGAGAATTGCCGTTCATAGGAATCTTTATTGGGCTCCAGCTCGATACTACTTTTGAGTATATCACGCACCTGAAAGAATTAAAATATTGCCTATTTTCCAATAGTTACAAACACAAAAAGAAGTCTTCATCCATTGATGTATCTCCCTGTGGAAGAATACACCGAACGATTGAAGTTTAGCGGGTGGCAACCACAGGGAAACTAGATTATCATAATACAATTAGCTAGTAATTAGCATCCAATCGATGGCGATTCTTTCGAACGACCAATAAGACTAACAGATCTTAGGAGAAAATGGCTATTCATCAGTAATTGCAGCCTTGAGGTACGATACAATCTACAAAATGTTCGAAAATAATGGATTCTTTTTTGTTGCTAATTATTTCTTTTATTGGAGGCTACCGCACTCTAACCCCTGTTATTTATCGTTCAGTTAGTTGTGTGTGCTTGTGCCTGATGGTAAAAGGAGAGCACGTTGTTGTTGATATTTTTTTTCGATCATGTAACTGCGGAGGAGACCGCCAACTAAATTGCAATCTAGCCGTATACGCACTGCCAAGGATAGCTGCTTGTGCAGTTCTTCATCTTTAAAAAGGGTGTTCAGGAAAGTCAGGTCTGCGTCTGTCAGATCTTTGAAATTATCTCTGCATATTTGATACGGCTATCCCCTATTTCTCTTTGCACTTATAAAATCCTCAAGACGAATATCAAAAGATACGGTATTTTCTATTAAGAAAAGGAGGATTTCTTGCTTTTCATAAATGGGTTGGGATATGGACGCTTGATAGTATTATATAATCTCAAATCTGAGAAAAGTGGACGAAAGAATAATAATTGAAGTTATAATTACTTTCATTGAATTATCTAACAGATTTTACCAGTTTACCTTTTTGGGTGTTATTTCAGCAGTGAACACTCCCCCTTATTTCTATGAAGTTATTTTGCCTTTTTGTAAATTGAAGTTTAACTTTGCAAGTCTCATCTGCAGTTGGAATCAGGTGACTGCGTGTCTTTTGGCGTCGCAGTTTGAACTGGTTATGTAATTGTATTGAATCACCTTGTTTCGTTTGATACATGAAAAACTGATACCTTTTTTAGACCATTGATGCAGGATGAAACGACGGAAGAGTCTGGAGGAGCAGAGTCGACATCCATGTCAATAAATCCTGAATAAATAAAAAGCAGTAAAAGCTTAAGCTATCCCTAAAAAAGTTTGCAAGTATAATCACAATGGTTTTCTAATTACCCAGTGTTGCACCCTTAACAATAAAATTCAATACAAGAAAATTTTGATGAGAATAAGTGTGTGAAGAACAACATATCTACGATTGAAATTATATAAATGGGTCTAAATTCTGAAATTTATCGTTCCTATAGTGTCCATATCAATTTTTTCGTTTAGCCTTACCTCTCCTCCACGAAATGTGCCTGTCTATGGGCCTGGTGCAGAGGTTTTAGAAATATTGTAAGAAATCAATCTATGAATTATCTATGAATGAATAAATTTCCTTGTATCTTCTAGTGAGGTGTAGATCTAGTTCTCATATAAAATATGTAGTCAGTGATTATCTGAATACCCTCTCAGCATCCCCCCTGATAAAATATATGTTAAAAAGTACCCGAGTTCCACTTTGCAGTTCCAAATGGATCCACTTACGATGTGGATCAAGTTTAGAAACGATCCTGTGTGAAACACTTAGTGGAGCATTTTCTTCTTGTGAAAAAATTTTTGCCAGATAAACAAAATTCTCAATGTTTTTTCTCCATTGCTTGAACCAGGGGCCTAACACAAATGCGAAAATCTCACCGATATAAGAGTCCATTTTTCCAGCTGAAAATAAGCACAATGATTGCAGTCTGTCCAGCTCAGACTGCAGCTGACATATCTGTTTTTGTAATCGTTCATGATCCTATCGAAATGGAGAAAATCAGAATACATTGAATGGACAGTTATGTAACATGAGGAATTTCAAACAGATGTAGTCACTTTCTGCAGACTTCACGGTCCTATGAATAGAAACTCAACGAAAAAATAAATAAATCGCTAGAAAAATTCTTACGAGTAGAGCGTGTTTATTTTTGCTAGATATACGCAACGCATAGTGCAATTGCATAGAAAAACATGAATAACATAAAAAAGACATTTTGGTATAATCTGTCCGAGGAGCAGAAAAGCACGAAACTCGGAGAAAAACATAGAACTAGAAAAACATATCCCCAAAAATAATATGCATGATTTAAGTTGTTCGGTGTACATAAATCATAAGGCCCCGTCTTGACTATGGTAATTTATTGTACGACAGATTTGATCCAGAAACGGGACTAGATTTTACACAGAAACTGGAACAAAGCCAGTGTTCCGCAGCCCTACTCTCCGGTCTCTAATAGGCGGTGGGGGTCCGGGATAGGGGGGAGGGAGAAAAATCCCAAAAATTTATATGTGGGGGGGGGCTGGAATAAGAATGTCCTGGCTGGAAATTTTTTGAAAATTACTAAAAAGGGGAATTCTGTGAGAGACAGAATGTAGCGATAGTAAGACGTTTAAAATACACTGCAATAACTTCACTAATTTCACTCGAAATTCTTAGTCTAATGGTTTTTTGTAGTGAAACTCTTTTTTCTCCTTACAACCAGAATTGATTGATGGCGGGGGGGGGGGTGCAATAAGAATGCCTTCGGTAGTAAATTTTCTAGAAATTAATCAGCGGGGAGGGACGTCTATTAGAGACCAGAGATTAGCTGTTTCTAGTACGTGGACAGGAACCAATAGGCAAAGGCTTTACAATGAGCTGGGAATGGAATCCCTCTACATTAGAAGATGGTAGCGTCGTTTATGTCATCTTTTTAATCTTGAAACAAAACAAGTCCCAGAGTATCTCTTTGCTGAAATCCGAGCTGCACACCAATTAAGCTACAATCTTAGAAATTAGAGGTTGTATGCTCCATCCATTGACAGGACTGTGCATTTTTCAAAAACATATTTCAGCAATACACCTTTTAAATGGAATTTACTTGACAATGATACAAGGTGCTTCAAGTCTATTGCTGAATTCCAGTTCAAGTTCAAGTCTATTGCTGAATTCAAGTCATTTACAATTTTCAACATTTTCACGAGCTCACAAAACGTACACTTTTTGAGGTGTCAAGTGTGAACAACCGCTTAATTGCTTTAATTGAATAAAAATAATGTTTATAAATATTAGGATGGATTCTTCCTAAAATACTGAAAAAAGTAGTGTACAATTGCATAGTTGATAGATGAATTATGGATAGAGTATTGACAACCTGGGCTTTATTCAGGGATAGCAATGTCGGAAAAGCAGTGGCAAGAAATACATTCCTCCATCGTGTTCCAGAACGATAATTTTTAGTGTAAACAGGGAAGTTGAAGGAGTTATATATCTATGAGTTGATGATAGAGGAATGAATATCTATGCTGTATGGGTGTTGTAGAGGATAACGTAATTGCAAACCTCCTCGAGCTGGGCGACATTGTCTTTTGGGCGGTGCTTGCTGCGTGCGGAGAGCTTTGAGAGAACTTCATTCGACAACCCAGCTGTATGTTTACCAATGACATTTGATATTTGTGACACAACCTTCGATTTATTCATCGGGCCACGTGGCACCTTATCCTGCTTCCTTGTTCCAGTGACTTGTGCAGATGAGGGATCTAAATAATGAAAAAAGTTCCAAAAAATGGGACCCGATCGTTTCATCAAAGTTTCCAGGCAGCGCCAATGTTAATGGCAGCGTCACGTTTCTTTCGTTTTCGTGTCTTAATTGCAAAAGAGGCTAGCTTTCGATGCTTCTTGTTCTCCTGTAAAGAACATTGACGTTCTTTGTTTTTTCATCTAATACTCATTTGATATGTAATTATGTATTAAATAGTAGTTTACATTAATACATAGAGATAACTTTTAACTTATTGCTGAAAGTTTCATGTTCAGGAATTGATTCTCATAAGGGACATCCTAATTACGAATAAATGCCTCACTGTGGATGAGCCTGGAGTTGTACACACCTCAGGGTTACAGTGCTAACTAATTGCCCTAGCTCAGGAAAGTGGTTAGCGCACTCGCCCCTGGTTGCAGCAACCCAGTGGTGGCATATGTCAACTGCAGTAGCATGGTAAATGGTAAAGTTTAATCATCATAAGTGACATATTCTAAAAGTGGGCTACCGAAATCTTAACATGGTCTCGAACCCGTGAGCTTTCCTATCATAGACTGGCAGAATAACCACTGTCCTAGCCAGGTCCTAATCAGGAAATCGACTAACGCTCTAGTTCTCTGGTGTATTCAGCCTGTTCTAATCAAATTTCTTAAATCATAATTCTCAGAAATTCAAATTATAAAAGTGACAAATTTACCAAAAAGATGTCTTTCACCATCAATGAAATGAGTCTGTTTCTCGTTCAAAGTCTTCTCACTCTCCGTGTACCATGTCGTGGTTTGGGGGTTTTCCTGTTTTGCAACTTGCTTCGATTTCATAGACTTGCTCAGACCAAGAACCTGGGCAAACTATAAAAAGTTTTATATTTGTATATAGAAATGCTTGCTCAAAACAAGAGCCTGGTAGACTAATAAAAAAGTATATGCTATACATAAAAATGGTTGTTAAAGCCAAGAACCTAGGCAAACTAATAGATATTATACATGTAAAATTGTTGCTTGAATCAAGAAACTAAGCAAACTAATAAAAAGCAGAAATCATACAAGAGAGATGGCTACGTCAAGTACGTAAAGTAGATATCATACAGAAAAATGGTTGCTTCAGCCAGAAACCTAGGCAAACTACTAAAGTAGATATCCTACAGTAAAATGGTTGCTTCAGCCAGAAACCTAGGCAAACTACTAAAGTAGATATCCTACAGTAAAATGGTTGCTTCAGCCAGAAACCTAGGCAAACTACTAAAGTAGATATCATACAGAAACATTTTTGCTTGAACCAAGAAACTAGGCAAACTACTAAAGTAGATATTATACATAAAGATTGTTGCTGAAACCAAGAAACTAGGAAAATTAATAAAAAGTTGACATCATAAAGAAAAATTCTTGCATGAGCCAAGAACCTAGGCAAACAACTAAAGTGGATATCATACATAAAAATGGTTGCTTAAACCAAGAAACTAGGAAAACTAACGTAAAGAAGAAATCATAAATAAAAATGGTTGCTTGAGCAAAGTACATCGACAAACTAATAAAAAAGGAGTTAACTGACATCGAAATCTGCAAGCAATTGAGAATAGCTTCTTGGAGGAGATGGTGAAAATCTTCTTAGCTTACAATGATGTTGAAATTTGGACCAGAAACCATAATGATTCAATAATCTAAATACCAAATGATGTAATACCGACCAGAGTTGAGTGTATTGTGAATAATAGTCGTACTTACTTGCTGGTCTTGGGTTAATGACTCACTCAGCTGACGACGCAACGACGCATTTCTACTGAACTGTACTTTAGTTTGGTTCTTCCCATTTTTTTTACCATGGTTCACTTTCGGCTGAAAAGATAACCAAAATAGAATATTTCGATCAACATTTCAAGTCTAAAATTCTACAGAAGGGTGCACTATGATTTATTCATAAAATTTTAATATCCTAAGACGAACCAATTGTATAAGTAGTACCATGCAATTTATATAAAAGCTTCCACTGAATTACATATATGGTACTACTGATACTACTACTACAAATAATTATAATAATAATAATTACGAATATTCATACTGGATTAAACACTTCAACTTGAGAGAAGCTGTTATCAATGTGTGTCCAGTTAAGTTAACTAAACCAGATCTAGCCGAAGTAAAAAGTAATAGAAATGAGCTTGATGATAAAAGAGTCAACATATTCAAGTAAATGCCAAGCAGAATGTTTCTGTAAAAAAAGAGTAAAATCCCTTGTTGTCATTCCAGAAGAGCATATTATATCATTTTGCACCGGTGAATGAAAAGTTTTTTCTGGCGTATTCTGTTATCATTTTCGGGAGACATTATTTTAGAACTGTTTCTTGTTTGTATTGAATGATCAATCAGCTCGAAGTAGTCCCTGAAAGGATCAATAACTTCATTTTCTAGACATGATCTGACAAGGATGCAAGCTCGTTTCTCATTGGCATTGCATTACAGACTGCAGTTTTGATTTTGTTTACCGAGTTCCTGTTGACAATGGCTTCAGCTCTCTTGTGAAAAGAATCTAGCTTTCAGGATTGGGTTCTTGTGTTGCATTACAGAAGGATACCGCAATAAGTAAACATAGGTAAAACCATAATTTGGCATATAGCCTTTGCTGCTTTCAGATCCAGATAACTTCGTAGCTTTGCAAGGAGATTGAGTCAAGAGGACGCTGTTTTATAACATTTATCAAAACTCGTGTTCATGTTCAGGGTACTGCCAATCTGTACTTCAAGGTACTTGTAACATGTGGTTTTGATTATCTCCTTGTCGTTTACACTGACATTGAAATCTGATGATCCGTTCACCACTTTTTAGTTGTTCCGAACATAGGGGCTTCGTTTTTCCTTTATTGAGGTTCATGATAAGTTCATTTTCTTGGAAACATAAATCCAGCCTACTGATATCACTTTTGATTTTCTTAGAAATCTGTAGCATTTTCCCAGCAACGAACAGCACTATATTGTCAGCATATTCAATTAACCTGCAGTTTTGAATTATGTCTGTAAGATCATTAAACATGAATAGGAATAACAAGGGTCCAAGGATCGATCCTTAAGGGAGCCCTGACGAAAGACTAAAACTGTCTGATTTTTCTTGTCCAAAACTAGACCATTGCTTTTCGATTGAATAGATAGACAGTAAACCATTCTAGCTCTTGATCGTGTTTGACATATTTTGGTAGCTTGCCCAGATGTTTTGAGTGACTGATGGTTTCGAAAGTTTTCGATGAATCTACAAACCATCCGTGCCTGTTCGGTAGATATATCTTTACGGAATCCAAATTGGTGACTGTACAGTAGATTGTTCTCTTCTAGAAAATTAATTAGCTGCTTATGAACAATTCTTACAGCAGTCTTGGACATGATTGGCAGGAGAAGTGGTATTAATACTAGTAGTACCATGTAATTAATATACTATATAGATTACATGGTACTACTTATAAAATTGGTTCTTTTATTCGTCTTACTTATTAAAAGTACCAACGGCATCAAATAATGTTTAACTGTCTTATCCTAATTCATAAGGCATGGTCAGGCATAGGAAATTACATTCAACCAGAGCAGGCTACTACAATGATCAAATAAGCACCACGGGGTTTCGAACCCAGGTTTGGGGCACTAGTTTCGGACAGCGCTCGCCTTTGGCGGTGAAAACCCGGGCACGAGAGCCGGTGGTGACACTATGACAATTGCAGTAGCCTGCTCTAGTAAAATTTACTTCTCTCTTCCAGTCAGTTGGTTTCAGTTAGTTAGTCAAAAGAGAAGAGATAAAATAAGTCTACCTTGGTTTTCTTTAATGCTAACGCTTTTTTGAGAATCGCCTTTGCTTCGATCGATTGGGGATACTTCATCAAGTATGACAGACAAGATGTGTAATCGTTCTTCAACACTGCAAATGAACAGAAATAAGAATTTAACCGAAACATTGGCTGGTGTGGCGTGCACATAAACCAAACTGCTAAGAGCTAGCGATTCTGAACGCCGTGGGTTCAAAACCATCTTACATCCAACTTTAAATCGAGGGGTTACTGGTTGGCAGTTATTTTCAATTTGCCAACTTCTGTAGTACACATAGACTAAATAGGCCCCTTTACATCTATCTTTAGTGATAGAGTGATGGATGTAGTGTTACCGTGACACTGCTGGAAAAAATGCCTAGCCTTAATCAGGCCATCAAGTTAAACAGAAACTCACTCACTCATACAAAACAACACAGTAGAATCTCAAACTATTATATGTAGGGTTGTAGGTATATTTATGTAATGTACGCTGCCGTGTCCCTACTAGAAATCATGCCTTCTCTTCGTTAAGCTAGCAAGTCAAGCAGAAACTCATTAATTCAGCAAAACAGACGAGAAAAAGAAAACTATCATTTCTGCTAATACAAATCAGCGATAAAAGAGAAAAATAAATGGGAAGGATACTTTGTAAATAAAAAGGGAGGAAAACACTCACAATATTCACGAATACTGATCAGCATGGCAATGAAAATATAGTCAACCAAATCCAAACTCATCCCATCTGCAAACATTGCATCCCAGAGGTAAAGGAGATTGTTCAACGGGAACTCCCTTCCAAAGAGAAGACGAACCCAGCGACTGCTCAGAGAAAAGAATTCATTTTTCACTTCACTATGGTAAGCTGGAGCCTAGAGAGTGGTTTGCTGATGCCGAACCTTAAACATAATATTTTTACTTGTTTTTTGAGTATTCAAATTGTACGGAATTCTAGCCTCGAATTAAGAGTTATTCCGATCTGATGATAAAGAATTTTTCTAAAAGTCTTTGAGTACAGTTCTAGCCCAGCACTAAGAAACTGAATGTTGCAAAACCAGGCTGCCTGGTTTCTTAATGGTTGAGAAGATATAGGTGAAGAATTCGAAATAAATTCAGCAGGAGAGCCAATTGTTTTCTTAAGTTATATGAATGTTCAAGCTGAAAATCTAATGTGCTATAACCTGCAGGATGAAGTTCCTTATAAGTCAGTTTATATGTGGTGGGTTAGTACTGTGACATGAAAATTGACCTCTGTAGACAGATGATATCGTTATTACGAATGACAGGCGCTCTTATTCATGATTTACAAGTGTATACTGCAAATTGCTGAAAATAAATCTAAGAATTCTACAAGTGACTTCTAGCTAATTACTCACATTCCATAAAGCTGGGGTGCAATATCGAGCTCCTGCAGCCGACAATACAGTTGATGGTCGTATCTCTTCAGCATGTAGTTTTGGATTCTAGTCAGTTTTTTCGATATTGCTGAAACCTCAAATAGATAAGGCAATATGAATACATGAAAGCAATACCCAATCCCATTTTCAATTTCATTTTATGATTCTATACAAACACAGAAAAACCCGCAAATAAGAGGCTATATACTTCAGTTTTACCCTAAGTTCTCTAGATTACTGACATTTATGGTAGAGGTTATGGAGAGAAGTGGTTTTTTGTGTGGAGTTCTACAGTAATGAATAAATCTGAAAAGTAACTATATCAAGATAAGTTATAGAAGTGGAATTCGATATATAGCTTGGACTGCCCGAGAACAATCGAGGAATGTAAAAAAACTTATCAAAATTATCAAATAATGTCATAAAGAAGTGTACATAAGTGAGTAAGTTCAATAAAAATGTATTCAAAAGTGATAATGATTTATTTCAATTATCTAAGGTGTTTACCTGCTGTCCAGGTGGAGCCTCTAGAAACAGATTATCCGCATTTGTCTATTCAAATAGAAATGATCCATAAATAAGAACAAGTTGGACCGGCACAGAACTTAGAAAAAACCCGAAAATTGGGAATACAATGACAAATAAACAGCTCAAAGCTGTTAGGTACTTAATTAACATACAGATAAAACTCAGAAAGGAAACTGGTCAATAGCCCGACTACTGGGTCATCAAATCTTGTTCAATTTCGGAAATATTGCGCGAATATGCAAATTTTTGAGAATTTTTTTCCCTAGCCATCTTTTCAAGACACTTGCAACTATTAAAAAACAACCTTTTCATATCGTTGCCTTTCGAATTTCACTGCTTAACAGCAGCCTTTAGGAAAACAAAATTTCCCAATTACAGCTTATCGTTCAAGACATGGGATAAACTTAGATCTTTTGCAAGTGTGATCTAACAACGTTCTGCAAATCTTTAGAAATTGCGGAGATTCATTAACATGTGCTAACATGTAAGTTCGGGTTTACGAGCGCTTTATTAAGCATTTATCGTCTATATAAGGAGTTATAATCTTGCATTTTACGATTGTATCCAACAGAAAAGCTACCAAACCATTCAAGTTTCTTATTGTTATGTTGTCATTGTTATGTTTAATGATGATATTTCTGATGCTCTTCTTACAGCTTTAACTGACAGCGACGTTAATCTGATTGGAGGTCCTCTCCTTGAAAACAAATGTGGCTCCATCCATGGGAGGTCTTGATAGTGGATGCACTTGATTAAGAGAGACAATAAAGTATATGAATAGTGTACATACCTTCTGACTATCACTTGGTGGCGATTCTATATTGTACTGTGGTCTATTGTTCAGGAATAACGGCTCCATTGTCTCCATTATCTGACTAAACAAGCAACTAAAAATAAAAACAGAAATATACAATCAACAGCATTAAAGATATGAATACATTTCAATCCCGTGCTGCAAGGTCAAAAGTCTTCCTGGGTAACAATGAGAGCTGGTCAAATCTCAGGAGCTCAATATCTGCTTGCTTTCATCCACCCTTCTTTTTTGAGGTTAGTAGCCCCCTGGGTATGCGAAAATTCTGTCAAGAGCTCGTAAATGACCAAAAAGGGACTAGCATCATGGATTTTACTGTCGTTTTGCTAATACTTAAGATTTCATAGCAAGACATAAATTAAGTAAGTAGGTAAAGGTTATGTTTAACGTGTTACCCTGCGAAGGGCAAAAGGCATCCCCTCCAGCAAGAGCATGGGATCCTAGTTTATTGTCCCTTGGAGAGATAAGTTGGAGTGAGTTATTCAGTCAAAACGTAGAGAGTCACCCATCCAGATGTTGGCCTCAAAAGACCAAACTCAACTTCAGCTGCACATAGCAACCAGCATAAACAGCTCGGCCTTTCCCTCCCTACCCTATTGTGCCTAATACTAAAGCTGTTTAGCTTACTAGGAATCGTGCTCCACAAATTTTTCATCGTTGATTATACAAATGGCTTCTCTGAAAAGAAAGGAAAATGATTTTATTATTCATGAATTGAATAAAATGTTACAGATGAGGTATAAATTTTGTGTCAAAGTGCATTGAGTGTATTTTAATAGACATTAGAATTAAGAACACACAAAATGTTGATTTTTTTCCATTTTTTTCTTTTGTTCTTTTTTTGATTTTGATTTTCTTTTTATTTCTAATTCATACAAAATCTCTACGCAAAATTTTCAAGATTTTGAAAGTTTACAGTTTTTAATAAATAATTTCTCATAGACATTCTCTTTATAAACAAACAGGGAATGTTTTGAACTATTTGTGTTTTCTTCGTCCTTCTGTGGTGTCAAGACTTCAATCGTAACTAAAATCGTATGGGAATTCTCAATCACTAAGAATAATTCATAGTGCATTCAAAAAAGGCAGTACGGAATCAAATTTCAGACGAATATGTTACAAAACGTTATTTGAGAATAGTGCTAATGACTAACCATATAAATTAATGTATCCTCGAGTGCATGATAGGAAAGGTAACTTACTGTAAATCCTCTTTACTCTCCTTAACACTTTGTGCATTTTCCCACAAAACGTAGACAACCGGTGCCAGTATCTCGTGCATACCCTGACGAAGTGAAATAAAAAAAGACAACTCTGAATGAATATTAGGAACGATCGTATAATATTCTGCAATTATTTTGAAATAATTTAACGACAATTTTGAAATAATTTTCCAATGACGAGTGAATTAGTAGGAAGATTCTGAACGATTAAGAAACAACTGTACCAGCAAATACAGTCAAAAACTTGGGGTGAAATAACCTTATAAAGTAGATAAAAATGAACTGTGTGAAAATTATAGCAGCTTACCTGTTTATAGTCAACTTCAGGATGTTCTTTGCCGTAACAAAAAAGACATCGAAGAAGCATGTTTCTGATGTGAAATAAACACATAAATTGTTAGATGATGTGTGCCAAAACCACATTTCAACACCTTAGATGATTTTCACAGTATGTTACGTCAACTACAGGCCTTTAGTTCATACTCACTTCAGAGTAGTTGAATGATCAAAAGAGTATTTTTCGTAGGTTTTTCACAATGCAATTTGTTCCACAAAAATTATTTTGTTAGCGATATTAATGGGAGAAGTCATTTTCTTTCATACATCGAGCTTTGAAAAGAAACAAAGAGTTGGAAAGCTTAATGCACACGAAAACAAAACTCAATCCAGGGACCAAGTAATGGTGAATAGTATTCAGGTATGACCTGCACTCATTCATGGTGTCATGCTTCAATATCTCTTCTCCACATAGAAGCCCCATGTAAAATAAAACGCTCACAATATCACTTAATTGCAAAACAATCAAAAGAAGTAGCAAAGAGAGGAAACAAGAAAAAACTGAAAGATGGCTTGAAAGTTTCCAACACTTTAGCAGGATAAAAGAAAGTTTCTAAGATTAAATAAATCATGCTAGTAGAAGAGCTCTGTTTTACAATGTCGTATCCTGATATAGGAGGGCTAAGTTGAGTGTTTAAATAAAATATTGTTTTTAATATTGAGTGGCGATTAGACGAAACCAATTTAAGATTCAAACTCTGCGCATCAAAATCGACTAGTTTCTTCATTACTCTGTGTATGGTCAAAAGCAATGAACAAGACTTATAAAGAAGTATGAAATATCGGAGAGTGTTTCAAAACCTACTGTATTTCTGCTTGGTGGAAAAAATCTAGCTCTGGATACCTAGAAATGAGATGTAGAGATTTGCGTCAAATTCGAATTGAATCGGGCATCAGATGATGTCAGTAGAAACTCATCGTGTACAACTCTCCTTACAATCCCCATACGATCCAGGAAAGAAGCAAATAAACTTACTAGGAATCTTACAGCTGTAGGATCCTAAGTTTAACGGGACTTCCATATCTGACTAAACATCTTATTCTGTTGGATTCTGCAGGATTTTCCATTCAAGATCCTAGGCTATTATTTTAAACAATCTTAGTAGGACTCAACAAACATCCTTTTTCTAAAGGATTTCTTACCAGGATCTTATCTTAACAGGACCTTAACAGGATCCTACAAAAACTCCAATTCCTATGATGAAAAAGACCCTATATAGGAATCTAAAGAATTTTGACCAGGGCTGCACTGTATCATTTGCTCCTAGAACAAAAACACTGAACACATCCAAAGAGCAATTCAGGAACAAATTATGAGCATCTGGTATGTATTAAAAGAGTTTATCTCATATCAGTAAGTGCATAATAGACCTACTTAGCATCAAAACTTTGTAAAGCAGTGATCGAATACCACAATGAATACAAAAAGAAATCCTCACTTACAGTCTATCAAGATCTTGAACAATCGTCTGATTAAGCTCGTTATCTTGAAAATACTGATGCCAGGGGCTCTAAAATGATATCAAGTACGGCAATATTTAGGGGTTAGACGCAAAGGATAATTGTTGCTGGAAATCTTCAGTAAAATCTTATTCGGGGATAATGCAACTAGGATTGTTTCAATGTCCCGATGCAAGGATTGAACTGCATTTCTATATTCCAATTCCAGATTTTCTCTCATACATTGATACTCAATACACAAGGTACGATTCACAGATTTTACAAGCGAAAATAAGCATGACTTACTTATCTATCAAAAAGCAATTCTTATTACAATTGATATCAGGATTTACTTTCTTTCACGAAAATATGTCCTACCCAAGAAAAGATCACAAAGAGTATCTCAATTACAGAATCAATTTAGCAGAGTGTATACGCTTTTTCTTTAAGATAATATGAGAGGTCAATTTCTTAAGTTTATAAGATAATATAGCGACTAATTAGAAAATAAACCATTCTTCAAACGTTTTGATAAAATCTCCTTTTAACCCTGTGTTTTGTAAACTTGATTTTTATGTTAGTCCCCCAATCATTGTTAGCAAAGTTTACTGAAGGAGATTTTATTGGAAACGTTTTATAAGAATGGTTTATGTTTGAATTTTTCTTTTTTATGAGAACATTTGGCTTTTATTTCAGTCGGCCTTTTTCTCATTTTTGAAGTGATTTTCAACAATTCATCCCTCATCCTCCTGAAAAATGCGTTCAAAATGCCTCTCTAGACAAGTGGTTTCATTGGTTAGCTCCATTTGTTCTTATCTCTAATATTTTTAGAGATGGTAGAAACTTCTAACCCAAGTCTCAGCCTGGTCTTTCTTATGCATGTTGTTCTGATGAAACATGCGTAC
The DNA here is from genome assembly GCA_963924455.1 of Pelagia noctiluca. NCBI lineage: Eukaryota > Metazoa > Cnidaria > Scyphozoa > Semaeostomeae > Pelagiidae > Pelagia > Pelagia noctiluca. The sequence continues at coordinate 5,357,372 of OZ004315.1, read as the reverse complement.
CTGAATCGAAGAATTTCAAAACTGCAACTGCTGCACATTACAGAAACACTTAGACCGCCCATTTAGTATTAGATATAGATATGCCTTGAATGAAATGTATCTTCAATCCCCGCAAAAAGTAGCTGGAAACCCTTGCTCGCTCCCTCAAAACAATGTTGCTTACAAAAGGAACTTTAAGGGACTATATCAAACACTAGCTGAATGTTATTTGGCTAGTTTTTGTTATCAGAATCAACATTGTAAAGGGGGAGGGGAAGGAGCAAAATGTAGAAAACTGTAAAAATCATTCAAATGTTCAAGAATTTTGGCGGGCATTGTAGTCCGTCAGACTATTCAAGTGGGTAATATTTCCAAAATTTCAAGCCATTCATTTTTATATTACCTCTGCTTCCTGAGACAGTGGATTGTTCACATGAAGGTCGACTTGAGGAGATATTTCATAGGGGTCTTTGATGTGCTAAGAATAAATCAAAATATTTTGGATTTAATACGTTCTTATTAAATCTTAAAATCACAACAACACTACTGATTCAAGACAGAGGGGTAGAATTGATTATTAGTAATAAGAATTGATACTGTCAAAATCTTTGCAAGGTATTGATATATGCGCAAAGCACAAAGGATATAAACTAGCTGATAGGTAGTGTGATTGAGCAGTGCAACATATTGTCTTTTGCCTGTAGTTACAGAGGACAAACCACTTGACCATCCCACCATAAAGCAAAGGAGAAGCTTTAAAATACCCAATTTTACTTGAACTAAAAGCTAGATTATTGCTGGCCGCAAGAAAAACATCAACTGAGGCATGTTTGCTAAATATACAATGAAGACGAAATAAAATGACCTGGCATTCACGACAAAAACTGATAGAAAAATTAGTTTGGTAGAATATAAAGGCCGTACCCTGTCTCTTATACAATCATAATCTTTCCGACGACTCCTTGATACTGCTATCCAATTTTCTCTCTCTTCTGGCAGAACATCCCAAAAAAGCTATGGCAGAAGGAAAAAAGCATGGTATCAATGTAAAATCACCTCTCTATGTATAATGTGAATTGACTGAGACACAACCTGACGATGGCAAACAAAAATTGGTAACATAGCAAAACTGAATAACTACTGAAGCTTTGCATCTGAAACTCATCAGATTAGTTTGTCAGAAAGAGTATGAAACCCAACATATAATTATATCCTCGTGCGAATCAAGATTGGCATGAAAATTAATGTTGGTATGGAAAGAGACAAAAACTGCTACTGAATTGAGCCTAAGAGGAAAAAACGAAACAAAATTCGTACAGAGCAAGAACTGTTTTTGCATCATCAGCAGAGCAAGTTCGAAATTTCCCTTACAAGTAGAAATAGCCAGGGAAAAAATTCAAAATTGTCAAACTGATATGAATTCATGGGGTGTACAAAAATAGGCACAGCAATACATAAGGTATGGTTACAATTAAATGTATTTATGAAGTATTGGTACCTTCCAACATAGTCCACGAAAGGCTGTATGCCTCAATTTTCCATGCAGAGCTGTTTCCTTGACCTGAAAAATATCGAAAATGTCAAATTCCCATCTTGAAAGGGAAACAAAACTTTAAAAGCTCTTGCACCAAGTAAAAATAATGTGTGCCTGTGGTTTGATTATAAGGCGATGAAAAAATTTTAATGTCGAAAGAAATTAATTCAAACGAAGAAAGTCCACAATACTAGGCTTTGTGCCGGATCCTTTGGATGCTTGCGGCAAAGTAGGTGAAATAGAGTAAGAAAGTAACAACGCAAGACGACACACACAGAAAAAACATAAATGGATTAGATATTCTATATATATAAATGTTGTCAATATTTCGCCCTTGCATACAGGGCTTCTTCAGGACTCAAGAAGTCCTGAAGAAGCCCTGTATGCCAGGGCGAAATATTGACAACATTTATATATATAGAATATTTAATCCATCAACGTTTTTTCTGTGTGTGTCGTCTTGCGTTGTTCCTGTCTTACTCGAAAGAAATTAAACCTTTTCCCATTATTACCGTTTGTAAATATTCTTCTGTGTCGAAAAGCTCCTGCCAGTCATTCCTGGAAGAAAATGATAGATAGAGTGTCTTAAAAATAACTACATCCGATTCACTAAAAAATGATCAAGAAAATAAATTGCCATTTCAAATCTTAAAATAAGCAAAATAGCTTCCATCTACCTGTATTCTGACAAGATTATATAGAAAAAAACACAAAACAACACAAGGAAATGATGATAATCTGCTAACAATTTAACATTATTCAAGAAATACCTTTGTGGCCTAGTTCTCCTTTTCTAATCCCCCCTAGGGCCGCCACAACTTTCAAATCCAGAAGCTGTTGGTAGCATCATTGATAGTTTGTAGCATCTCTGAGTATGTGTGCATCAAATATTGCATATTTTGAAAAAGTTTTCCGACTTGGCCTTTCAATAGATAATTCTTATCCCCTCCCTAATGAATGGATCTTTGCTTCATTGGTTTCCAAATTGTTCAACCTGAAATATCTTCATTAAGTTTTTACCCTGGTACATTTGCTGTTGGAAAATAAGCGCATTGCCGATGTTAAGATGTTACAGACCATCAATGATGCTTCTGGTCATCTACGGTTTCTACATAAGCTAGAAGACCAAGTCAGAGCTGAGATATCAATACATACTGAAGAAAAGCTGCAGGAGAATTCACAAACCACAATGAATCAATATTTTCGAGAGTTTCTGTTTCTTTTGTTTCTTTAGCTTTTCCTTTCTTCTTCGTATGTTGGGCTTCAAACTGTACTAACAAAGGATCAGTAAAGCCAACATCCCCACCTGTTAAAAATATCAGACAATGTAAATAATGTTGACAAGAATACCAAGGGAACAGTGGTTTGCCTTTTACAGGGATTTTAATGAGTGGTTTGCCTAATAACAGGGTTTTGGGGCGGTAGCCCCTAATTAAAGAAACAACTAACAAAAAGATTACAGGCTAATTACAATGCAAAGTTGTTCAAGGCGGGAATTTGTGTACAGAATGGAAACCAAAATGGCCTACACCCTTGCAGAGCAGGTTAAGATAATCTTTGAAAATTAATGCATCTATGACATTTGATTAGCTGAGGGGTTTGGGGGTGGTAGCCCCCTAATAGAGAATAAACCAATAAACCAATATTTTATCTATTCTCAAGGCCATAATTGCTGTTAGATGGCCATTTTCTCCTAAGATTTGTTAGTCTTATTGATTGTTTGAAAGAATCGCCATTGATTTGATGCTAATTATTAATTGTTTTCATAATATCTAGTTTCCCTGTGGTTGCAACCTGCTTGAGTGCAATTGCCCCTTGGAAGAAATATAGATGTTAAGTAGGGCGCTTTTTCAAGGCTTTCTGGATCCCTGTCACTCACACTATGTGGAGCACCAACAGGGGGAGTGGCGAGGAGGGCCGAGTGGCTAGATCAATTGACCCTTGCTAAAAGGGTCCCAGGTTTTGAACCACCTTCAGATCCACCACAACGTCTGAACAGAGTATTTGCCAGCTCTCTGTAATTCCAGGCCAAAAGTCAAAAGGAATAACTAGGTGTGGTGTCACTTCTTGGAGCGAGAAAAAGGACCAGGGTCGCACTGCTCGATTAGTCTACCTATTCAGTGGGCCCTTCGCCCTTTATGATTTGCACATAAGCTAATACCTTACAAAGTTTTAAAGCGTGTTTCCCTATCGACAACGGCAAAAAGAGTTGAAATGGCACACCAGGACAGGAGGATTTTATAAATTCAAATTTAGGCCACTTCTTGTTTTGTTACCCTTCCTTGTTCCACCACTTTAGGATCAATAAACCAGCCATACAAACCTGGAAGAATCGCAGCCTCCAGACGAGACGAAGAACCAAAAGTGTCTAACACATTATAGATGTCATCTTCAGAAAGCCTTTCTTCCATTGCAACATCGCCAGATTGATGTGAGCCAGGATATATGGACACTCACATCTGAAGATAAGTTTCTGTTTTTAGACTTTCCTCGGTGCTTCCACAGCTCAAAATCAAATCTCCTTTCTCCAGTCCAAAAATTTCCTTAAATTTCATAAGACTCTAATCTAGAAATTTCAAGATTTCCTCATCTCCATTTTTTGGCTATTCTGCAAACCGAATTATTGAAAACTATTTAAGTTCTAAAGATTTTTGAAGATCCAAAGACCAGAGGGAGTCAAGATTTGATCGAAAGCGTTAAGTAGAATGAATATTAATTGCGTGGATGACCTTCATCAAACATCATTTTATTACATGATAACAGATATTCTTCAAAAATCAACAAAAACGGAATCCTTAAAATTTTCTTATGAGGTCCAAATGTTTCTTAATTGAAGGAAATTTCTTTGAAAAAGGAAGCACTAGCTTTGCTGAGAACTATTAGCAACAACAACAACTTGGTACCGAGGCACCTAGATTTTGGATACGGTCTTGGCTAATGTCCTGTAAGCTAGTATAGACCAGGCGAGGAAGGGGGGCTATCGTCACCCGACGAGGGAATTTATGAGACCAACTTCATTTGGTCAATTTCAATACGCTGATTCCGAAAATTGATGTTATACGGGCGAAATCGGTACCACCGAGCCTCTATTTCATGTTTAAACCTCGTTTTGGATGGGAAATTTTCATTTAGAGAAATAGGCGAGTTCATGGTTTCCAATCATTTTTTGGCTGCTGATAACGAAAATTGAGGTTATGAAGTACAATTCGGCGTCTTTGCGCCTCGTTTCGAGGATGAAACCTCGTTTTCATGCCAAAACCTTGTTTTTCCAGAAACTTTTAAGTCAGCGATCATTATCGATTTCAGGTCGCTGATTTCGAAAACCGATGCCATATATAAAACTTTATCAGTACTGAACCCCTATTCCATGTCAAAGCCTAGTTTTCAGCAATAATAAACATTGTCAAACGCATCCGTCGATCGCATTCAAAATTGACACTGTCCATATTCTGAATTTTGGAAGGTCAATCTCCATTTTAGATCTCAGGTAGCTAATTTCGAAAATCGTGCTTATTTGGCTCTGTCCCACTTAACTTCTATTTCGAAAAACTATTAAGAATAATTCAAAAGATTTTGCAATTGCTTATCTGCGTTTGAGAGGTCATTTTGTTAGTCGTATTCTTAGCTTTCGTCATCAAAAGACTCATCGATAAACTCATCTCCCAAGGCATCGTCATTCGATCCGTCAGAATCTTCTTTATCTTCTTTGGTCGCTTCCAAAAGCTGCTCTACGAAATTTCAGGGAGGGCTTTGGCACTTCATAAAGCGTTACCTCTCGTATCCTAGCCATGTTCAACCGGACTCTCAACATCTGATTCCAACTGGTCAGCATTTCTGTATATGTTTGCTACATTAAATCTGCTGATCTTGCGATGTTCTTATTCTTCCAAATACTTTCTAAAAACACTTTGAGCGGGTGTCGTTGACCTTGGTAACAGATGGAAAACCATAAAGAAAACATGCGTACTTCTCATAATAATAATAATAATAATAATGAATTTGTTTAAAGTTGGCTTTACATAGCTACATTTTATCTAAAATTAACGCTAATTAACGCCAACTATCTAATATATATACAGATTTTAAAAAGCCAGAGCTAAAATTCTAATCTAAAAGTGTAAAGATCCATAGCTTAAAGTATAATAAAATGCCTTAAAATGTACTAAAACTAAAATCACGGTAGGCTGTTATTCTATATAAACCCTAGGTTTCGGATAAAAGGCCTACATATTTTGCAAGAGCATTGGTCACATTTCCAATTTTTTATTTTGGATTTAAACTCCTGGATTGATTCCGCATTTTTAGTATCTTGAGGAAGGGAAAGCCAAAGTTGAGGTCCTCTATATCTGACAGTGTCGGACCCAAAAATTACAGTTTTTATTTTCGGTATTTCGAATTCGTTATTATTTCTAAGGCTATACATATTTTCTCTCTCCTTAAAGATCTCTTTCATGAAATTGGGGTTTATATTTTGGTGTGTTTTAAACATCTCAGTCATTAGAGTTTGTAAGTTCTTGGCATGGATAGTCACGGAATTGTCCCTTTCTAATAGGCATTCAAAACTAGAATCGAATTCCTTATAAGCAATTCTTAAGGCCCTTTCGTGTATTTTATTAATTTTGGTATTCAAATGCTTGTTATGGAACATCCAAGCCAGTGGGCAGTATTGAAACTGGCTCATTACAAAGGCTCTCATCAAAATTTTCAGCTTGTTTGATTCGATATATGAAGAGAGACGGGAGAGTGCAAACAGCTTGTTTCCAGCCTTCTTACAAAGCTTATTTATATGCGGTTCAAAAGTTAGGTTACGATCAATTGTTACGCCAAGCAATTTCTCTTCATTTGTATTTTCAATATCACTGTCACCTACACTAATCGTTATCGTTCGATTCGCACTTTTCCCTAGTACCATGAAGTGACTTTTTCCTGTATTTAATTTCATGAAATTATCTTCAAACCATTGAATTAAGATCGCGGAATCATTCTCTAATCTCATGATTACGTTATCTAGGTTCTTATCGCTTGCAAAAATAGTAGTATCGTCTGCATAATTACAGATATTAGTTTCTTTAATTGAGAGTAGCAAATCATTTATATAAATGTTAAAGAAAAGGGGCCCAAGAACTGAGCCTTGTGGCACTCCTAAAGAAAGATTTTGAAATTTACTAAAAGATCCATTGATTTTTACTCTTTGCTGCCTGTTTTCCAAAAAGCTATGAATAAGTGAAAGAGCCTCACGATCAAAACCGTATGCATGTAGTTTGGCCAAAAGAAGATCGTGCTTGATGCAGTCAAATGCTTTTGAAAGGTCCATAAAAATTGCACCTATGCTTTCTCCATTATCTAGACCTATTTTCCATTTCTCCAGCATCCTTATCAGTGCGTGTTGTGTGTTAAAGCCTTTGCGAAATCCACATAATAGATCTGATAAAAAAGGGGTTATGTGCTTTATTATTTGCCGTTCCATAATTCTTTCAAAAACTTTAGAGACTGTTGGTAGAACACTAACCGGTCGGTAATTTTCCTTTGATGTTTTGGCTTCTTTCTTATGAAGGGGGGTTACATCTGCATATTTCAATTTGTCTGGAAACAAGCTATCTTGAATGCCTTCATTAAAAATACTTCGTAGTGCTTCAGAACAAATTTCAGAACTACCTTTCAAAATCTTAGGCGGAATATTTTTGAAAGTTGTTGCTTTTCGTGGATTAAGTGCCCTAACTTCTCTTTCCATTTCTTCGATAGAAATTGTATTGAAATTGAAGCAATTATCTTGTTGAACAATGCTATGGATTTTTCTGATACTAGGGTGGTTGGAGTATTTCAAAATCACCTGATCTATAGGGTCTGTTATACCTGCCGTACTTGTTGTAACCTCACTGTTCTCTTTAATGCCTAGTGAGTCAGTGACAGTGACGAAGTAGTCATTTAGAATTTCAGCTACTTCCTCGTCCTTGGTTATTATTCTTTCATCTTCAATCAGAGTAATTTTCGTTTTAGACTTATTTTTATTTGAAATAAAAGGCTTTACAGTGTTCCAAAATTTTCTGCTATCTGTTATTTGGGATATATCTAAATTGTTGTAAAAATTTCTTTTTTCAGTTCTGAATAATTTCACACATAAATTCCGTTGTTTGCGAAAGGCTTCCCAATTTTCAACAGTGCGATTTTTATTGTATTTATTTTTCAGCCGTGAGCGAGACATAATTGCCTTTCGGAGAGCTCGATTCATGAAAGGACCTTCGTTACCTCTAGCATATTTCTTTTTTATTGGGGCATGTTTATCAAGTACCTTGTCGAAACAGTTTTGGAAAGAATCGTAATTTGGAGCAGATGACCTTATACTTTCTAATTCATCCCTAAGATCTTGCTTGAAAGAGTGCTCTGAAAAATTCTTATAATCCCTGTAATTTACCACTGTGGGTCCAGCTTTTTGGTACTTCGTTTTCAAAACTGTAACGACCATTTTGTGGAAGTCAGAGAGTCCTGTTTCAATTGTGTTAGTATTTTGAAAACATCTATACCTGTTCGTTAAAATTAAATCTATGCATCTGGGATTTTCACCCTTGTAACAAGTTGGATCCTTTACTAAATTTTTGAGTGAGTAATTGTTAAGAAAGTCGTGAATCTGCTGATCTGTCTCTATTGTGTTGAAATCACCGATCAGAAGAAAGTTTTCATATTTTTCACTAAAGTGATCAACTGCTTTGCCGAGATTTTTGAAAAAATGTTCTTGTGATTGGGAGGGTGGTCTGTAAATACTGAAAACAGCCCACTTTTTACCTCTTAGGTTGATTTCAAAACAAATGCATTCTATATCATCATCAAAATTAAAAGATGTAAGTTCACTAAATATGATATCATTTCTAATGTACACTAAGAGTCCCCCGCCCTGGCAATTTCTGTCTAATCGTAGTGGATCAGAGTACCCTTCCATGGAAAACTGCTCTGTTGGGAAGGAGTCATCAATCTTTGTTTCTGCAACCATAAATATATCAATATTTGTCGAAATAATATCTCTTAGTGCATCATATTTGTTTCGAATGGAGTTTATGTTCAAATAACCGACTATTATACGTTCATTATTTTTCAATCTAAGTTGCTTAAGCTCAGATTTTGTATCGCCCCCAACGTCACTATCACTGACTGACACTACGTGGCTCAAATTCGAATCTGATACAGAAGTAATATTAACTCTAGATTGTTCTGTGTCAGAGTTGTAAGGTTCAATGTCATATTTATTTGAAAGAGATAGGCCTATGGTATTATTCTCATGGAGCTCAATATCATCTGCATTGGGATTGACGTCTGTTTCAAGCCTTGCAAAGGCGTTGATAAATACTTGTCACTTTAATATTGCTTCCCAAAATGCCTTCTTTCCTTATCGAAAAAAGCGAACACGTAATCGTTGCCGGAGATTGCATGCAATACAACAAACATCCATGCAGTCCAACAACCACTCGTCTTTTCATTGGAGAAAGTGTTGATGATTTCACATAAATTAGTTTTCAGTTCTTCCCAACAAGCGCAAATCCTTCGCTCGACTTTGTTATGTTTTTGAAGAACGGGGATAATAAGAAAATGCTTTTTAAATTCAACAGTCCATCAAAGTTGGCTGACATAATTGGAATAACTGCATCATATATTTTTCAAATGCAATGCCATCTAGCCTATGCTAAACTGCTAGCACTTGTAAGGGCAGCACCTATTTCACCTGGATAAGCCACAGTAGTACGATCCCCTTCAGCAGATATCGAAATGAATATATTTTTCCTTGCAAACGATTTCATGCGCGTTTAGGTTTTGTTGGATAGTAGTGTTGGGAAGAACCGAAAACTAATTTTTGTGAAATCATCGACACTTTCTCCAAGTAAAAGACGAGCGGTTGTTGGACTGCATGCAATCTCCAACAACGATTACGTGTTCGCTTTTTTCGATAAGGGGAGAAGTCATTTTGGAAAGCGATGATAAGGCGACAAGTATTTATCAACGCATTTGCAAGGCTTGAAACAAACGTCAATTCCAATGCAGATGATATTGACTGAGCTCCTTGAGAATTACGCGTGTTTTCTTTATGGTTTTCCATCTGTTACCAAGGTCAACAACGCCCGCTCAAAGTGTTTTTAGAAAGTATTTGGAAGAAGAGGAAGAGTGGTTAACCTAAGTTAAATGTCAGCATGTGCTGCTTATGTACCTCTGCGCATCGCAAGATCAGCTAATGTAGCAAATATATACAGAAATGCTGACTATTTGGAATAAGATGTTGAGAGTCCGGTTGAACATGGCTAAGATGCAAGAGGTAACGCTTCGTGAGGTGCCGAGTTTTCCCTGAATATGTTGATGAGCTGCTTCTGGATGCGAACGCTGAAGATGAAGATGATAACGACGGATCGAATGACGATGCCTTGGAAGACGAGTTTACCGATGAGTCTTTTGAGCCTGTTTATATGGGCAGAAACACCTCATTTGTCAGTCCCGGGGCTGACATGAATTTCAAGCACTGTCACTCTTTAAAATACGACCAACAAAATGAAATCTCGAACGCAGATAAGCAATTGCAAAATATTTTGAATGTATTTTATCAGTTTTCTTGAAGTAGAAGTTAAGTGGGACAGAGCCAAATAAGCACCGATTTTCGAAATTAGCTACCTGAGATAAAAAATGGAGATTGACCTTCCAAAATTTAGAATATGGACAGTGTCGATTTTGAATATGATCGACGGGTGCGTTTGACAATGTTTATTATTGCTGAAAACTACAATCCTCGCCATAAGGTCTTGAGACACAATAGTGATTTTAGCATTATCTTTAACATTGAGCTATTAACCTGTAAGATGATGTTGGAGCCCCCCTCCCCCCAAACCAATGTTGATATTAGGTCTGGATGTCATCCGAGGATGTTGTAGATGCATTTCCTCACCAAAGCAACATCTGAAACAGCATTGTTTAGGGGGGATGGGGGTCTTTCTTTGACAATTAGTATATATCGAGTGGCAATCAAGCACTGTCTCATACCTTATGCCAAGGATTGTAGGCTTTGACATGGAATAGGGGTTCAGTAATGCTAAATTTTTATATATGGCATCGGTTTTCGAAATCAGCGACCTGAAATCGATAATGATCGCTGACTTAAAAGTTTCTGGAAAAAACAAGGTTTTGGCATGAAAACGAGGTTTCATCCTCGAAACGAGGCGCAAAGACGCCGAATTGTACTTCATAACCTCAATTTTCGTTATCAGCAGCCAAAAAATGATTGGAAACCATGAACTCGCCTATTTCTCTAAATGAAAATTTCCCATCCAAAACGAGGTTTAAACATGAAATAGAGGCTCGGTGGTACCGATTTCGCCCGTATAACATCGATTTTCGGAATCAGCAAATTGGAATTGACTGAATGAAGTTGGTCTCATAAATTCCCTCGTCGGGTGACGATGGCCCCCCTTCCTCGCCTGGTCTAGTAGAAGCGAGTAGAGAAACTAACAGAAGCGAAAAGTAACGAGTAGATACGATTAGAAATGGTTTGAAACGATTCGGGTACGGACAGAAACTTGCCGGGAACAAGCAGCTGTTGCTGGAAGGACTTCGTATGTTTCCTAATGAGATGATTTATACCAACCTTCTCGTTTCCTAGTTATTTCTACTCGTTTCTTACTCAACCCGTTTTCTACCCGATTCTTCTCATTTCCTACCCGTTTATTTCTACTCGCTTCCTACCTGTTTCATGTTTTAGTGATTACTAGCTACCACCTTACAACCTGATCTGGTTTCTACAATCGACAAACAATATTCTGGCTTTTCGATTATTGAAGCCAGTCCAAATAAATAAGCGAATTTTAGACGTTTATCTAAACTACTCCTGGATACTATAACTACAGATAGAAGTGAAATAAAAGTTGTGGTTGTTTTCATAATTTCTTTTGTCTGACTTAAAATTTCCATCAATATACCACAAGGTAAGCTAAAAGAGGTAACATATATTTCCCCCCAAAACAGCTAGATATGTCTTGGATTTGTTATATTAGGTTATCTTGGCGCTAAAAATTGGAATGAATTACCTGATCATATCAGAACAAGCAAACCTACAGTATTGTTACCTCAAAACTGAAAATCATATTCATTTGACGATTCATCACGATCGTGACTCAGACTGATTCTCAAATTTTCTTACTCTTACTCTCAGGGTCTGTTTACATGGGCAAAATTACTTCACCTGCCAGACCTGGGGCTGGCAAGTGATATTTCACCCTCCTATAGAAAACCATTGAAATCTCAGTTTGCGTTTATATGGAAAACAAAACTTCACTCCACACTACCGGTATAGTGAAGTTTCGCCTCTCAGGAGGTGAAGTTTCACCCAGGTGAAGTGAAGTTTCTCCATATAAACGCAAAACTACCGGTGAGGTAAAGTAAATTCGAACTCATAACGATGGAAAATTAATGATGCGTTGACGATTAATGACGTCTTAGGATTTACCTCACCTCTCAGACCCGGCATGAAACTCCCATATAAACAGTGCTTGAAATTTACTTCGCCTGCCAGGTGAAATAATTTTGCCATATAAACAGCCCCTTAGCTTTATTTCTAATCTGATTGATCTGATTCTGTTCTAACCAGGGCGTTCTCTCTTGCCATACTATTTAGAGACTTACTCCTTAAAAAGATTTTTTCATTTCAATGCATAACTACTTCATATTGCTACTTATTTTCTTTATTTGTTATTCTTTTTGAAATCAAAAGCATTTTTTGCTATTTATCAAAAGGGTTGTATTTCTCTCCTGGCACCCTCTTTCTACCCCATTGCATTAGAAAATTACTTTTAGCATCTCAAGACTTGCTGAACAGTTAATCATAGCCCATCAAAGGTTATGCCCCTTTTTGTACACCCGATCTTTTGGTACACCCGGTAGTTCCATTTTATCTGTTCGTTTGAATATGCTTATATTGATCCATGTATGTGACCTTGCGCTCCACTGCATCAGAAACCGGATTAAAATCTTTAGCTCGTATGCCGGTTAAGTCTCCTGTTGCAGACATTGTCAAGTTCTCAGATATGATTGAGTCTTTGGTCTTGCACAGGTTGGAGTCTTTGGTGCTAATCTCATCGTATTCATTATTAGGCCATACATTGTTCACAAGTATAAACGAGAACATCATCACAAGGCTAACCTCGCCAAAAATCAGAAAAGTCGTCGAGTGACCGAACTCGTGAACCATAATACCTCCTGTCAGTCCGCCTATTGAAAACCCGAGTCCACTATGAACACCGTTAAAAACCCCTTGCAAAACAGATCCGCATTTCGGGTCTTTTCCAAGATAGGATACAAGAGCTGAGCGGATAGCAGCGGACGTCATTCCGTGCGTTATTTCGATCGGCAGGACTAGCCACGGAGCTCGGAGAAACGAGTAGTAGAAGAACCGAATGGCGAAGCAGAGTAGACCGATGTAAATAACTCTAAAATGTCCGATGCAGTGAATGATCCTATCGGACAGCAGGTAGAATAATACCTCTGCAGAACTATTAAGCAGCGTTACCAATGCCATGAGAGCTTGCATGCCTCCCATCTCTCGCAGATGCCAGAACAAGAAGGTGGAAATGAACCCACTTCCCATGCCACAATAAAATGTAACGATCAGCAAACTAAATAGATGAACGTCATGGATGGATTTCAAGCCCTTTATAAAACTAGGCCGCTCAGAGTTCTCACTGTCATATTCGTACGAAAGCTGAGATCCAACTAGAAGGGTAATTGTCATGAAGAATGCAAAAACATAGAAGCATGGCACGTAGTTGAAGTCCAGTTTCTTAGTGCACATGTTTATAGTATGGAAGAAGTTCACGGAAGTTCCAACACTAAAGGCAAATATTCCGAATCCGAGAGAGCCCCACAAGGCTTGTCTGCCGTAGTAATGTGGCTTATCCTTCAGCTTCTGAAGCGTGCATATATCCACTAGAATTAGACTAGGTGCTGAGATCATTATGCCAATGATGGTTATGAATAGTAAAAGTAGATAGAGTTTAGAAGAATCCAACACGTGCTGGTCTGGGTCGTAGGCGGCATATTTTGGTGTGAAATTTGATGAATTAGCGCTGTATATCTTCAATTTGCTATCAACATTCACATCTCTTTGGGGATCTTTTGCTTCTCTGTAAACTGCACTGAAAGCTGAAGCATCTATGTTGTTATGCTGATGTGTGTTAGTCACGTCTTTGAATATTGAAACGTTGGCTTTGCCCGCCTTTTTTCTATCTCTTTTGCCAAAAGATGGAAATAGTCTTTCACTCATTTTATTCTTTAATTCTGTGTTTCTTTTGCTTCCATCGTTAGAAATTGAAAAATTGTTTTTGCTCCGTTTTACTCTATACCTCTTTCTAAATAACGAGACATCTCTTTTAATCCCCTTTGTTTCCATATTTGTCTCTCTAAAAGCAGAAATATCTCTATCGCCCCTAGCAGCTATGCTACCTGTCCCTCGAGCAACTAATGAATCGTTCTCGTCTCGTTTTGCTTCTTTCTTCTCTCCTTTAAAAGCTAAAATATCATGAATTTCGAACTGAAACCACGCGTCTTCGAAATCCTCCACTTCAGCTGCTCTTTTTAGGCCCATTTTAAAGCATGCCTTCGGCTGTTCGGCTGGTACAATCAAAAGGGCCATCGTTGAAACCAGCCAGGCAAAAACAGCTAAAAGAAGAATGAGCTTGTGTCTCTTATATCTATCTGCTACACTGGTCCAAAACGGAACACAGAGAAACTGAACAAAAGTTCTAGAAGCGACAATCGTGCCGACTTGCCTTGGTGTCAAGAATAGCTGCTTGAAATATAAAGGCAAGTAAGGCCATAGTGCTCCCAATGCTGAATGATAGCAGAAGTATAGCAGTTTACAGTGAAGTAACGATCTATCGATATAAAGGAAATCTTTGCCTTTTTCATTCACTTCGTTATTTTTGTTATCAACATCCTCGCCTTGGGCACATTTTCGACTTTCTGCCTTTAGTTCATTCTTCGTCGACTCGGCACTTTCAAAACATCCCTTTTCTACCTCAAAGTATGTTCCAGATTTGGAAAGGTCTTCCATTGGATCAATTTTGTCCTTCTCCATTCCAACTTGATGTTCTTCCTTCTAGAAATCTTTTAAGCTTTTTCAGTTTACGCACGCAACAAACTCAGCAACGGTCAGTTATCTTTCTCCATTGCTAGTAAGATTGTTTCTGCAAGTTCGATTAAATAAAGTTTCTTTTGAACTGTATATTCCAGTATATTCTTCCAATCGATTTGAAAGATTTGAGTTCAGTTTATTTTTCCAATAGATATGAACTGTGAGTCAATAGATTTAAATTAATACATAAAACAATTTTCAATAAACGTCTTACTACAGATGTTCCTTTTAGAATCGTTTCCTGGGTTTTCAGCTGGGTGCAGTAAGCGTTCAATCTTCAATTTCAGGCCTGTGAAACATCTGACATGAATCTTAACAAAAATTCACCTTCTTGATATATCTCTCCTTCTTAAACCTTTGCTTGATTTCGCCATTTCATTACAAGATAGAACGAGTTTCAGAACGAGCCAACGAAGAATAGATTCAAGGTTGGAAACTTTAAATTCTTCCTTCATGAAACGAACATACAGTGTTCTTTCTAAGTTTGGCAATAAAGATACTCTTCTCAAATGAATTTACAAGTTTCCTACTGTATTTTCATAGCGAAATCTACCAGTTCCTTCTACCAGATCTCAAGAATCCTACAAATTCTCCCATTAAGGCGTGCTGGCCTTTTGATCTCGCATCCACAGACGAACTGCAAATTTCCCCTCCTCCTAATCTCCGACTCTAAAAGCTGAATCTCAGAAATCGTCGAAATAAAAGCACAACAGTGCTCGTTTACTTGAATTGCTGAAGATTGTTGGTTTGGCGTGGTCACATGGTCAAAGCAGCAATCCCTGTTGAAGTGTATTGCTTTCTATACAGTAGGCCTATACAGCCACCCGTCCAAATTGTAAACTCTGAAGGGCAGCTGGTTTTTAAGCTTTATTCTTCAGACAAGAAAAGTAAACCTTAATAATCTCACTTAGTCAGAATGTTCAATTGGGATTCAAGGTTGATATCATGAAGAACACTGGGTGACTTCAGGCAACACGCAGATATGGCCAAACAAATTATCAAAGATCATTCGAAGCATTTCATTCATTGAGCTCGTTGAGGAAGAATGCATAGATACTGATGATGAATGCAAAGAACACAAAAATGTATTTTGATGAATAATTTTGATGAATAGACCAAACAGAAACACCATTATTTTTGTGATAGTATTGTGATAAAAACGTTAGTCTGAATTTTCCTAGAGAAACAACTGTCGATAAAACGTTGATGCAGTAAAGTATTTTGAACAATTTGCCTGAAAGCTTGATCATCCGAGATTCTTAGATTTTACTGTAAGTTCTTGTTTATTAGAAATAACTAGACTGTCTACACTTGAAAAAAAGACACTGAGTTGTTGAGAGCTTTCAGTAGTGTACTGCCTGCCATGTAAGGCAATTTCAGGAGGCAGACATAAACTTTAACATTCAGTGAACTTTTAGGAAAGGCCTAATTGTTTCCCGTTCTTCTTCAAAAATTTGTTTACCTTCCTTCCTTATTATACCTAAGGTCTTCAATTTCTTTCAGCCAAACTACCTCTATTTCTTTATTGCACCCTATCAAACGTTTTGATGTTTCTTTCTGTCCACAAGTACATATCTGCACCTACTTTTCAAAAGTTTTTCCCTTCCTTGTGTCTATAATTACAGTCTTTTCCTACTTCTAGTTGTCTGAATTACTCCTAAATGAATCCCCTTTTCTCTTAAATACCCTCCCCTTTCAAACTAATGTCCAATCTGGTGACTCATTTTCCTATACTTTGATTCCTTTACCTTTTTAAGGGTGATTCTACTTAATTTTTCACTCCCCTTTCACACGGCTCTTTTTACAGTTTTGATACTCTTTCTCTGGGTCGTAAGGGTTGTTATGTAAATGTTATTCCTATGAATTAAGTATGAATTAAATGTAAAGCTTTTTGCAAGTGGTGATTTCTAAAAATTAGGCAAGGGGGGCTCTAGGTGCAAAACCACCAGACTGGGTGTGCTTTTTGTGTACACGTCCATTTTTCATTTCTACAAATATGAAACCATTGCTTGCACAAAGGAACGACATCTTACAAACGTTATATACTAAAAGAAATGAAAAGTTAATCCAAACAGAACATGACAACAGTAAAACCTTCTCATATTCTTCCATCATTTGACCTCATCAAGCTCTGAAGAACTATTAACTTTCGATTCGATGGTTTTCTTTTGTCTTTTTACAAGGTCTTCTTTAATCAAATTCCCAATATAGTGTTGAGCCCTTGGCAATTTTAACATTCTCTTTCATATTTCCGGCTCCGAAATAATTTCCAATCTGTACCAGGTATTTCAAAACAATAGCAAGTATTTCGCCGTACCCCAAACTATTTTCAATTGATGGTGCAACATGTAATATACCTTTAAAATACCAAATATGTTTTTTTGACAATAAAACATTGTGCGATCAAACAAGATTAAGCACTTTCAACATAGTTGCTTAAATGCTTGATTTATTTCATCGATTCCTGGAGTTGATTATTGTTTCGGCAAGCCCAGCCCTCTGGTTGCTTATTGATTGTTCCCTATTGAAAATAAAAAAAGCTGAACCAAAACATTGAAAACACAACAAACAACACGCAACACGTGAAAGTCGGAAAGGGACTGGAACGACCGATTGTTTCATGCCGAAGAAGCACACGCATTCACGAGCAGGGTTTTTAAAAGCTTCAAATTCTTGTAATAAACATAACAAATGCTAATGCTGCAAATTGAAGAAAATATGGTTCATTTGTCAGATAGTGAATCCTCTGAGAACGTTTGCAGACCGAAGGAACACGGCGAAATTGGCTCACCGCATGCGAACGCTTGCACGGAAGCGACTAGGCCCCTCGGTGAAACTCCTGAAGACAAGCAAAAAGAAGAGCCTAAAGAAATTGCAGAAGACCTCAGCAGTGTTTCGTGTAAATGCAACTGTCACATATCCGATAAAAACTGTTCTTTTGATAGTAAAATGATCGAGTGTGCAAAGTTTCGCGAAATCCTCCTGATTCACTTGGATTTGATTGAACAGCAAGACAATAATCTTCAGAAGAAAGACAAGCGCATTCAACTGTTGAAGACTGAAAATGACCAGGTAATATTAAGACATTGTCATTGTGAATGGCTAATTCTAGTTCTTGAACTATACCTAAAAACGTGAAGGCATTGCACAATGGTTTCAGAATTTGTTGTGGCTATTCCAAAATGGCACTCGTATGTCGTACCCTGACTTCGATTTTCTATTGATATGGGATTCATTTGAGCATGCGCAAATCAAGTAATTCATACTTCGAAAATATTTCTGACTTTGCATAGGAGTAAATTTTGTTTCCAGAGAGCCTACTCCTATCTAACAAGTCGATCTGTGTTACAATGGATTCACACTTTTCATATAGTTTAACCTAAAGTTTATTTTTCAAGTTTTTACTCTTGTCCATTTTGAGTCCCTTTTGCCCTTTTTCCTTTATGCATGCCTGAAATGCATATGAATCCCCTACAAATAGCAAATCAATATTGCCGTCCAGCTGCTATACCAATAGCCACACTATTTGGAAATTAGACTAAAGGAATGTATATTGCACCCCTCTGAAGGACCAGGGTGCATTCCATGTAATGGTCACGCTAGACACTTACACCAATATGCAAAGAAAACAATAAAAAAGCATGTGAACCATTGTTTTCTTAGTTCCCCACACCAATAGACAGGGAATTTACCATAACATTTTAGCAAATCGGGTAACCGAAAATCTAAAGGTAGTTTTGGAATCCTTGAGGGAAGGCAGTCATTTTAAGCCCTTGGGACATTCCGGGAAATGTGCCATTGTGACGTAGTTGATAATTGATTGTGACCACAGTCACAAGAAATCCAAGCGCCCAATATTCGATCGCTAATCACATCATTGGAATGAGCATCGAAAACTGAGCAAATAATAATTACACACTGATGATCTTGACTTCGCCCCTCAAAAGATATATCGTATTGAAAATTGTGAACAAATTCAAAATGGCGGATAGAAATTGGGTATATCAGTCAGTTTGTTTCAAATATTTGATCGGAATTTAAAGAGGGAATAGTTTTTTATAATTGTTACTGAATAGAAATGAAAAAAAAATTTCAATAGGAGCCACTGAGTTGAAATTTTAAGCTAAGCTGAATAGAGTTTATTAAATCTATGACTCAATCTTGTTGTCAGTTTATGGCAGCCATTCGGCAGACGAATCGTCACATAAAGAGAAGTAATACACTTCCCATGCATTTTTCTGTACCACCTTCCTCAAATCCTCACCTCTGTCCTACATTTCCACTGTGGGTAATGCATGTGCAGTACAGTGAAGATATCACATGTAAGATATGGAAGATATTCAGTACGGCACAGGGATATCATCAGTACGGCAGAGATATCATGTACGATAGGAGATATTTTCAGTGCTGTGGAGTGTATTCAATACAATGTCCTCCATCAACTGCGCTGAACAGTGAAATAGCTGACTAACTACTTTTTGGATAGCTCCCTATGCTGAATCTAATTCTTGAGGAATAACGCTAGAGGATTTCACTTTCAGCTCTTTTTAGATTCGTATCTGGTCGATACAAAGGATTCAGTTGTCTTACAATTGTAGAAAATGGTTCTATTAATGAACTCTTTTGCTTTCTCTAATTCTGTCTCGGTGGTGTCGATATTTTACTAGTGGGTTGAGCAATTTTCAAAAACTTGAATTTCTCCAACCTGAAAGAAGTAAGACGTTGTGTCACATCTGGACAGAGCATGAATCTACTGTCTAATGAAGAACATGAATCTAATGTCAGGTCCAATAGCATAGAATGTTCCTCCTATTTCAACCAAATTACTAATGCCGTACTTCAAAAACCATCAACACAGAATTATGAAAAGTAAAAGAGTCAATAATAGAATTCCTACAATGGAAACACAACTAAAACGTATGTTATAACCAGATTGCGAATCTAAAAGGAGCTGTAAGTGAAATCTTTTTTTGTCATTACTCAAGATGTAGATTCAGGAGAGGGAGCCATCAAAAGGGTAAATTATAAGCTATTTCACCACTTTAACCAAACTGAAATAATGATTCCAGATGTTTCAATGTAAATGAATGGATGGACATAGAATGAAGAAGCTGAGCTTTTTGTGCCTTTCTGGTTCAAAGGGGAACCGTTACCCACATCTTTGTCCTCAAGAAACAGAGTGGGAAATGTGTGAAGATGGGAACATCAAGCAAAATAAAGGCCACAAAAGAAAAGAAAGTTGGAAAAAGGGCAAATTGAATTTACCCAAGCAAATAGATGCAGATGAAGAAATTCGTTCAGGTAATGTATGTTCAGAACAATAGAGGCTGTGCAACAAGGTAGACTATATTCGGTAAGGCAGAAGGATACAATCAGTAACGTAGGGCCATATTACCAGTACGGTGGGTGGATGTCTTAAGAACTGTGAGGGTATACAGCACATTTGAGGGATATCGTCAGTATGGTGGAGGGATATAATGAGTATGGCAAATGAATATCTTCAGTACAGTTGAAGGTATTCAGCACAGTGGAGGGATGTTATCAGAAAGAGGGCGGAAAACCATCAGTAGGT
Source organism: Pelagia noctiluca (assembly GCA_963924455.1). Taxonomy (NCBI): domain Eukaryota; kingdom Metazoa; phylum Cnidaria; class Scyphozoa; order Semaeostomeae; family Pelagiidae; genus Pelagia; species Pelagia noctiluca. Next base: position 5,337,134 of record OZ004315.1, on the reverse strand, counting down.
AGAGGCATATCATGAGTACGCTGAAGGGATATCTTCAGTATGACAGAGGCATATTTTCAGTACAGTTAATAGAATAGAGATGATTCCACTGTACTGAATACTCTCAACTGTACTGATTGTATCCCTCTAATGTACCAATGATACCCCTCAAAAGCACTGAATATCCTTTGCTTACTGACAGTATCTCTTTATCGTACTTATAATATCCCTTCGTTGCACTGAAGATATCCCTCCATTGTATTGAATACCCTCCACAGCACTGAAAATATCTCCCATCGTACATATGATATCTTCGCCGTACTGAATATCCCCCACCGTACTACACACCTTTATTGTACTGCACATGCATTACCCAGTATGGAAATGTAGTACAGAGGTGAGGATGGGAGGAAGGTGATACGGGAAAATGCGTAGGAAGTTTATGAAGTGACGATTTTTCTGCCAAATGGCTGCCATAAACTGACAATAGAATTTGATCCTGAAATTCAATAACTCTTTTCAGCTTAGCTTTAATTTGAAATCAGTGGCTTCTATTGAATTGTTTTGTTCATTTCTATACTGTAACAATTATAAAAACCGGCTCCTCATTATATTCCGGTCACACATTCGAAACAGACAGACTGATATACTCAATTTCTATCCGCCATTTTGAATTTTTTCATACTTTCAATCGTTATATCTTTTGAAGGGTAAGTCAAATAACATCAGTGTGGAATAATTATTTGCTCAGTTTTCGCTGCTCTTTCCAATGATGTGATCAGCGATCGAATATTGGGAGGTTGGATTTCTTGTGACTATGATCACATGACGTCATCAATTTCATCACAATGGCTCATTTCTCAGAATATCCCTAGGGCTTAATATAACCTATTCCTTCAAGGATTTCCATACTACCTTCAGATTCTCGGTTACCCGATTTGCTAGAATGTTACGGTAAATTCCCTGTCCACAAGCAAATCCTGTGTAATCAACTTGAATGCAGGCTGGGTGAAGGAAGAAGTGTATACGGATTAGCAGCATTGAGTGCAGAGGATTCAGTTCAGGAGTATTCATTTAGGGTTTAGAAGGGTTCAAAAAACTGTTTACAAAAAGTGAATGGTGAAGAACGGGTCAGCCTGTTTCCAGAGCTATCCCATTTTCCTCAAGCTAAGCAATAGACCCCTAACAAGAGTCCTGAAATGGAATGCATCTGGAACTCTGCAAGCTCCGTAAATTCTGCTAAAATGGTGATGCCATATCTGAAGATAAAATTTACTGATAACCCTATTAAGCATTTTCTCATTAAATCTATACATATAAAAAATCTGTTTTAAAAACAAGGGAACTGGATACTTCATCCTCTACACTTTTGTGCAGCCCCTGGGCTCCCTATCAATCAAACCTTGACCTCTGAAAATTTCAATAATGCAACAACATAGATTTTTAATAAACACAACCATTTTGGTATTTGTTCAGCTTACTGCAAGAATAAACCGAATGGAGAGAAGGGTGGCTTTGAAAGCTAGAAGAAGTACAACAAAAGATGATTTTGACGTCGAAGGAGAAAGTGGGAAATCGAAAGCAAATGAACAGAAAAGGTAATCATAATGATTCTTTATTCATTTATGTATCTTTATCGGATCAAACTGTCGCATTGGCACAGTTCCTAAAGGAATCAAAGAGGATGGCAGTTCATTGCTTATCCCAAGTAAATAAGAGGGGTTTTCTGGTAGAGTAGAGTGCAGGGCATGCTATAGATGGCCTGAAAGAACAAGATCTAAGCTTCATCAACTTCTCTTTGTAGGTCTAGTTCCACACAGAAGGTAAAAAACCCTTCAGTATTTGCGGTGACCTCAAAGCAAGGAAAAGACGCTGGCACAGGAATGTATTTGAAAACGGATTTCAACTACTTGCATACAACAAATTATTCCTCATTCGAAAAACGTATTGCTGAAAAATTACCTGTGATACAAGGTTTGTTTTTTCTTGCAAATAGTCCCATTAACTATTCATCGAACAGGGGATTTGAATCGAGTTCTTGAGGCCACAAATCGTAAAAATCTTGATTTGGTTTTTTCATTTTAATCGTTACACTTCAAGCAATAACGTTGATTTGAAAAGTTGAAATATAACCAAAGTTGCACAGTGTATACTTAAGTAATGAAGTTATAGTGTATTCAATTTTGATTCCTTTTCAACTTTCACAAGAGAGAAGAACCATCCTTGCAAACTCATATGGTTTTTCGTTCTTTTCTAAAACCGCTACTTTGGCTCCTTGATCCCCCCAGCCTTATTGATCATAAATCTTGTGCAAAAGCAGCAATTCAATTTTCAAATGAAGAAACCTTATGTTTCAATAATTATCTTTTGAAGGTTTCTTCTTTTTCTCTTTATTACTTTTGTCAAATGGTTCACTTGAAATACGATGTGCCACATTTTGACATTGGCCCGTGACTCGATCAGTTGATGATATTGAATTCTGGTTGTATTCCACTTGAAATCGGTACACTGATAGCGTATTTTAGAAATTTTTAAGATGCATTCTGCTTTATATAAAGTGGTTGAAGAAGGTAGTTAAAGATATCATTCATCAAAACAGAACTAAATTCTCGTATATTTGTCAAATATATTTCTTATATATAATGGAAGAATATCTGGATGTTTGTAAATACGTTTTTGAAAATTCAAGATAAAGATAACGCTGATATAAAGTTCTATAGAACTATGATGACTTAGAAGTAAGGGAGACCAACAACACTTTTTTGTAAGAGAACACTACATTAGAACATCGTGTCTCAATTCCTAATCATGTTGTTTATAACGATAGGGAAAATAAGAAAATCTGAGATTCAGGAAACTGTATTTTCTCTCTTAAAAAATATGTAGTTAGAAAGGCCAAATTACAGTTAATTGAATAATAGCGAAATGAAACTAATTCATTTATCTTCAAACACAGACAACAGCATTGAATTTCCTCTTTACTAATTCTGCAGCTCTTCTCATTCCTCCTTTTTTCATTTGTCTTGATAAGATTTAAGAAGTCTAGGTAGTCAAACGGTTTCAAAGAATCCAAATAATGTAAGTTTGCTTTACAACCAAAATCATACCCCTACCTTCACTGCTGTTCTTTAAAATTTTGCAATTTTGTACATTCAGAATTCAATATCATCAACTGGTCGACTCACGGGCCAATGTCAAAATGTGACACATTGTATTTCAAGTGAACCTTTTGATAAAATCAAGGAAGTGAAAGAAAAAATCTTAAAGAAGATCTTTATTGAAGCTTAAAGATTCTTCCTTTTGAAAACTGAGCTGATTGTGCAGTATCAGAAGTACTACGACCGTTTGTTGAAATCAATAGACTTTCTTACAACGATCTTGTAAAAATGTTACCATATGGTGATGAAAAAACTGAGAATTGAATGTGAACAAGCCCAAAGGGGTGGTTATCACTTTCAAGCAACATGTAGAAAATCACAAAAATCAAAACTTGATTATTGGAATTTAAGAGAATTGGTCACTGTGCCATCAGCTATATCTAAAAAATCAGATCTTGTCAGTGTAGAGAGAAAAGTGTAAGTGAGTTGTTCAAATAGAAAATGCTAGCTGTCATTGTGGTTCTGTAATATTTATCAAATTTTTAGGATGAATATTGATAATTATTTTTAACAGTACCCACCTGGAAAGACGTATCTGTTGAATCAATGGGACAAAGCGACAACGACAAGAATTCAAATATCAGCCTTAAATATCCAGATGAAGAGGTTAGTGTCTTTGTAATGCCAGTTGTTTTGCGGAACAGGATGCCCGAGTGATTAGGTCACTCAACACTTTCTCAGATAGTTTCAGAACACTCTTCCAAAGGATTATAGGTTTCAACCCACCTTCAGGCCTGTTGCAAAGTGTTGGGAGAGAATTCTCCATTTCTTTGTCTTTGTGTTTCCCCAGGCAAAAGAAGGAAAAATGAGTCACGAGATGTTGTGTTCACCTGGCAAGGTTGCCCTGTTCCATTTGTTAACCTATCCATTAGGCCCTTTGTGCTTTGCCATAATGCAAAGTTTTTGCCAAATAGAATGTGATTTGATGAATGTTATTTCTAGAAAACAGATGATGAATCTTATTTACGACGCCATTTTAAACTGGAGATCGATGAAATCCGGAGAAAAAGGTAATTACTGTTTACATTTGTTTTTAACAGCTCATAGACGTTTTGACTTATTTTCCTTAATCTAAAGTTAAAAATCTTTGCATTAACATCATTGGAAAGTTTTTCATCACCATATGGTAACATTTTTACAAGATCGTTGTTAGAAAGTCTATTGATTTCAACAAACGGTCGTAGTACTTCTGATACTGTAGTAAGAAGGTCTTGTCACTGACTATCAAAAGACTGGCAAAGCGACAGATAGTGCTCCGTGTCTTCAGTGCCATCAATATATAGCTGAGACCAACTCTGATTTGGGAAAGATGTGACAAGCCCAGTGGGTCATGAATATCAAAGACAGGTTTTGCGGAAGGTCGAATTATTGACAGAAGCCTCAACTAACTTGAAGACAGCAATAGACGGTGCAAGCCTGGTTTCAGAATCTAGTTTGTTCCATTCAGTCGTGCAGTTAGGATAGAAACTGGATTGAAGTTTTCTTGTTTAAGTGATTGTAGTTGGCAATGCAGTGTCTTAATTGCTAAAGCTAAAATCCCTAAGTGGATTACAAGAACATTAATTTCACTGTTTCGTGTTTTTAATTACGTACAGCAGAAGCGCGTTTTAGTGCAACTACAGGTTTAAAGAATTTTTGTAATTATCTATCACCAGGTGGGACTTGCAGCAAATGAGACAAGAGCGAATGCAGGAATCATTGAAGCAGAGACAAAAAAATCGCGACGACCCAAAGAGTTCAGGATCAACATCCAGCCGACCTAATGAAATATTAATTAATTCACTTCATCCTTCTTCAGGAAATGGTAATTTAACTTTGGATTTTAACTATGATTCTTGCAAAAATATTTTAATAGCTTTATATCTTACCAAACCAGAAGGGTGGCAAAACTGGTGCACTCCATATATACCAAATAATTTGACTATTGCATTGCTTCACATAGGTAGTGGACGGCACATAGTTTTTGTGTTGTTTTCAATAAATAAGAAAAAGATTTCTCAATTCCTTATTGAAACTTCATGATAAAATTTGATATCCTGATACATTTTATCTCATTCTTGAGATGTTTGATATCAATATTCTTGCTATAGATATGGCGTGTGATCTAATCGTTGACAGTGAAAATACATGGAATTATTCAGGAGTATTATTCTATGGTCGACTTTGGTGTGTGGGTGATCAAGGATGTACTGTGATTATTTTTCAATTTCCATCTGATTTCAGTAATGGCTTTAGAGATCGCCGACGAAGTTCCAGTTTTCGCCCTTGGTTCAAGGGTACCACAGTTGGAGCCGAAGTATGTCTTTTTACCTTCTAACCAATCAAGCTTCATTCACTTGTGTGTGCTGAAAACAGTTTATAGTATTTTTTATTTTCACAACTTGATGCATGTTAGGCTGCAGTTATTGATCTCAAGCTTGCTAATGTGATATTTATGGTAGTAACTAAATACTTAAGTATGAAGCCTAGATAAAAGCCTGAAATATCATAATATCTACATCATAATATCTAAGATATCACAATAACTACAGCAGGCACACATTGTGCATAAAATTTCAGTACAAGTGATAACAATGTTGGTGTCAGCTGTTCCCATTTTATGTAATCTAATGTAGACATTTTTAGGAAAATAAATGAATGCGCTGAAATATTCAAATATGAATTTTTCTTTTTTTTTCCAGTGAATTTGAATTGCCATGGTTTGATGTCGCAAAACGAGAGATATTTTACCGACAAAGGAGCGATAGAAATAAAACAACTAAAAAGACGAAAAAAAGAAGTTCTTATAGATACTAACTTTAATTTATAAAGCGTTGTAAGCAATAATATTCGACTTTGTATTAACTATTTAAAGTGATTGATACCTGATTGATATCAAGAAGTAAACCGTGGAATCTTTGGTAAATGTTTCTCGTTTTCTTCCTTTTTTTCACATCACCATGTCAGTTTTAACTAAAATATGTTTTCATGAATCACTATCATCATAATCACTGATGATTCATCAGCCGTATTGGTGAAGCCAGGGGAACAGCTGGACCGGTCGCTGTGCAACTAAAGCGGTGTGCTATAGGCAACTGAATGCTTGGTCCTGTGAGGCATAAATCTCAAAGGGTGACTTTAGGGTGTTTACTAATCAACTCACTCTACTGTCTTGACCTTGACCAGACCAGGTGACGTTTATAAGGGTCCTATGCTTTGATGGGGCATGAAAAGTATGCATAATCTGCCTATATGGCTTCTTATCCGAAGGTATTGTGATGCACTCATTTCAGCAAAAACCCATTTGGTAATGCAGTGTAAACCGGTTTAATTTTTATTTTCACTATTGTTATGTTTGTTTTAAATGTTACCTTAACCCTTCTATTTAATATATAATGTTTCCATTTGAATTCATTCGAAAATGGATGCAAGTGAATGAATCACAAAGCGCTTTCAAATTATGAACTGTATGTACTAGATGTCTGTAATGTGCCAACACAACTTCCCAACTATAGAAAGTAGGTAAAAATACGTCCGAAGCGATGACAGAGGATTTCAAAACTATTTACACACTTGATAGGACATTATGTTTGCAATGAATTTAATTAAGGAACGGACAAATCTCTCAAGGTTAACACTGGTAGCTGTTCCGCAAATAGGCTAGCCACTATCACAGAGGTTTGTCAGTTCATTCGAAAAAACGCCCAATTCCCCGTATTTCCCCCCCCCCCCTCCAAGAAAAACTAATTCATTGAACTTTATGCGACAAGTAAAAACCATAGTTGCTAGAAAATCAGGCAGCATTACACTTGCCCGGATTGCTAGAACAAAACATTATTCACTCTCGGTGATTCGACAGAAAAACACATTTTTACGAGCCAGTTGCGCCTGTCACACAGTCATCGGCGAAGGGGCCCTTCACTTTCTGGAATCACATTGGACTTTATAAGAAATGATTGTTAGTGCATTCAGGAACCATTTTGTAAAGGTAGAGGTATGACCAATAGGGTACTCCCGTTGAAAAACGACTACATACCCGGTTCATGATTATGATTCGCCCCTTCACCGTCGACCGTAGAGGAATAAGCATCGAAATTGTGGTGGGTAGGGTGGGACTTTACAGAAAAATAAGAGCGGCTTAACTGCTTGTTTTGAGCGAATGAACTTCGACCAAGTCATGCCTAGATTTTTTATGCAAGCTCATGAAAAAACAATAGCTGTTTCGAAATGCAAGAAAGATTACTTTGTTAAGCAATCAACCAAACGTGTCTTTGGCGTATAAAACACCTCCATCGCGTCTTTTATTGCTGTAACCAATCAGAACTTATCTAAATGTCAACACGTTGGCAACAAGCCCCCCATGGGCAACTAAGCAAGCTTTATTGCCCTTTATTGAGTAAATTGCATTCAATCGCCATTTTTGTCACGTGAAACCCATTTTTTGCAACCCTTCTCGTGGTCAGAAATTTGCGAAAAACATTTACTGGAGTGGACAATTAAAACAAGTCTACCTGTCTCTCGCCAAAAATTGCGCATTCAGTATTCGAATCCATGCATTCCTCCGTTTTTTCCTTTCTGAAACAGACACGCGTTTCCTCATAAGCATATGACGCAAGTACAGATACAGTTTAACGTCACGAGTAGGGCCTCAGTAATGGTCAGGTTGACATTCACCGAAGAACCGAGTAACTGATGAATGGGTTTTCAATTGCTTTTTTATTTAAAAGCAGCAAGTCAATACACAGCAGGCGCTTGATTGAGGGAATTTCTTCTGCAAAAAAAGCATCGAACTAAGGCTACGACTCTTTTGGATTGCTTTACATGCGAAACATCGGATTTTGGGTAAGGGTAGGAAGCTTGTATGTTGTTTCGGATCCAGAGTCGAGCTGCTTATCAGAAAAAACCGCAATTTGAGTTTCAGCTGCTTACAAGCGATTGACGGCAGAGTCGGTGTCTTCTTCGAAACCAATATAGCTACCTTGATTCAATAATTAAAGCCGTCACAAGAAACCTTTCCAATAGCTTTCAAGGTCGTTAATTGAAGGGATGAGGTTAATTAAAGGGATATGGTTAATTAAAGGAACATGGCAAGAAGAAGCGTGGTTTGGAAGGTCAATCGATTTAATTTTGAGAATTATAAAGCATTCTCCGGTCAATTTGTCCTTGCCGCAGATTAATTTCATTGATTTAGAAATACTATAAAACCCGGCGTGAAGACCCTCACTCACAAGGACTAGCGTTTTCCTGATTTGCGAGGCACTGCAACGACTGGTGAGTATGGCAAAGAGTGAATCCAGCACTGAACGACCTCTGCGCTTCACCTGCTTCACTGAATACATCATCTGCGAATTTTTCCTTCAAAGGGCAGTTCCACTTCTTCCTTCAGAGGATCGACAAGGAATCCAGCAGGAGGTAAGATTGATGATTCATTCATTGAAACATGGTAGCCGTTTGTAATTCTAATTTCAAAGAGAATGGATATAGCTTTTGGCTGTATCAGTATGCTTCGTGAATTTATGCAATTATATACTCTGAAACGGATGAAATCAGAAACATGAATTAATGTCTCGGGTGTGGGGCTGTAGACAGCGGAGGGCCACTACACTAGCTTATTGCCATGGATAATTCCAATTAACTGGCATGTTGCAACTGTGGTGGCTTGCTCGCGAGAATATACTTCTTCGTGTTGCACCATGCGTTATAAAGATTTGTGCAAGAAATAAATTATATTCACTCCTGTCTTTGAATCTCAAATTCCGGAACTAAAGCTTTCTTTTTTAGTAAGACAATATAATAGATTTTCATTCCTTGGTATGAAGTGAGTTTTTAAAGTAAATTATGTCGTATGAAAAATGGACTGTTCTCATCATTGGATCTCCAGAACTCCCACCCTTTCTGGCCTTTTGGCATTTAAGAAAAATGGCCTCAGAAATCAAATTGGTATCAGTATAAGTGCTGAACCTTGTGACTTATTGATGAATCAAGATTGATTTTCTAAGGGCCTGTTTATATGGGCAAAAACACCTCAGCTGCCAGACACGGGGCGGACAAGCGAAGTACATTTCAAGCACTGTTTATAGGGGATTTTCATGCCGGGTCTGAAAGGCGAGGTAGACGTCATTAATCGTCAACGCATCATTGATTTTCCTTTTTTATGAGGTCGATTTTACTTCACCTCTCCGGTAGTATTGCGTTTAAATGGAAAAACTTCACCTTACCAGAGTGAAACTTCACCTCCTGTGAGGCGAAGCTTCACCATACCAGTGGCGTGAAGTTTAATTTCCATCTAAACGCAAAATGAGATTTCAATGCTATCGATAGGAGGGTGAAATATCACTTGCCGTCCCCGAGTTTGGCAGATGAAGTAATTTTGCCCATATGGACAGGCCCTAAGAGATTGATTTCTTAAAGAGAAAACTGTACAACCTCCGGTTTCCAGATGGTTGGCAAATGCTATTCAAAAATCCTGAGAATATCGTGCATGTCATTAGCAGTGACACCGCAATTTCTTTTGATCTGTAAGGATATTCCGAAATGAATAAAAATGAGGTTCGGGCAGGTGTTCCAAGGAAATTCACCAACGCCTTTTCAGGTTCATTGTACTTGCTTAATTAAAGCGGTTTTAAAAATACCTTCAGCCTTGCTCTCAAGTTCCGAATACACACATTTTTAAAAGCAATTTCAGCTCGAGCTCAGTACTAACGATTGCTTAGTTAGAGGGCAGATTTGAGTACTCACAATTGCTTAGCTTTTTATACTTGAAGAGTTACTTCTTAGAATATTATTTCACAAGTTTTTGTACAAAAAATGTCGATGGTTTCTTGCATACAAGTGTGCCGGGGTACTAGTATCCAGTATAACCTACATCTCTATAGCTGCTGAACGATTTTCATTTCCAATTGGATCAGAACTAGAATTTTCAAATTACTTAGCGTTCCTCTATCCAGTACTTGAATTGCTTAAAGGGGAAGTTCGGTCAAAAAAAATATTCTCCAATTTTGCTGTAAATGTGTTCTAAAGTCGTTGTAGGATACAATTTTAACTCTTACCTTGCTCCCGGTAGAGGCGGGCTGGCATAGAAATCCCAGGGTTGCTACCTTCACAAAGGGCCCACCGTTTTTCGGGGTGCCACACCCTACAGGGTGACCACGGTAAAATAAGTGAGTGGAGAAGGCATTGAAATGGGGTGGTCTGGGGACAAAGCCCCGGGGAAAATTTTTAGGCCAGAACTTTGGCTTAGAACGCCAACGCATCTTCCAATTATTGCCATTAGTGATAAGGAAGTTTTGATAATTTTGCGACAGTTATTCTATACATCAAAGTGTTAGGAAAATTTTGAAAAAACGTCCTTTACTTTGGTTTAGAATACATCTCCCAGCATCTTGCTTGCCATTAGCGATAAGGAAATTTTGCTAATTTTGTGATACTTGTTCGATAAATCAGCGTGCTAGGAAAATTTCTATAAAAACGTCTTTACTTTGGCTTAGAATGCATCTCCCTGCATCATGCTTGCTATTAGTGATCAGGAATTTGTGGCAGCTATTCAGTATATCAGAGTGTGACGAAATTTTTGAAGAAACATCCTTTACTTTGGCTTAGAATGCATCTCCCAGCATCACACTCGCTATAGGCGATAAGGAAACTGTGCTAATTTTGTGATACTTATTCGATTAATGAGCGTGCCAGGAAAACTTTTTGAACAACGCCCTTTACTTTGGCTTAGAATGCATCTTCTAGCATCATGCTTGGCATTTAGCAATAAGGAAATTTTGCTAATTTGATACTTATTCGATAAATCAGGGTGCCGGAAAAAAACTTCCTTTTCTTTGGATTAGGAGGTCACATTTTTAGATCACATTGCCATCATTCGAATCAATGGAGCACTACAAAATGCCATTACGTAAGCCGGTTACCAAAATCTTGCCATTGCGTCATCTGCTTTTCAAGCTTTTCTCGGAAAAATTCTTCCCAACCTATACCCTACCATTTTCTCTTCTGTTTTAACGGAATCTCGAGGACCATCTTTGGGCCCATCAAGTCACCAATAGTTTCGTATGCACCCCCCCTTAGTCTTACAACGATTCTCACAATTCAATATCAGCCTACCCCCAAAATGGAAGTCTTGAAAATGTTGTGATAGTTTCATGAAGGAAAATTTTTAAAAATGCCAAAAATCACTTTCTAGCATTATAACAAACCGGACAAGCAATTGCAGGATTAAAAAATTTGCAAGATGGAGGGGAACCAGATACCTAAGCCTAGAATCCTAACCAATCCTGATCCCCATATCCGTATCTATATTAGGTTAACTGTCATTTTCTTGCTCACAGAAATTGTTAATTGCAAATCTCGATTTTTCTCAAGCAAGGGCCCGGATTCTACGAGACTGTAAGGGCCCGGGTTGCGTTCGCAACCTAGCATCCCTGCCAGTCCGCCACTGGCCGGTGTCGATAATCCACTAATATCCGTTGCGAAAAGTCGCATGATTTTAGGCCGCCATTCTCGAAAATCTGAGCAAGAATGTTGTTGCTGTTTTTGACGTCATCACGGTCAAAAGAAAAAATCATGGGGTGAAACGCGTACTGCGGACAACACTTCTTATGATAATTCTGAATCTTTCTTTGTTTTGTGACACAATATAATGCGTTAGAAATATATTTCATTACTAGAAATAGATTAAAAACAGCAATATAAATAGAAATTACTCAAACTTCAACACAAAATGGCTGAAAAAAGTTGTGAAAGTTCGAACGACTTTAAACAAATAAGGAGCGACGAAAAAAGACGAAGAATAATTAGAAGTTGATAATTACAGAGAATGTCAATTGGAAACCTCGAATTGTCCGTCGCAACAATGTATATGGGCAATGCATTTACCGCAGGATTCATTAACTGATGCCCCTTTATAATTAAAAACTTACAATAAAACATTTCATTTTTCAACAAAATATAATACAAAACAACTTTGATATAGGGTATCTAATGAAAATCAAGCAGAAAACTTTTCCAGTTCGAAAACAGGGAATGGTATAGGAATGTTTGTAATTAACCTACTCTATGGTCTCTAATAGATGGGGGGGAGGGGTGCTGGAATAGTAGGAGAGGTTGAAAAAATCCCAAAATAATTGATACGGAGGGGGGCTGGAATAAAAATCTCCTGGGTGGAAAATTTTCAGAAAATTGTTAAAATGGGAACCTCTGTGAGAGACAGAATGTAGCGACTATGAGACGTGAAATAACTTTACTGATTTAACTTGTAATTCTCAATCTCATAGATTTTTGTAGTGAAACTCTTGTTTTGCTTGTTACTCGTTACCAGAATAAATTAATACGAGGGCTGGAATAAGAACGTCCTGGGTGGAAAAGTTTCAGAAGATTAATAGACGAAGGGCACTTCTATAAGAGACTAGAGAGTATTTGTTACAAGTGGTCATTCAATCTCCCCTAAGATTGTTTAACGCCGTTTCATGGACTGGTCTTGTTAAGTAGACCAAACTGAAATTTCCCCACGATGATAGAACTGTATTGGCTTAGGCTAGAATCAAATCTCCCACAGTGGAGAATATGGGGCTAAACCAAAAATACATACACAAACCTTTTCAGAGAGCCAACTCCGGGATTCTATATAAAATAAAGGACATTGTTGACTTATAAGTTCTTTTCATAATGGTTGTGGTCAGGGGGGAGGCTCAATAATTACCCAACATCGTTTCCCTTTACTTTTGCCTAATGGTACTTTACTTTTACTCCTATTGTTTTTCTCAGTCCAGATCAAAACATTCTCATTTCTATGTATTTCTACTTAGGGGTATCTCTAAAAAATAGGATTGGTTTCCCCTCAAACTTTCTTATATATTAATGTAAGGCAATTAAATAATATAATAATGTAAACTGCTTCTCCTTTGAAGATATGTTTCTTCAATTTTGTTGGTTTCTTGGCAGCAAAGACTCTTGGTGTATGTCTCCATTGCTTCACATTTTTACCCCAAACACACCATTCATCATTACATATCCTTTCGTTCTCAAGCTCTTCTTCTTCATCACAATTCAGGGAGTCTTCGCTATCCAGGGAATCTTCGCTATAGATTTTCTTTTAATTTTCTTACTGGTTCCGTATCCAAAGGTTTCGAACGAATTTAATTAAGAACTTCTTAATATTCTTCATTGCCTCTTTCTTAGTCGCTACTAATTTGTTCAAATTCGTTCGAAGTTTCACTATTTTTTTCAGCCATTTTGTGTTGAAGTTTGAGTAATTTATATTGATATTGCAGTTTTTAATCTATTTCTAGTAATAAAATATATATTTAACACATTATATTGTGTCACAAAAACAAAGAAAGATTCAGAATTATCATAAGAAGTGTTGTCCGCAGTACGCGTTTCACCTTATGATTTTTTTCTTTTGACCGTGATGACGTCAAAAACAGCAACAACATTCTTGCTCAGATTTTCGAGAATGGCGGCCTAAAATCAGGCGACTTTTCGCAACGGATATTAGTGGATTATCGACTCCGGAAGCAAGGTAAGAGTTAAAATTGTATCCTACAACGACTTTAGAACACATTTACAGCGAAATTTGAGAATATTTTTTTTGACCGAACTTCCCCTTTAAGTTTTTGTCTGGTCGAGTACTGACTGGCTTGTGAAGCAGTTGCTCATAAAAAAATGCGTGTAGTCGTATTCCCTCGATTATCAATATTTCAGAAAATAGATCTTTCAAAATCATCAGTTTTACGTATCATATCATTTAACTTTGCAACAATTTAAAACTATAATTCTAATCATTCTAGTCCTCCGAACCAAAGATTGCTCGAGTCCTACTTGTCTTATCTCGTTAACCAAAGAAACTTACGTGCTTACAGCAATAATCTAGGGAAAAGTGAAGGTAACACTTAAAGCGGAAAAATTGACGAACACCTAAACTTTGTTGATTAAAAGAAAGAAAGGCCAGAAAAGGAAAGGAATTCACTAAGCTGAGAGAACGTAGAAGTTTGTCTGGTTCGATGAGGACAAAAGTTTCTTAGTCGAAGGAAAGAAGAGAAAAATCGAGCAAGGCGATGAGTAACAACACAAGTCTACCGTCGTCAACTACTTCCCCAACTCACCCTCCGAATAATTATGCGTCAGACAGAGTATCAACTGACGTCAAGATCGCAATGGGGGTTCTCATTTTTGTCGGCATCATCCCAGGAATTTTCGGCAATTTACTGGTCATAGTCGCAATAATTGGCACAACATTACGTCGAAGCGTGGTCAATTTATTGGTGCTAAGCCTCGCCGTCACCGATGTTTTGATATCCGCGTTCCCCTTGCCGATGCTGGGTGTGTATTTCGTATTCTATTGGCCTGAGTGGATGATTGGGCATGGATGGTGTCCCACTACGATGTTTGTCACAAATGTTTGCGCGATAGTATCGATCTTGACGCTTATCAGTATCGCTATTGATCGATATTACGCCGTTCAGCATAACACGTTCCTGCTGAGCCGTGGCAGGTGCAAGATTCTTATGGTGGTTTACTGGATTGTCGGCGCAATGATAGCGGCAGCCAACCTGATGAGAGGGGGGATCTTTCAAGAGAAATTACAACATGGCACGTATTCAGTTTGCCACAGAATCACAGGCAGGACGGTGGAAGATCCGTCGATAAAACTCTCTCTAATTATCAAGTTATCACTTGGCCTTCCTATCAGCATCGGCCTTATCATCATATACATCCTTTTGTCTTACTCCGTGTGGAAACAACGAGCTGCCCCCACAGCCGAAGATTTCAGATCAGAAAGTGTAAAAAGGCAGCGAAGTAACAAAAACAAAGCGGTCAAGATGATGTTTGCCATAGTGGTTGCCTTTGCCCTGTGCTGGATACCCTACTACGTCGTCACGTTCATTCGCATTGCAAATCTCTCATCAGACCCGAATATCGACCCAGGCTACGTCCTGTTCTGTTACCTGCTGGCAATGATGAATTCCACAGTTAACCCCATATTGTATGCCCTTTTAAGCCGCAAATTTCGGAAGGTTTTTAAGAGCATTCTAACTGGAACCAATCACACTAAACCACATATACCAACTAACAATAGATCAAACCAACAATAATTAACACTAAAATTGTAGGAGATCAACTATTCCACTTGGACGCAGAGAAAGACAGATTCAAATTTTTTGCACTTTTGAATTGAGAAGAAGGCTGATGTCAACTGGGCTCAAGAGTTCTACTAAAATGTGGAATGTATCACAAAATAGAGCCTTGCCGCTCACACTAGCAAGGCAAGGAAATGTATTGGACAAAATATTTAATTTGATTTGTTTAATGGGGAGAAAATCTTCTTCTTAAGGAAGTGTGAACATCGTTCCGTTCTGCTTGTAAAACAAATTACATTTCTTGATGTAACTTTGCACTGTATTCTTTTGTTAGTAGGGACATGTACCAACCTCTACAAGTTCATATAACATATACAGAAATACATTAGGCAGAGTAATCGTTTTTGCTTCCAGTCTAGGATTAGGTGATGATTAGGTTCGTCGATTGACTGGGTTGCTGCGGTAAATCGATTGGTTGAGGCTCAGACTCAGAGGCCGCGGGTTGGGCTTCTGCCCAGATAATTTTCATTGACACAAAGCATTTCGAACATCAATATTTCTATGTTAAAATAAACCCTGTTATTAACACGGAAAACACTCGAAATCAAGAAAAGACTGTAACCACAGAAGAACAATGCTTGTTTTCAAATAAAATGCTGAAAAGATTTTTACATGTTAAGACTTTTATAAAAAATCACGTACTAGATAGAGAGCAGTTTTAATTCAGATGAAAATGTACAAAAAAACCGGCCATAACAACATAGCATCAACACTTTTACCATGAATATTACCAAGCTATTTCATATCTTCGTTCATTGCTTTTAACAATAGCTGGTAATTGAATAATACAATCAAGGCCCTTAACTTATGTGCCCCTTTGTTTTCTCTGCTACCCCTCTGCTATTCAAATCAAAATCAAAGTCGTTAAGCGGCCAAGTTTTTACAAGTAGGCTTCTATGAATTCAACAAGCTTGTTTCTTTTAATATACGTGCGGATACACGCATGAGGTCAATGATGGCTGCAAAAATTGCATGCACTAAATCTTACTTTTTTATTTGAATTTTCGGAGGCAATTTCAATGACTAAATTTCAATTTTGAAATATACATGATGGTAAATCTGGTGTAAGGTGTTCCTCTTTCTGAGGTCTAATATTTTCAAAAACCTTGCCAAAAAATCCCATTTACTCTGTCACTGATACCAACCATCGATTCTAAATCCACGATTTCTAACAATGATACATTTGAGTAGAAATCACAGACTTCCTGGCTAAAGTTCACATGACTCTGATGATTCCAACATGAAGATCTTCAGTAGTTATTATGCTTCCCTGTGTTTCTATTCATATAGGTCTCCCTATGTTTTTATCCATATTCCTGCTCATAATGTGTTTCCTATGTTTCTCATTTTCATTGATAACCTAAATTTCTGTGTGAAACTATTAAAAAAAGGATTTAGCTCTAATCTAAATAAAACAGGTTTAGCATGTTCAAGTGACAAGTAAGGAAAGGGACACGCATCTATATCTTCTTCTCTTTGTCCCTGGCAACTCTTGTGAGTAGAAATGAACCAACAAACCTAGAGCAATTCTGCCTTTCTTCATTACAGCCTAGTTTAAGGCATGGTGATTCTCAAAAATAGACTAACGACAATTTGATTAGACAACAAATAGCTTTATGAGATGGGTTGAAATTCTTCTTCCCATTTGGTGACACAATATCCCTTAAAATCTCCAATGCAAGCTATAGTTGCCGCCACCTAAACTTTTTTTCAAATTGTCCAACTTCCATTTTGATCCGAATAATTGAATAACATGCAAGTACAAGTAATACTTTGACCTTAAGAGAGATGCTGCTATGATGGGTGATGGGAGGGAAAAGTGACAGGAAACACAGTGGCAGAAAAAAGCACAAACGGCCTTGAGAAGAAGTTAAGTAGGTGATCCATCCATGGCCCCCCTTGCTGCTGTTTGGAGGGTGTCTCCTTTATAATTCAATAAACAAGGAAGGCAACTCATTACCTACCTCAGTTGACAGAGGAAGGCATTAAGGAGGAACAAGGTAATTACCTGTCTCAAATTGCCAGATGTGAGAATCAAGCGAAAGAGAATTATGGGGAGATCATGGTCAAAATATTAAGCTAAAAAAGGGGCACATCTAGTAAAGGAATCCTGCTGAAATCACGTAAGTAATAAGAAAACTTGGCTTGAAAACATAACCTGCGACATGTGAAGAAGTGTTAAGGGCAGTGCGGCATTCACCACTTTCATGATACTGCAATTTTGGTGACACCGTTAGACATTTCTTCACCAATGGCCTCTGATTCATCATCCATTTCTTCAAGCTGGACAGAGCTGTTTTGTCCATCAGGGCTTTCCTCATCTTTGTCTGTAGATTCTGCAGCTTTTGCTGCAAAAATGAATCATTTCACTAGTATGGTATTAATGAATATACCAAATATCAATAACATACAAAAGTGCAAAAATAATTCAATGGGTTGATAGGTGATGAAAACAAGATAAATTTTCTTTAAATATCTTTGTATTGCAGAGGTACATTTGGGGATTTTAAGTCCAAGTCCCCAATATTGTCAAAGCTTAATCAAATAATCACTATTCAAGCTGCTCTGCCATGAATTCTAGAAATTTCATACACCATAAACCCTCCCACACCTCTGTTCCAGATTGATGGGGACAACTAGCAAAAACATTGTGTCATCTTGTCGAAATATAGAGAGTGATCAACGGCCACCATTG
The DNA here is from genome assembly GCA_963924455.1 of Pelagia noctiluca. Classification (NCBI taxonomy): domain Eukaryota; kingdom Metazoa; phylum Cnidaria; class Scyphozoa; order Semaeostomeae; family Pelagiidae; genus Pelagia; species Pelagia noctiluca. The sequence goes on along the minus strand of OZ004315.1, from coordinate 5,319,183 downwards.
AAAAAAACAATGAATGGGAGGCCAGAAATCTTTTTCCAACAGAGGAGCTAATATCTGAAATAGCCTCTCAGCTGACTCAAAGCTGGCATTTTCTCTCAAGTTTTTTCAAAAAGACTTTGAAAAGATATTTTAGTTTTTGATTAATTAAAAATTAGATGCATTATTATTGATTATAGTTGTAAAAAAAATTGTAATTTAGTCAATTTGAGTATTGTTTTAAGGGAGAGCCTCTTGTAAAAAAAAGGATGTATTGAGTGTGCAGCCCTCCCAGTAGAAAATTATGTTAAATGAAAATGAAATATTGCCAACCAATGTTATCTGTTTTTTTTATCTTCTCTCTTGAAACAGAACCAAGAGTTTGGCGCGTGAATAAAAGCACATGCTCACACCATCAATTAAAATGTAAATAATTTTGGAAGAATCACATTGGGTCATTCTTTTTGAAATCATCAGATTTATTATTTTGTATCCCAGTCCCTCAGATTTAGCTGATTTTCAAAATATGTGTTGACACCATTGAGAACATAGCACATACAAAATTTCAGCTTCCTATCCCAACCTGTCTTCCGTTGGCAGCCCATCAAATATTTCAGGATTTTAGGACATGGTCCGCCCAAATTTTGGCTTCGCAAAAGTCAACCAACTTGAAATCAGCATAAAATCCATATGCTACGTCACATTGGCTTGAAACTTGGTGCACTATACCTTTAGGCTATGGAGAATCTGAACAATGCACTCAAAATGATATGACATCGCAGGGTATACCTGCTTTCAGGCAATGAAATGTCTACATGGTTTCAAAAACTTCACCTTTATGTCAAAAATGTCTCCGACCAGATAAAGAGGCTCACCATATGCCATGTGAAAGACCTTGCTTTAAAGGACTCAAAAACACGATGGAGCCCAATTGCCTCTCTAGGAGACAAAAATATGACCTTTGGAAAAATATTTGAAATCAGCTGATGAACATGAAGATATGGAAGAGATGTCAGACAGAGCCCCTGAGCTCAACAGCAATGGACCTTGATAGTCGAATCAGAGATTCCCAAAGATAAATCAAGATCGTGCAGCATGAAAGTTTACAGGCTCTTATAGTTTCCCTTATCAAAACTCACACCATCCCAAAACATTGAAGATTGTCCTATGCCAGCGAGAAGCTTGATATAAGTATCAGCTCTTTTAAGGAGACTTTCACAACAGCTATAGGCGTCAGTGAAAGTGATATTCCCACCGAATAAAGCATTCTAACAAAAGAAACTGTCTTTGAGCTCAGAAAGAAAGCCAAAGATCTGGACAAATTAACAGAGTGGAGGAAAGCAAAATTAAGCATTGAAACCATCAATCAAAGAGAAAAATTCCAGATTATAACACAACCCCCGGAATCTTGGACTATTGCATTTGCCTGTAATTATTTTGGGGTTTCAGAGTACGCAGTCAGACAAGCTTGTGAATCAAAGACCACTTGCAGCATCCTTGCTATGCCCAACAAGAAGGAATGGAATCATCTAGAAGAAAGAACTGTTCAACAGGTTGTTGCTTTTTTTGAATATGATTGAAACTCTATAGACTTATGACTTAGAAAAGGTGTTACATCAGCGTCAAGGGAAAGGTACACAGACAAAAAAGGCTAATTTTGTGCAACCTTAAGGAATTGTATGCCTTGTTTAAAGAAGAAAACAAAGGTATCAAGACTTCTTTTCGGAATTTCGGGCTCTTCCTCCCAAATGGCGTTTTTCTGTTGGTGGGAGTGGCACACATTCCGTCTCGTTTGAACTATTCACCAAAACGCTGTTCTCTCGGTTGAGGCTGCAAAGACCGGTCTCACGTACAAAGAAATGATCTCTATGATAGTATGTGACCGTGAGAACAATGAGTGCATGCTGATGTGATAAGTGCCCAGGAACAGACCCTCTGAGATCCTACCTGGAAGACATCTTCAGTGACCAAGAAGAAGTTTCGTACCAACAATGGTAAAGCACTGATAGATCAAAGCTTGTTACACAAAGTACAAGCACTGATGAATTTATTGATTTTCTTATTGAATCTATAGATGCTTTCCGCCTCATTCCCATATTACTAAATGTCAGGCAAAATATTTGAAAACAAGAAAGGAAGAACTTCCTACAGATTCTGTAAAAATTCTCGGAGACTTTGCTGAAAACTACACCTTTGTTGTGCAGGACGAGATTCAATCATTGCATTGGCACAAGCCATACTGTACAATACACCCAATAGTGATTTATCATAAAGGGAAGATGGGGAACTATTACAGAAGTCTTCCTGCTTTATATCTGATTATCTGGAACATTATACTGCATTTGTGTATGGAATTCAAACGGAGCTTGTTAAATTTCTAAAAGCACAAATGCCTAAGTGACAACAATATAATATTTTTCAGATGGGTGTGCGGCCCAATACATGAACTACAAAAACACTTTGAATTTGTGCTGCCATAAAGCAGATTTTTCCATCAATGCCAATTGGACATTTTTGCAACCAGTCATGGCAAATTACCCTGTGATGGCAAATTGCCCTGTGATGTCAGTTAAAAATTGACAGCTCGTGAAAGCTTGCAAAAGCCATATTCTGATCAAATTTAGACTGTACGATCTATGGCATCATTTTGCCAGCAGAATATGATTGCTATTGAATTCATCAATACCACAAAAGAAAGAATGGCAGATGTACGCTCTGAATTGAAGGAGAGGTCTGCCAAAGGAAACACCATCTCTGGTACCAGGAGGTATCACCATTTGAGCTAGTGACAGCAAGCACAGTAGCATACAGGCGTACTGCAGAAGATGAGGAAATTCAGGGAACATTCAACATCACTAGGGAGGTGAATAATGTTGAACTCAATCTAGATCAACTTAAGTTGAATGATTACATAGCTTGCAGATACAGAGGGCAGTGGTGGATTGGGCTTTTTGAGGAGCTAGATAGGCTGGAGTTGTAGGTAGGATAACCAAGTAAATTTTTTGTATCCACATGGACAATCCCGAAGTTTCCATTGGCCAACTACACATGACATCTGTTGGGTTTCTGTGACTGAAATAATTTGCCTAATTGAAGCACCATGAACTTCTACGGGGCAAACATACAACATTTCAGAAGCAAAACTATTGAATATAAACGAACAATTTAAGAACATAAGGGTGCTTGACTCTAGGTTCATGATAGAACAACCCTGTTAGTATTCCAGTATCTCTATTTGCGAGTTATTAAATTTGACGAAATTGTTATTTTACAAAAGGTTGTAATTTTGTTTCCTAGAGAGACAATTGCGTTCCAGGGTGTTTTTGAGTACTTTAAAACAATGTCTTTCACATGGCATATAGTTAGTCTCTGTATCTGGTTGGGGAAATTAATTATTTTTGACATAAAGATGAGCACGCGCAAAACTTTTTGAAACCATGTTCACATTTAGTTGCCTGAAAGCAGGTATACCCTGCAATTTCATAGCATTTAAGTGTGATTTTCAAACTCTCCATAGCCTTAAGGTATAGTATACCAGGTTTCAAGCCAATGTGATGTATTATATGGGTTTTATGCTGATTTCAAGTTGGTTGACTTTTGCAAAGCCAAAATTAGGGTGGGCCATGTCCTAATATCCCGAAATATTTTATGAGCCGCCAACAAAGAATGGGTTGAGATAGGAAGCTGAAAATTTGTATGATGTCCTATGTTCTCAATAGTGTCAACACATATTGTGAAAATCAGCTAAATCTGAGCGTGTGGGTTACATGCTCCATTTGAATTGACTTTACAAGATTTGATTAAGGTCATTGAATCACCAACCTCAGGCGTAAGAGAGGGGGGGAAGCCCTTGTCTCAGAAGGCCAGGTCTGCTTCTATAGTTAAGTTGAATCAAGGTGCTAACTTTTCGCTGTAGAAATAAAATGCATCCATGGTACGAAATGGGCCCAAAATGCTCAATTTCATCATATTTAAAGAGTTTAGTAATCTTATAAATCATACAACAATGCCCTTTGTTTCTGAAGTATCTTGAGACTTATGGAGTAGCCCTTGTACTAAACTAGAGTTAGAGCTCATTTCTACAGTGCTACGTACCATTTGTCCAAATCAATCTATCTTCGTAGAACTTAATGACCATCTGTGGTATCTTTAAGTTTACAACTCTTGCAGGAACCAATTCTGCCTCGTTCGTGTCAGCCCTTTAAAAAAATTAAAAAGATAGGATAAATAAGTAAAATAAACTTCCAATCACTTGACTAGCTGCATGGCTGCGGATTGAGGACAAGGTTGAAAGAAGTATTACATGTTCTAAAACTTGAACTTTCATCTTTAACATATGGGGCTTTGGTTCTTTGAGATCACACATTTTCTCCAGGTAGCAGCCAGTAGCAGACACCCTACCCACTAGGTCACCAAGGAGAACCTATAGACCAGTCTTGTTATAGATTTTGTTATCATAAAATGAATACAAAATTAAACAAACCAGCTTATAAGAAAATGAAGTTCTCCTCCTGCTGTATCAGTTGCTCCAAGGATACTTTGCACTTCATAGCCTTTATCGAAACCAGTGGATATGGGTACTTTTGACTTTTTCTTCTTCTTTGGGCTAGAAAAATACAAAATATCAGCTACTCTAAATTGATGATTCAGCACCATTTGAGTGTTTGCTTCATGCTTGATATCTCAAACCGAAAATTGCAAAAATTTAAGTCTTGGAACAACAATTCTTGAAAAATGTGCAGTTTGCAATTAGTCAAGTTTTTTTATATGACTAATTGATTAAAAAAAATTTACTTTACCATTTGGGGAGCTTGCAAACAGTGGGGGGGGCAAGCCTATTTATTCAGGTTTAGATATGGAACTGCAGCTTGTGTCTTTTTAAGTAAATATTCTAAAACAAATAACCTAGGTAAGTTTTTCCAACCTTTGAGGGATGAACAGCTGAATTGGCTGATGATTTTCTATGATTTTGACAATTCATGGAGTTGAACCTATGAATGAACTTCAAAGCTGATTCTGCTAGTGCTAGGAGACACTAGGCTGAACATCGGGCCTTTGTTCATGAGAACCAGAGTTTATCTTCAAAAAATGACTAAAGTATTGACTCAAGATCTTATACAGTGGAACCTTGCCTTAATGCCACTTTGTTATTATGGCTAGGTTTTTTCATCAAAAACGTAGAAAATCTCATGAAAAAGAATTGTTTAATGTAACCACCCGTTAAGTGTGGCTAGTTTTTCTGGTCCGTTGCATTGGTGGTTATATTGATAGGATTCCACTGTACTGTTGGTTATCAACATTTTGTTGCTTGAAATGAAACTTTCTTGTTGAAAAATCAACAAAAGCCACTAGTCTTTCAAATTTTTTCTATATCACATCTGTGTCGAAAGTTAATTGAAAGATTTTGAACTTTTTCAATTTGCCAATATTTCTTTATGCAAACATTAGTCCCTCAAAGTGGATTTTCATATTTTCTGGGCTTCCATTTTAGAAAAGCAAACTTGCTAGGGGGACTCGACTATCAACTCGATATTATATACTATTAACCTAAAAGACAAATATAATGCTTTTTAAGTTGAAACTCACACATCATCAGATTTTGATGATTTTCTTTTTGATTCTTTAGTTTCTTTGCTACGATCATCAGATTTCTTTTCTTTGTCCTTCTTTTCTTTTTTGGGTTTCTCTTCAGAAACCTTTTCCTTCTCGACAGGTTTAGCTTCTGCAACTTTCTCTATTTCAGGTTCAAATCTGTTTTCCTCTGTTTCAGGTACTTGTTGGTCATTTTTTTCCTCATCATTCTTGTCTTCCTCCATTTTTTCTTCTTCACAACCTTCTCCAAGATTCCGATTGAACTCGGCCAAAAGTTCTGTACAGTTTAGGTTTGCTTCAGGTTCCCAAGTGTTATCAAGAGAAGAAAACCCTTTCCATTTCAGAAAATATTCAACCACACCATTGTTTAATCTTTTGTCCAATATCTTTTCGACAAAGTATTCTTCAACTTCCTCTTCACTTTGGTCCTTTCTTGAACGTTTCTTACCCATTGTTCTATTCAAAAACAGCAATTGTTTATTGAAAATAATTATAAATCAAAGGCAAAATTAAGGGATAGATGGTTATAGGTTTAGAATGGGTGGTTCTATCCAGTGGGCCCCTTGTCTTTAAAGCAATAACATGAAATTGAAAAGATTATATTCATCTACCAGCCCAATGCAATTCTGAAGAATAAATATTTACTGTTACAAATTTATGTTTTTCCCTAGTATTTTTGCTAAAATGACAATGACCAAGTGGCTAGATCACTCAATTCTTGTTCACGGGGTTGTAGGCTCAAACCAATCATCAGACCTTTCTTATCAAGAATGCAGAGAAAATTTGCAAGCTTTTTGTTACTCCTTACAATAACGCGAAAGGAAGACATGACTAGGTCTAGTCACATTGAGGGACAAAGGCCACACTATCAGTCTACCATTTAGTGGACCCTTATTGTTTTGAGCATGACTGTATGAATATTTAGGCATATTTGCATATCAAAAATTGTACCCCAAGCTTGATTCTATTTCAATTATTGAAGAACGGTACTTCTAATGAAGGCAAAATTACAATGCTGAATAGAAAAGGATGGTTTTTGAAACACAATAAATTACATTAATGGACCTGTCCCAAGCTCCAGGAGAAATGAGAAAAAATTGAAAGAATAATACGGCCATTATGGTACAGGGTAAGGCCTTTTTGTGCGTAGACACTGTTCATGAAATGACTGCTTATTTCTAGGTTAAAAAGGAACATCCACTGTTTATGTTAGTGGATAAACAATCAAAAACAAATTTACAAAAATCATAATTGGTTTTGCTGCGTATTTCCCCACGGAGAACAGACTGGAAAATTTGTAAAACACTTCTACCAAAGGTGGCAAAATTGGAGGAAAAATCAAGGTGCTATCATTGTCAAATTAATATAGAAGGAGGGTAGCCACATGTTTTGGGGCCAAAAAGTGAAAAAAGGAGAGCATAAGCTGCCTTGCACAAAAAGTTATGGCTGTAATAGTAACTGGCTAAAGTTTATTCAGTATCAATAATTCAATATTGTGTCAGGACAGGTTTAGAAAAATGAGCTAAATCAGTTTCAGTATCCTAAAACATTTTCATATTTTGCCCTTTTTACTTAAAATCTTGATTAATTTTGCAAAGCTGCCTGCCCAATTTCATAGGTTTTCTCTAGTTTTAGATGGTATTTTATCAATAAGAATGTTATGAAATAGCTTTATTTTGAAGTATATTTCTTATTGCATAATTATAATTAAAAACTAAAAAGTTCAAAATTCCTTCCAAATTGAAATTTTTGACTCATTTATCCCGTCCCTATTTTAGGTTTTGAATTTATTGAGGGCATTGAAAATGCTGGGCTGAAATGAATTAAAGATGTTATAACCTCTTTTAATCATTTTGTAAAAAAAGCCAAGGTCCATTGCTTTTATTTCATTCAGAAAATATTACCCCTTTTTCATGCAAAGTAGTCTTAAATTGCTTTATACATCTGGGACTATAGTGAAGTTCAAGACAAGTGCAGATTAATAGCCATGCAAGCAACTTAATGGTGCCACAAATTTCCTTTCTGACAGCCGGGGTTTAATTTCCATTCCTTCCTCTATCAGAATCTATACTTTGCTTCTATCTATTAACAATAATTTCTGCAACACCGTCTTGCTCTTGTTTGTGGCTTACTTTCTTCCAAATTGTATTTTTTCTCTCAGGGCAGGGGGGCAGGGGATCAGGAACAAACTTAGGAGAATGGGGTTCAAACTCAACAAAGTTCCTTCTTGCAACTTGTATCTTATGATTCAATTGATTGTATAAATTTCGATCCCCTCCCTAATTGTTAATTGTATCTATGATAACTCGAGTGCACTCAGAGTCAGACATGCTGTGTTCATATCATCATATGCTATTATATTTCTAGGCCTTCGCGCATGGTTCGGTCCAACGTAATCAAAGAATGGCCTAAAAGAAAGCTCCCGGGAATCCTGAAAGTAAAACTGAAAAACGCATTTATTAGGTCATATGTAGAATTAAGTATAACTGTTAGACTATTAAGTGATACAGAAGAATGAATCTCTCATACTTACTCGATTTGTAGTAGTTTGGAAATAGGACTTTTCTTTCTAAAGGTTACGGAGAAAGGACCTCATCAGCTTAGCGTTCACTTCACTACACACCACTACAGACACATGCGAATGGCGGCAAAGTATGCAACCGCTGACCAAGTTGGGTCTGTTTGGGGGAGGCTGGGCGCGCCTCCGCGTGCGCATTCTCTCATATCACCGCCACAGGGCTTGGACCTATGGTCCAGTTTTGTAGGACCACGCCCATAGCCTGATTGACCCCGTCTACAAGGTGCGTATCGCTTTTCACTGATGACAGTAACACTGATAGAGAAACAAAATTTATGCATGTCAGCCTGCAATCCTGTGCAAAAGTAAATGTGATGCCAGTATGCTATTTTTAAATGTATCTCTCCTTTTCGTCCCGGGGCAATTTTTAGGTTGCTTTACGTGGTTTTTGAACCCAACATTGTCCCAGGGGTTTAGGGAGGGGAAGACACAAGGAATGATAGAAAATTCTTATGTTTTCTTTGAAAATTCCGATATTTGGCCAGGATTGTAGAAAGAAACACTGCCTCCCCCACTTTTTTCCAAATCATGTCAGATTTTAGGGTCGTATTATTGAAAATTCTTTATGTAAAGGCTTGATTGAATTTTATTGAATTTCCTCGCCATTAATTGGTAACATGGAACGAAATTGGGTTTCTGATGATGTGCTTTTTTATAAGATAACTGGTATACCCTAACCAAACAAGTGAAGGAAACGCACTGCAAGGGAAAGTAGTCGTTTTACCTCAAACTCAATCTCTCCAACCCCGACCGTTTTATCATTGACGTTGTTTCTCAACAAAATAATTCACAAGACACGTTCTAGCACAAGAAATATATTCTCAAAAATGGGCTTCAACAACTCTGATATGCTGGTAATACCACTCGTAAGGGGGTATCACCTGTGTGGGTTCGTGAAGGGGTTACGAATATAAAATGAATTGTTACAAACTTACGACCTTAAAATCTTTTAAGAAATCAGACACGAAGAAACGGATTTTCTTGATCAACACTCTTTATCAACAACTACGATTAATTCCAGTTATAAACTTAACTAAAAATTCAATTGTCCACGGAGCAGTTTGGCTCAAAGCAGTTTGGCTTTCTTAAAAACGTATCGTTATATACAGAGCAGTTCGGCTCTTTTACTTATCAATAAAAAGAGCAGTTCGGCTCTCTTATAAACTTACCTATACGCAAACAGTTCGGCTAGAAACTTATCTAACACGAAAACTCTAAAAACTCTAAAAACCAAGAGAACAGGGGTGGGAAAACCAATAAATACAATAACCTATCGAAAGTGATGGAAGTGATAGGGAAAACTGCAGGTAACTAATCAAATTGGACCAATTTCAAAGCGTGTAAAACTCACGATAAAACCAACGAGATGCCTGTGTGACCTAGCCAGTAATAATTCTACAGGCTCCTACTCTTGATTCCTAAGGTGTTCGTATGTGAATAAACCAGAACTAACGCAACTAATAAATTGTCAAGCGTTTACAGTCACATGCGCAGTCATTGTGTTTGTGAAGGCACATGGGTACCTATCATAACATGCCTCTACCAGGTCTTGAAACCAGAGCCTTAGCCGTCAAAGGCGAGCACGCCGGTCCTAAATTAGGATAGCGGTTATGAAGAAGTATCTAGTACTAATTACTAATCAACCTCTCTACTGTAGATAAGTCTGAAGTTAAACCAGGACCATAAGGCTACTATCCTGATTTAGGAGAGCGGTTAGCGCACTCGTCTTCAGTCCCGGGTTTGTGGCCTAGTGGAGGCATATCAAAATTATAGTAGCCCAGTCAATTCTAACAACAGATACTCAACCCAATCTACTTGGATCAGTGCCTAAACGCTACAGCAAAGGCTCGAAGAAATATGTCAGAATATGAAGAAATGAGTTGATTGATATAATTGTATTGCATCTAAAACGTCCATTCTATTGCATGCACATTACCTTGAATGAAATACAATAACTATCATATAGCTAGTCCATCACCAATATTAAGTTCATAGTTTGGTGCTAAACTATGGAATCTGAAAAAACTATGGTATTTTGCCAAGCAGAAAAATCGTAAACAAATCGAAAAATGATGGAGCAGTACTTAAGAAATTCCACGCACACAGCATAACTTTTGTGCGGTATTGTGAGAGTTGTGCAATAGTGTAGAAAGAGGGATGTTCAGTAGAGTGGAGGGATACAACGAGTAGGGCTAGGGATCTCTATGCTACTGAAGATCCCTCCCTCTAAACTACTGCACAAGTCCCACACAACTGCACACACATTATGGTGTGGATAAGTACTGCTCCGATGACAGTGAGAAGAAAAGCTTAATCGGTTACCATTTTTTGATGTGTTTCCGATTTTCCTCGCCATCCGATAAAAAACTTTCAAAATTTTGGCAACATTTCAAAACTTTGGTTAAGTTCAAGGACGAACAACATATGTTATGGGCTTGGATCGTACTTTCACCCCCGGAAAGAAATGTTAAGTCCCTCTCCCTACTATCTCTTGTCCAGTAATCAACCGTTAAGAAATCAAGTTCTCTTCAAACACATTTTCATCATTTGGTTGATCCCCATCTGTCTCACTATCAACTAAAGGTTGAGAAACAACTCTTCCATATAAAGTCTGAGATATCCTGCCACGGTTCCCATAAGCAACCTCGTTGCCAATATGGTTCTCACCATCACCAGACTGCGGACAAGAATGCGAAGCTTCTCTTCTTGCTGATGGCGCATTGTTAATTGCAGTGCTGTCAGTGCTTATAGGTAGCTCCCTCGCTAGTTTTGACTGGAGGATGACATTATCAGTGAGTTTTGGAAGATCATACGTAAAAGGACTATAGGCCCCGTCATTGCAGCTAGACCGAATCTCAGGAGATGATGCACATGTGTATCTAGACAGCATATTCTGGCTATGCTGTGGGTCAAACAAAACGCCTGGTGAAAGACTCTCTAGGGAATAATATCCAATGCGAGATTGTCTTCGATAGACAGTTTTTGATTTGTCTAAGGACGTGAAAGAGAGGCTGTAGGTGCCATCGTTACTCGACCAATTGCTATAGCTCTGGGGTTCATAAGGATGCCGAAGGTTCTGGAACGATAGTTGAAATATCATGTCACTCAGATCGTTATTACAAGAAACCCTTTTCTTAGCTTCGTGCAATTTTTGCCTCATTTTTCTAAGCTTTGCAAGAACATCTCCATTGCTAATTTCTTCAACTTCAAAATTTGCAAATCTGGTCAAATTGTTCGTTGGAAGTTTGATTTTCATATTTTTGATTTGTTGCTTCGAATTCATATCTGCGCTGGGAACATTTCTTTCGAAGTTTGCTTCAGCTCGACTTGAAGTTTGAAAATTCTCATTTTGATCTTCTGTCTTTAGTTCATTTTTGCAAGCAGAGTCACTTTTATATGACTGGATATCGTTCGAGTAGCCTTCCTCTAGACTGAGCTGGTTCCCGAACTCAGGAAATTTCTCCAGGCCCTTTCTGTCAAAGGGAGTCTCGTCTCGCTGCCTGGACAACCAATGTAAATGGGTCATGAGTTGCTTCTTCTCACTGGTTAAAGACAAAACTTCTTCTTCGAGTTTACAAATCCGTTCTTTTTCCGCACGCTGTAAAAATGTCGACCTGTCCGGGATTCTGGAAGCCGTTGACCTCTGGAAAATGTAAAAAACAAATTACTGGCATGCTTCCCTAAATTGTAAGAAAGGGTATTTTTATCAATACTAGACGGGATTCGTGGAAGGCCATTGGATGTTTTACATCTGACTACATGTTTGATAAATGATGCTCTAAAAAACAGATGTCTCCTTAATGTCATCATTGCGTTGCTTAGCTCGTTCGAAACAGGAAGATATCGTTATTTTGAAGCAACTTTCCTACCAATCCTTTTTTGCTTTAAGCTAAGAAACTGTAAATGAAATGAATGCATATCATGTTCCAGAATTTTTATCAGAGCCCTATCGGAATGTTACATTTGACATATTCATGATGAAACCAATATTGTTATTTCAATTTCGATGGCAATTCATAACTTTAATTTTCAAGGTGAACAATTGCCACCATCGTTTCATTCAAAGCGTAAAGGTAGCAAAACAAACACTACAACCAACTGAAAATAAGAAGCCAAGGAGAGAAGGAGATGAGGACAACGAATTTAGTGAAATTAGTGATGAAGTAGATACTGGAGCTGAATGCATTGCTTTGATACCAACCAGGAGCTATATATTAATACTAGCAGCTAGGAAAGTAAAGAAGACGATTGATTAGATTCCTTAACTTGTGTTCGGTGATGTTTTTTGTTTGTTTGTTTGATTTATATATGGTTAATACAATCGAGTAATATAAATCACGACTAAATGTTGTTTTGCCAAGAAGGGCTACGTTGTAAAAAACATGAATCAATGTTAAACACCATCTATCATATCTGCTTTCAGTGTTCTAGTACATTTTAAAAACGAAATAATGAAGAAATTAAAAAAATGTTGTGACGTCACAGAACATACTGTTTGCACGGCTGTACTTGAAGTTATAATGGATTTATTGCAATTTTTGCCTTTTTTGATTATGCCATAAATCACGTGACAACTAGGCAAAATATTTTTGGTCTCATCTTGGATTCTGAATCTCCATGCTCGAAAGTCCAGGAAACCACTGAGATCATCTCGGTTAGGCTTGAAATGAGATTTTTACAGCCATTGCACTTCCTATAATGCAATCAGTCGAAGCACCTGGACTGGAGAGGGATAGTAAACAAACTGAGAATTGGATGACGTCATTCCCCTAAAACAGCATTCTTCCTAAAAGCGTTGTTTTATCATACTATTCGTTTAGATTTGGCAAGTTCATATAGCAACTTCAACGAGTTAATCATTTTTTGCACACGCTTTCTTTTATAAGGAACCTAGCTCAGGGCCTTGAGTTCCTTATATTGAGACCTCTTAGTTCGTAGTTTTAAAAGTTCCTTAATAGTTCCTTAATTTTAAATGCTCATTTAGTGGATAGGAATAAGTACCGACGCAAGAAAATCATTAAAATTCAACATTTTGCAATAAACTCTGATGATAAAACATGTTACAACACAAAGAAGCTTAGGCCAGGCCTGTATAATGTAAAAGTTAATGGGAGTCATTAAAGAAGTTGCATATCTACACTATTGATTATAATATCATAATTATAAAGCTCCTTAGTTATTGGACGTCTAGTAGTAGAAGTTCCTTAAGTTTTTCGACCTTCTACATGTAGGAATGTCAGATTCAGAAATTCAGAAACCGTAGGAAATCATCGTGTTTGTTTCGGAAATCGCGTGTATCTCCTAACATAAAAGCATGTTTGTCACGCCATCATCCATGCTAACAGGCTTCCTGTGTGATAAATCGTGCCGAATCTGAAGTGGTGCATGTGTTAATCGAACATTACCTAGTGTAGCTAGCATTATTAGAAACTGTAGCTAGTGTTAATCGAGCATTGGATGAAACTTTGCTTTGAACTGACTCAGTCCAAGGAAAACCATAAACAACGAGGGAACTGTCTTACCTCGGCGGAAGACACCGAAGAGATATGATCAATTTTTGATTGAATGTTGATCTTCAGAAGCTCGTTCTCCATACTCAATCTCTGATTTTCTTGATTGAGCTCTTGAAGACTCCTTTTGTGTTCATTGGCAAGAATCGCGTAATCTTGCTGGACGCTGAGGGCGTTCTGCAGCTTCTCGCTTAGCTGTGTATTTTCGCGTTCCTGAGCCTTGATCTTCATATTGGCTGCATCTAAAGCTCTTTGTAGCAAGTCTAGCTCAGATTCCATCTTTATTGTTGAAAATTTGCTGATTCTAGAAAGGTCTAGGCCATCTGCGTACTACGAGCCATGATGATATCGACCCTGAAGAATAATAAGCGTTGTTTTTAGGAGAGCCCAATATCAAGGGAAAATAACGGGAGACGCAGGTGTCGCTAAATAAAATTCCACCTGATCCAAAGACCTTCACAGCATTACGACAGGTTCCGAAATAGCCCTGAGGTCAGAGTATGTAAAATTCATGTGAATTTACTACTCGTAGGCAAAAACTGCTTTCATGCGATGCGAGCAAAAAATATCATATAAACATTAAACATTTAAGTATACCAGGAAATATAGTTCTTAAATATTGTTTATGTATCAGATTTATAAACATATCTCAAGTTGGTTCTACAGTACTGATGGTATCCCCTACAATACTAAACATCCTCCACAGTACTGAATATCCTCCACAGTACTGGATGGTATCCTTCCACAGTACTGATTATCCTCCACAGTACTGAAAGTATCCCTCCACAGTGCTGATGGTATCCTCCACAGTGCTGAATGGTATCCCTTCACAGTACTGAACGTCCTCTAAAGTACTGAATAACTTCTACAGGACTGAACACCCTATACAGTACTGAACATCCTCAACAGTACTGAATACCCTTCACAGTACTTAATATTCTCCACAGCACTAAATACCCTCCACGGTACTGAACACCCTCCACAGTAGTGAATATCCTTCACAAAACTGCATAGGCGTTTTCCAGCTGTTGAAGACATACTGCCTGCACCAGAAAAAAGTAGACATGTTTGATAAGCCACGATAAATTGAATATTTTCAAATCTAATAAAAAATCATCCTCTGTGTTATAATGCCTCATTTTATCAGAAAGTTGAAGTCATTTTGGTGAAAGGATAAAAGGGTTTCAGACATAAGTTAAATGTAGAAACAGACATTGAAGGATTCTTAGCCATTTTGAGACCTCAGAAATTACAAAATCTCAGAATCTTCAGGGGGCTAAGGCTCTCAGTGCTCCCAAACCCCCAGCTGTATTTGTCAATTGTTTGTTTGTCTTCTGCGCCCCTTTACCCACCAAACCAGCAAAACAAAGGGCTAGTATCCAGTAATTGCAGCGAGACCCAGTATTGCTCCTGGCAGCCCTGAATAGAACAGATCAGATGTGGTTTGTTTCTGAAAATCTGTACAATGCTGTTTTAGAGTTAATAAAAGTTACAGAAATATCTTTTCAATGTTTCTGGGGAACTAAAACACTACAGAAAACAGAACAAAGAAGAATTGGGTCACAAAGCTGCAAGTGAAATTAGAATCCAAGAGAGCATGTAATTGAATATCAAAATTATTTGAGGAAAACTATTTGTTGGTTTACTTGAATGATTTAATTGAAGGCCAAATTAGGTGACCTCTGTGAAGCCTCAGGCCTGTGTGCATTAAATGCAGGCTGGGAGACACAAGCTCTTCAGCATGAATTAGGCTGCACATGTCCAAGTGAATGTATAATATCCTGTTATTTTAGATAGAATAGCTTACTACCTACCAGGCCCGGATCCAAGGGGGTGTAAGTGGCGTACGCCCACCCTTTTTGGTAGAAAAACAATACAATTAGCTTGATAATACCCTTTTTCCCTTACATCATCCTTTGATATATGTTTTACGCCCCCCTTTCTGTGAGTGCTGGATCCAGCCCTGACCTACTACAATTTTCTTATTTAATTTCATACCCACCTTTGCCCAAAGTTATCAACAATTGGCTTATAAAGAACAAAGTATCTTTTTGATCAGTAGCCACTCAACATGGTCAAGTATATCCAAAGCCTAAATTAACAGACTTTGCACATGCACTGTGCCAGGCGGCTAAAATACTGCCCACATTCTTGGGGTTAAGAAAATTGAATTATAAGCAATAGATTGAACTACACTCTCAATGTGGATCACTTGACGCACAGATCCGCTCATTAGGGATGGGATAGAGTAGGCCTTCTGGAAGAAATATATTCGAATTGTTTCCCTGAAGGCAGTTGCCGGCTGCTGGTCAAAAAGTCCCTTTGAATACAGAAGCTAAGAATAGTTCTCAGAGAGCCAGACTCATAGAAATACTGCTTTTGGAAATTAATCTAGAGAGTAAGGTACCGACGTAGTCCATCCGCCGAGGGCCGAGAATCTTTATAATCATAAGACGAACTTTGTTGGTGTTTGATCAATTTCATTTAGAAGCTTAGGCCTAGGCCAGCCAATCCCAATAATTTTTTACTCTACTTTGAGATATTTCTGATGTTGAAGATCACTTGAGGTACTTGATCCTTCAAAAATTCCAAAAAAAATTTCTTACATTAAAAAACTGATCTTTCATTCAAGCCTTTCTGAGGTAAGTACCATTCTCAGAAAACTTTTTCCCACATCATCTGAAATGTCAGTAGTGCAGTAGCGAAGTTCCGTTCCTTCTCCCCACACCACAACAACAACATTGGAAATTAAAAATATCTACGTATCTATCCTTCACGTTTCCCTGTGATCCAAACACGAAACGTTCGATCATGTGACTGGTCATCTGATCAAGCTTCTGTGGGCGAATTATTCCTACTATGATATGGGGATTCCGATGATGAAGATCTCAGCAACCCCAATTTGGAATCAGCACCCCCAAATTGACCAAAATCACCTATTCCCGTAAATTCCCTCGTCGGGTGACGATACCCCCTCTCTCCTCCTGGACTATCCGGCATCGTAGGTGAATTGTCACCCATTCGTGTCTTTTTTTCACTTTACTTTGCACTGATTGATTTCTGCTTCATCACGGTTTTAGTTCTCCCTTCACTTCATGTCCACTCAACTCAGTTCCAGTATATTTTTTACTTTTTTTTGTTTTTCAATTCGTAGGCCGATTTGTTTTACCGAGACTCCCCTCGTTTGCAATATTAAGCGTTGACTAGGTGGTAAGGGAAAGAAATTAGGCCAAGGAGACAATAATATGCGAACATTCCAGAAAAGATGGCAAATCTCATTCACAATGCATTACAGGAATATGTCTCCTAGAAACCCATGGTAACCGAAAATAATGACTGCATTCTGCAGTACAAAACTTGACAGCAGCTACGAAAGAGCTAGACCATAACCGTTGCAAGATACCCTTGCAATGGCTAATCTTTCGCTGATGAATGAACAGTAGTCAAAGTTTTATGGTGCATCAAGTTAGTTCCTTATTTACACGTTCTTTCATACACAATCGAGAATTTGCACTACTGGGACCTAATTTGCAACTTACACTCTTTTTTTTATGAGGACAATTTTATTAGAACACGAGCCTTAAATTTTGCCAAAACTTAAGAACAAGCTAAGAACAAACTGAGACTGCCAATTCTTGGCTTGATACAAGAATGTTATCATATAACCATGAAACTGACAAATTATTACAAAACAAGTAGAACGAGAGCACATAGATATGACAGATGATCAAGAGAGTCAAAATTTGCAACAATAAACACAACGGATGGTAAAATCAGGCTTTCTAATCAATATACAGCAAGAGCAATTTGAGAAAATTTCAGGCTGAAAATAGTGCAATATTCAAGAACAGCCAGCTTCGAATGAATTTTACTGGTTCTTACGAAAAAACGAGTGTAGTAGAAAAATAAGATCTTCGAACTAAAATTTATTTGGTCGGACAATTTCATAATAATGATGTACGCAAAATGATAAATTAACCATCCACAAGGTATTTTCACATAGTATTCTAATAATAATTTGCGTCTGAAATAACTTTTCAGCCAATCTAGGATATTGGAAAGTCTTCTAAAGAACATGACTTTAGAGAGACCATCATAGTGGCCCAAAAAAGTCTCTCATGAAATTTTCCTTCGCATTGTCAGTGGCCTTATCCTCCTTGAATTTAGCCGTTGTGAAACAGTCTTGCAAATGAAATTTTCGCTGGTAAAAGGACTCGTTTTCTTTTATACACTCCATGGTACATCAAGCTGTAAAACGCTGTCTTTGATGCACAACGCGAAATCTTACGATCGTCGTACTAGAGTACCTTGCAAGCAGAACTCGGAAGAGCAGTTTTTTTGCTTTCTTTCTCATTTCTCGATTGCTTGCAGCAAATAGAATGGGGTCGATGGAGCTATTGACGGCAGCGAAAAGAACAGTTATTCGTACCCACTTCAGCATTCTAGTCTGGCCACTGTATGTTAGAGGAAAAGAGGGAGTAAACGTTGCAATGCCCCAGTAAATGAAAAATGGCGTCCAGCAGATAACGAAATTTGCAAGTAGCATCGTTACGAGTTGTTCACCTCGTTTCATCATCTTGATACGGTTCGTGTTTGCATCTGAGATTCGGGTTATTTTGCGACGGGCGATTCGCAGTGCGAGGTAGCAGAGAATGAGAAGAATCGTAGGTAGAATCATCGTGATGAAGAGCGTCAAGGATCGATATATCGCGTTGTTCATACCCAGCCAGTCTCTTACACAGACGTCGAGTCTTGGCGAATATCGATACGTCACTGCTGATGGTAATATAACAGTGATGCTCACCAACCACATCAGAGCGACGAGTATCTTGACGGCACGCTTTGACCGGGTCCACATAGCGCGAAGTGGAAAGCGGATAAGGGCGTATCTATAAAAAGAAACAGCACACAGCGTTGATAAAGAGACCCCAGAAGCGACGAAAAATAGAGACAAACCTTCCGTAAGGCTACAAATTACGTTTAGGACACCTGCAGTGCTTGAGAGTTGCGAAATATCTTTAAGAAAAACATAGGGATATATGCTCACACCAGCGATGATATCACAGGCCCCAAGGTTCATGAGTAGACAGTTGATTGGTGTGCGGAGGTGTCTGTGCCGAATGATCAAGTATATCATCACTCCATTCCCGGTAAAGTTGACTAGGGTGATTAAAACATATAAGAAATTTATGACTGCGTCGATCGAGGTGCCAAATATCTCGTTTCTGCGCAGAATTATCAAACTTGAGTTTACGGCTGATATGTCTGCGTCAGTAGGAGAGAGAGTCTTAACAGTTTCACCGACATGTAGTTGTCTGAGGATAGTTGTAAAGTTAGCCATACAAACTGTAGAATGAAAATTTAGACTTTAACAATGAAAACTGTACAGATGTATGATGGTTTTACGAATGGTTGCCCAATCGTGATTTTTAGTTTTGCTGTAAATGCTTAATTTCATGAAATTAATTCTCTTATGCCAACAGTACATACGGCATGGAGTTTTTTCCTTCAATTCTAGTTTGAATCAAGTTTCAGAATATCGCTTCTTTTTTCTCCTTCAAATTTACTTCACCCACTGACGAGGAAAGAAGATCATTTCCTGCAACACATGTTCATCGATGCACAATGAAATTCTCCTTGTCGAAATTTGCGTTGGTATGGAGAAATAAAAAAACGGATTGCAGTAAATCATCGATGTGAATTATGGCAGGTGGAATGAGACAATGATTGATGATGATATCAGGAGGAAAGTGAGATTTTTCCGCTTTCGTATGCAGACGCAATAGGCAGATGATTCATACAGCTACGATTAAGCTGAAATCAACGATGATGTCATCAACACACAGGTGACAGACGGGAAATGTGCATATGTAGAATATCATTGGCAATACCATCAGTTAGCAAATATGATTTTCAAGGGAAGAAACCCTTTCCCTTTTTGGTTTGAATTTGATATTCTAGTTTTGAATCCCTTTTGCCAACCTCTCTCTTCTTCTTGATCTTGTGAGACAAAGAAATCATGGAAACAAATTATATCAGCCAGACAAATAATTCACCAATATCAATTTCAGGTGCAGTAACATCAACAATACCTCTCAAAGAGCTGTGCGGAGCTTCCAAAGTTTTTTATGTGGTTGGAAATATAATTTTCGCTTGTTGAATTTCAAATGTAGTTCATTCTGCAGGACTCTGGACGCTTTTCAGGTGATATCGCTTCCACCTAATTGCCTTTCAAAAATCGATCTTGTACAAACTCCTGGTCAATATCGATATTGTAATCACTATGGAATGTTATGAAATAATACGATCGTTCGTGCTCTGCAATTGCAATGCAAGTAAATATTTAAGCAAGTTAATTATGGTTATCTAGATTAATTTCTTTGAAGGCGGATATTCAGCTTTAGTAATTTTCAATTCGAAGATGAGTTGATATTGTGCTAATGGATAATTTTATCGATAAAGCAAGTTTCCTTTTAAAAATATGGTCGATTGAATGATCAATTGATGTTGACGACGAAGGGTTTTTAATAACTTCTCAAGAATCTGCTCTCAATCATTTATCGGTCAAGAAATGCTTTCCGTAATATATATTTTCTTCAGCAGCATTTCAATTCAACAAAAAACAATCTCAACGAGTTTCACACCAATGGTAATTCTAAGCAGTAAGCCGTATCCAGATCAGGCTAGGAACAATATCAGGTAGAAGCACAAGGTTTGATGAAAAGCCAGGATATGCTCTTTTGCCACGATTTGCTCTTTGTAATCCACCGCATCATTTTGATCAATAACTAATTTAGCCATCACTTCACTAGTTCGTTCTAATTTGTCATGAGGTAACTCGAATTTCGTGTAAACCAGCAAAGAACCCTAACGTAATTGAATCCACATTTCCATGACATTCGCGATTGCTGTTCATACATGTTTGCAAAAACACAGGCTAAAGCAAACAATTGAAATTCAGCCGATCAGAGAGGAACGTCTGTAGCTCCGTAGATCAAAAAGAAGCTTAAGGAAACTTATCGAGGAAATCCGTGATATCTTAAACTCTTGCGTTGGCTGATTCTTAGATAAACTTAGCAATAATGCATTAAAATTATTGAACATGGTTGGATAATAATGCTTTAGAATTACTAAATATGGTCTGACAATTCAGGTCAAGGCGTCAAGCAAAGTAAGGTTCTCGATGAGAGACAAGACTGTGGACCCGAAGACAAGGAACCATTCGCGGTGTGTATCAACTCTGATTATTCCCTACAAGTCCCATCTTAATCTAGGGAGAGGGATGAGGAGGTGCACAAGCCCTACCTACGACGCACAAGCCCTACTAGTGAATGTAAATCTCCAAATCTGTGACGTAACAGGGAACATCATTTAGGTCCTGTATCGAGAAATACTTTTCTAGATAATATTTAGGACCAACCAGCCCTGGGACCTAGGACTCTGGGAATAACTCCAGTTAAATCTCCATATAATTGAAGACTACACTTTTAATGCCTATCATATGCCTAAATCTTATTGTGCCACATCAAGGGCGTACAATAAGGGCGTACATAATTTCACACAATATCTATTTGGAAATTCCAAATCAAATATTGTGGCTAACCAAATCATTCTTGAAGCCACAATCACAGCGCTGACAAGCGCGACCGTTGTTGTTGTGGTCGGTTGGCAGGCGCTGTTATACAAAATTTCCATAAATTGTCAAAAATGTCATATTTGGATGTCATTTTTTTCAAGTTAAAATTAAGCTGCAGACTTCCAACTTTGCAAACGTATCAGAAGTTGACCAAACCGTCAGTATACCAGCGTACAAGAAAAATATTCATCAGGAAGGGTGTTTTCGGGGAGGTCCTTTTTTAGACAGATTTGCGTGGAATATAGATAGATAGATAGATATAGAGGGATAGACGCTTTGGGCAGTGAAATGATGGAGCTTATAGAATCCGATCCAAACATAACTGTCGCATAAACGAGGTCTCATATGAAAGATAATGGTCTGAACTATGCTTTAGATAGGGTGTGGTTTTGAAACAATGAGTTACGACGTCATGGTGACGTCATTAATTTGGGTCTTTTTAGACAATTTAGCCATGAAATGATGGATCTTATACACTCCGATCCTAACATAATTGTGACATGAATGAGGTCTCATATGAAAGATAATGGTCTGGACTATGCTTTAGTCAGGGTGTGGTTTTGAAACAATGAGTTACGACGTCAATGTGACGTCATTACTTTGGGTCTTTTTAGACAATCAAGCCATGAAATGATGGAACTTATATAGTCCGATCCTAACATAATTGTCACATGAATGAGGACTCATATGAAAGATAATGGTCTGGACTATGCTTTAGGCAGGGTGTGGTTTTGAAACAATGAGTTACGACGTCAATGTGACGTCATTACTTTGGGTCTTTTTAGACAATCAAGCCATGAAATGATGGAACTTATATAGTCCGATCCTAACATAATTGTCACATGAATGAGGACTCATATGAAAGATAATGGTCTGGACTATGCTTTAGGCAGGGTGTGGTTTTGAAACAATGAGTTACGACGTCATGGTGACGTCAATACTTTGGGTCTTTTTAGACAATCAAGCCATGAAATGATAAAACTTATAGAATAAATAAAGTGACATCTTCCTGAAGTACGAAATATAAAATACGAAATAGGGTGAGATAGAGTTGTACTTATTCCAGACGGCATTGCTGCGTATACTCTCCTATTAGTTTCCTCTCATAACAAAAGAACATGCAACATCTTCATGTTAGAAATTATAACATTTAATCCTTCATTACTAATAGAGAACTTTTTAAAATTTCGGGTAAATAGAATATTCCCATCGGAGTTTATATCTTACATTAAGACACACATTGCTCTTGGTGTTCGAGAAAGAGATCTTCAGCCAAAGAGATCTACAGCCGCAAGTGCCAAATAAATAATTTCATCGCCAAATTTACAAAAAAATCCTTAATTCCATATATATTTGGCTATGCGTGCATAGTCTGGATTACTCGATCGCCCTAATAGTCATAATAAGTTCACAAAAGCCTAACTTGAATACTGAAATAATGAACCTAATGTTACAAGTGCATGGTATGGCACAAATGATACAAAAGAGGTGATATCTTAACCAAAACCCAACAATTGGGTGGCCTTCTGACCGTTGTTTTAAGGTGATACAACGAATAGAAGATGTGATATATTAATTTTGACCGTTAATTTTGCTCCTTCACAGCGGTCGCCTGCTAGTTTGACCACCTTGTTCCTAGGACAAGATGTCAGGATAAAGGTCGCGGAAGAAGTTAGACTTCCAGAGAAGACGGTGTTCTACTGGCTCTAGAAAAGATGAGAGAACGGAGAAGACCTGCTCTCAGATATTATTTGTGATAAATTAAAGTACAGCATCATAAATTATGCCTGCCGAGCATTAATAATAATATTTGCAACACCTAACAGTTTTGTCCCTCATATTTAATGCTATTCATTATGAACTTCATGATATACATTACATAACATACATAATTAAATTAACTCATCAGAAACATCAATATAAATACAATATATGCACAAAGCTATATAGTTTTGTTAAGTTTTATTTCGTTTAACATTTTAGGATTAAAATACCTATTTTGACGGCAATATTTTTCCCGAAAGATGTAATTTTAAGTAAAGTATCTCATTATCTTATCTCCGCACGAGTATAGATCTCATAACTTCGTGAGCTATATGAAAATGACGCAACTCCCTGTGGGATTAGAGAAAACCTTTTTCAAAATTAAACTAATAAGTGAACTGATGACACAAGGCGGTCAAACTAGCAAGCGACCGCTGTGAAGGAGCAAAATTAACGGTCAAAATTAATATATCACATCTTCTATTCGTTTTATCACCTTAAAACAACGGTCAGAAGGCCACCCAATTGTTGGGTTTTGGTTAAGATAACATCTATAAATAAATTGTTCCGGATGAGTTGAACATTTTCAACTCAGCTAGTACTTCGCAGTATGCAATAACAAAGGACATTTGTCCATATCCCCCAATTAAAAATTGTGGGTACAACTCTGTAGCATCCTACACAGATGGGATGCTTAACCGATCATTAGTTTTCGTTGCATGTGCTGATCATTATCTTCCTTGCATGCAATTTGATCAGCATAGCAGTTTCTCACATTAAGTTCAAGTTCAAAACTTCAAAGCGAAAGTAAACATTGTTTTTCAATATGGAAGGCTTTTACTGCACTATGGTGGACGAAGATCCTGTTTTCTAGTTTCTTATTCAGGTGACGTGAATCAATATTTCACAAGAAGCAGTCTTTTGTATGGTAATGCATTACTTTGTTGACTCACATGCAGATTTATTTACAGATGGTTGGCTGTTCGTAGCTTTTCTGAGTTTCAAATTCGTTTTCAAATACATTAGATTGTTCTCCTAATTGAATTACAGAACAGGTTTCGCCTAATTATCAAGGTTTTCATTTCATGATGTTTGCATGCTTTTAAGTGCTTTTAGCATTTTATGCGTGGTTCACACCAAATCGATGGGAAGTTTTTAAGTTACAACGCAATGGAAGCAAATTTGGCAACCAGTCTCCTGCTTGTTTTTTCACATGATATGTTCCTCAAGGATCATTTCTTAGTCCTTGATTGACAAGAACAAAGACTACGACATACAATGGACCATCATCACCTCTGCCAAAGCCTACAACAACATTTCAAAACGGTGTGACTTATGTTTGACTGAGAAACTACACATTATGAAAGGGAACAATGACTCATTACTGAACAAAAGATCTGAGCTGATATCCAAATGCCGACATGAAAACAAGTTTTATCTAATGAACAATAGGACGCTAAGTAATTAAATAACAATAGGACGCTAAGTAATGGGACGCTAAACAAGTAATTAACCAAGCTGTAAAAATAGTATCTTTTATCTTAATTTCATCACCTCCTGTAAATAAGTACCGCTGTAATTAGGAATTTTTCATTGGTATAGTCTGTCTGATGAGTGCGTGAGCACGAAACTCGGAGTTACAGAAGAACATGTCTGCTTTTTAACGCGTTCATTCTGCCTTACATTTATCTATATCTCTATAGCGATTGCGTTGTCAACGCCGCATCATAGTGCTCGATGTACGAACGTACAGAGCAATATAGAATAGTTATTATCATTAACTATTCTACATTTATATTTAACAGAACTGTTTGTATGTGTGTTTGAAAGTATGTATGTTTGTATATATGTATGACTCTTCAAACTCAAAAACCATTTCAGACACAGCGAAAAGAAAGGTATCGTTTCAACCAGAATTTATCTGGGACTGTCCTTTAGCTGAAAATATTTAATATATCGCTTAGGAATAAGAAAGGAAAAGCAAATAAGTGACAAGTAGTCGAGATAAAATGCGTTAGCATTCGGATTTCTTGAAGCCACGATGACGTCAAATAAACAACCAGTCTGTAGCTGTGTTTATTTCTCAGTTACAAGTTTTTTGGTAAGAGATGTACACAAATGATTAAAGTTTGGTCAAATGTTTCGTCAAATACATGTACTGTCTCAATGGAAGTATTTGTTGTCATTGAAGCATTTTAGTTGCCATATAAGTATTTGCTCAACTTTTATGGAAACATAAAATCTATTAATACAAGGTGCGAAGCGCTGAGAAAGTGGGTACCGCAAGGGTGCACATCGTCCTGCGGTAGACGTGCATGATACAAGGTACCAATCATTCCCTATAGTCTAATATAGCGTATTTATTGACAGTCAAATATTGACGAGCTCGTTGAGAGTAATTTGATTTGTCACTCGTTTAAATGAACTAATCAACTCAGAAAGAACAACTGATCAAATATGGATCAAAGAGAGGGAGGAGCATGCGAGGAGAAAACAACATTCGAGATCGACTTACTAAATATTGACATGGATCCTTAACCATAACGAGTTTTCTGAACTGATTCCTTTTATTCTAGATTTCCAGGCTCGGTCTTTAACCTTCATTTACCTATTAGGCTTTGAATCAAGTATCCTCGAAAATCAAATCAAATTTTTTCTAAGATACCATGTTAAAGCGATTTATGATTCATCAAATATATCCTACCAGGAAATAGCGATTTATGATTAATCAAATATACCCTGCTAGGAAATAGCGATTTATGATTAATCAAATATACCCTACCAGGAAATAGCGATTTATGATTAATCAAATATATCCTGCTGGGAAATAGCGATTCATGATTAATCAAATATACCCAGCTAGGAAACAACGATTCATGATAAATCAAATATACCCTGCCAGGAAACAATGATTCATGATAAATCAAGTATATCCTACCAATAAAAAGTGATTTATGATTGATCAAGTATACCCTACTAGGAAATAATGATTTATGATCGATCAAGTATACCATATTAGGAAATAGCAATTCATGATAAATCAAGTATACCCTATTGGGAAATAGAAATTTAAGATTAATCAAGTATCCACTACCAGAAAATAGTGATTCATGAGCAAATTCCATACAAAAACCTCAAAGACTACTCCTTTTTTCATTTCACTCCAATAACTGTTAATGAAAAAATTACATAACATTTATAGCAGCTACAGCATTAATCAATCGAATATTTCCTAATATAACATATTGAATTACATAGATTTTGGTTGCAAATATATTATCATTATGCTATGGTATCATTAGAAAATAAAATACATTCTTTTCAGCCCACTCGTTTGTATTAACACTATATCAACACGAAAACGGTGCATAAAACCTAGAAAGCCATCACTATTGCGACGCATTACACTATAAGTACAATGAATTTGCGAGGATAACTATCAATACATTATAAATATAATTCCTAAAACAAGCCAAATATTTCATATCCACCCTTAAATACAATGACATAATTCCTGATAAAAACGCCTGATAGGCGACAATCCATCCTTAAATACCGTTACGTTATTCATGGTTACATTAAAATAAAAATACCTATTACGTGAGTTCATACACACAAATCCAAATTCGACGGATTCCTTCACTCATTGAGCTGGCATGTGTTTCTTGATGTAGTGAGCTACCAGTCTCCAAGGCCTGGTTTGGAACTCTTCTAGATCTTCTTTGTTCAGTAAAATCTGGTCGTCTTTCAATCGGTCAACAAGGGTGACACACAAAATGGCGGCTTTTACACCTGCACGGCGACATAGCGCAGCGACAACTAAGGACTCCATTTCAACGTTTCTAACTCCCGCGTCGTATGCCTTTTTGAAAAATCCTAGTTTGTCGTCTTGATTATATGCACAGAATGCACCATCTAGTCTCCCTTGCCCTATAGAGGAATTCAATTACAATATAGCTAGAAAAATCAGAAGCAAAGCGAAAACATGGATTAATTGAGTTTTTATCTGACACTCAACAGAGTAATATGTCAGAAAGAGAATGACACAAAAACCTAACGAATTATCATTCGCAGATGTGTTTCAAAAAAGGCCTATCAGAAAAGAAGTTAATGATTTGTAGAGTGTAGGAAAACCAATCATCACCCACGATACAGTGAGTTTACCAATCCATTGCTTTGCGATGCTTCCAGTTTTGCACCGACCAAAGGCTGTTCAATTCAATTCAAGTTAGGCCCAGGTCAAACGTCGCTCTTCTCACGTGTCGAACCAAATGCTTTTAAGATCGACACAAGATCGACACAAGAGCGACTCTGATTTAAACGTCGCTCCAAATCCAAATATTAAAAGAATTGAATTGAATTTGGCGGGTTTTTAAAAAATGGCACCCGTAAACATGAGCAGAATTATGTTGTTGAAGAAGATGATTTCCGAAAGCCGTAGACGTTGCAAGTTGTTGGAGAAAGGAGTTGCATGTGTCTTACTACAGGGCAATGATGAAGGCTATTTTTTTCGCGTCTATCACAGGACATGTAAACGGTAAAGGAACAGAAGCTGGTGGGATTTGGTTTGGAATGGCTACAGCAATGAACTTTATAAGAAAACTCTCCGTGTCTCAAGAGAAACTTCAAAAGTTCATTTCGAAAATTCGCCACAAACTAGACCGACAAACACTATGCGAAGAACTAATATGTCTTGAGTTTCGTTTCGGGATATGCCTTTATCGACTTGGAAGAGGGGACTTTTTCTATAGTATTGCCGAGATGGTGGGGTTGGGTCCTTCAATAGTTTGTACAATTGCACATGAAGTGAATGAGGCAATTGTTTCATGTCTATGGGACCAATTAACACAATAGCTCACACTTCGTCCCGGTTTCCAGCCTCGAACATCTTAATTTAGTTCAGGAACATAAGAAATGCTGCATACTGGAATACCACATATGATTGAAACAATTTGAGCAGTCATATATGGACTTTGCATAAGAAGCCATTTTGTTGTTCTTCGACTTTTGGCGCCAGTTCCTTTTTTTAGTTTGCGCATGCTCAGCCTCGTTTAGAATAAAAATGAGTTAAAATTAATTTATGCATTAGATTCGGCACATGAGAAGATCGACGTCTGACTCATGTCGCTTTGGAGTTGCATAATGCGACTCTTCCTGTCGCTTCGAGCCCATTTTGCCACTCTTTATCTGTTGCACTTGATCAAATGAAATCATCTTCTTGACCATCTTCTCATATACCGAATGTGATAATTGTGTTGCGACGTTGCATATTGCGACGTTTGACTTGGGCCTTAGGTCCAAAATGTATGGCCAAGATACTCTTATTATGAAAACAAACAGCTTAGTCTCTTACACAGAAAAAGGAATCATTTCATGATCAAATGTCGATCATTACCTAAGGGAATGGCATAAAACCGTCCACCCGTTACTCTTTAAAAGTCATTATAATATTGACGACAGCACGAATTAGGGAGAAATATGACAGGCTCCAGTTTCTTATATGTTCGTTTCTCGTATACGGGAATTTACTACATTTACCGTCGTAGGTATTCGGACAAGCAACCAGACGACTTTTCAATCTTTAAACCTCATCAAAGTTAAGTAGCTACTTATTCATTGCGAAGGTTCTTACCGTAAAAATCTCGATTAAACCACTCCTCTCGAATGAGCCCCCTTTAGCGTTAGCTGTCAATTTCAATTATCTTGTCCACCCCGTTTGTATATCTGATTAATTGTGTCTGGCAGAGAGAGCACTTATGGTGAGAACTTTTTTAAAAGCCTAACGAGTTAAATGAATTGAATAACAGGCAGATGGGATGAAAACAAAATTGGACGAAAGTTCATAAATGCTATGGGAGATTCTGCAAAGAGGAGATCTCATTTCACGCTATCGATGATGATAACATGATCTCTAGTGAGGTACTAGCAACAAAAACTTACGGCTGCAGTATCAGTGGCGGGGATGACCGAATGGTTATATAACTCGACCCTTATTGAAAGGCTACCGGGTTCTAAACCACCTTCATACCTGTCTCAAAGAGCGAGGAGAGACTTTGACAGCTCTGTGATTCCAGGCAAAATGGCAAAAGGAATCACAATATGTGGAGGAAGGACCAGGGTCGCACTGCTCGATTAGTTCCCTATTCTCACTGGGGAGATCACCCCAGATAACAAAGGAAAGAGATTCCCTAACTCCCAGGAGACCAAGTATAAAAGCACAAGCATGCCAGGTTTCATTCTTCTAGCAACGAGCTCTCCGGCAAGACAATTCACGATCCCTCCCTCCTCCCCAGTTTCGGCTCGCAGGCCCAGGCCAGATCCCTCGTCCACCTCTCCTACGCTAAGAGTATATATCAAAAATCATATTCTCACTGTACTTTATGTTGTCTTTAATTTATGTTTTAGGTAACTGGTTATCACAGACGAGTGATCTGTCCCGCAAATTGTCACTCTCTCCTTCCAATAGCGAAATCTTCTTCGCACCCCATATCTTTCCGGATTGGAAGGAGGGGTGGCAAATCCATTGAAAATAGTTCCCTATTTTCACTGGATTTGCCACCCCTCCTTCCAATCCGGAAAGATATGGGGTGCTTCGAAGATATTACGATATCTGATTGAGAATGTGGGAGAACATAGGAAAAAGGCAATCGGGTAGTGGCATAAAATTATATATGATGGATGACCTCTCCATTGCTCAAGTAGAAGCTTGGTATTTTGGGTATTACAGGGCAAGTAGATCATATAACCTTCACATTTCATATATTTTTTATATTGTTAACAAAGTTCCAATTAAAATTGTTTCACACTTGAAACTGATATAATATGGGTCAAAGATGGGCATGAGAAAGAATATTTTACATATGACTGTGTGCTGCAACGCCAGATTTCAGAGTATTCGAAGTAAGGGGGAAGTGTGGGCTCAAAACTATATTGTTAGTGTTTTTTGCTGTCAACTATGTGCATGAGAGTCTTCTTAGGATATCCAAGTTATGCGAAATAAGGTTCTGCAAGGGGAATTCCTGGGATGGCAAGGTGGGAGACCCCCTCCCAGTCACCCCTTTTTTAAATGTGTCTTTATGTTTCATCCTTGTAAATTTCCAAAAGCTTGTGTTTTGCCTGTAAGGTAATAATTATTGCTAAAGATGAAAATAATCACCTGGAGGGTGTAAATAAGCATTAAAGGGGAGGAGGCCCTCCCACCCAGCCACCCGGAACCCAATCCCACGGATCGGATGCAGGTTATGAGAAGAACCCCCAAGTGGCCAGGCAGAAAAAGCCGTTTAATTATAGAAGTTACTATTTGGAGGATTTTAGTCCATTTGGCGGGACAAATAAAGATTTTCTGAAATTGCGTGGAGCCTTATTTGCTTGCCTCGTGTTTGGTTCATTTCACTGCTGCTATTGTATGCTTTATGATATTTCAATTCATTTCATTACTGCTACTGCATGCTTCATAATATTTCAATTCATTTCATTACTGCTACTGCATGCTTCATTTCATGTTTTTCAATTCATTTCAATTCATTTCATTACTGCTACTGCATATTTCATTTCATGTTTTTCAATTCATTTCATTTCATTTCAATTCATACTTCATTTCATGTTTTTCAATTCATTTCATTACTGCTACTGCATGCTTTATAATATTTCAATTCATTTCATTTCATTTCAATTCATACTTCATTTCATGTTTCTCAATTCATTTCATTACTGCTACTGCATGCTTCATAATATTTCAATTCATCTCATTACTGCTACTACATGCTTCATAATATTTCATTTCATTTCGTTTCATTTCATTTCAATTCATACTTCATTTCATGTTTTTCAATTCATTTCATTACTGCTACTGCATGCTTCATAATATTTCAATTCATCTCATTACTGCTATTGCATGCTTCATAATATTTCATTTCATTTCATTTCAATTCATACTTCATTTCATGTTTTTCAATTCATTTCATTACTGCTACTGCACGCTTCATAATATTTCAATTCATCTCATTACTGCTACTGCATGCTTCATAATATTTCATTTCATTTCATTTCATTTCAATTCATACTTCATTTCATGTTTTTCAATTCATTTCATTACTGCTACTGCATGCTTCATAATATTTCAATTCATTTCATTACTGCTATTGCATGCTTTATAATATTTCATTTCATTTCATTTCATTTCAATTCATACTTCATTTCATGTTTCTCAATTCATTTCATTACTGCTACTGCATGCTTCATAATATTTCAATTCATCTCATTACTGCTACTGCATGCTTCATAATATTTCATTTCATTTCATTTCATTTCAATTCATACTTCATTTCATGTTTTTCAATTCATTTCATCACTGCTACTGCATGCTTCATAATATTTCAATTCATTTCATTACTGCTATTGCATGCTTCATAATATTTCAATTCATTTCATTACTGCTATTGCATGCTTATAATATTTCTCAATTCATTTCATTACTGCTATTGTATTCTTTATAATATTTCTCAATTCATTTCAATACTGCTACTGCATGCTTATAATATTTTCAAATCATTTCAATACTGTTGTTACTGTTGCTCAATGCTGGTTGGGTGGGGGGGGGGGGTATAGGAAAAATAAATTTGAAAAGGGTTCTGCTATTGAATGCTTCATAATATATCAATTCATTTCATTACTGCTATTGCATGCTTCATAATATTTCAATTCATTTCATTACTGCTATTGCATGCTTCATAATATCTCAGTTAATTTCATTACTGCTACTGCATGCTTCATAATATTTCAGTTCGTTTCATTACTGATATGCATGCTTCAAAATATTTCAATTCATTTCATTACTGCTACTGCATGCTTCATAATATTTCAATTCATTTTATTACTGCTATTGTATGCTTCATAATATTTCAATTTATTTCATTACTGCTACTGCACGCTGTATTTCATGTTTTTCAATTCATTTCAATTCATTTCATTTCATTTTGATTCATACTTCATTTCATGTTTTTCAATTCATTTCATTAGTGCTATGCATGCTTCATCATGTTTCAATTCCTTCCATTATTGCTACTGCACGCTTCATAATATTTTAATTCATTTCATTACTGCTAATGCATGCTTCATAATATTTCAATTCATTTCATTACTACTATTGCATGCTTCATAATATTTCAATTCATTTCATTACTGCTATTGCATGCTTCATAATATTTCAATTCATTTCATCACTGCTACTGCATGCTTCATGATATATCAATTCATTTCATTACTGCTATACATGCTTCATAATAATTCTCATTTTTTTTCAATACTGTTGTTGCTGTGGCTCAATGCTGGTGGGGGGAGGGATATAGGAAAAAGAAATTTAAAAAAGGGTTCTGTCCTTCGACACTTGGAATATGCATATTTTATATTGGCTGGAGACATTTTGTCGTGGTTAAGGAACACATAAATTGCATGCAAAATAGGGAGATAATGTCAATAAGGCAGGGGAAAATAATTTGTAAAAAACCTGATAATTGCGTAAATTGTGTTGTGGGCGAAGGAGAACGAAGCTTGCGATATCGGCGTTGCTCGACACGTGATGATATGCTTTTGGTTTTTCGGTGCAATTCCCTTGCAATAAATCTTAACAGGAGCCAGTTTGGGTTTTTTTGTATCTCTATCAGCAGATTCTGTGGCTTAGGCCTTAACAATTTAAAAAGGCAATCGGGTAGAAGCAGAGAGGCGAGCAGGCTGGTGATGCGAGAGCTTAGGCCAAAAATCGTGAAGTGTCTTGCCGGAGAGCTCGTTGCTAGAAGAATGAAACCTGGCATGCTTGTGCTTTTATACTTGGTCTCCTGGGAGTTAGGGAATCTCTTTCCTTTGTTATCTGGGGTGATCTCCCCAGTGAGAATAGTCTATCTATTCAATCGGCCCTTTGTGCTTTGCGCATGAACTAATATCTTACGAAGATATTAGTTTTCTTTGCCCATCAAGAATCAAATATTGACCATGTCCACCAGATATATGAAAAGTTTAGGCTGTTTCAATTCGTTAAGGTATCTATATGAATTGTGGGAACTTAAAGAAGCAATTGACACCAACTAATTGCTTAGATAGATTAGAAGAGGAGAGAACTAACCCTGAGAAAGGCAAACGCAAAATATGGCAAGGTTTACGTAGTTACCTTCATAGAAGTCATCACAGCACATTGTATCGCCTTGCAAAACCTTGAAATGGAATTCGTTTTCTTCACAATACGAAACAAGTTCATCAGAGAGTGCTGATCCCAAGTCGGTGGCGTGTTGGACTACACTTCCAAGGACAATCTAGAGAAAAGAGTTGAAATGGATCCACAAAATATGATCAGAATAAAATGAATCTGAGTTAAGGGACTGCTCCAATAAATCCACAAATAGATTTTAGTATCATCCAATCAAACAGCTGATTACAAAATTCGAAAATACTACAAACTAATGAAACGAAAAGGCTTATTGACGTGTGCAGGTGAGTTATTTCTAGGAAATCCTATGTATCTCAGGTTATTTGCTTAAGACTTTCCTATCGAGTTACGCCCCGGTCAAACGATGCAATATTTCACCCAACGTTTTGCCAGACATGACGTTAGTTGAAATGTTGGCTTGTTCAACCACCTTGTTTGGACACGCAACATCCTTTACTTTCGATGTTGGCTGAAAATTGACTAAGGTCAAAATGTTGCGTACTTCATCCAAAATTTCTATTGTTTTAAAATGTTGGCAGAAATGTTGGGTCGTTTGACCACCTCAGCCAACAAGGTGTGCTTCGCGCGTGAGTAGTACATGAGCAACTCAGCAATCTCAAAACAGGGAACGCAAAAGTGTCACCGAAATCTTTGAGTTAGCATTATGTTGATAAATACGACTTATTCGCACAATTGAATAGAAAATCTCATATTTTTATCAAGTTTTCGATAAACGACCAGTATTTCATAGATCCTGTTACTTTGATTTATGGTGAATTATAATTGATTATTTTGTCTTGTCGGATTTTTCTGACGTGACCATGTGCCTAGGCCCTACAAAACAAGCAGAGATAAATGTTGGGTGAAATGTTTCGTCGTTTGACCACCCATGTTTCGTA
Organism: Pelagia noctiluca; assembly: GCA_963924455.1. Lineage (NCBI taxonomy): Eukaryota > Metazoa > Cnidaria > Scyphozoa > Semaeostomeae > Pelagiidae > Pelagia > Pelagia noctiluca. Next base: position 5,285,030 of record OZ004315.1, on the reverse strand, counting down.
GCCTGCCAACATCTGGAAAATTGTTGGGCTGAATGTTGGGTGAAATGTTGCGTCGTTTGACCGGGGCTAAAGACCTAAACACAGATGTTTGGTGTTAGGGATTCCGGGAGAGTCGGGAGGGTTCTTACCACCTGGAATCAAACTTGAAAACAAGCGGTCTTCAAGTGAGAAGCAAATTTCAAATTGAGGAGTTCTTTAAAGCAAATGGGTGCATGCAATAAACACACTATGATCTCATACCACTATATGTAGTAATGCAGTTTATGCACTAACCGAGCCCCTGCTGGAAATAAAGCTTGGTCAGTCTTGTTAATTAAACAGAGACTCACTCACTCACTCAATTTTGAAATGTTTGCTAGCAACCCATTCATTCATCACCATCATGAATGAATAAAATTGATAATGAAAGGGGAATTACGGAATAACGGAAAGCAAACCTGTTGGTGGTAGGGCCTCAGGAGTCCATCAACTGCTTGTTTTGTAACTACCACTGATCCTATTTCCAATCCTGGATAGGAAGAAACACAGTAAGAACCCGAATTTCGAGAATCTACTAGGCTAAAATTTCCTCATTCTTTGAAGGAACTTTTGAAATCGATAGGCTCTTATCAGTTAAATTTCTAATTTTTACAGAGCTCTTTCAATGTTTTTCAATGTAAAAAACCTGAATCTGTTTGGGAACCCCGGTTCTTAGTTCCATTGCAATAAGAACCTGTTCAGGCTAAGTAAAAAATTTAGGTTCACATACACAGGTCTTAACTGGTCTTCAATCAATCACATGGCCTTTGTGCTGATACCCAGTTCCGGACTGTTCAATCAATGCATCGTGGAGATAAGATGATGCGAAGAGCAGAAGAATAAAGTCATAACATATCTAAGTTTATTCTACCATTGCTTCTTCGTTCTAAAATCAAGTATTCAATCGGGGCTAAACAATGTCATAAGCAGAACTGGGGAAATTAATGTAATTTTTTTTTTATATATATATATATAATGAGTAAAAACTTACAAGGCAAATTACACAAATAAAGATTACAGAGACGATACCCTGGGAAGCAAAAGTTCATGGCTATCCCAGGTTAATGTAAAATTATACAGTCCCCAAGTCCCCGTATTTAAGAAACTCCAATCATCAAATCAGAAGTATCTTTTATTTGATTAATACCACACGGACCAAACTTGCTTAGTTTCTTCATGTTGAGCTAATTAACGATTCAAATGATAGGATTCAGTATTAGAACTTGATATCACATCAGATGAATAGACAAACCTATTCCACCACTGGTTCCCATTCTAAAGAGAACCACATCACTGGCTCCAGCATACTTTAGCAACTTGAGTAGCTCATGTAGCAATATAGTCGCTGATGGCACACCCATACCATGCTATAAACGAAAAATATTTCAATTAAATCTAACATCTCCCCTAAAGGTTACCCTCTATCTATAACGCATTTCATTATTTCCTCAACTTCTTCATATTATTTTACTTATAAAGGCATTTTGATCATTCTCTCAAGCAGGCAGGTAGCACAATTTTCCAATCAGCAGCTTTTAAAAATCACCACCTCCTTGCAGTCTTCTCTTCATGTCTATACCCCAAATGATCCTTTAAAGCAACGGGCGTTGTGGCCAGCAGCACTAGGGCCATCCAATAGAAATGCAAAATCGTTTGATTTGTCGGAGTATTTGGCTTTTATTCACAACTTCGGGAAATTACCAGACTTTTGGGTTTTTTAGCCCCCCTTAAAACTGAGGTCCTATGACGCCCTGTTCTGAGACTTGACAAGCATTCTCTCCGATAGGCATAATAACTATTTAACTGATAAAATCGCCAATTAGCACCTCCATCTGATTAGCACCTTCACTAATGAGCATTAATCTGATGATCACTATTTTCAATTCGCACTTCGACAGGATCCGCATTCTATAAAAAATCTCTAAAAAACCAATCCAACAAATGGGCTGCCTTTAGAATAATCGGAAAACCCCTTTAAGGATCTACTCTCTGACTTTTCCATACTGCAGCGCTCTTTTATTATTCTATTATCGAAATCATCACCAGTCTGCAAAGATTACTCCAGGGTATTGGTGGTTTTAGGTGAGGGCTAGGAAACATGGCCCAGCGATTCATATAGGCAAAAAAGCTCCATAAAGTGAGGAAAAACGCTAGACTACTTGGTAAAATGAGGTGTTTGGCCCCGATCCCCGTGGTCTCTACAACCGCCACTGCCATTGATGAACATCCCTCTCTTTTGAGTAACATCGATTAAGATAAGCACAAATATAAGAAGTTGAATTGCAAGATATGTGTAGCCAATCGACTTCACTTATTGCCAGACAGTAAGCAATATATGAAATTAGATTTCTTACACTGGCAGTAAGCACAGGTCCAATTTTGTACATGACATATCGGTCAGTGAGACATCTGTCTGTCAATTCTTCATCTTGGTTAATCTTCAAGTTATTTTGAATGAATTTAGCGAATTTCAATACTCTCCCGTTACTTCCACTTATGCAAACAAACTAGAAAGAGAAAAGGAAAAGTTATTCAATTTGTGATCAATGAAGAGAAGAAAAGGGAAGTAAGTTTTAATTCAGTGCCCTTCTACTGCGAGTTTTATGCTTTTGCAATCATGAGTTGAATAATGAATTTACCCAACTGGATACCTGAGTCAAACAATAGAGCCTTCACAAAAAAGACACCTCCCCCACGCAATGGACACTTCCATATACGTGTCAAAATGTACTAAAGCAATTCAAAACTACATCTAGAAGAAGACCAGGACATAAATTTACGTTAAAGCACATTCAAAAAATGGCAAAAAAGCGAAAAGCCTTCAAAGTTTTGCTATAAGTGAGAATTGCCGTATGAAAGTTTCAACATTAAGAATTATCGATACACTTAAGACTATTCAATACTTTTCACCCATTTAAAAACATTCATGGGCTAATTTTTGATAAAAATGTAACCATTTTGTTACTTTGTATGATAAAGGTTACAAGCAGAAATTTTAAGATATAATTAGTTTCGCAAATGCAATCCTTATAACCATCTCTAAATAGCAACCATTCAAGGTTCATTTGGCCTATTAACGATGAAATGTTAAATGTACTTACTGAAATTAAAATAAACCAGAGGAATAGGTTAAACTTTGGAAAAAAATTATAAATTCAAATACAGAGGCTAAATCGCCTAATCAACAATGAAGGAAAGAGTTTAAGGCGTCAAATGTCATTCAGCAGTCCAAGCGCATAGCAAAAAGTGTGCGCAAGTTTTAAATCCTCTTTACCTTCCTAAGCAAGCCAGGTATAAAGAAAACAAACCATTAAATATTGAGCCTCCGAAATTCGGACAAGAAGAAATAGCACCCCGAAGAAAAAGAAAGCCAATGAATTTGAAAGATGAAAAAGGTAATTTATACCGGTTTATAATGATTTTAGTCTATCTAGACTCTTGGAATGGATAGATGATTAGTGCTTGTGAGAAAGAAATTCTTTCTTGGAAAAAAAGCAAAGAAAATAGGATTAAACTTTGAAACAAAAAGATAACCGTTTATCTTTTCTGTTTGCTTTTGCATTGAACTGGGAATATTCAGTTTTCTTCCTTTCTATCCAGATTGGGTTTCGATTGATTGGAATGACAACGGAGAAGACGAAATTAATGATCTAAAAGGCATCGAAGCTGAAGATCTGGCTGAAGATGAATGCGTTATATGCAGACGGGACATATTATGAATACATTACTACTAACTATTTACCACTTACTTTCTACTAATCATTTGCTAACTTTCTATTCCCAAAGTTATTAAACCAAACTACTTTTGAAAGGCATACCAATACCAGTTATTTTTACTCTTTTTATCAATGGACAATCAAATTTCAACGGTAACAGCGTTGAGCCTTTTACGTATTCTGTCCCAACAAGCATTATCCGGTGATGCTAATTTGGTTTTTCTCAACATTCTCGACCAGTTTTGATGAACTTTGAGTCTACGGTAGTTTGTTTTAGTCATCTTTATTTCACCTCTTATGTACACAATATTTCATATTTTGTGACTTTGTTTGATGACAGAAAATTATTTTCATACAGTATCTTGTAAGAACTTAAAGCTTATTCGATTTTGAAGTAAAAGTAGATTAGAGATTGATTTTTATATAGGTGACTTGCATCTGCATGAACAGGTTTGTAGGTTAGTATCGTCAACACGCTAACTCAAGAATGGCAGTGACGTAGCCAGGGTATGCTAGAAAGTAGGGCTTGGTGATAATAGAGAGGAGCAAGGGAGCAAAGCGAGCCAATTCATTCCAAGTGAAGTATCCATAAAAATATTACTATCAGTCGCATTGAAATGCATGGAAGAGGTTCGACGTTAGTGTCAAATTCATAAATGTCCATGTTGATCTACGCAAAGCGTGAAAGGGTTAAGTATGACGTCACACAAGCGTGGAAACGTCCTTTGGGAATTTCCCTTTGAGGCTGGAAAGTATTTTAGGTGGGTTAACTTCAAAGGTGAAAATTGTGAAAATTGAGGGAAATCTGTGAAAATTGAGTTTACTGTGACCAACCCTGAGTTGAGTTAGATAAGATAATTCTTTTGGATTTTGAATTCCAAACACTGATTTGGCAGGGGGGCAGATTATTGATAAAAACGTTTTCTTGAATACAGTGACAGAAGGAGCATGACTTAATTCGGGCTCAAGCTTATTCCATTCAGATAAACAGATTGGATAGAAGCTATACATGAATTTTTCAGTCCTCGCCCTTAACTTCATTGGGTTCGGCCTTCTGATTTACATGAAAAATCCCCATACATGTGTAATTTATATACAAAAAGAAACAGATTTCTTGTCCTATTTGTTATCTCAAAGAACAATCAAGTAACACAATAATTTCAATGTTTGTCTGAGTGCATCTACAATTGTTACACTTTTACCAAGGAAGTGGCACATTTGATTCTTTTTTTTTCTAAATTTGTCAAGAAGCATGCAATTAGATGTATTTAAGTAAACCTTTTTCTTCAGGAAAATATCAATCCCCTTCCATGGCCTCTCAAAAGTACTTTTAAGTTACTTTTCTACCATTTGTGAGCCACACATCATTAAAAATTATACAATAGGCTCCTAACAATACTTAAAGCCCTCCAAAATGTTATATCAAATAAATGAAATCTAAAGCTGATAATAACAATTGTATAATTTTCCTTTAGTTTCCTTAAACTGTTACTTTTGGACCGCTTTTTCGGCCTTAAAACAAAAGCTTACATCTTTTCATAGAGTCATACCAGTGCTCAGCAAATCAGTTACATTGCTCTCAACACTAAAGCTATCAAAGTCAGGAATTGAGATTTTATTACTGTACCATGGCTAATTTTGTAACAGTCTTTTCATATGTCCAAAGTTATCAAGAAATGCAAATGTATTCATGAATATGTCTACCAACTCAATTCATAGTGCATTGCATTCCTTCAAGATGTTATCTTGCCAAGTGCACTAGCCCTTATACAGCAGTGCCTGATGAAAAATGAGTGTATGGCAAACATATTACCTTGACATCAGAGTATTCTGGAGCGGCTGTTCTGTCAATGCCAAGGTGGTGAAAATGGTCCACTTCAATATCCTTCAAATGAGGGTTAGCAATTTCTACACCTCTGCCCTGATTTTCCATCTCTACAAGATAAAAAAAGTGAGATGTAAAAAAGCTATAAATATAATCTGCACTTCCTTTGTGTATTGATGAGGCTATCATTTTAAAGAATACTTGTCTATTTTCTTGGACCAAAAGGCATCTTTTTTAAGGTTTGAAATTTGAAAATGAGTGTTTTTTGATTGGTTCAAATCTTTAGCAATCAGAGAAAATTGCGAAATATACATAAACTTTAACTTCTAAAGCTGACATAATAAAAACGATAATAAAGGAAATAGGTTAAGAAAGGTCTAATTTCATAGTCTCTATCTAGTCAGGGTCTACTCAATAAACTTTACAAGTAACTCCTAGTTATTTTTCACACATGCAGTTCACACATGCAGTTACAGGTGCAACCACTCATGGTGCTAATAACTTCTGACCAGGCACCCATTTATACTCCTGGGTAGAGAGAGGCACAATTCATGTTCACATCTTGCCTTTAAGAATGTCATCCCCAATGCGCAAGGGCCTGCTTTTGAACCAACTACCTTTCGATTGTGAATCCTACGACTTACTACTAAACTTATGGGACCACAAATGCTTGAGTTTAAATTCCAGGTTGTCCATCAAATATTTTCGGGTTTCAGAGGGGCATCTATTTGAGGGGGCATTTGAAAAGGGGTCCTTTATTGAATTTTTCTCCCAGGTAACATATCCACCAAAACCTGTAACGATGATTACGTTACTAAGTTAGTTTAATATCTAGGGAATCAATCTTAAATTTCTTAATTAATCTAGACAACAAAGCTAAAAGATTATGCTAGCATCATTATTTTCAATGATGACTGCTAATTTACTTCAAATGCACTAATCTTTTTCTATGAGAAACCATATGTGAAAAACCGTAGCAGATTTCCAAGACTAAAGTAGCTTTGGAAGGAGATTCTGTTTTCATCAAAAAAGGTTAGAATCTTTTTACATTGTTTTTGACAGGAAAGGATGTCAAAAACAGCCTCCATATCATTGGCACATTGTAACATTTCTTCCCTCTTTTGGGTTTCTTGAAGGGGGAATATCTTATGAAGTTGAAGCTTATGTTTTTGAATTAAAAAAAAATAAAATAAAAACAGTTTTGGTTGAAACAAACTTTCCATACCATAGTTGGCCTGAAAGCTAACAAACAATTTTAAGCATAGTTTCTTATAAAAAATGATTGTACACGGCTCTGTTAGAAAGGGACTTCTATAAGGAGCATTTAATAAGGAGGGCTTTAATTGAAAAATATTACAAAATTCGAACAAAAATAGGTGCCTTTATTCTAGAGGGCGTTTAATCAAAGTACTCAGCTTTTCGCCTAACGAGCATTTAATAGGCCTAGCATTAGTAGGTCAACTTGATCTTATTTTTCCGTTTAGTGATTTAGTAGGTCGAATGTCACAGCCAAATATCTTCATAGAACAGCAGGTTTATCGTTGATTATAAATTAGGCCTACAAAATGTCAGGAAAGCTAGTTGAGAAGAGGGAAAAGTAGAATGAATTCGGAACTCACCTTTGGCCAGCTCAGCTCAGCTCATGAATGAACATAAACGTTGTAAATTGTAATCCACTTGACTAGTTTATTTTGTTTATGTGGCAACTACGTCACAGTTTAACAAGAAATGGGCGGGGCATTCGAAACCAATGACAAAAGGAGGGAGGAGCTTGATTGCGCAGCAGACTTTTCGAAGGGCAGAGGACGAATTCAGGGTCGGTCACGTTTTCTACAAGTTCTTCGGGAAAGTGCTAAATTTGATGTTAAGTGCGTATCTAAAAATAAGAAACTTTTAAGAAACTTTTAGTACTAGAAACCGGTGAAAAATTAAAAAACTTTTAGTACTAGGACCCAAGCTAGGTTTCTTTAAAAAAACGTGTACTTCATCTAGCCAGGCTTGTTGAATGATATTCACTCTTTTTTTATATAAGAACCAGTAAATTCTATTTGAAGCTGGCTATCTGTGTGCTGTCAATCTGCTTGTTTTTTAATTACCTTATCGGCCCTTTTTACGCCGGCCCTAAATGGCGTTAATTTTCGCCCTGCGGCGGAATAAGGGCCGGCGTAAAAAGGGCCGGCGTTAAAAGGGCCAGAATTTTACAAATTTTCTGAAAAAGCGGCGTTAATTTTCTATTATATTTTTTGCTGACATGCACCTTATTTTAGGCTTAATTTGGATAAAGTAATGTATATTTAACCAAAATAAGAAGAGAAGCAGCAACAAAACAGAAAATGAACTACTATAGATTAGCAAAGTTAGTGCTCGTTAGTTTAAGAGTTACTAAATCATGTCTATGTCCTGAAATGGGTTTTCGCACAAATGGGATAGGTTTGAGGCTTGGTTAACTGCCTCAGTAATGCGTGCCTTCCTAAAGCCGGAAAGAATGAGCTCTTTAGATTCCTTTAAGTGTTTATACATTTCAAAGATTTGAGAAATGAGACTAGGGAGCAGCAGTGTGAATATGAGTTTGAAGAAGACGCCATCGAAGTGCAGTCGGACGAAGAGGTAGATACAGAATGCACCGAGAAATAGACGATCATATTTGACTAATTTTTTTCATGATAGTAGCTACTTTCTTATCTTTTTCAAAGGATAAAACACGTTTGTTAAATATAGTTTTAAATTTTTTCTTTCCTTGGTCTTTGTCCGGTGTAAAACGCGGCCCTAAATGGCGTTAAAGCAGATTCTTGGGGTGGCGGAATTAGGGCCGGCGTAAAAAGGGCCGGCGTTAAATTAGGGCCGGCGTAAAAAGGGCCGACAAGGTATTTGTCAGTCTCGTGGTTACTTCGTATAATTCGTATATTGACCTTGAAATGTTCAGCGTCGGTTTGTTCTTAAATTGTTCTTAAGATTTGGCAAAATCTGAGACTCGTGTTCTTATAAAATTGTTCTTATAAAAAAAAGAGTGTAATTGATGAGATAAATGGTTAATTAAAATTGCTTACCTTTACTTTACATTTTCCTCCGCGTTTCTGCTTTTTAAAACGTTGCCTTCTTCCTCTTTTAAATCGAAAAACTTTACAGTGCGTTTTCTGACACATACAGAACAACAGCCTTTATTTTCTTTTGGTGGAGTTGCGTATGTAGCATGCAAGATGAAAATAGAAAGAGAAATCAAAATAGCTTTATTGTTTTCCATTTTCATCTTAACATTTTTGAGAAACTGCGAAGCTGTGGGGTGTTTGTTGTCGTATGACGTAGCTCTGAAATCAAATTTTCGGTCGTCGCGCGAAATATCAACCTCGATTTCCAACTTCGCGCTCATATTTACATTCTCCCCCTTGTTGGCAATGTAAGTTTTAGTTCTGATCCAATAAGCAAAGAAAATCTTGCAGTAGCTATAGAAGAGTAGGTTACAGTGGATATTAGTACCCTGGGTACACCTTGATATGGGCAAGATACCATTGACATTTGTTGTACACCAACTTGTGAGACAGAACTCTAAGGGACAAACTTTGAGGTAAAAAAAGCTAAGCAATAGCTAAGCAATTTGAGCACTCAAATGAGCCCTTCAGCTAAGCAATTTTTAGTGCTGAGCTCAAGCTGAACTTGCTTGTAAAAAATGCATGTATTGGGGATTTTTACATTTCGTTTTTTATCGTGATTCTTAGTTTATACCTACTTTTTTACAATAGATATCAGCTAATGAACAGATGCCCTACCCTCTAGGAGGTTCAAATTTTTGCAGCATCTGGGCCACAATGTTCTTTGTTTAAAGGGATTTTGATAAGAATGTTTTTGAAACCTTGTTATTTCTAACCCTTATCCAACCATCATTAGATATGTCTTTAACAGAAACATTCAGATTGTTTATCTGATGAGGTATGGCTCTCACTAGAATAAAAACAATAAAAAAATTATTTCCCAGGGGGGCAGGGCTGATTTTATAACCACATCCCTAAAGTGAATGTTCCCAAAACCGATCCGGATGACCATTTCTGTTCTAAATAGCCTAACTACGGAAAATACTACAAATTAGCTTACTAAAAGGCCTAATAAAATGCCAGTAGAGGAAAATGACCGACCAGCGCAAAATATTTGAGACCTTTGCGAAAGTCAGACTGCAAGAGAAATCCATGTTCTGATGAAACTTTGATTAGGGCTATTTTGCAGACTCAGAGAACCTCAGACCTTGGTGTGGGGGTTGTAGAAAGGCAGCCCTTTCCATTGGTGTAAACGCCATTGCAATAGTTCTATATTCTCACTGAGGCCGTCCCTCATCCTGCCAGACTGGATTAGATATGGGGAGTGCGAAGGAGCTTCGCGGGTTGGCAAGAAGAGTGACTTATGGAGTAGCCGTCACCAAGGGAGGAGGGAGGGAAACTTTTTGAAACACTTCTCCCTACGTGGTTTGACTTGAAAGGAGCCTGCAACGCCCTAATTTCGAATAAATACTCCTGCAGGAGACTGGCACTAGTCTATTTAACTCGATTATAGAAGAAATACTCACGAGGGCATTCATCCGTTTGCCATTCTGAGTAACTGCCCCAGTGAGAATAGTTCTATATTCTCACTGAGGCCGTCCCTCATCCTGCCAGACTGGATTAGATATGGGGAGTGCTTCGGAGCTAGCAGAATGAGCAAGAAATACAAGTAATGACACAGGTAACTGAGGAGAAATCGCAATATAATGTTGAAAACTGAAGCACTACTCTCCAAAACTCAAAAAAAAAAAAAAATACTCGAAGAGAACTTAGACGCGTAGAATGCATAAGTTAGTGAAATAAAGGCTTGTAACCCTTCAAAAATTCCTATTTCTGAATTCTTTCCCTAAATTTTCTGCCTTTGAAGAATCTTCACCCAGATTACTGCGAGAGGCATACGCAACAACAGAACTCGCATCCTCTACAGCCATAACTTTGTCGAACTGTGTGTAGTAAACCGCCATATCCAAGCTCTTCCATCCTACATGTCTTGCTACCTGCTCATACGAAACACCAAGCAATGACAACGTGATCGAACAGCCACTCCGAAAGCTATGCATTGTTTCACCATCATCAATTTTTAGAGCACTCAGATGCTTCTTTAGCCTGTTTGCTACAGCTGAACCAACAAATGGTGATTCTGTAACATTTCCCTGGCGATCGGTCGCGCGAAAAAGGTAGCCATTCTTCAAGTTAATCGCCATCTTTTCTGCAAGTGACACGTAAAATCGAAGGTTAGCTACTGAGCAAAAGGGAGAGTTGGGAACCGGTTTTAGGCCAAATACATTTTCTCCTTTGCCACGCAGTGTTTTTCCAAAGACTTGATTAAACAGGAAACCTTTGTAGTCAGGAAAGGATAAGACATCGCAGGATTTAATTCGTCCCAGGTCCGAGCCTCTATCGCCAGAAAAGAAGTCGACTGAGAAAAACGCCAGATCTCTTACCAGGACATATCGTGTTGAAGGGCTAATGCTTGGAGCTATTGCCATATTGCGAAAGTGGGAGCACAGACACTTCAGCTTATCTAGAAACATTGGGATCGCCTGGCAAGGAACTGTTCTTGCTTGTATTTGCTCCTCTAGAACGAGCTTGTAATAATCTTTTACAGAGGGGTGAGCAAATGGATTGCGAAGATTCAATTCATTGTTCCATGTAGCTCCTCTTCCATTGTCATTGAAAATGGATCTTAGTTTGCCAATATTGTTGTCGATTGTCCCGGCTGCCAGCGATCTTGGGCAAGAGCATGAAATTTTTGTGAGGGAACGAGCAAGGCATTTTTCATCATGTAGGGAAGTCTTTCCAAATTTATCTCTCCAAATTAGAAAATCTACGACATCTTTCGGAGAGGCAATATTCAAATTTTTCTTTTCTGGTAGAGACCAGAGGTATGACTCCAGTTGCTTCTGAAGGGAGCATTTTTGTCGTTGGTATGGCTTTTCAGATCGATAGGCACTTAATGATTCATACCTGCTTCTAACCCGCTCCGAATCTACGTCCACCATCTGAGGAGGGTTCTGCGATGTCACAGGTTCTTTCCTGTGGCCACATTCTTGGCAAAAGTTATAATCAAAGTCGTTGGGATGTTTACACATAACGCAACTAACCGCCGGTTTCCATAGGCGTGAAACTTGCGGCTGGCTCTAGAAAAGAATACAAGTCAAAAGCTTTAGAAACAAAATCTAAAGGCATACAAATCCCATTGCAGGGGACGAGAGTGCCAATTTTGCTTCGTGTTGGGAGGAAACAGGATAACGTTATGCTGTTTTCTTGACCCGATCTTAAGACGTCTGGTACTTGAAGCATTCAAAAGAGGCCACCAGTACTGCCTTGGAGATATGTCCGGTACAACGAGGGTTACATTGATCTGATGAGAGCTTAGGAATTTAAAGAGCGCTCCAATTAAGATAAACGGTGGAAACACGTAATAATTCTCCACTGGCAATAAATCTTGTGCAAAGACATTAATTCCTGATGAATCTTTAAAGGGCAATGGGGAGAAAAACTTCAAGTTGCAACCATTCTGTGCTTTCTTAACGTTGGAAGGAAGAGCCATGAGATCAAACGTATGGGGACCAAAAGAAGAATCAACCAGTCTCCATGCATCATCCGAAAGTGCGCAATCTAAATCTGAATAGGCTCTAGAGGGGATATCAGCACTGTTTGACGTCGATGGGACGTAACGCAAGTTGGGCAAAATATTCAGCTTGAGGGAGAGATCGAAAAGGCACTTAATCACATTTGTTAGCGGGATGTTTCTTCCTCCTTCATTATTCCAAAAATCGATCAGATTTGAGTTGTCAACATAAGCATCTACTCTACTATTGAAAACCTCTTTGGCAAAAGTAGAAAGGGTCTGATGTAGTGCTTTTGCTTCCTTTACAGCTATCCCCCCTGGGGAATCGGCGTCTTCGGGACACCAATAATCTCTTGTGTATTTAGGGCCATCAGGTAGTGAAATAATTCCGCCCCAGCCGGAATTCGTAGCGTCAGAAGTAATTTTGACTTCCAAGTGTCTTTCTTTCCTCCATGGTAAGAATCCATCCCAAGAATCAAGAAACTTCCAAGATTCCAGTTCGTTTTTCAGGCTGTTGGACATTCTTACAGGCCCTGCGCTTCTCAACCCTTTACCAATATTGTGATTAATTTCTCGGCAAAAAAGCTTTGCCGCTGGTACTGCTAGAGCAAATGAAACTGCTTTCCCAGCAAATTTTTGTAAACTTTTGACTGGAACTTTATTCAAGCTAATCAGATGATCTCTGAGTGTAGCAAATTGCTGCTTCTTTTCTTCTGGCAAAATAAAGGCTTGTTTCCGAGAATCTGACAAAAAACCCAGGAAAGGAGAATAACTTGCACCGGAGTAAGCACCGACTTTTTGATACCAATAAAATAACCGCAAGCGATTAAAACCAAGGAAGCTATAAAGGCCGCAGCTTTGGCCAGATCAAGGTTTGACCAACAAGAAGGAGCACCAGTGGAAAGTCGGAGCTGCCCGACATGGCGGTCATCGATATACTGGGACACCGGTACACCATTTGATCGCATGAAGTGTGACGCCCCCAAACCAGTATTATGATATATGTAGGCACTAGGGCTCCAACCAAAAGGCAAGGTATTGTATACGAAAAACCATCCTTGCCAATGGAGGCCAAAAAATTCTCTGCTTTCTCTCGACAATAGAATGTGGTCATATCCATTCTTATCATCTAGCTTTGATTGGAGATGGTCGAATTCCACATATCGAGGTATATCTGTAATTCTATCGAAGGAAACATGTGGGGTGTTCATCCATAAATTGAGAAACCTCTCATCATGGCACATCCGAGGCTTTGAAGGTTCTATGGTGATTGGCATGACTAGATGTGGAGGTGGGCATTCACCATCTTTACCCCATATTGGTAATGAGCCATTTGCCACTCTTTCCAGAATCGTAGAAGAGATGAAATCCTTGAAATTGCTACAGATTTTGTTATTTTCGATACACATCCTTGGGGGGCGAGCTGAGTCATATTGCTTGCCTTTGAACTGGCCTTTAAAAGGCTTGAAAAATTCAAATACTGAAACGCCTTCAGAGATATATCTTAGAATTTCTTCTCGCTTGTGATAGCCTTGTAGAAGTTGTTCCCAAACATTGTAATGTTCGTGAATTTCCCCCGCTACGAAGTAATCTGGATCTCGGAAAATCAAATCTTCTGCTGTTGCTTTAGTGGTTCCTGATGTTATATCAGCAATGAAAGACAAAGGCTTCTGGGTGGCTGAACCAGAGGGTTTCCCTTCATAGGTACACCACTGAATATCCTCCCTATTACGGATACCTTCCCCTTTTGAGAGTTTTAACAAGCTATCTTCGAAGGATGGTGAATTAAGAGCAATCTAAAGGCAGGAAAAAAAAATAAGCAGGAATAAAGACAGAGTTAAAGAGAAACCCCCCAGTTCAGCCTATCCAGAACCCAGTACGAAATCGCGTATAAAGGCCTTTAGCTAGGCCCCCGGATAGGTAGAACTAAGTGGTAACAGGATGAACAAGATGCAAATAATAATATTGAGCTGTTTGGAAACACTAAAGGAAACCACCCAAATATAGGTCGCTGATGAATATTTGAACGAGCCCTATGTATTTCTTAAGAGAGCCTAAGTTTAAATCATATACAAAAACTCGAACGAATCGAAACTGACCATTTTTCCGTTGAGATGTAAAATTGTGCTCAAAGTAAATCTTCCTCCACGTAGCTCACGATTTGGAGTTAACAAGCCTTTGTTTATTTCAACTTAGGTTCCAGCTGAAAGGACTTCGAGAATGGTCACATTGCCGATGGTTTATAAAGTATGCATGCATTATATTGAACTCTTCCTGGAATTGGTTATTGCTGAAGCTTAGCAACTAGACACAAATGAACAACAAAATTCTATCATGCAACAAATTTATACCAAACCATGCATGCTATAGCTCGGCGAGATTGAACGATAATTTTTGGAGAAACAATACAAAGGAAGGACAACAAAGAATAACGTTTGAACAATATGAACCATTTTTATTTTTGAATTATTCATGCTAACATTAGATAAACAGTGTAGCTAATAAATCAAGACTGTGTCTATTGACAACTGAACGACAAGGAAAAGCGGTTTATTTTTAAACACTGAAACGACAGATAGTATGAGTATGGTGAAGGCTAGCTTTAACTCCCTAGTCTCATTAATAACAACAAATTAAGAATTGCATAACATAAACAATTTACTCCTTTTTCTGAACAGTTTTCTCATTTCCTTGTGCCCTTTCGTAATCTCTCTTACGGAAGCAACTTTCCGCTCTGTGGTTGTATCGCCCACAAAAGTCGCATGGCCGGTGCCGGTGATCGTTGTAATCGGGGCGAGGTCCCCTGTACCTAGGGGGTCCATAATATGGTTGAGGACGTTGATAACCGTGAGATCGAGCAAAACCTTGAAATCTTGGTGCGTTGAAGTAAGGACGGGGAGCAGCGTAGTTTTCATACACCACAATGCCTGGACTGGAATTTGAAGATGGGTTATCACTGAAGGCTCGGTCCACTTTGGCAACTGCATCAATTATCCTTTCATAGTCTCTGTCAGCCAGTAAAGAGAGGATATAACTTGAATTGATCGGCTGGCCTAGAGAGCCTCTCTAAAAGCTTTGCATGGACGGTGGTGAAATAGTCCGCTTTCTTGTCTTTACATTGAACCGCCACATTTTTCAAGTTCTCAATCAACTCCAACGCCTTGTATTTGTCAAAGTCACATGTTTGAAGAAATGCGTACTGAATTACAATTTTCTTCAAATCAGATACAGAAGGTTTTTGTCGTTCCTCCAATGCCTTTATCCTATTCACGAGGACGTGAATATCAGGGGGATCATTAGCCTGTGAAGATGTGAAAAAACAACAATAAGTAATTGTAAAGAACTACACAGTGAACAATAGGCCCATAAATTCAATAATTTTTATCGCAGTTCTCAAGTCCACAACAAAATATAGGTTGCTTTGATAACAGTAATCGCGGACCGCTTCTCCGCAAATATGCTTCTTGGCTGTTTATCGCGGGTCG
The DNA here is from genome assembly GCA_963924455.1 of Pelagia noctiluca. Lineage (NCBI taxonomy): Eukaryota > Metazoa > Cnidaria > Scyphozoa > Semaeostomeae > Pelagiidae > Pelagia > Pelagia noctiluca. The sequence continues at coordinate 5,269,386 of OZ004315.1, read as the reverse complement.
TCAACTATATTAATTCTCTTTGCATTCTCTCTACAAATATACTTTCTAAAATACTTCTCCTTTTGGACCGCTTGTCCACAAATTATATTTTTGTAAAGTTTTCATAGGTGGATTATCCACATGCACCCATGCACAATAATTTTAAAAACAAGTTTTATCTCAGACTGCTTGCCTCACGAATATATATTTAAATGAATGTTTGCACTCTGCACCGCTTGTCCACAAATAAATATGTTTCTTTAAATACTTCTCAAGGCGAACTGTTTGGTTAAACGTAAGCTTCTTGAACCGGACCCCTTTTTCACAAGCAATTATTCATTTTCATTTTTTATTTCCGCTTAAATATACTTTTGAAATAATTCTCAACGCGGACCGCTTGTCCGTTAGTAAAAATCCGCTTCGAAATAGTTCTCAACGAGGACCGCTTGTCCACAAATAAATATTCGTTTTCTAAATAGTTCTCAAAGCGGACCTCTTGTCCACAAATAAATATTGGTTTTAAATAGTTCTCAACGCGGACCGCTTGTCCACAAATAAGTATTTGTTTTTTTCAAATATTTCTAAACGCGGACCGCTTGTCCACAAATAAATATAAGTTTTTGAATAGTTCTCAACGCGGACCGCTTGTCCACAAATAAATATACGTTTTAAAATAGTTCTCAACGCGGACCGCTTGTCCACAAATAAATATTCGTTTTTTTAAATAGTTCTCAACGCGGACCGCTTGTCCACAAATAAATATTCGTTTAAAATAGTTCACAACGCGGACCGCTTGTCCACAAATAAATATTCGTTTTAAATAGTTCTCAACGCGGACCGCTTGTCCACAAATAAAATTCGTGTATAAATAGTTATCAACGCGGACCGCTTGTCCACAGATAAATATTTCATCTTTATTTGACTTTCATTTTACTTAAAAATGTTTTTGAATAATTCTCAACGCGGACCGCTTGTCCACACTACCAATTGAGAACGAAGCAAAATAACACGAGGTAAAAAAGTACAGAAACTTACAGCATCAACAAGAGCGTCTTGCTGATTAGCAGCTGGGGCTGCAGCTGGACCAGCGGGTGGAGCAGCCTGAATTTGCTCTTCAAGGATATTTTGAACAACCCCGGCATCCACATTTTGTGGAGGCAGGGCCATTTTAAACTGTTGGTGACGGCTAGCTTTGGTAGATTTTTGTAACACTTCTCCCTGTGGTTTGACTTGAAAGGAGCCTGCAACGCCCTAATTTCGAATAAATACTCCTGCAGGAGACTGGCACTAGTCTATTTAACTCGATTATAGAAGAAATACTCACGAGGGCATTCATCCGTTTGCCATTCTGAGTAACTGCCCCAGTGAGAATAGGAAGTGCCATTTCGAAGTTCCTCTTTTTAGAAATTTACCGTTCCCTTGTTCTCTTATTCCCTGGTTCCCGTTCCAATATTCCCAGTTCCCCTTTATATAACTAGCCAAAAAGTCAGTTCTTCAACAGAAGTAAATCTTATTTCGTAAATCTTTATTAAATGTATCAAGACAGCAAAAACGACAAACGTAAATAGTTCAATGCGAAGTCAGCAGATAAAGGTGTCTTATTGTTAGTATTTCCAAGACCCGCAATGGGTATCACTACACTGATTTAGAACGCTTACAAGGATAGAGTTAAAACATAAAATAAAAAGTTTCAACGACGTAGTTTTCTTTTTCCATGCTTTTCTGTGAAGCTATTTTCTGTAGCCTTGGGGGTCTAAAAGATAAAAATATAAATGCTTGTGTCGTATTATTGTGAATTCGAATTCTGAAATTCAGTATTTTGCAGGAAAAGCAACAGAAGATGATCAAGATGGGGATGTCTTGCAGCGAAAAGACAACTGCAGTTCAAGACATGTCATTCTTTGGGTAATTTTCTTCCTTCCTAAATTGTAAATTAACTTCCTAATCCGTATTCCTCAACACCAGGTTTGCCAACTGGCCTACTAGTAGGCCAGAATGAGAAATCTTGCCTAATTAGAATTCGCTTTGCAACCGAAAAATTAGTTTGGCCTCCATAGAAAATACGGTTAAATTTTGGCCTTATTGAAATATTCTCTCAAGCGTTTATTTCACAATGAAATGCGAAATATCATTCAAAAATTGTTTATTCCAGGGACCTGATATCGACTTGATTTACATGAAAAGGTCAAAAAGGGCACAAGGTGCATGAATATACTCCCAGAACGTACCCCCAATGGGGCACTTCTACTAAAGTGAAGGACGAGATGGCTGCGCAAGAGTCGCTCTTCTAGATTGGTGGGGAAAAATATAAAAACGCCCTTGTTTACACCAACGGCTCCCTCTTGCAGATTGAATGGGAGCAAGCCTCTGCGAACGTTTATTGAAAAAGGTATCCGAGCGGTTACGTGATAGAATTAAACAACATGTGCCGTCTAGCATACGCCAAAAAACTGTGCCGCAACGAAAACAACAACCTCGCGCCTCAAAAACTAAAAGATCACTAAAATTTGACTCTGCTATAGGTCAACATTTGCTCGACAACCCAGAGTGTGCTAAAGCCTACAGTGAGAATTGTTTTCGAATAATTGGCAGAGCAAGATCTACCTTTCACTTAGGTATTTTGGAATCAGTCTACATAAAAACCAGGGATCCCCTATTGTGTAGACAGAAAGAGTTCGTTTTCGCCTTAGGACTCTTCAAAAAATCCTATTGGTCAGCTCAGTGTATCGTGGGTGCTGATTGGTTTTCCTACACTATACCAATCCTTCACCTCTTTTCTGATTGGCCTATTTCGATCCACCTCTGGGTATATAATCAGTTAGGTTTCTGTTTCGTTCTCTTTCTGACGTATTACTCTGTTGAGTGTCAGACGAAAAGCTTAAGTAATCTATGTTTTCGTTTCGCTATGCTTTCGATTTTCCTGGCTATGTTTATTGAGGAGCAACTCTTGAAGAGCTACTAAAATACACAGCCCATCTGTGCCACCTTCCCATCACGGACACGCGAAAACGGTGAAATCTAAGTGAAACATTAGGAAATGGCTTGAGACCCTATATTAATACTGATGAAATGCAAATACGCAGAACTACTTTAATGGTGTTAAAAATGCCTCTGTACGGAAGAAATGTCGATTCCGACTCTTGAAGCTTACTAATGATGCAAATCAATAATGCCAATCAATTGGGAGATGCCCCTGCAAATTTTCACAATGGCCTTGTATATGCCCTAATAAAGAAATGAAAATAATTGGTGGACTCTTCCGTTTGAGCTACTTTATTAATCGACATAAACAGGTTGACGATACACAAAAGTATGCCAATCTGCGAGCATACGTTAAACTGTGAAAATAAATGAGAGAAATCTTGGGAGAAGAAACTGCCAAACTGTTGTTCTGTAATAGAAAGAACTGACAAACTTCGACCAAGAATTATAACATTAAACCTGTCGAATAATGCTAGAGGAGAGAATTTGTCTGCTCTCTGTAATTGCAAGGAAAAAGACTACAGCAATCTCACGCATGGACCAGATCAAGATGATTGACAAGAAGGGACGTACTACATGATTATTCTACATGCATGCATTATTTTATATTTACCCTTTGCGATGTGCGTAAAAAACAATACCTTACAAAAATAGTAATTTCAGTTTATTAGAATACTTGAACCGTATGCTTAAATGGCCCACAGAGAATGTGTTACTTCTTTCGAGTCTGAAGCCAAGCAGGAAAGGTTTCAAAATGCACAATTAAAGGTCTACTGAACTGTAAGTTAATAAAGCGGATATTGAAATTGAATATTATTGAATATTCCCTTACCAAGCCTAAGGGCCAAATTTATAATATATAAAGAGATATTCATCGATTTTGCTGTATTTCATCAATGATGTATCAAGTATTGTAATAGTCTAATTCGATTCCATTTAGCCCCCTTCCAGCTCCCCTTCACTTCTCCTATCAGGAGCCTCCTCTGAACTTCGAGTTTTGAGTAAGTCCCCCGAGTTTTTCAAAATAATAATGTTACATATTATTTTCAACTATGTATCAACGGTAAATGGGTTGTAATCACAGTGAATACAGTATGATGACGTCATCACGAAATTTGATTTCATCATCAAAGTTGAACATTTATAAATCATCGAAATTTTTCAACGCACTGAGCTCAAATATACTACATATATGTTGATAAATTAAGGTATTGGTGCGTAATCTCCAATGAAATGTTATTTTTTTGTATTTCATGACGTCATCGATGACGTGACTTATAGAAGTTTCCCAGAAAGTCACCTGGGAGATTCTGGAAACCCATATCTTATTCTATAAGAATCTGTTGAGAAAATATAAGTTAGGCAAGAAGTGAAGATGGTTTAGCAATATGCCCTGTCTATTTACCACAGTTAGCCTAGATCTTCCAAACCCTAAACCTAAGGTTTAATTTCAGTTTAGTGTAGATCTATACGTTTGTATTATTGTTATTTTGTTGGTTTTATACAATGTAATGATATCACGAATAATACAGACAAACTCAAAAACTGCATGATTTCCTAAATACTCGATCTAGATACTTCCTGACTTCCTAAATACTCGTTTTGGTGAAGGCAACAAAGTTGGTGAGCTCATTCTATTTGTAGTTTAATGTACTTTCATATGCAAGACTATTAAAGTGTCCTACCAATGACCAACTGATACAAGTTTTTTCTCATTTTTAAATATAATGTACTATAAAATAAATAATAGACTACAAGTTTTGTGCTGTTTACTTTGTACAATCATACTATGGGTAGAAAATAAATAAAAAACTGTTGCAGTTAGGTCATTTGTAAAAAACTTACCTTTCAAAATTACACATTTGATTATTCTCACTTTTTACTCGCCCTTATAAGTAAAAAGATGAAAGCCAAGACCCGATAACCAATGATAAGAGCGAACATCATTCCGATATCAAAACCAAATCGATCCTGAAAAGATATGAATAAAATTGCTAAGTGCAGGAAACAGCAAATACACGGCTTCGGAGTTAATATCCAATACGATGATTTTACAGTCAAATTAAATCTTTTCAAATTTTCTGGCTAGAATGTTAACTCTAAAATCATGTCTAAGACGTGCTTGGAGATGTTCTTGAATAATTGAAAAAACATCTCGATTTTTAAGCCTTAAGTACATCGAAACATGAATCTGCCCCAAAGCTGTACGCAGAAACTTTTTAGCGGGAGGGGGGCAAAACCCCTTATGAAGAACTTTTTGAGGATATCCTCTACAGGAAAGTGTATGGCTTTGGAATTTTTTTGGGGGGGCACAGCCGTGTCTTTCTAACTCCCTCCTCTAATCGAGACGGGCGATGTGTTGCCCTCCTAGTTATTTCATCTCCAACGGAAGCAATTCCTTGCATTTGGTTTTACACTTCAGTCCATTAATGAGCTTCGGCAGACTCTAATCACAATAAGATCGTACAAGCACCTCTCAAAAATTACTGGAGCGTGCCAAATAATCTCAAGCCTAATACGCTGAATATTCCTTTGCGTATCAAAATTGAAAATTTAAACTCATTTATAGCCTTTATTTGCATCTCGATTTTTCAAAAAAGAACCCAGAAAAAGAGAAATTCTTACCGGATTGATGGAGTAGAACTTGAGAACAGCTTTCCCATCTGGAAGGCATGGAGTACCAGTCGTAGAATTAACTGCGGTTGCACATCCTGCAGAAAATAAGGTCAAAAGTTCAACAGCCAATTCAGGAAATTTTATTCTTAAAAGTATGCCTACCAAAGAGGACTTTCTACAATATAAGGTTTGTACCGCTAGTCAAGGTATCGTTATTAAAGATTTCTATTTTCATTTCATACTTAATACATTTCTATTCATACTATTAATTTCTTTTCTGATTAGAAATAATTTCCTGTCTATTTACTCGTACAAAACATTGCTACTTTCTGGAAGTACTACAGCTAACATTATTTTGAATGATTTGGTTCCTAATGTGGTCTTGCGATTTTATATACAGGGGTTTCTGTCCGGGAAAAAAATCATTTTCTTATCCTAAACAAAACTATGTACGATCGATAAAGTGCTGTTGTCCCGAAGATTGCACCTTCGTGCCTACAGAGAGGAGGGTTCCAGCCCTAAAGAATAAGTTCGACACCATGGCTTACCACCAATTGAACCGAACGTTTCCCACTGGTTGATTGATGCTGCCTCAAAGCTGTACTTGAACCAAGAAAGATATTTCAACCAGATGAAATAAACAGGAACAGAGCTAAAATGAAATGACATCTCTCAGAAAACCAAACATCTTAGTTGATTAGGATCGTCCATGCATCATCGTCGAGCATTCGTTTGAAATTGTGAAGATAAGTTAAACTATTTTGAATCTTTTTTGAACCGACGATTCTGCAAAAGACGATGGGTCTCATCTCAAGCTATGCATCATAAGAATATCCCTCTCAGAAATGCCCCATTTATTGTAGAAAATAAGAGAAAAAGATCAAATGAATATTTGATGAATGAATTTACTTTGCATAAACATTCAAAAGAAAATACTTACGAGTCCTTGAGGAAGAAGCCCCCGAAAAGGAGAAAAGGCAGCATCATTGGGACAGCCAATGCAGTTGCAACTTGGACCGTGGGTGAAATAGTTGAAACCAAATAACCTCAACAGAAAGATGGATAATTGGATGAGAAATAGTTTCATACCAGTTATGGTAATGTCAAAATACACATTTTGCCTTTTGCCTTTTTTGCTGGAATTATGCAGGACTAAACAATTCTTGTTTCAGACCTCATCGGACAGGTTTGAAGGTTGGCTTCAGCTCACCACCCTTTGAACAAGGATTGGGTGATCTAACTACTTTTACATCCCAATCACTGTTTAAACCTTCAACCGTTACTTTATCCATTCAACCGTCACGCTATGGTAGAAAATACAGCTCCGTGGAAGTGACGCTAAGTAATTTGCTTAATAGTATTCTGTGCGATGTGAATACGAAAACTCTCGATGTTCGCATACAGTTTGTTTGACTTTGAATTACCTTTCACACTTTTCGTAAATTTAGAAACTTTATGACAGAAGAAGTCACAGATACTTGGATTTAGGCACTGAAGGAACGGTAGAGCAGGCTCTTGATTGGTCCTACCTCGTTCGGACAATGTGAAAACGGAGCCAATTACTATTCAGAAATTTGTGTGTGGACTCAATTAATATGTTAAAATGCCTGCCTCGTTTATGGTCTGCCATTGCTTATTACGATTAGAAATTTCAACAAATAAGCGATTGCACCCAAGCAATATTTCAACTCGGAGCTAGTCGATAAAACAATTACCATACGAGAGGGCACACTGGGTGAGGAGAAGAACGATGCATACAAATACGATGAACTGCTCAAATTTCGCACTCAGACCTTAAGAAGGAAAATCAAAAATAGCATTAGTTTTGATGAATGAATCGAGATAACTTGTGAGAAAGTAAAATGATCCGAGCAGGAGTGGAACAAACGAGCCGACTATGTCTCGATTAGAATTATTTTCTTGGGGCTGGGGAGGGGGGACATTGCTTACAAAAGTCGTGATCAGATGCAAGATCAGACGTATGCCTTGCGATTGATCATAAGAAATTAAAGCTCTTCAGCTGCTTCTCTCGTTGATGTAGTAGCATGGTGCAAGAATTTCTGAATGGCATAGTTTGTGATACCAGATGGTGCTGAGCTTGAAATTGAGCGGCTGTCTAGGCGACAGTAGCACTCCAACTGAAAACCTTTGTAGCATATATGGGTAGGGTGCAATTAAATATACTAGAGCCGCCCACTGTAGCCATGTAGACGGGGCATATAACAAAATCCTTGCTTTAGATAAAATATAATCTTATCAGGCTAGCACACAGAGGCGTCCCTTCATGACGTATGTTGGAAGGGAAGGGCGATAAGATTAGATCTACATGAACATATTTTGAGGCATAAAAGAAACTTCTGGTTCACTCACCTATCATCCAGTAGACAATGGTTGAGAAAATGAAAGGCCCAAAGATATTCCAGGGGAGCTGTGTGTAAGCATTTTGAAGAAATTAGAAGATTGATTGTAGGTAAATTTAGCAAGAAAATAAGTTATAAAGAAAAGCAACACAGTACAGCTAAATAACCACCAAAGCTTTGCATCTGAGACTCATCAGAGTAGATAAATCAAGCGTCCTACTCCTTTAACTGATTATTGATTTTCAATCTACTTTTTCGGATGTCCTGCTTATTGATTTCAGAGAGTTGTTGTGCTAGAAAAGGAAATGCAACGCAGCAAAGATATACATTTCATGCAGAGTACCTGGTGATATTTCCCTGGCGTTATCCCTAGGTATGTTGGGAATAGCAAGCTCACCTCAGCAAGTATTTTCGATAAGAAATAAACATCTGCCCGATACATGCCAAGCTTGTGTTCTTTCAAGAAGACGGGAAACTCTGCAGGAAACACCTTAAATGTGGAAACAGAAATAGAGAACTATTACCTTAGCCAGATGCAGTGGAGCCACAGTGAATGGGGGCCACCACCCCCAAAACTTTCCAAAATGTAAGTTATTAGCTTGATTAGAAATTTAGCAGAACAATATCTCCTTCTGGAAGCCTATATCGAATAATTGTTTCATAGTGTTAAGCCTCTACCCTAGGGAGCGACATTGCAGTAATGTGGAAGGATCAGTACTTTGGGGAATGTTCACTACCATAAGGGGACATCATAAGTTATGTGGAAGTTATACCCACAGTTCTAATGGTATCCCACCACAGTGCTAAATATCCCCCAAAGAGAGACCTCTGAATACAAGATCTATTACTCAGAAAAACAAGTTTGGAAGAGTTTTGCTACCGTACGATTTGCGAATACTGAATGATATCAAGATATATGCATATACGCCATATAAGGCTCGACATTTTCAACTAGTTTGGAATTAAAAAAGGCCACTGTATGAGATAACATTCAAATATTTTGACTGGAAAATCTACCAGGTTATGGCGGAAGGTAAACCCAAAATCTCAGTGGGACACGCCCGCTCTTGGATCCATCAAAAAGATCCTTACCAGTATAGCTCCCTGCAATTGATTGAAGGAGGCGGTGGTGACAATAAAGAAGATAGCACCGGTGATGTTTTGGATGCTGTCCTGGTCGTTATCTTGTTGCAGATAGACTAGTCCTGCAATTATGGAAATGACCTGAAATTGAAAGTCGAACGCTGAGAAACAAATCATCAATCATGTGTGCTTAAGAAATACAGCAGAGTGGATTGAGACCATGGGTATGATAACGCAGGAAAACCTGGAGTCACTGTGTTGGAAGATCACTGTGATAGATAATACTGTGGTGGATAATCACTTCCTTGGTGGATAGTCAATACTGGCTGTGGTGTTAACTAGCGTGCATCATGTTGGTTGATCTTGATCCTTATCAAGGGTGCATTTTCTGACCCCTTAGATATCTTATATCTACCAAGGTTAGCGGATGATCACTATGCTATTTCTAAATAATCAATTCAATTCGATCTTCATTATTGTAATATGTATATCAAAATTACCTTACAAATATCTTTCTGCAGTTTTTGGTACTTGTTTAGCAAATAAACCAACAATTTCTCCATTAAGGGGCAAGAAATTGCTCAAGATAAGGACATTCATGAAAAAAGCATAAGAAAAAAGAATGCTAAAACATACAATGATTTGCACTGTCTTGATTGTGCTAACAAATGGCTCCCTCTTATTGCTGACAGAAGCTCGCCATAACACAGAGGCCAACTGCCGAAAGAATCCAACTTTATAACTAAAAAGAGAGGAAACACTGTTAGCCAAAAGAGGGTTACAACTTTAATACTGTCTATACTATCAGATTAAAATTTTGAAACAACCATTCTTTATGATAGGAGATAATATTTAAGCCTGGTTACCATGTAGCCGTAACTGCCTGCGGCCGCCGCCAGCATAGCTACCTTCGGTATACCGCAAGCTGCCGCAGGCAAAGTGTTTCCATATTACTGAATCGTTCGCCATCTTCTTTCCTTCCAAAGAGGTGAATTAAAATGGCGCAGAATACGTGGATGTTCATTCACTCAAAGTCGTGTGACCATTTGTGAACAAAAGACTGCCGCAGACACATGCCACCGCCGCAAATTTAGAAACCGTAGACGGTCGGAAGCATCTTTCGGGTACTTTTTACGTCGAGTACTCCTAGTTTTCACGCCATTCAGTTTCGATTCGCCTTCGTCATCATCAACTCAGCTCTGATGAGTGCAAGTCATCAAGAGAAGTTGCTGGCAGTACGCCGCACATAGCTATGCCTATACGGCTATATGGAAACCAGGCTTAACAATAGCAACTGCCTCGGAGCCGCTTACCGTTTAATAAAGTTCATAAAATGACCGTTGGTCTCATCTAAATCCGCTTCACTGGAAAATCAACACCCTTTGACTGAATTCCACCTAACGCTTCTTGGAGCCATGAATGGTCATCGTCATAATCGATATAATTAAGGGCCAAGGTGGTAAAGTTTGAGACGTTCCGCGAATATGAACTATTGTGTAAGCAATATTTTCAATTACACGCTCATGGTCATCGTACGACATTGTTGAGTGTTATGTTTCTAAGGTATCTAATGCCTTCATGTGTCGTATGTTTAGTTTCATGAGTAGCCTGATTCTTATTTCAGAAATTAACGTAATAATGGTTGTAGATATGCCCTGTTTACTATGACCAAAACCATTTAGAAATTCATATAAATAGAGGGTACGTATTAGTGGAAATTTAGATTGGATTGGATCAGTGAAGATGCGAGGTTTTCCTCCAATTCGTGAGTACCTTAAGTAGATGTCAACTATTTTCCAAGAGAGAATTCTAGTGTGGTAGGTTGTATTTACAGGGGCAGCAAGGTCTGTAAATATTCTTCAAATATTCTCTACAACAACTTGCAGAGTCTTGGTACCACACCTGGCTTTGGTTGGAATTTCGACCAAAACAACGAGTGACAATATAAAGAGAGGGCTTTGATGAGAGCTAGATAATGTGCAGATTTCTGGTGATATTTACCTTGGTCTATCAAGCTTGGCATCGCTGGAGCTCTACAAAAAATGAGAAAGGAACGAAATTAACGAACTATAGAAGATACAATGCTCTTCACCAAGAGTGTATCCGTAAAGTACGTACACAGTAAGTCAGCCATTTTAAAAACCCTCTTCCCAGCTTCAGGTTTTTGTCATAGCCCCCCTTCAAGCGTACTTACGCAATTAACTACTAGAATATGCCAATCCCCTCTCCCTACATCTATAAGCTATACATATATTTGTGCTGCATCTAGAATGCTAAATCCTGCTTTCTGCCGTACTACTCAGAATGATGAAATGCAAAGCTATAGTTGTTATTTTGTTTCACTACGTTTCCGATTTCTCTCGTCATCCTCAAATGGGAATATGTTAAATTGTAAATCTCCTAATGGGTGAGAAACGTAGAAACAGGCTTGTCGAGAAGAATAGTTAGTAGTCTCTTTAGTCTTTTCTTCTTATTTTTACATCACTCTACTTTTAATGTATGGAGCAGTTTTTCTGTGAATCGAAATACAGACTTCGTAAAGAATATTTTTCGTAATATCAAACCGTTCCTGTGACTATGACTAAGCGTTCAGGGTGGCAAAATCATAAAACTTACAGCAACAAATTCTTGTTTTGATTTATGATGAATTGCAGCCATTTCATCAAAAGCGTCGCAGATTTGCTGAAAAAGGTTGGAGAATAATCGATGAAATCCATTGAAATTGATGGAATGAATAAATCAGTAGATAATGATGCATTGGGCTCTACCCTTGATTAAAACCTAGCTGTAAAGCAAATAGAACTCTTGTGGACGCGATTCAAGATGACTTTGATTTTGCAACTAAAGCCAATAAACGAATAAATACAGAAACCAATCATTCAAAAGAATTAAATTACACTTAAGATTTTTATTCCTATTTTTCAGGGCAGGGGGGGGGTTAGTTTTTCCACATTTGATATACTTAAGTGTGTGTTCTTGTAGAGGATAACATTTTTATAATTTTGGTCTGGAAAACGGTAAGATGACTAGCAATAAAGTGGCGGTCCTATAGTAGCCTGAAAAAATTCATGTAAATTATATATATTTTCTTATACCAGCCTTGTAAATGCATTTGGCGGCTGTTCAGGATGATTAACTATAGACTGTCTGCTGATTGCCAGAGCACGAAACTCTGAGTGACGGAAGGCTAGTCTCAGTTCTTGCTTTTACTCTATAAAGTAATGTACGTTTTTTCCAAAGAAGCTTGGTAGAAAAACTATTTGCCTATGGCTTTGGTAAAGATGTTCTATATTTGCTCTACAGCTACTTAACTAGTAGGAAGCAAAGAGTTGAAATAAATGGTTCTTTCAGTGACTGAAATGAAGTCTCACATGGAGTTCCCCAAGGCTTAGTCTTGGCTCCTCTCCTTTTCAATATTTATATAAATGATATATTCTTTCTGGAAACTGACACTGAAATTTGCAATTATGCAGATGATACCACAATATTCTCGTTTGGCTATGAAATAGATGATATTCTGGAAACATTAGAAAGGGACGCCAATTTCTTTTTCGGGATTGGTTTGTAGATAACTATATGAAAATGAATGATGACAAAAGTCATCTCCTTATGGTTGGCAATAAAGAGAACACATCGATAACTATTGGACAACCCCCCCTGATGGAGAGCTAGAATGAAAAATTACTTGGTATCACTGTAGACAAGAAACTTAGCTTTCAGGCCCAGATAGACAATGTCTGTAAAAAAGCAGGCCAAAAATTGCATGCTCTTGCTATGGTATCCATATACATGAATGATCAGCAACTACAAATAACAATGACCTCATTCGTTACATCACAGTTTAGCAACTGTCCACTTGTTTGGATGTGTCATGATTGAAAAGTAATAAAATACACAAAAGGGGTCTTCGACTAATGACTAGAGATACCAGCACATGTTTTGAGACACTCCTTGAAAAACTAAATCAGTGTCAGTTAACCAAAAATACCTACAGCTGCTCATGATTGAAATTTAGAAGTAAAGTCTATGAATGGTCTAAATCCTAGTTTCATGAAAAATATTTTCGTTCAAAGAGAGCTGCCATATAACCTGCGCCCAAGCAAAGGTATTATTTTACCACAGGCCAAAACATCCTCTTTTGGCACAGAAAACACAAGATTTATTAGACAAAAAATATGGCAAAAACTTCCTAACGATTTGAAGGAGTCTCCCACACTTCCAATCTTCAAAGCAAAGATAAAGAAAATGCTATTGGAATGCAGCTGCAGATTATGCAAAAAACATATAAGTAACTTAGGTTTTATTTAGATTAATCATCTGTAAACTTAGGCTTTTAAAACGTGTAATTAGATTAGATTAGTTGGCCTAAATTAGCTACTAGCTACAGATATGTAGCCAACTATAAATAAATAGTTTATTATCATTATTATTATATAGTTACCTTGGATCGGGCGAGGCATTCTTCTTCATTCCCTGGCATGATGGCCAACGTGCTGATGTAATGATCTGCTGGGTTGTAATTGGCAGGACAAGGATGGTCTAGGCTGCAAGAGATTACATGAAATACAAAAGGTCCTTATGCCATTCGAATATTACATGCAGATCGTTAAGAAAAAAGGTAAGACAAACGGCCGAAAATGAGGGATAAACTTTCATTTCTTCTCTGCCAATTCACTTCTTCTAATTTAATTTGTGATTGGCTCTAGGTCCTATTTTATCACCGCTGGGTCTTGCACACACAGGATTCTTCTAAGACATCTTAAGCAAAAAAATTTCCCAGACCCCTTTAGGTCCTTTATGTCCCAGTGCACCGCGACTGGTAGTATTTTAGTTTGCAAACGTTGATTTGTAGCCAATATCATAGAACACAAAGAAGAAAGCTTGTATCAAATAACTTACCTGGCGAAAAATGGCAGGGCGTCTGTTGTCTTTCCCATGTAAGCAACTCTCCCCTCTGACATCAAAAGCACTCTACGAAATAATTGAATTAGACCGATAGAGAAAATGCAAATGAAATAAATCAAAGTGAAATTAAAGTTCGTAATTTGTGCAAAACGATAAGAGTTCAATCTCACCAAACCTATGCCATCAAAGTAAATATCTGAAATGATAAACGACGAGTCGGTCATACTTATGAAACATGCTGTAAACTTCTGAGGATGGTTGGTGAATTGTTGTCAATATAGTCCGACCTTGGTCCGCCATTTTCTGTAGAGCAGCAATCACACTCAGAGCCATGAAAGAGTCGATTCCAGATGTTGGTTCATCGACGAAAAGAAGAGACGGATTTGTCAGCACCTGCCAATCAAATTTAGTGGTTGTCAATCAAATGATTGCACAATTGATAGCACAGTAACTTGATGGAAGAATATCATCTGTGAAGCTAAAATGACCAATGAAAATCACCGAATATTGGTAAATAATTTGCAGTCCATAAATCAGTTATGTGCGAATAAGCCCTAGCTAATTACACGGGATGTTACTTGTATGTAACTGAGTCAAAAGAAATATAAAAAAGTGGAGTAGCCACATATTGACAATGAACCTTCTTGATACCTTCCTTAAATTAGAAAATTGTCTTTTTCTATATGCAATGTACGTCACAGAAAGTCTCAACTCGGTCCCTTTGAGTGGTGGCCTATGATATCATGGTACACTTCAACCTGATCAAATACAATCCTAAAAAGGCAGGTGAAGTCAGAGGAGTTGGGAAAAATGATTACGAAAAGTTCGTGAACTACTGGATATTCTCTTTTATGTAAGAACTAACCTCTGATGCAAACGAAAGTCTTTTCATTTCTCCACCAGAAATTCCTCGTATTCTGCCAGGGATGCCAATCACTGTGTCTTTGCATTTCGTTAGACCAAGCTAAAGAATAACAAGCAACATGCTTTGTCAACTGAATAACGAACACAGACAGGGAAAGCTTTACAAAAGTCTGGCCAACAAGCTCGGGGGGTATCTTAACAAGGATATCGTAGTGGGGACGTGCCATTTTTTAGGGGTACCTTTTTAAAATCAAATACGTAATTATGGGTGTACATTTTCACTTAATAGTCGGTTGTACCCGGAATTATGGGTATGAATTTTGAGAAAAAATAAAGACAAGAGAAATGTGGTGATCGTAAATCAATTCGAAGAAGAATTTATAATGATGTGTGGTATGAGACTTAAATTTAGAAATATTTTGTCTTATTCAGATACAATCATGTGGTGCTATTGAAATTTTACTTCTTTTACATATTCTATGAAACGGAATTATGGGTCCCTTTTTCAATTTACGACACGGAATTATGGCCCAATTTTTTTTTCAAAATGGCACATCCCTATCAGTTGACCCCCTAAGGTACCCCCCGAGCCAACAAGGAAACTGGATAAGATGAGCAGATCTGTGGAGATCTGGATTTAAGTATCGTTTGTCATGAATATTTCACCTACAGACGTTATTTAGGTTTTACAATATTTTTGACCAGTGCCGATAACGAGTTGCCTCATTCGAAAGGGCTATCATTTAGATCAAAGTGAATATTGACTGTATAAAAGAAATCCTATGAAACAAATTTCTTAAAAAAGAACTATCAGACCATACAAATTAGCTATATTAACACAAAATAGCCCAAACTAGATCCAAGTGCATTAAATCAATCCTAGTTACCCGTTGTTTTGGCTTCTTTAACCCTACAAGAGGGTCAAGTCAGGTACAGTTCTCGTTCTGTTATCAAAAACTGCTGTTCTTACTTCTTGTTTGAAGGGTTTAACTGCGTTGCACCGATGTATTGAACTTTTTTTAATACGAGGGGGCTCCATACAGATATTTCTTCACTGACCCCTAAATATCACGCCTGATGTTATGGGAGACCTAAAAATCGAATCTACATCTTTATTGTTATTTGTTCAAAAGACATTTGGTAATTGGTTACAACTAAAAAACAAATTCCTTGATTCTTCCTTTCCTCGAGTTTGTGGACCCTAAATATTGATTTCGTCCATGTTTTATGTAATTCACAGCATAGTCTATGAAGGGAGATGGTTTACAAACCTATTCTTGTATTCTTTGTGCAAACTTTGCAAGACTGAAAGTAGGTAAGTATTTTTTTGCTATTTATCTAGCCAGGAAGGTCATGGATGAACAAATAGGTAAAAATGCTTCTTTTTGTTCTTTATCCAAATATTTATGTTATTTAATAAAATACTTCATTCTCTTTACTGCCATATCTATGTAGAAAATGTGTGCATGTTAAATTTCAGCAGGCAAGCGAGAAGATAAGGCATACGTTGTGAACTTTCAGGTACCTCTCATCAACAAATGTGAAATAAAAAGTACAAAAAAAGCAACAATAGGTTCTCTAGCCATCTCTTTCAATCAGCTTTGACCCAAAATATTGTTTTAAAGAAACATTTTAGATCCAAAAAATTGGCGTAGACCCCCTGTACTGACGGTAAGGGAGCACCACCTAAATATGTATGTACGTATAGGTAAATTAATAGAATACCTCGTGGATGACTTTATCTGCTCTTGCTATCTTGTCTTTTTTGGATACTGACTTGTCGATCCGCAGGATTGCCTTGAAAACAAATCACATTTATTAAATACATATTAGATATTAGCTAGTTCATAGAAATCTTGAAATACGCAGAAATCATCTTTCTTAATTGTTTTTTCTTCTACACTTTTAGGAATTCTCTGTAACTCAATCTCAAGACGTTTGTCGTTGCATATCGAAGGGACATGGAGACACCCACTTGATTTAATTCATTCTGAAACTCAACCACCAACCACGAGTCGTACGGTATGGTAAGGGTCTAAAATAAATCATTTTGTTGTATTGTGTATTTCGTAGAGAACAGGGCAACACTTTGTATTTCTGGTCATATTGATGCTGAAATTGCTCATGGTCAGTCAGGTTGATTGCTTCATGCTCAAAATTCAGATTATGAAAATATTTCTGCTTCAATGGGAAGTACAGATTACCTGGAAGACAAGATGTTCTCTGACAGTTAACGTCCCGATGAACAAATCTTCTTGTTGGACATAAGCAGAAATTGTTTTGATTTTCTTCCCAATTTCTTGCCCGTTTACTTTGATGGAGCCTGATCTATTCAATGAGCCAATATTCTGATTAGCTAGAACATTCATCAATGTCGTCTTCCCAGCTCCACTACAAGACAAACGATCGTTCATTTATTCTTGAGTTGAATTGAATTGTGCCATTGGTGCAGTCAAAATGTGTTCATCATATCGAATCGTATTGTATCGTAATAAGCTTGTTGGACGTCTGTGCAGTACAATGGAGATTGTCGGTAGTTCTGTGGGGGAAATTCCATCAGTGCTGTGGAGGGTGTTTAGTCCTATGGAGGGTGTTAAGAACTGTTGGGGGATACCACAGTGCTGTGGAGGTAATACAAATAGTGCTCGAGGAATTCATGGTATTACTCTAAATTACTGAATATCTGATAATTTAGGCAGCCATTTGTCTCTGTTAAGAGCATGGGAATGGTTAAATGTAATATTTTGTTCAATAATTTTGATTGCAAATATTTGGCCTTGCATGCAAATTCAGTGACTGTTGCTAAATGTATTTAAGATTCTTCTAAACTCATAAGAAGCCAGGAAAGCCTACTTTTGCAACAATCAGTTTTTTAGAGGCGAGTTAGTACTGCAACGCTTACCTCGCTCCCATTACTGCAAGCAACGTCCCTGGCTCTATCTTCCCAGTAACTATGAAAACAAATATTCATTTAGATGAAAGAAAGCAACAAGTTAACTCGATTGATTAGACGGGGAGCATGAAATCCCACCGGTCACAATCACCCCCACTTTCCATATTGATTCTAGGCAAGTGTTTTTGTAAACGTTTTACAGCTCCCAAAAGTTGTACCCATAATTGGACGAAAGTAAAAAAAGTAACAAATCCGAGGGTTGAACCAATTTACATTGGAATTAATCGAAACACAGATCCACTCGCTAAGTCGTAAGGAAGGTGATAGCAAAGACTCCACCAAAGCAATATTTATTGAGACGAAAAGTCTATGATATTTTCTGAGTATTCAATATTAGAAAGTGGGTCCTGCCGTGTGGTATAATCCTGACCAGTGGGAATTCGAACTCAGTTACGACCTGTTCCCAATGATGGATGTAGTCTCTTTTCTCAGTGATCCGTACAAAAACGATATGAAAACGGAGGTTTTCGAAAACGATCACTGGAGTGGATGTACAAAAACTGAGCTTTTTTAAAAACTATGAAAAACAGTTGAAAGCGATACAACAACAATTCACAAAAACGAGTAATGTGAACGCACAGAAACAAAACTTTCTCATTGCGTTTTATGCTGATGTGAACAGACAAAAACGAAGGTGCTTCTCTTGGTTTTTGTACAGGAACGGAATTATGTGAACGGATAGCTTCGAAACCACAAAAACAAATAACAACAAAAACGAAGTAGCGTGAACGGGGCCTTAGAAAACAACTATATCTTCGACACGATGTGAAGCTAAATCCCAAAGGGTGCATTGCTATCAAACTTACAAAAATTCTACTTTGTGTTGCTTTAACAATGTACGCTGTGGGATTTTGCTACACATCATGTCGAGACGATAGCTGTATTTCTAAAGAATTCGTGATCGATTCGTGATCATGAAAATGTTAACTTTGTAACTGTTCGCTTTGTTCCACAACCGAGCAACCGAAAGGTTGTTTTATTCGATAGATTTAGGGCACTGTTTGGTAGCTTTGTGTTGCTAAGGGGTATATTAATGACTTCCGCAAACATTCATGGTCTGTAAAACACGTGTGCCTACCTGTACCTGCTCTAACTCACGCTTAGGAATTCTTACACAAACAATCACATGAATTAGTATTTGACTTGCAAAGGCAGGTTATTCGACGAAGACCTGTCTCTGCTTGCTTAAGGCTTTACCTTATGCGTTAGAAAGGTGCCATTCATACTTTTGCGCCATGCGTTATTTGACTATTTTTAGTGCGTGAAATCCTGAAATCTTAGCTCATCGGTGATATCGTGAATTAAGATAAAAAATTAAGATGAAAGAAGCGCAGCAGTCCAAATTTCAGTGCATGTATGCATGGAAAGTCAATTTTTGCGTGAATACCTCAATCACAAACTTTATGATAAGATTAATGTTGTATTTCACATCTTAAATTGATGTCAAATTGACAAAATTCGATTAATTTTCTGATTTTCTGCTACAGTTTTTGAGTAAGAATAATTTCTTCACATAAAACATTAAAGCAAAGGAACGAGTAGGTTCTCGTGGTTTTTGACAAATTTAGGTTCTTGCACAATTGTTTACTGTTTCACAAAAATACAAACAATACGATCTTTTATTATCATCCAAACAAATTGTAAGCCGAAGATTGTAAATAGATGTGAAATTAGCATGAATCGCCTAGCATCCCAAGCATTTTTAATGAAGATTGATTCCTTAGACAATTCGCTGCCTTATAATTTGTGACTTTATTCCTGAATATCAAGCGATATAAAATTGGAAAATAATTACCATCAAATAATATTTGCTTGAACGCTGGCTTGGTCGGCTCATCCGACTTATTGAAGCATCTTTTCAAAAAAGATGGTTTAGGCAGCTCAACTTCGACATTGATGTTTTCCCAAGATAAATCGACCTTCTGCTTGAAGTCAGACACGAGGGAGGGGTTCGACAAAACCAACGAGTCATTTTGCATGAATTCGGCAGCAGAATCCGGAGAGTTGACCATGCTCGAGCGTCCGTTGGGGGCATTCTCGAGTTCTGGGTTCACTCCATTTTTATGTATGATGACTTCAGGGAGTTTTTCTTCACTTTGATTCTCAATTGCACGCAGCTCAGCAGACTGCACCAAACCGTCCACGGCCATCATCACTCAATCTAGGCCAAACCTGATACTATCTGAAAAATGTATCGTAAATGTCAGGCTCTTGAAAAGTCAGGCCAAAACCTCATGAAATACTTCTAATTATTTGAATCTTTGGTTTCTTGTGAGATTCTTGCAAAGTTTATAAACAATTTCATTGAGCTACTCGAGTGAGTTTCGGCAATAAGTTATTCATTCGTAAAAAGTTTATTGCATAAGAATCTTGAAAGCGTTTGCTGTATTAGATACGGTTCTTTACAAATTTTATTGTGTACTGTAAAACAATGGTGATTGTTAATTTGTAATAAAGACAAATATTTTGAATTGAAATGATGGAAAGATATCTTACCTATGTTCTTTAAGAGAATCTGCTGGTTTTTGTAAACTTTCCTTGAAGCTTCTTAACGTTTCTTGAAGTTAAATCTTCGTCGTATTTTCTTGAAAGTTATTGTTGCTATTGATGCTATTATCATAGTATTGTGCTATGTTTGCAAAGCTGTTCAACTCAACTCAAAGCAAATAAATACACGATGCATCACTATTAAAACCTATTCGTCAGCGCTTGGAATTAGGCCGTAACAACACTCTGCCATCCCCGCAAACCACTATTGACATTGAATAAACAAAACCACAAAATGCTTCAGTTAGTTGGAGTTGTATAGTAGAAAAGGCGGATTTCACAGGTAGACGAGCATTCAATCTTCAAACAAAGGAAGGCATTTTCTTGTTCAATCGTTGGAAAGATAAGCTTTTAAGATAACGTCCACACATCACAATGAATTCATTTCACGAGCATACACCTGTAAATAGTTCTTACGATCATGAAACCAGGTAGTGAACGTCAACTAACCCGCATGGAGACTCCCCATGTCATCTGCGCATGCACGAAACAATGACGGCCGTTCTCCTTCCGAGGACCGACGTCGTTTTTTAAAGATTCAAGGACAATTTCTGCCTATTTATCCCAATGAATCCCTCTTGGGAGAATTTCCAAGGCCATGAAATTAACGGAGAACTTAAGGCTGGTACTCACTTGGCGATTATCACGATTATCACGATAACGATTACATTTAATCGTTTTAATCGTTAGTGAGTACATGAAAAATTATCGCGTTAATCGTTCTAATCGTGATAATCGTGTCACGATTATCGCGAAATGATATCAAAAATGTTCTAAAATATTAGAGGAATTAGTCAAAGGAAAACGAGTCTTCGAATCAAAGGAGACTTGGGATCGTATTGATTTTGGGTACATGCATTTCTTTATAAGTAATTTCAGCTTGAGCTCAGTTCTAGAAATTGCTTAGCTGGGAGGGTGAATTTGAGTACTCAAAATTGCTTAGCAACTACATAGCTTAATTGCTTAAAAATTTGTTTGGTGTCTTTTATAGCTATCTTACATACAAAAGTGTAGCCACTGGGTACTAATATCCACTGTAAACTACTTCTCCATAGCTGCTGCACGATTTTCATTGCCAATTCGATCAGAACTAAATTTTTCTTATGCTTTATCCAGTAGCTACTAGAATTGCTTTAGTTTTTGTCTTGTTGAGTACTGCCTTGCTTAAAAAGCAGTTACTTATAATAAAAATACAAGTATTCGGAGTGTGTTTTTGACGATATTTTGCTTTAAATCTTTTTTGACAACAAAAACTAAAAGCACCGAAGTCGTTGGAAATAGCGATAGTGAAACTCACAGTCGTTCATTCACAGCTCTTGAAGATACTCATTCTTATCGCTAGACGTTTTATTCATAAAGATTTCCCTCACTCAGAACCTTTTCTCTGCTCGTTGCCGTAAGATATGAACAACGCTCATCATTGCGAGAAGTATTTTCCTTGAGTGAGGGGCCATTTTTCCTTGTGTGGGGAGCCAGGTTGCGATAAAAGCGATTGATAATGAGTACATGATAACGCTAATCACCCAGATATTTGAAAAATTTAATCGTAGTAATCGTTATCGTGATAATCGTGATAATCGCCAAGTGAGTACCAGCCTTAATGATCATCAATAAATGCAATTGCCTACCTCGTGGTAAATAAAGTTGAAGGAAGTATTTCTTTCTTGTCATGCACCTGGCTATTCACATGTCAAAGAGTCTCGTGCAGGCTTTTAAAGGCTGGTACTCACCTGACGATTATCCTGTTTACCCCGATAACGATTATTGCGATTAAATTTTTCTAATATCTGGGCGATTAGCGTTATCATGTACTCACTATCAATCGGCTTTAATTTCAAAATGGTTCGTCAAACGAGGAAAAAACTTCTTGCGATAATCAGCGTTGTTTGTATTTAACGACGGCAAAGAAAGAGGATAGCAAAATCCGAAGCCTGGCAGCAGAGAGATATTCAGGGCGAGGGATATTTTCAAAGATAAAACATCTAGTGAATATCATGGGTTGCGTCGAGAGTTGAGAATGAATGACCGTGAGTTTCACTATCGCCATTACAGAATGTCGAAAGAAAGGTTTTATCATTTATACAGTCTGTTGGAGCTAAAAATAGCAAAAAACATACACGCTTCCGTAGATATATCCCTGCCCGTCAAAGGCTGGTGATTGCTTTAAGATACTTGGCAACTGGCAGCTCCCAACAAACTCTTAGTTAATCCTTTCGTATAGGCCGTATCAGAATTAGCAACATAAACAAAGAAGTTTGTGACGCAATTTACAATGTTCTATCAACATTTACCTGAAGCCACCAACATTCATTCATTCATTTCATTTTCATTCATTTTTAATCATTTATACATGGTAAGGCTACAATTATATATACATAAATTGGTTTACAAGCTGCCATGTAAAGAGAGATAAACCCTTAAAATTTACAATATACAAGATAAAATAATAAAGTAAAAGTAGTTAAAAGTTCTTGATCGGACATAATAAAATGTGTCCCTTTAAGGAATTTTTCGAGACTGGATTAAAATAGTTTGAAGTTGTTTGTTAAGTTTGATTTTTCGTCTAGGCCATTCCATAATTTTGCTCCTCTAAAAGAAAAGCATTTCTGACCACATGTTGTTCGTAATAATGGGACACGTTCAAATGTTGATGAACGAAAGCGCATCAGCAATGAATTTGAAGCACGATGGAATATTCCACGCGTTATTGGAGCCATTGATGGAAAGCATATAGCCATGGACTGCCCTGTGCTGAAACATTACCAGGATGTCATCTAGCGAGATTGGCCCACTATCTGGTTGGTGATAAAATTTTCCCCCTTATAAGTCGGCTTATACGCCCCTTTTCTGAGAAACTTACCGAAGAACAGCGCGTTTACAATTACAGGTTATCCAGAGCACGCAGAGTGATAGAGAATACCTCCGGTTTATAATTAGCACGTAATAGACTGTTTCGGTCAGCTATTAGGCCAATAAAAGAGAACGTAAACCGTGTTGTTTTAGCTGCCGCCTGCCTCCATAACTACTTGCGTCTCACAGAGAATGCTCTTTACTATCCTGCTGGCCTCATTGATTCCGAAGATAGTACTGATCGTCTGAAGCTTGTGAATAGAGAAGAATCGTAGCCTCTGAAAACGGATGCCTACAAGGCATCTCCAGAGCTCCGCGCCTTGCAGTGTCTGCCACAGAGATGAGAGAAGCGATTAAAAATTACGTCCATTGCCAAATAGGTTCCGTGTCCTGGCAATTAGAATTTGTTAGAAACACAGGAGAAAATTGATACACGTTTTTGAAGAGAGAAAACAATATTAAATTCATATATATAACCTTTGATAACCTTCATAATGCATTAAAAAAATTTAGCTTAAAATAATATGCCGCAGTTTAAAAATCAAGGCCCGGAACTTGACTCGGCAACAAATTGAGGTGTAGTAGAGAGTCAGGGAGAAGAGATCTAAGAGCCTAGTGGGTCTGGCGAGTTAGCCTTCCATGCAGTCTGTTTTTAGGAACAGAGGCGTTTTTAGAGGCATGGGGTGTAGAAGAAGAAATGAGGGAATAAGGAAAAGATTGGTAAAAAGCTGCAGCTTGATTATATGAAACAGAATGTGGCATGAACATGACAAAGTTTCCAGGTAATTCATCTTGGTTCATTTGCAAGGAGAATAGCAGATTTTGAATCTGGTGTCTTGCTACTCTTTGAGATCGGGGAGAAAGCTTTCTTAATTCTGCTGTCACAAGCATTCCAAAAATGTCATTTTCATCTTTCTCTTTATCCTCTTCTTGGAGAAAAGCCTTTCCATGGACCTGAGTACACGCAGTTCTTTTCTGTCAACATTAGGTGTTGCTTTAACCTATCTTTCCCTCCTGGTCCCTTGTTAAATGTTGCAATGCACTGCTCTTTTTCTAAACACAGCTGATAATTCCAAAGTCTCCGGTTCGTCATTGAAAATGTCACAGTCCCCGCCAGAGTTATCTGCCTCATTTCCATATCGACATTTTCTTCAATTTCTGCCTCATCAGTAACAGACTGGCAATCAGCAACTATAGAACACGGCAAGTCTACCTCAGTGCTTCTCGATGGCAAATTTGATTTTGTTGCCCTGAGATCGATGAAAGGAACCAACCACATCAGAAAGGCAAATTCATTCATCTTTTCTTTCACTTTTTCTACGTCCTTTGTGGATATTCCAGAGCATTCGGCTTTTTTATATTGTTTCGGCGCTTGCTCAGTGTCTTCTTCAAATTTTCGAACAGCTGTTTAGCTCGTTCTGCTTTGAAAAGAGTTGTGTTTGGAATAGTTTTACGAAATCAATAGATACAATATGATTAATTCATCATTTCTATATAACAGATTTATGTATACTCTATTTATTTAGCTTACCTTCATAGTTTTAGTCACTTTGAACTTTGCTTAGTTTTAAATGATTGCAGCAAGGTTGGGCTCGTGGGTTTGGGGGCAGGAAGGAAAAAATCATTCCTTGAATAGAAATCTTGAAAAAGCCTCTAAATATTTGATATGGTTGCCTTTAGAAATTTTTTTGATTGGGTCATAAGGCGAAATGTGGGAGCTTTAATAAACGTGTTTTTAAAATTTTTGGAAACGAGGCCTACCCATTTTACACCAATTAACGGTAGCTTCCGCTAACACAGAACTTGTTTATGTAGTTTCTTGAAGTAGACTTTTGTAAGCAATGGTTTAAGGGTCAGGTTGCGTTTTTTCTTCTTACTTTTTACTTGTTAGCCAGAGTCTTATTTTCATCTTCTTAAACGTACTGTACATAGGCCCTATCATTTGATAGGTTCATTTGATTATACGAGTGAGTTAGAGATGATACACGTAAACTATCAAAACTAAGAAAAAAATTAAAAAAGAAAGGCGATCGTGAAACTTTCTTACCTTCCGCACACGAATAAGCGGTTGTCGATCAGTGCTAACGTGAAGTAGATTTTGCAGGGTCTTCACAGTCAACCTCACGAATAAGGTCTTTTAAAGCTCCTTGCGTTGGACACCTCAGATCGATGGTCTATAACCCATAATTTCCTTGCATTTGCTTTGAATCGCTAGTGACGACCACTTCTTAATGATAATATGAGCAAAAGAGTTTCTTCTTGGAGTTCTTATTTTTAAGTTGAAGATGACCACTATCATGATTCAAATCTCCCATGCTGTTGTGTTGCTCTTGCACAAGCGCATGCGTAATGTTGCTTAAGTCTTGAGAAAAATGCTCAGACTGCCGAGAAACTGCCAGGAGTGGCAAAAATATGAAACTGGTTTGATACTGAAGATTTTGGCTCATGAGTTGGGAATTATGTGAAAATACCACCGCACACGGGAAGCAAATCGATAATCGTGATAATTACCATGTGAGTACCACCCTTAAGAGACCATTAGGTCTGGCCTCGGTACGGTGCTTTCGTGGGTTAGAAAAGCTGTGAACGTCTAGGTGAACGTAGCCATTGACGTAGTTCTAGTGGTTCACGCTCTCGTTTTGTAAGGCCCGTAATAACTGAACTGTAGGCCCTTTATCTCAAAAGCTCACTTTTTAAAAGGTCAGTGTCTGTGTACAGGCTATTTACATGCGCTGATAACTGCTTGTACAGGGAAAATACAACGCTCTGCAACATTACAAGCAAAAGAGCTACAGTCTCCAATCATAGAAAAGTTATTTACAAGACAATCTAAGGGAAAGAAGCGAGGCTATCTTGCCCGTTATTTCCTTACCCAAATGCAGGAAATTTTAAAGAATATTTCTCCACTAGGGACATTAGAATAAGGTGTTCCATACTATTTTACAGCCCTTGGTAAAAATGATTAATTTCCTTTCTCCGGCTTCAATTATCCAGGCAGGTTAGCACAGCCTTATATCATCAGCTACTGTCCCGACATATATGATAATTGACTTTGTACTTTCCCATAATAGTCAGGGCTCTTAGAGGAACAATCATGCATTTTGGTATACCAACATGAAACTTGGTACACCTAGGCAGTTTGATACGCTGAAAAAGATAGGACCGGGACCCCATCTCAAAATTGCCCCCAAGTGCTATTTTTAGCAAGGGGTAACTCGGTCCCAGTCCTTTGTAACAAAACATTTAATATCTTAGTCGCAAATAGTCACAAATAAATGAAACTTGGTATTGTCACTCAATCTTGCATGCTGAAAAAGATGAAATCGAGACCCCATCTCAAAGTTGCCCCCAAGTGCTATTTTTAGCATGGGGTAACTCGGTCCTAGTCCTTTGTAACAAAACATTCAATATCTCAGTCACAAATAGTCACAAATAAATGAAACTTGATATTGTCACTCAATCTTGCATGCTGAAAAAGATGAAATCGGGACCCAATCTCAAAATTGCCCCCAAGTACTATTTTTAGCATGGGGTAACTCGGTCCTAGTCCTTTGTAACAAAACATTCAATATCTCAGTCACAAATAGTCACAAATAAATGAAACTTGGTATTGTCACTCAATCTTGCATGCTGAGTAAGATGAAATCGGGACCCAATCTCAAAATTGCCCCCAAGTGCTATTTTTAGCATGGGGTAACTCGGTCCCAGTCCTTTGTAATAAAACATCTAATATCTCAGTTTCTAACTGTGATAAATGAATGAAACTTGGTATTCGTACACACTTTCATACGCTGAAAAAGATGAAATCGAGACCCCGTTCTAAAATTGCCCCCAGGTGCTTTTTTAGTACGGGTTGGCTCGATCCCAGTCCTCCGTAATGAGACATGCTTAACCTCAAGTTGCGATTGTAAGATGTAGTTAAAAACTTCGCATTCTTACACAGTTTCAAGAGGTTACAAAGATTTAATCAAAACCCCGTGTCAAAATTGCTGCTTAATGCTATTCGTAGAACTGTGTAACTCGGTCCCAGTCCTTTTTCGTTCAAGGTACAATAATTCTGTTTCAGATTGTGAAAAATACATGTGATTAAATATTCTTACACATCATGATAAGTGGTAAAATGTTTTATTGAGACACTTTCTCAAATTTGCCTTTTAAATGCTAGATAAGGCTAACCAAAGAGAACCCCTGTCCTCTAGAATAAAACCCTATGAAACTCTGCTGTAAATTTCGATATATGCTTCCACCATCCAAAAGCATGCTGATTAAACTGAACAAGGAAGCAGGCACTCCTAACTGCTTTTGTAAAGGCTCGAGCGCGCCCTCTGGATGCTGCTGATCTACGAATAGTTGCTTTTTATAATATTAGCAGCTTTGGCAAGACAGAAGCCATCACTTTCACCACTTCGCACGCATGCATGAAAAATCGCATCACCAGCAGTTTCCTCAAAAATCAAGAGAATATCTCGCTCTTGCTTATGTTCACAAAGCCTTAGTATGTTCTTAAGAATGTTTTGCTTCAAACGCGTCGAATAACCTCTTGTGATGCTATCTGTAGATGCGCCATACTCACACAATCGTTTGCAAAACAAATCTCGCAAGTCGTTCAATTTAAACACAGGGACATCACCAACGCAAAAAGCGGCTTCTTTTATGTATTCTATAATTTCTGCTAGTGCAACCCCGTAGACTATATCATCTTCTTGGTCTTTCGGAGTCTTCTTAGCTTCTTCCAAACGGACTCGGTTGTACAAAGACGCCAAACAGGACTTATGGGAACGGGCCTCTATAGCAACCTTATCCCCCTCGCTCAACTCCGCTAAGAGCTTTTCGTCGCATAGAAATGCCCGGAAACGCCGGTGCTTCTTGGACATGCTGACTCAAACTTAACGTACGCGCATTGATGAGGTTACAATCAAGATCTGGAGCATCGCATAGAAAGCAAGTTGGAACGAAATTTTGCGCTGAACTTTGAACGAGTTTCAACCGTCGATGAAGAACTCTGTCAAGACCACTGTCACATGTTCTTCTTCTCTTGGTAGCTCTTTCGTAATGGTAGCTATCGTAGCGATTTTTGCAAGCCTTAAGAAACTTTGCACTTCTATTAATAAACTTAAGAATTAGATGAGGTTCATTGAATCTTGACTGAAGGGGAACTGGTAATTCTTCCAGATCAGCAAAATTTTGTAAGTTGGGTAAAATGTTCTCATAACTGTTTAGGTCATCATCAGATGAGCTGTTTGCAGGACAAATCAATTTGGCAGTTGAGTTTTCTTGGCATATAAAACAAAGACCCCAGTTTGTATCTGGTCGAACGTTTCATTCTTGGATACCTTGGATTGGAAATGTTTTGCAGTATTTAGCGAAAAACTCTTTTTTGACATTATTCATATGTGAATTATGCGACTTGCGAAATGAAGATTTAAATTTTGTTCTTCTTTCTGGACATAGTGATATGAAATAAAACTGATAATGTTTTGAAACTTTCTTTTGAAGAGGTGACCAGCTTTTATTACATACGCTTAACGAAATTCGTTTCAGTGATATAAACGTCAGGATTATTGTTTTTACGACACATTCACTATTAGAGAGAAGCCATACCACCTTGAAAATTGTTTCCTATTTTCACTGGATTTGCCACCCCTCCTTCCAATCCGGAAAGACATAGGTTACGAAGAAGATTTCGTTATTGGAAGGAGAGAGTGACAATTTGCAGGACAGATCACTCGTCTTTGATAACCAGCTACCTTAAACATAAATTAAAGACACCATAAAGTACAATAAGAAGAATGTAAATATTGATTATTGATATATACTCTTAGTGTAGGAGATGTAGACGAGGGATCTGGCCTAGGCTTGCGAGCAGAAACTGGAGAGGAGGGAGAAATCATGAAGTATCTTGCCGGACAACTCGTTGCGCGAAGAATAAAACCTGACATGCTTGTGCTTTTATACTTGGTCTCCAGGGAGTTAGGGAATCTCTTTCCTTTGTTATCTGGGGTGATCTCTCCAGTGAAAATAGGTCTCCATTTCATCCTTTACACCAAATCAAAATATGCAGTACCCTCTTATTTGATATTTATATCACAATTTTTAGGTTCAGAAATGATATATATTATTTGATAAGTACAGAGATTGAGAAGGTTATGTGTTCGAGGACTGGATCCGAGTTAAACTTATTGAGCAATTAGGGGGAAATTCAAGAAAGGGTCTCAATACAATATTCTCCACTTGTCACTTTGAGTAAGAATAACAAATTGTACGTCTTTTTTTGCAATCTAAAACAGCGTTATCGTGTCTTGAACGAGAAAAGGACTGGGACCGACTGAGTTACCTTATTCTAAAAATAGCATCAAGCAGCAATGTTGACATAGGATTTCGATTTAATCTTTTTCAGCGTATGAAACTGTGTAAGAATACCTAGTTTCATTTACTTATCACAGTTAGCAACTGAGCTATTGCATATTTTGTTACAAAGGACTGGGACCGAGTTACCCCATGCTAAAAATAACACTTCGGGGCAAATTTGAGATGGGGTCCCGATTTCATCTTTTTCAGCATGCAAGATTGGGTAACAATACCAAGTTTCATTTATTTCTGACTATTTGCGACTGAGATATTGAATGTTTTGTTACAAAGGACTGGGACCGAGTTACCCCATGCTGAAAATAGTACTTGGGGGCAATTTTGAGATTGGGTCCCGATTTCATCTTTTTCAGCATGCAAGATTGAGTGACAATACCAAGTTTCATTTATTTGTGACTATTTGCGACTGAGATATCGAATGCTTTGTTACAAAGGACTGGGACCGAGTTACCCCATGCTAAAAATAGCACTTGGGGGCAATTTTGAGATGGGGTCTTGATTTCATCTTTTTCAGCATGCAAGGTTGAGTGACAATACCAAGTTTCATTTATTTGTGACTATTTGCGACTGAGATATTGAATGTTTTGTTACAAAGGACTGGGACTGAGTTACCCCATGCTAAAAATAGCACTTGGGGCAATTTTCAGATGGAGCCTCGATTTCATCTTTTTCAGCATGCAAGATTGAGTAACAATACCAAGTTTCATTTATTTGTGACTATTTGCGACTGAGATATTAAATGTTTTGTTACGAAGGACTGAGACCGAGTTACCCGATGCTAAAAATAGCACTTGGGGGCAATTTTGAGATGGGGTCCCGGTCCTATCTTTTTCAGCGTATCAAACTGCCTACATGTACCAAGTTTCATGTTGGTATACCAAAATGCATGATTCTGGCAAACTTTTCCATTAAGAGCCCTGACTATAAAATCTAGTAGAGGAAGATGATATAAAAAACCACTGGGGAACCCTTTGTTTTTTTTCACCACTGGAAAAAGGATTGGGCCTACTGGGGATGTTTCCTCTGTAGTTCTACTGTTAAAAATGTTCTGTCTGAATGTAAAAACAAAGGAATCCTTCCTCATTCTAGAAATGTCAATGACGTTCAGATTCGTATTGCTGCCAAAGGAAGCTGATGTAGATAGAAGCATTGCTTTCATGACAAATTTTAGTGTGCAGGGCTAACTGATTTTTAACGTGACGGTTTTGCGCAGTGATATACCACAACAGTGTGCCGTTATAAAGTTAGGTATGGATAGGGTTGTAGAGTTATAAAGTCATATATAAGGGTTCTAGTTATAAAGTCATATAGTTAAGCATCTTTGACACAAACTTTCTTTCAGACCTGCTTATCCAAAAGTGTATCATCTAGTGATCTGAGGAATTTGAACTGGAAAAATCCTTTCTTCTGACAGCATTGACCATCGCTTTTTTAACCTTGCTTGTTCCAGTGCCTATTTTACTGTGGTATTATCGAAAAACCTCCTGTAAATTTGGAATGTAGTCCCGTGAATAAAATAATGTGGTCTTGATGTATTCCTTTATACAGGACACTAATTCAATTGCAGTAGTCTGCTCTTGTATAATTTAATTGCCCGTGTTAGACCATTCCTTATGAATAAATGTTAATATTACATGGCTCTGAAGAGGGATTTAATCCGAAACACGAATTAATGCCTCATCGTGGATAAGCCTGGTGTTGTGAACACATCTAGGTTACTGTGCTAACTTATTGTCCTGGTTTAGGACAGTGGTTAGCGCGCTCGCCTTTATACTGGAAATATAAAGTATTTCAAAGTTAGATACTATATAACACGACTTATCTTGCATCTAGTTAGTCTTTGTTTCCTCTGTTCTTAGCTATTACAATGTTGTTGTTGTTGTCACGTGTATGTGCTCAGTACCCCTGTGAAGTAGTTGGCATGGATCTAATTTATTTTTGACTTACACGATTACGGAAATCACTCTTTGAGATCTGAAGTAAGTTCTAAGCAATTTTTCATCTTTAGAGAATACACAAATCTCAAAAAAGCATGCATGAGGATAAATTCCCGCTAGCCTAGTTGTTTTTTTATTTTCGAATCTAGCATAATGGAGGAGATTTCATAACCAAAATTTCTTTCTCAACACAAGTCGTTACGAAAAAAAGTAATGAGCGATTTTCACGTAAAAAAAATCACCAGAAAACTTTGCTTTTATCTAATAAAGATGTATCATCCATCAGTATTTTCGCTATTCATCACCTGAAATAGACTTAGCAAGACGTGTAAAGTTTTTTTACCTGTCCGATACAAAAATGATTTTAGGAGTGATCCATAATTGATTCTTCTTTTTGTGCTGAATTAACACACAATGACATGTCCCATTTCAATAACAGACAGAGTTTTGTTACAAATCAGACATTAAATTGAATTGGCCTGCAGCCTAGGAACTCCAACATGAAAAGAACGGGAAATTTAAGAGGCCTATAAACCATGAAACATGCGATGCAAAAGCGATTGATGAATCAACTAGGGGGTGGTAGCCCCCCAAAGGGAAGGAAACGTATATGATAAAGTAGTCAAGCTACATTTTTACTGATAGTGCAATATTTTTTATGCTATTCTCCTGGAAAACTTCAACTGTTTTTTATATCAATTCAATTTCTAATTTGTGACTAAATTATGTCCGCTAAAGTGCAGTCGTCTAATGGTTCTCAATCTGGGTGGATTCGGTATTGTTATGAATAACACGCATGAATTCGACATTTTCGTAATTACTAGTTGATACTCTCAAATACTCTCAAATAGATTTACAAGATACAAATTTATGCACTTTACGGCACATCAAATTCTATATAGTAATTTAGTGCGTCAATGATAGTCAAAGCACTGACCTCATATTTTTCTACCCTGTGAGAACATGTCCTGGCTTATCCTCGATTGATCCTGTTTCCCTCGCCACGTCGATGATCTAAGATTATAACAATGTTTCTATCAATACAGCAACAAACTAGATACATTTATTGAAATGTTAGGTAAATGAGATCAACTGGTAGAAGGTCTGCAACACATTCCTTCAGGTACAGCATGCAAGTAGAATGAAGAGATATTATTTCTTTTTAAAAGTGGGGGGTAAGCTTTCTCTATAGAAACACCTCTCTTTTTAAGGTATCAGTGCAACTTTGATTGACGTTGATATTACTTAATTAGTTATTCCCATTGTATATTAGCAAAGGAACTTTTGACAAAAGATTTTGAATAATTGGCTTCAAGCTTTTCCTTGCGAGAAAATAGGAAGAATGGTGCAACAAAATAATTACTGGAGCTTTGCGTCTGACACTCGTCATGGTAGTACGTCTGAAATAGAAAGAAAATGAAACCAAACGTAAAAAGCGTAAATTACCATCTTTCCACTCGTCCCATTCCCTTTCCTTCTTCAGCTTTTCTTCACTTTCTTCTTCATCATCCGACGAGTCTTTCTCAGCTGGAGCAGTGTTTACATTTGGACTGAAAGATGAAATTATTTTATAATATAAGTGATAAAACTTCAAAGACGAAAAGGTTCATTAACCTGAAACCCGGGTCAAGTGACACAACAATTCACCAAACAAATTGCCCAATGGTAGCGATCAAACGACGCAAATAAACAACCGATGATTAGCTTGATGTAGTCAAACGACGCAACATTTCACCCAACAATAGGCCTGATGGCAGCGGTCAAACGACGCAACATTTCACCCAGCATGTTTCTCGTTAATTTGTAGGAAACGTAAGACTGTAGGGAATAGGCCCAGCAAAATGCTACTTAATCCCATTGGTCGTTGATGTCTTTTCAAGCTCAGCCAAGCAGCAGCTAACACGTTAAGCAGATCCTCACTTGCTCCATAAGGCTCGAGAATACTCAGTTGAATTGACATTAAACCTAGCAAAACGTTTCCATCACCACTACTGTAGGGGGATGGAAATATGGCAGCGATGGGCCTAGGCAACATGGAAACGCGGTCTGTGAGGGAGCCAGAACAAAAGAAGCAAAGATTGGGAATTTTCTTGTTTCGGTCATGTCAACTTTTATTTTTTCGCACGAAAACATTTTCAAAGACAAGGCACAGCCTTGTTTTGTGTTTTTTCTGTCATAGATTTAGGCCTCGTCCATTACTTCATTCCCCTACAGCATATCACGACCATTGAATGAACAATACAAAGTAAATCAAAATTTTCGGAAATGAAAGGATGCATACTTGTAGTCTAGAACAACTTTCCCGTCTGCGATTTGTTGATCCATCCATTGCTCTGGAGTTATCGAAGGCAGACTGGGATAACCAGCACCGAACACCTTCGACTAAAGAACATAAAAACGTTTTCAAATTGAATTTCATATCATGTAGAAGAGAAAAGGAACACAACTGATACGGGACATGTGGAGGTATGATATGAAGATTTTGTTATTAAGGCATTAATAAAGTCCTTTTTCCAAATGAAGGAGAACAAGAGTAATTTCAAATTGTTTCAACCATCGAGCTTACTACGCCTAAGATTAAGTTAGAATCAGCCAGGGTAAAAGACATTGAAAAAAGAAACGAGAATGGCGTTACTGAATATCATCATACAGCTTTTAAGGTTTGTGTATTTGCACAGAATTTGAATGAAGAGTTGCTCATTCAGCAGTTACTTGTTTCAACAGACTAAAGTTTTATTTGCTTTGAATTCTTTACGAGATCCAGAACATTTAATAATTTGATCAACAGTAAAGAATTAAAAATGTTTGTTCAGGCTAAATATGCGTTTTGAATGGGTTTAAAAAGAGTTTATTATGGGTTTAAAAAGGCTTTAATATGGGTTTAAAAAGAGTCCAATACAAGTCCAACTATTTAGTGAGCACTTTGTACATTGGGCATAAACCAATGCTTAACTTAAATAGTCAGCGTACCAACAACTATGAACAACCATCAATGATCGAATTATACATTCACTGGAAAGGCCTGATCCATTAAACTGGGTGGCAGAGCTGATAAAGTGGTTTATGGCTGAATGGTGTCTTGTTATTCATCGAATAAATAAGATAGCTGTTTATCATTTTCCAGCAAATTAGTAATTGTTAACCTAATCATTGGAAATGTTTGAAAAAGCAATGTTTCGCAAATAGCTTCAGCGAAGCTGTGTCTAAACAGGAAAAGTCTATTAACGTTTGCTATGTTAAGATTCCCACAAATATCTCAATATTTTGAAAATCTGAGTTAAGGGTTCAAGATGACAGGAACAGAGTTAACAACTGTGCATTGGCGAAGCTAATCTCTTGTATCCATTCGAAATTTTCTAGTTCGTAAATTGGAATCTGTCAACATATTGATATTTGAACTATTCGTCGACGATACGTCTTTTTTAAAGAACGGAGCGAGTGCAAACGCTTGCATCTGTAAACCATCTTTTATATCACTAGCGATTCAGGATCATGTAGGTTTAAAACCACTGTCAAACTTTACTTTGAGTGCCGGGGTAATCTAGTTGCCAGTGGCTTTCCAATATGAACTTCTGTTACAGAAATCGGAACATACTAGGACATCATTTACTAATATATGTAGTGATGTAGTACATGCTACCGTACACATTTGGGAAATAAGGCCTCTTGTGGCCTTTCGTGAACAACCACTTCAAACATGCACGTATAAGCTAGCACGTAAGTTAAATCAACTAGAATTGCACAATATTAACTAGAATAGCACAATATTAACTAGAATTGCACAATATTAACTAGAATTGCACAATATTAACTAGAATTGCACAATATTTACTAGAATTGCACAATATTAACAAGAATTGCACAATATCAACTAGAATCGAACAATATTTACTATAATACTCCATAAAAAAGATTTAGAAGCGCACACATTGTGTAAAATTGCACACTAAAAAACCCTGATTCATTGACGTACCTTTAGACTATCTTTTGTTATCAATATTGGTTTTATAGGCTGCAAAAATAAGAAAAATAATATTTCTCAAATTAATTTCACTGGAAAAGGTTTTAAAAGGAAACATCCTTGTCTTATGGTCTTGGGAAAGATAAATAAACTGAGCTCATACCTTGAAAACCATTCTTAGAGAAAAAAGTCTAGGCCATGAAATGCCTTTATCAAAGTTTTTGGATTTAAAATTCACACCGAAATATATGTAGTGAAATTGAGGTTATCGGATTAAATAAGATCAAATAGCGTTACTTTTCAATCGCTCATTTGATGAGGAAGTTCTAGGGGTTGCATTAAAAAAGAACATCCCAAAAATGGTAGGAAACCAAGGTGTCTTGCTTTTCGTTCTATTACCGAACTATATACGTTTCCTTTTTAAAAGTAACTGCCTTATAAGCAAGGTAGTACTCAACAAGTGAACAACTTAAGTAATTCTATGTAGTAGAAGAATGCTCAGTAATTTGAAAATTTTAGTTCTGATCCAATTTGCAATGAAAATCGTGCAGCAGCTGTAGGAAAGTAGGTTACAGTGGATATCAGTCCCCGTCACACTATTGTATGAATATGAAAGATACTATTGACATTTATTGAAGTATAACAACTTGTGAGAAAGTATTCTAAAAAACAAATTTTTAAGTACAAAAGCTGAGCAATTGCTAAGCAATGTTGAGTACTCAAATCTCCCCTACAGCTAAGCAATTTTTAGTACTGAGTTCGAGCTGAAAGTGCTTAAAAGAAATCATGTATATTGTTAGTTTTGGCAATTCAAGAATCGGGCCCTTCCTTACTTCTCTGGTTTTCGGTTGTTCAGTCGCTTTAACTTGCCCAGACTTCAGCTTTTTCATGTGCTCAAGAATTTCAAGCTCACCTAAAAACAAACCACAAAATCAGAGTTGAGATAGGTTACACTTATTCACTTGGTATTTTTGTGCAGTAGCCAATCCCTAGGAGCTTATTGTCAATGGTATCATCAGACAGTGGAGGGATAGCAATATCATTCAGTACTATGGAGAATGTTCAGTACTATAGAGAATGTTCATTACTATAGAGGGATACAATCAGTACTGTTGAGGATGTTAAGTTACTGTGGAAGGAAACCAAAAGCACTTTTGGTATTATCTCTACGTTGTTTATGCTTTCCCTGCAAAGAATCGAATAATCCCCATAGTTATGATGGTATCCCGATAGTAATGATGGTATCCCGATAGTAATGATGGTATCCCCATAGTAATGATGGTATCCCCATAGTAATGATGGTATCCCAATAGTAATGATGGTATCCCCATAGTAATGATGGTATCCCCATAGTAATGATGGTATCCCCATAGTAATGATGCTATCCCCATAGTAATGATGGTATCCCCATAGTAATGATGCTATCCCGATAGTAATGATGGTATCTCCATAGTAATGATGGTATCCCGATAGTAATGATGGTATCTCCATAGTAATGATGGTATCCCGATAGTAATGATGGTATCCCCATAGCAATGATGTTATCCCCATAGTAATGATGTTATCCCCATAGTAATGATGCTATCCCCATAGTAATGATGGTATCCCCATAGTAATGATGGTATCCCCATAGTAATGATGGTATCTCCATAGTAATGATGGTATCCCCACAGTCATGATGGTATCCCCATAGTAATGATGGTATCCCCATAGTAATGATGGTATCTCCATAGTAATGATGGTATCCCGATAGTAATGATGGTATCTCCATAGTAATGATGGTATCCCGATAGTAATGATGGTATCCCCATAGCAATGATGGTATCCCCATAGTAATGATGGTATCCCCATAGTAATGATGGTATCCCCATAGTAATGATGGTATCCCCATAGTAATGATAGTATCCCAATAGTAATGATGGTATCCCAATAGTAATGATGGTATCCCCATAGTAATGATGGTATCCCCATAGTAATGATGGTATACCCATAGTAATGATGGTATCCCCATAGTAATGATAGTATCCCAATAGTAATGATGGTATCCCCATAGTAATGATGGTATCCCAATAGTAATGATGGTATCCCCATAGTAATGATGGTATCCCAACAGTGAGTAGCGAACATAATCCAACGTGCTGAACACCCTCACAGCACTGCACAGATGTTCCCTAGGGTGGTGATTGCAAACCATTATCGTAAATTGTTAGCGTTCAATTTGTAAATTGTTAGCCTTTAACTACTACCTCTACCAAGTTTAAATCATTGTTGCTATCAAATTATTTTTCATTATATTGCAAGAGGTGGCATATCATCTCACATGCGTTGGATAATCTTAAAAGTAGGCGGTATGTCATCTTTGATGTAGTGGATAAGCTTAACAAAAGGGTGGTATATCAATCAAGAAACTCACTTCGTATATGGCCAAGTTTTTCGATTGATTCATTTATCCAAAACCTGATCCAAGAGAGGTAATACTCACGCTGAAATCAAAGCAAAAGTCAAAATGTTTTTAGCCGTAGTAAACAATCGATGGAAATAAAACAACACTTTGCTCATTAAAAGTGCCTATTTCAATTAAACTATTGTAGATAATCTAGCAGTTTTCACAGTCCCGAGTCCGAACTTTTCGTCATCAACTGCAGCTATGAACTTTCAAATGCAAATTCATTATTTTAAAGTTTTTCAAATTATGATTTCCAAATAAAAATTTGAACGGAAAAGGCACATAACACTCGGCTCATTAAACCTAGATTAACAGAAAAAATTTATCTTTGTTGAGTGTAATTTCTACCATATAATTGCTCTTTGCATGCATACATCAAGCACACTAACCTAGAGCTGCTTTCATTTTAGAGTTATTGCCCTTAGATATTCTTTTGTGTAATCAAATTCATTTAATCCACTGCAGAAACTTCCAGCAAGTTCCTAATCATTGGTGTGAATCCCTATTAAGAATTCCTTCTAAAATCCGATAAAGGAGATAGACTGAGGTTTTTTTCCCTTGTAAAATCCTTCCAATCAGAGAGCAGCATTTCGAAATCTAGAAATTTGATAGGCTGATTTAAATTTTTACAAGTTGAGAGCTCACTTAGTCAGTAAACGAGGCTAGGCCTGTTTCAGAACCATTAGCAAATGAGTTATAATTTTAGCATAAAGCAAATTTTTCAATAGCGATTGACTTCGGCTCATGTAAGTCTTACTACTCATAAGAAAAAAAACAAACCTCTACTTCGTCATCAGCAATATTTGTTGTGTGATCCACTCTTTTTTCTAGTTCCTGAGAAAGAAATCTATTAATAAATTCTTCCCTGCAACACCTTTTAACTGATGGAGTATCGTGTGAAAAAAGGCTTGAATGAAAATAAATCATTACCTAAACTCAGCAGAAACTCATTGTTAAGACAAGTAAAAATGCAACATCACAAAATATGAAATGCTCAAACTAAAGCCCGATCTCCAATAGACTTTTCGTCTGACGAGTTTATTCATAAAGTTTTTGGCGTAAAGCATTGCAGGATTTCTCCAGCCTCGCACACAGCCTGAGGACCTGCATTCATTTGAAAAAAGATTATTTGAGGCGAAAGTAGAAAAGTGGAGAAAACTGCTTTTCGTCTGGAATTTCTTATCTTATGACAATCGCCAAAAAATTCGTCTAGGGAGATCGGCCTCAACACTCACATCGATTTTACTTTTGAGTTCTTTAGTCTCTTTATATCTGTCAATTTTCGTCTGTCGATCTTCGATACTTTTTTCGTAGCTTTTTTTGCTTCCATCACTAGAGTTCTTAATGTACTCTGAAAGATCCTAGAATTGAGGGGATCATAAATTCAATTTATATCCATATGATAAGTGAAAAAAGCACGGGGTATGCAAAGAAAGAGCTGCATGAACACTGCACATTTGCAAACCAGCACAAAGAAATCTACAATTCTCTATTCTCCTCATTTCTTAGTTATGGCATCACTGCCTTGGGTTTAATATATGATACATATCTAAAACCACTTTACCTGCTTCAAAAGAAAATTTTGAGATGTTTTAGCTTCTCGCATTTTGCTGCTCCATCTGCACCTATTTTCCACTCAATAAAAATTCTTAAGCTAAAAGACATGATACATTCAAATGTCCTCACTTTTGTCTACAAAGCCCTAAATAAAGTATCTCCTGCCTGCTTTCATTCCTACTTCACTCCTAACTCATCTGTTCATAGGATTAAAAATCGTCAGGTAACCAGAGGTGACCTCTTTCAAAAACACTACCCACTACGGTCTTCAAACAATCAACTTCTTCGGTTCCAAAGGCTGGAATACATTACCACTTTTTATTCGTATGTCTGGTTCTACTGCAGTATTACATTGATATTGTTATACTTGGTCCAAGATTAATGAAAAACCTCTATTGCTACTTGGTACAACTTTGGTATTCATCTGGTTGGTTGTTGTTGTTTATTAAAATTCTTTTAGTTTTCTTTGCTTTTATTGGGGGGACTCTCTCTCGATTAGTTTATCTATATAGAGATTTCCTCCTTAGTCAATTAATCTTAAATACAATCCTGTAAAGTTTTTTTATCTATTTTGTGTAGTTTATATGTATTGTTAATGTCTTCTCAAATTTAATAAATGTTTCTGTGTAATTAATGGTATATGATGTATTAAGATTGTATTTAGGATTAATTGATAAATCAATAAAAACTGAAAAACTGAAACTGAAAACTACCATCCGCCAGTCTAAGAAAACATCTCACAAAGAAAAAAGTCGACTAAACACGGTAGTTTTTCAAACACTTGCCTTAGTCAGACTGGAAGAAACACTTTAGCTTCAAGCCTTACAATCTGGGGTGTCTTCTTTGAATAACACTACGATCTAGACTATTAGACCAGATAAGGTGTGAGCCAAAGACAGTGCCCTACTTGAAAGTATAGAAGATTCCACATAAGATGCCTGATCTCATTCAAAGCATTGTAGGGGGTGGGGTAACCAATGTGGTAGCCAGGGTAGGCTCTGAGATGGTCTCATAAAATTCAAGTTATCTATGATTTTTCATTATGAGCTTCTTTCAGGGGGCTTAGCTTAGGGATATTGAATTAGTCCTTAGACCCTGGTCCCAATAGTTAAGTGAAAACCTGAAGGCATATATTTGCCCCTTGTTTGGACAATATCATCTAGCAAATAATTAGGATGATCTTAAAAACCCTGCTCATCCTCGGAAAAATCATCAACAAAAGGAGCTCAAATCAATATCATACTTACCTTTTTTGTTACGGAGTAATCTTGACATCTTTCAAGGAAGTCAATAAAATAGACCTAAAAAATAACTTGGTCTCTTTCTAATTGAGCTTTTTGAGACTTTAATCTCTTTTTGATTCCTATATACCTAATGCTATCAATTTATCGCTCATACAGCCACTGAATCATTATAACAATATAAGAAGTAGATGGGTAAAATACATACAGCATGCAAGGGCCTGAAATATTACAAAAAAACAACAAGTTTAATAAATATAAGAGTTAATATTGAGAATTTTGTGATGTAATCCAATTTTAAAAGAGAGGGTGCTCGATATATTCATAGTAGAGCAGTGGATACATTTATAGCAGAAAAGAGACAAGAAATTACTCTCTCCATCTCTACAAGCTCGTTTTGTGATTTGTGTAAGAGTTAATATTCTGTCTATTTGTAAGGAAATTTCAATTTTGACAGAAATAGAAATTAGAAAAGGTGGAGGCTTTGTAACAAAGCATTCCCTCTTTAAACAGTTATTTGTATGAAAGAAATGAAAATGAACCTTGTGTTTTGGTCATAAACCTAGGGCATTATTTGATTAAGACTATTGTATCAAATGGACCAGATAATGCAGGGCCAAAGACTATGGTGCAGTACTTGAAAGAATACAGACAATTCCACAAGTTATGACAGATCTCATTTCAATCATGGTAAGAATATAATCCCTATCAATGCATAGCTATAAAAATGTAACGGCCTAAATCTTTTGTAGCTGCGGTGAGGCTGTAGTGTGCAGTCGTTACTTTTTGTATTTATGTGTTGCCAAGAGACATATTTCTATGATGCTTTGCGGGAAAAGATATCCACCATCATTAGCAGCATCTTCTATTGCGGCAGACAAAGAATGGCAGACTAAGATAGAAAACAATCATAAATTCACCTTTGCTCTGCTGATATCTTCGTGCCTATCATCACTTATTCGCAGCAAGTTGAGCTCTCCCAAGAAGACAGGCAGCAACAAATACCTAATGAATAAAAGGGAAACTGAATTTAAACAAGAATGTAAACAGCCATCTATTGATAAAGCTTTCTTGTATCCAGACTTAATCATAATAAGATCCATGCAATCGCCTGTGTTTTGGACGATATGATTGTGCAAAATTCCTTGGGGCCTAGAGGCCCTTTATCTTTGGTTTTGTTGCAAGCCCCTGGCATGCCTTATCTTGCAAAACATGCTTAAAAACATTCAAAACTATTCTCAGAAGAAAAGCACTCTCCGATATCTAATGGGCTCAAAATTACTGACAATTTTTGTCCCATCATTGGTAGAGAAAGGCCCACATTTCATTTAGGTATTTTGGAGTCTGTCTACATCATAAGTATGGATCCTTTTATTTGTGCAAAAGCAATCATTCAACTCCTTTCTGATTGGTCAATTTCGATCTCTAGCTGTAGCAATTCATAAGATAAATGGAAGAGTGGGTTTCAATTGTTATCTTTCTGACATATAGTTCTGATTTATGATTTTCTTTATTTTGAAGTTAGATAGACTGCTTAATTTTGAGTATTATCAAATATACTTGAATTCCCAAAATTACCTAAAGATGGCTGTGGACATCTCCGAAAGTTCTTCATTTCTACTAAACAGGCTCAGAATGTTAACCATTCTAGTCGCGTCTGAAAAGAGCTTGATACATGATCCAATCTTATCCTGAAAAAATAGGCAAGTAATTAGATATGGTCATACAAACCCAAGCAAGATTCATAAAAATGATTTGTGAGCTGAAATTTTTCTCTGCAATTAACAAGTAGTGGACTTAAGTGTTTAAAAAGCTTTCTGGATGGCGCCTCGTGATTCACATTATAACATAACATAACATAACAAATACTGTAGTAGGCTAAAAGCCTGTTACAGATCTCGACGAACACAACAACGGTGTTGTTGGGTGTCTATTATGGTGGTCAGATTTTAGACAACATTTCTCCAGTGTCCGTTAAGAACTTACTGTCACCAAATAAATCATCAATATATGTTTTGAATGAACCTAATGAACTTGCATTAACTATGATATTTGGTAATTGGTTCCAAATGTCAGTAATCCTAAGACTGTAAAGCATTTTTCGAACATCTCTTTGGCATCTGCTTTTTAATATTAAAATCATTTACTCTTGTTCTATCATCTTCTTGCATCTCAAATAAGCTCTTAGCATCATATTAATCATGTGTGTACTTGTAAACTTTAATTATGTCTCCACCTAATCTCCTGTACACTAGAGAAGGCTGCTTCAGTTCTTTTAAACGCTCCTGGCATGCCTGTATCCAATAATCATTTGGGTGACAAGGCTCCTTTTCTAGCTACTCCAGGGTGCATTCCATGTTAACTCAAGTCCATACTGAGGATTTTATGAGATTCCCCAAAAAAGCAATAAATTCTATTGTTCTAAGACAAGCTGTATGCAGTGGCATAGATTTTATAAGGGGGGCGAGAAAGTCAGAATTTCCGACTAAGATTTATTAGCATTTTATTTAGTCAAGAATAGATATCTAGTATTGTGGGTTAGTGTAGGCTCTTTCTTGCATAACGTTTTGCAAACACTTAGAGTTCATCCGGGAATTTGAGTTTGGAAAATGAGGAATTCCTTCCTCTATGCTTTATTTGTGAATTGCTGTTCATAGCAAAAAAGGTCAAATTCGGCAAATAGAATCTGACCATTTTCAAATTCAAATTCATATAATTCAGCAACAAATTTTAGAGTTAATACACAGATACTACATGGTATATTACTTATTATACAAAAATGGTGAAATTACAAATATTAGTTGCTTAGGACGCCAAGAGAACCGAAATGGTTTTCGAGCTTGGCACACTATTACAGTTTAACACAACAAGGTAGTAAAATGCATTTTGATCTGAATACAGCGTATAATAAAAATTTTAACAATGGAGAGCGATAGTTGTATCTTTAATTTGTAATATACTATTGAATTTGAAAATTTTTTTCTAGAATCAAAAAAACAAAAACAAAACAAGAAATAAAAGTAAATAAAAAAATTGATGATAAAGATAATAATAGAAATTAGGAGGTGAGGGGGACATGGAGGGGGGCTTTGGTTTATTATTACTTTTGGCAATATCTTTAAGAATTCTCTTTAGAATTTTGCAATAACCAGTTTTTGAAGTGTTTACAAAACATACTTTTTTTTTTGTTATCTTTATGTGGAGAGGTATATTGTTCCAGATTTTTATGCCATTATATATGAAGAACCGTTTTTTGTAGTTTGTTCTGATTACAGGGAAAGCAAATCACTTTTCAGTAGACTGACGTGTTTGAAAGTTATGTCTACAAGATGTTTTTTTCAAAGAACTTATCTAAGATAGCACTTTGGTTTCCATTTATTATGTCATATATTAGTTTAGCGCACTCAAAATTAAAACTTTCTTTAAAATCTAAAATGCCTAATTGATTGAATAGTGGTTTAGCGCTGGCTTTGAACTTTTCAAAATTCTTTATTCTTAAGGGTTTGTTTAGATTAATTTGCAAAGAATTTATAGTTTTTGGAACTGCTCAACCCCAATTTATGATTCTATAGTTGATACGAGGGGCAATGAATGCAAAATAAAGATTACGCAGAATTTGAGATCCTCGAGATGATGCCTTGTGACTTGTCCGCGCTTTAAACTTTCCGCGCAAAAACAAAAACAATTTCTCTCAGGACCTAAAATTGTATCACAAAGTTATTTCCTTGCTTTTAGAAAGTGTTTGAAAGCCAAGAGGTTAAACACGTACGGGGAAGGAGCATTTTCAATGGATAACATGCTGTATCGTAAAAGTTGATTGTAAACTACTGATTATTTGAAGGAATTCAATTATTAGCTGCTGAAACTGATTCCACGTAAGTTTGACTTAATAATTTCAACCAAAAGAGCTTGGAGTCAAAAACAAAAAGCAAATATTCATCAAATAAACTTCATTGTTAAAAAGGCAAGGGAATTTTTAAAGCTCCCCTTTTCAGTCCAACGACAAATGTCAACATTACTCTTTAGATTATGATAAGTTTCTAGCTCCAAACTTTATTCTCCAAAA
Source organism: Pelagia noctiluca (assembly GCA_963924455.1). Classification (NCBI taxonomy): domain Eukaryota; kingdom Metazoa; phylum Cnidaria; class Scyphozoa; order Semaeostomeae; family Pelagiidae; genus Pelagia; species Pelagia noctiluca. The sequence goes on along the minus strand of OZ004315.1, from coordinate 5,224,673 downwards.
GGCACCTTTATTTCTCTTTGTATTTAATGTAATTTTTCTCTCAAGGCTGTTGTGAAAGTTTATATCTTGCGAACTTTAATTTCGGTGTTCAGAATTCAAATTATTTTTTCATAATGTTCAATCCTTGCACGAAATTATCTTGATTTGTTTCTCAGTGATGCAGCACTGAAATTTAGATAAAACCCCTCTATTTTGAAGTGATATTTCAAATATAGATCCTCAACTGGATTTGATAACAAAATATTCAAGAAATGTTTAAATTTTTCTAAATCATAATACTAATGCTCTAATCACCATATCAAATTTCTGCAGTTCTGAACCCGCATGACCTTTTAATCTTTAAAAAGGACTTTAAAAGGATTTATTTCATCTTAATCAATATTTTGTGATACTGTGGGTTATTGTTTTTGTATTTCTGATGATATTTTTCATTTACGATGTTTCTCTGGGTCAAAAATCATAATTGAGAGTTTAAGGCCTTGGCCAAGCCCTTGCCCTAAGCCGCCATGTTTACGTCATTGTTTCGATAAACCCTTAGAGTATTATATGTTGTTTAATTCCAGTCTAAGTTAGTACACTTACGTATTGAAAGTATTCGAACGAAGACGAGAAAATGGCGGTTTATTGTCTCCCCCTCCCTTAGGCCCAAAAGTTTGTTGACAGATTTTATCCCTTCCCCAGTCTCCTCATTCAAAATTTTTGCGCCAAAGTAAAAAACAATTGCTCGCGTCATCCGAAGTGGTCAAGTTTAGTTTACCGGTAAAAAAAATTTCAAATAGAAAATCAATGTTCATTTAGATATCAGTCATAAACTGGGGATTTTTCAGAAGAAATCTTGACAAAAAATGGCTTAAACGAATGCTGGTGAGTTTGCAATTCAGAATTTTAATTCAAAGTTCGGGAGTCCTTCGTAAAGTTGAGGGATGAAAGAAATTAACTCGGGGCCGTTGAAGATGAATGCAAAATTTAAAACTTTGATTTTTGATCAAAGAAATAAAATTGTATTTATCTGGTTAATGTCTGATTGAATGTGGACCAAAATGTTATGACTAAGGGTCCGTTTCCTATGCTTTAAGTTTATATTAAAGTTTCAAGAAATTCTGTTGCACAACCGATTTATTCTAACTTTTTTGTAATTTTATTCAAAATCTAAATTAATTTTGTGAGGCTTCTCGTCCGTTTTCATAGGTTTGCTCAGGTTTTTACTCGGCATCTTAATGTTCAAATTATTGTGAAATAGCATCATTTTGAAACTTATTTCTTACTGCATATTATGAATTGCAAATAAAAACAAAAAACCCTGAGATTCCCTTCAAATTTGAAACTTTTTATTCATGTACCCCCTTCCCTATTCGAGTCTTTCAATTTATCAACGGTCGCTGAAAATGTAGGCCTGAAATGAATTAAAGACTTGATAATCTCATTTTGATTGTTGTCTAAAGAAAGCTAAGGTCCATTGCTGTCATTTTATCCCAAAAATATCACTCCTGTATCTTGTAAAGTGGTCATAAATTGCTTTGTAAATCTGGGCCTAATTTGAGTTCAGGACGTTTTGGTGGCCATACCTCCATCCTCCTCCTCGTTCGAGTACTTTCAATAGGTACCAAGTGTATTACTCCAAGATATTTGACGACCATGACTATAAAAAAGTGGCTTAATACCTGAAAAACTGGAGAATTCGAAGGAGATTCGTTTTTTTCAATTTCGCGAAACAACTTCCATGCTTCCTTGAATTTTTTCTTCAGCTCTGATTCTGACTGCTCTGGAAAATTGTCTGCCATTTTGGATCCTAAATTTTCTTTCAAGTTAAAGTTGTTGTTGTTGCTGTGCTGTTGCTGTTGTTTGAGATAGCTGGTGTTGTTGTTGTTGCCGAATTGAGAGGCAAAGCAATCATGTCAAACATGCTGATTGCAACTGCTAGAAGCATCCTTAAAGAAGTAAGATTCATCGCTAAAGAAACTAGAATAAGCAATGTGGTAAGTTTCCCTAAAATCTTCAGAAATCTATAAAATGCCAGGAGTTTAGCAGGCAGAGGATTCAATGATGCTGGCATGCTTACAGCCTGAGACAGCAGGGATGAGCGAGCGCGTGATCTTGCACGAACGAGTATGGTTTTAGCAGTAAGCAAGGGGCAAGGGATGAGTTACTTGTCACTCAACTAAAAATTTTGCATGTTTACCCTTCTCAAGAGAACTATTTAACAACTGAGGAAGTTTTGTCGTGCTGACGGGTCACACCACAGCACAGAGCTTATATTATAATACATACATATACTGAGCTCTACTGAACACTAAACTAAGGTTGTATATAGAATGAAAGTAAATTGATCCATTCATAAAATGATGCAGCTGCTGGTTGTAAGAGAACTGCAAAAAAGGAAAGGGTGTAGAATCCAAGGTTAGATTGAAACGCTGAAAGTATGTAGTAAAGTGCTGAATATGATGTCAGAGATTAGGTTGTTTAAGACTTTAATTTGAAGACCATAGTATCGTAATTTATGACGAATAGAGTACACATGGGAGGTTGACTCTGAGAAGTTTGGGAGATAATAGGACAATAACAGTTTGCAAGTTTAGCTGTGAAGTAGAGAACTTTGAGAAGCAAAAATGTTGAGAAAGAAAGTTCTGAGAGCCAATGAATGAGCAAGAAAATGTAGGCCTAATAACTGATTGTAGAATGTCTTTATCTGCTACATTGTTCTTGCAATGCTTGTTTAACAAAAGTATGGAAAGCATGTCACTTCACTTAGATGTAGAAGGTCTAGAATGACGGCTTGATCACGTGGTACGGCACAAATGTGGGGAACCATAATGGCTGCCGTTGGATGGCAAAACCGCGGGATATAATATGGCAAATATGGAGGCTTGGCCAGTGTGAGATTTTTTTTGCAGTGAAATTTAAATCTAAATCTTTATCTTTTGCTCCACCTGTATTCTGAAACCACCATTGTGATCTCTTGTATCACTTTTGGTTGTGAGAACAGGTGGAAATTAAAGAAAAATCTCCCTCATGGATAGAAAAACCTTTTTTTTTGACTGTAAGAATTTAGACCATTTGAATGAATGTTTACTTCCTCTTCACCGATTTTATATTTTTCGTTGAGTGATCTGGGGGGGGGGTGGTGGCTAAACAGAAATATGGATAGGTCCTACTAATTTCCTGTTTTTGGCAAATGTGGAGATTATAGCCCCAGCTGCTCTACAGTCTGTGAATTATTTGATCTGATATTAGCCCCATGAAAATCCAGCTTTGAAGAAATGGGTAAATGAAATGCATCCCAAAGATTTGGAAACCAACAAAAATGTGAGAATATATGAGAAACATTTCCTCCCAAGTGACTATCATTTTTCCCCATCTCTTGATGATATTGGGAAGAAATATTTAAAAAAGGGTTCATTCACTCCCCCAGGAAAAGACAAAATGCCGAAGTTGCAATTGCACCCTTTCCATCCAAGATAAAAAAGCAATACCAAAAAGAAGCATCAGCCCTTGAACATTCTTATGCAAATAAATTTTCATCCAGAAAATTGCAAGAAAAATATCGCAGAAAATTTGATCTTGACAGAAAAATGATAAACTGAGAAATTTAGAAAAAAATCTGTGGCATAATATCAAAATTACAAGAATCAAAATTTGTAAAAAATGCCGAATAAGCTGAAATATTAAATGAAAACTTTGGTCATATGGCAACTGCCCTTTTTAAAAATGATAATTAAAGAATTCGCCTTAACTTCTGTAAGCCCCCGGGCATACAAATTTGTCAGAAAAGCTTTGCATTTGCCACACCCTGCATCCAAAAGATCTTGGTTTGCAAATATAAACTGTGAACCTGGTTTGCTGCAAAAGCCTTTTTATTTTATTTTAAACAAAGTTACTGAGGCCCAAAAATATTGTTTCATTTTACTTGATGAAATGAGTATAGCTTGCAAGGAATGCCTTTTCTGGCATGCAAAGTTTTGTTACCCCTAGTGGTAAAAAATATCTTGGGGTTATATAAAAGAGCTACATAAAGTTCAGCAAGAAGATATACTCCATCTTGGAAACAAATTGAAGGCCAGTTGCCGTTCAGTGGCAGAACCATAAAATGGAAGTGAGTGTTGCTGCCCAAACCTTAAGTCACTTAGTGTATGCAGCTATAACTTTCTTAAAAGAGAAACCTATATCATGCAAGAAATGTGGTTTGAATTGCTGATACCATCAAGGTCTATCTAAAAGGTTGTTGATTGTGTCGACAGAAAAGCACGTCTTGCATTGTGTAAGTGGGCCTCATTGTCCAAAGAGACAAATGCCTAGATCTTGTCTGATGTTTTATCTACCATGAAAATAACACATTTCACTCTTAAAGTCAGCAGTCAGCATAACAAGAAAAACCATATTCTAGACCAAAACCTAAGAGGGATACCAAAACCATATGTCAACCATAACCAAGGAAATCATAAAACAATATCCAGTTATTTTTACCACCAGTTGGAAAAATGACAATGGATCCAAGAGAAACAAGCTTCCTAAATGAATTTTGTTTCATAATGAATAAGGACCAGTTGTTTATCCATTAATGAGGTAGCGCTGAGTACCAGGCGGCGGTTAAGTAACCTGGGTAAATAAGGGGAGGAGTAAATGCCAACCCTGGATAAACATTTGTTTTTGTTCATATCATCTGAAATTAAGATTCCTAAAAAAATTGTAAGAAAAAATTTATTGTTCAAGAAAAAAGCCAAAATAGTTTATTTCAACAATTGTGATTTTTTTATATTTTATGTTTTTTATTCTGGTACTTTAGCAATTATAATCAGGGTTTCCAAAAAAAGTTTTTAATAATATGTATGATATGGGAATGGAATGGGGGAAAGTGATAGTCACATATGGGGGGTCTCAGCTTCTGTTAACAATCTCAATCATTTTGGGAGTCCATCATTTGGTATCTTGAGATAAGAAATAGTCAATCTGGAAAGAATCTGGTCATTTTGCTGTTGGTGAGTCCAAGCTACACAATTCAAACATACTCTTTAGTGCCTAGTAGACATCCACTTACAAATTTTTCAAATATTTTCATAGTTGCAAACACTATAAATAAAGATTATTCGAGACCCTTATATAACTAATGGCTTAGGTGGCTTAGGCCCTAGGGGCATTGGCTCCCTGGGCCTTGCTCCCTCCCATCTTGGACCCTGCCCCCTCCCCTCTCGGCAGGCCTTGGTTAAGGCCTAGTTTCAAGAATTTAACCAAAAAGAGTACAAAACACTCAAGAGGAAGCTTGAGCCTGTTCTTTTTATTTCCTGTACCATTATTTAGGTAGAAGGCCTATTATTTTAATTTTCTATCCTTGGGTATTGCTTTCATACACAATATCATGTTTACTTTGTCCAAAGTCACTTTTTACTTTTGTGTGTTTACCACTGTTGCAGTTTTCTACCAACCAATGTCGGCCATCTTGGTTCTCCATACTTGTGCGGCGAAAATCTCTCTAAAATGATAGATGGCGCATTCTAGAACTTCTATTTCTATGGCACTTCAGCACCCAAGATTAACAATAGAATAATAGGTAGTATAGAACAAATGAAAGTGGAAATTCTATTGAGACGATTTCTTCCGAATTTAACGCACCTTATTAACCTTTGAAATGCTAATGAAATTTAATGATAATTTTCCTGCAGATGCCTTGGAGACATGTCTGCATCTACAACGATTTGGTTAAAGAATTTAGAGGAAATAAAGACCCAAAAAGTGACAAAGAAATAGAAAACTCAATCTCAATTGGTGAAGCTTATCTGTGCTACCTGAAATCTCTCAGAAGAAGTAAGGTTGGTAACTGAATACTTAAACTCGAAATATATTTCGCAAGCAGCCAGCAGTCTTTATGCAGCGAATTCTTGAATATTATCAAACATGCAGGTTTCATTTTTTTCTGGCACACAGTAAAACATTTGTTCTCATACACCATTCAGTACACTTACAATTATGTTCTGCATGCAGTGTTTTTTATAGTTAGGAGGAGCCTTTAGTCATTTTTGATTGATTTATATTTCTCATCAATTTAGGTGTGGTCACATTGAGTGGAAGAATTAGGGTGGCACTGGTTGTTTGGTTACTTATTCAGTGGGCCTTCTGTGCTTTGCACATAAATGATACCTTACAAAGACATTAAGTGTATTTGCTTATTAACTATCAACAGACGATGCTCTGCATGCAGTGTTTTATAGTTTGGATTAGCCGTTGGTCATTTTTGATTGATTCATATCTCTCATCACTTTATGATTTAGGAGCTTGACGAGTTGTACAAAGGACATGGCGAAATCTCAATTGAAGACAGTGCAGCAAGAGTCGGTTTGAAATTGCCAAAAATGTACCAAGAATGAAATTCATGGAATGGCTGATGCAGAGCTCACACCTAAACGTAAATGAAGAAAAAATGAAGCATATGCGTCACCAGATGGAACTGAACTGTAACATAACAAGACAATCGTTAGATGCTACCATCGTTTGATCGAACAGTGGTTCTGAACCTTTCCTTCCTCAACCGGGTGACTTGCGGGAAGCAAATAATTCAAATAGGTTTATTTTCGGAAGGCGGATTAAATCCTTTCAATAACTAAAATGAAGCATTCTATATGAATTTATATTGGGTTTTCACCATGCAAGCACCAAAAGTATTTGATCGATTTTTGTTTTGAATGTTGGAAGCTGTAGCTGATGGACTGAATTATTGGTTGATATTCTTTGTTTATCTTGCTTGATTCTTTAGTTTTCTTGGCAGCAAGATAAAATAAGAGAACTAGTTCCCTTATTTCATCTTGTTGGCATGTATAGAATATACCTAGAATTGAAATAAGAATACAAGGCACACATTTAAGAGCATAAAGTAAAAAAAATTGAGCAAGTTCTATGCATTATATTACATGTATTTTCATAGGAACGACCTTAATAAGAATCAGCAAAATGAAATTTCTGCTACCTCCAAAACTATTTGAGATGAACACAAGAGAAATACACCAACTTATAACCCTTCCCCAGAAAAGCATATATGAATACATTTTGGAGAAGTATTCAAAATTAGATACATTTTGCAGTAAACGATTCAAAAAGACATAATTTTGATGTAATTTCAACGTAGACTGTTATCATACTTATTTGTATGAACTAAAATCTCTGAACCAATCTATACTATCTCTATATTCTGCTTTCATTATCATACTACAATTCAATGATAAAATTATTTAAATCAATTCGAAATTAACAAATAACATAACCAACATTTATATAACAAAAACGTCCTGAAAAGTATAAAGACATCAAATTTACATGAATTTTCAAAATTTGGTGTTTAAATTATGAGAACCAAGCTCCAAACGTTTATAGGAGAATTCGGTCTGGTCAAGCGGACAGATGCACCTCAATTTTGCAACCTTCGAGCCTTGCTGCTCTCATAAACTTTCAAATATGGAATATATACTAAATTAAAACATCTTGAAAAATACTACACTGATAACCTAAATGTTTGATTATATTGTATAAAAATCCATCTATTCATAATTTACATCAAACGTACTCTAGTGTGACCGGACATACTTTTTCAAGTGGTATTTCATCAAATGGAGGGGATACAAGTATAAAATTGGTACGGGGATGTGGTAACTGTCAATAAAAAAGAATCTTTGTGAATTTCCTAAATTTATTCCTTCATATGAGGATCTCATTTCAAAGTCAACAGGAAACCAGAGCTCATCTCCACACAATAAGACTCCTTGCTCTAGAAGGGTTTAAAACTCTACGAAATCTTAATTTCATGCGGGACTACTTGACAACTAAAATAATGCGACATGATCTATGTGTTTCTGACCTTCTTAAAGAGGAAGAGACTAGAAAGAACATAAATTCAAATTTTTTTGCAATTTTCCTTAATTGAATCGTATGAAGGTCGCTAAACAATCGTATCACTTCGCAAAACTATGTAGACAGATCGAATAACACTATTCATGTTTGATTCGACTGAATGTCAGCAAGTAAGGGCTATGGGAGAAAACTGGAGAAAATTCTGCCTTGACAATAGATTTTTCTTACTTCCCTTTCAAATGCATACCTAAAAATTGATGGGTACAAAACTTCAGAGCATATCAAGGAAAAAAAACTGAAACATATTATTAAGTACTGAAGTTGAGCTCTATGAATTTCCTATCCTTTGCTATTTCCCCGATTTCCTCGCTATTCAAATCCCAAAAGTGATAAGCTCATAATCTGAGTAAGTAACTGCATCACTTTCTTCATCGTTTGTATATTCTCTCAAATGGCATCAATTAAAAAAGTCAACTGCGAAAGGGTCTGGTATTAACACACTATCTTTGTTCACTTCATTGGTAGGACCTGTAAAGGAAATAAAGACCATTATTAATATCCACAAGAGCAAATGTATAACGTAGAGATTAAGAAACACAGCAAAACATTTTCGTCTGACACGAAAGAAAAAAAAAAGAAAGAAAGAATAGCTATAAAGAATAGATACTCTTAAAAGAAAGAAAAAATAACTAGACCATCACTGTAGGTGGTCGGACTCGAAATCAAGACCCATTGCTTAGCTAAATCAAGTTCTACAACCTACATTGTCTCACTGCTTATTCTCTGTCGTTACCAGGTATTCCTGTTTTCACTATAACCACACATATTTGTCGCATTGCACAAGTCAAAAAAGTCACATTTTAGGGAGGGATAAAAATGAAAAAATAATCCATCTCTCATGAGTTTAGAAAAATTCAGCTACCAAAAGAGAGAAATTGCTTTTAAGAATTCCTAGTTCAACATTAAGACCAGAGCAATGAAACAAAAGGCTTCCAAACGATTCTCTCCATTGACCATGAATGATTATACTTAAAGAATGGAATCAATGAACTAAATTGAAATGATTTTAAACCTTACTTTTAATGACTTTACTAGAAGTGTCTTCAAACAATTGAGTTCACGAAGAAATTATGAGTGCATACCTGAAAATTGTTCAATTGATGGTTGTTTTCCGGCCTTGAATTTACCAGCGTTGGCTGCTTTTATGCTTTGTTTTGTTGGCGGTGGAGGAAGTCCTTGCGGGGCCATACCCCTTGATACAGAAGAGGGGTAAAGGGAAGGTTCAGACACGTGCCCCTGAAAAGAAAGGCAAGAAATATCAATATTACTAGAGTTGCAACAAGCAACAAGGGGTACCAGAGACTCCCTTTTGATATCCAACTTTTTGACAAGGGCTCATGTAATAATGCCTATCTAAAGTGTGCGTTTTTGAAATGATTGTGCTATTCTTTATCGCTTTGCGCGGGTTTTTTGGAGTTTTGATGGGGATAATAGGGGAGATAGGGGTAAAGGGGGCTAGGTGAGACAGGGACAAGGAGATATGTAGATATATACATGTAGTAATCGGCCTTCCCACCTGTGGTAAATAAGGCTTATTTGAAACATCTTTAACCGCCTTAACTTTCACCCTCTCATTTCAAGTGTCCAATTAAATTTTCCCTCTAGTTCATGCTATGAAAACCCCGCAACTTGTTGAAAGCTTAGGACATTGTCCACCCCCTTCTTAGTTTGTTCCCCTCACAATTAGGCACAAAAGGTTACTAACTAAAGAGTAATTGACATTTGACATAACATTTACATAACATGTATCACAGTGGCGGCGCGTGAGAAATTTTGTAGGTGGGGCACATGTAAAAAAAGTGAGGGCCTAATTTTTTTACTTCTTGTTTTTCTTGGGCAGATAATAAATTGAACGGAGTAACGGACGTTCTAATAGGCCATCTACGATATTCATTTAAGATAAACCAATATTTGACGATAAATCAAAAACATACTTCGGTCTCTTTCCTAAATTCCTATAATCTTGTTTCTAAAAGTTTTATACTGACTGAGAACTTACAGATTTGTTTCCTACACTGCTTCCTAAAGTTTGTCCACAAAAGATTAGAGCGAAATAGACTGCACTGCATTTGTTACGAGAGACATTGTTATTTGTCATCAGAGTTGCATTGTTACGGTTCGCGTTATCAGAGCTGCGTGTTTATGGACTTTTCAGAATTGAATTGAATTTCGGGGCACTTTCAAATGTGCCCCGCTCATCGCAGAAAGTCTACTGCTACGGGCTTGTCAGAAGCAACGTGACGAAATCAAATTCTTGAAAGTGATTGGTCAGAGATTACGTAATGCGGGGCCAGCCCCACCATGAGATCAAATTAGAATCTGAGGTTCGTGTTTCCCGAGTCGATCAATGTCGCGTGGGTGGACAGCTATTTCCTAGAATTTAGGGCATTACACTCGGTATGGTGTTGTGAATGGGATGCGTGCATGAAATCTGAAATTAGATATAGGCCAGTAATGATAATTCTGGGAAAGTTTTAATTCTGGGAAAGTTTTCAAACTATAAAATGGCTACAAAAAAATCATTTTGTGAAAATGCCAGGTGGGGCACTGCCCCACCTGCCCCATTGGACGCGCCGCCACTGATGTATCATACTTGAGGAATACTTTGCAATACTTGTAGAAAAGGTCATTTACAGATTCCATAATACTTACATTGTACTGGATTTCATTAGTTGTGGCTGCTTCTTCATCCCTGCTGTAGAAGGCATCAAATGGATTAAATGGGTTCTCCACACTTGGGTTCTTCTGGACAGGGCTCTGGAACGGTGCTCGGTCATACAAGGGATCTGCTGGCTCTGGTTCACCTATTTCTCTTGAAATGGCAAGTTTTGAGAGGTAGTTGTCGAAGGGGTCAAAGGGTTCATTCTGTGGGGCCGTTGCTGTTGTTGCGGTTTCTGTTCCACCCCAGTCAACCAAAAGAGAAGGTTCTTGAGCTTTGACCTGCAGAATAAGTTGAAGATTGCAAAATATTTGCCCAAGAGTGAAGGGGGTCGCTAAGCTGTTAGATCACTAAACCCTAGTTGACCTTCAGACCTATCAAATTAAATTATTATTATTATTCTAAGAGAACATCTCTCAGGGGGGAACCTATTGTATTTTGAATAAAGAGACAATAGGCTATTGTTTGGAGCAATAGAGGAGCCAAAGGGCTGAGGGGCTACTGCCTCTCCACTTGATATGTCAAAGAAGGTCCTGATTTTGTGAGGAGATGATTAGCCAGGTATCCCTGATTCCAACCAAAAAGAATCACAAGATGTGATGAAATTGACTGGAAGACCGGGTTGCACTGCATTTTTATATGCATTTCGCTTCTTGCGCATGACCAAAACCATAAGGACGTGCTCATCAATCAAGTTTTCTGGCATTTAGTGGGGGGAGCATTCCTAAGATGTATTAGAGTATCTTTAGGCCAAAGAATGAGGCAGCAGTCTGCATGTATTTATGTAGACCAAATGTCTGCTAAAGACAAGCGGGAGAGTTTCAACATCTTAGCAGGGGAAATGCTAACTGATCACAAATGAAAATGTGCACATTTCCTTACAAATATGCAATGAACAACAGTGACAGATTAATGAAATGAATACCTGATTAGGATTGGCTTGTGGCAGTTGTTGATTATGTGACATGGGTACAAAGTTATTTCCAGTTGGTTGAGGGGGCATTGGCTGGTTATCTTTTGTCTCCAATTGTTGTTTTAACTTTAAGTTTTCAGCTGCAGCCCTCTCAACTTGCTGCCTCAGCTCCAAGACTTCTTTACTTTCCTGTGGCTCTCTCTTTGTCTTCTCCATGTATCTTTTATATGCCAGCTCAAAGGCTTGTCCAACAGTGACTGTTAACTCTGCAGCCTTTTGAAAATAGGAAATAGACCGGTCTTATGGCGCAATAATTAAAAATTTAACATGGAAATTCAAAAAATACAAATTAATGAGCAAAAACAAAATTCACCTAAACAACACAAAGGCAGAATAAAATAATCACAGTCCGTGTAGTGAGAGAAATAATAGATGGCCACAACCCAACCGAAAACCTTTTCGATCAGAGCGAGGTTTTAAAACGCTTGGTAAGATCTTTAAAAAGTGTCTGGAAAGAAACTGATTCAACTAAAAAATGAAATAACAGCACAGAATGAAATTATGGTCACTTACATCTTTCTCTGTCACAACAACAAAGCAGTGATGACTTTTTATTTGTTGTTCCTTGGCTATGAATGCAAATATCTTCTTGTCTGTATGATCGTCTGCACAGTAGGAGATTCTATGCAACGGCTTCTGCGCGATTATTTCCTGAAGAAAAAGAAGGTCAAAAGACAACATATTATCTAGATAGAGTTGTTTCTAATATATCTCCTTGGATTTTCATTTGTTTCCCTATATCAAGCCACGTAGCCATACTCTAGCTTAGCCTTAGTATTATTCTACTTTTCCCTTCCAAGGCTTAGTATTTCAAGGCACACAGTGTGTAGGACAAAACAACAGGCGTTTCTCCTATGATGATAACCTTATGTGAAATTTGAAAAATAACTCAAATCTAAGAAGGTTAAGGGACTTTCATTAAGCAGGTACCTTATCGGCCCTTTTTACGCCGGCCCTAAATGGCGTTAATTTTCGTCCTGCGGCGGAATAAGGGCCGGCGTTAAAAGGGCCGGCGTTAAAAGGGCCAAAATTTTACAAATTTTCTCAAAAAGCGGCGTTAATTTTTTATTATATTTTTTGCTGACATGCACCTTATCTTAGGCTTTATTTGGATATAGTAATGTATATTTAACCAAAATTAGAAGAGAAACAGCAACAAAACAGAAAGTAAACTACTATAGATTAGCAAAGTTAGCGTTCTTTAGTTTAAGAGTTACTAAATCATATGTCTATGTCCTGAAATGGGTTTTCGCACAAATGGGATAGGTTTGAGGCTTGGGTAACTGCCTCAGTAATGTGTGCCTTCCTAAAGCCGGAAAGAATGAGTTCTTTAGATTCCTGTGAGTATTTATACATTTCAATGATTTGAGAGATGAGACTAGGGAGGATATGAGGTGGAAGAAGACGCCATCGAAGTGCAGTCGGACGAAGAGGTAGATACAGAATGCACCCAGAAAGAGACGATCGTAATTGACTAATTTTTTCACGAAAGTAGCTACTTTCTCATCTTTTTCAAGGATAAAACAAGTCTGTAAAATATAGTTTTAATTTTTTTCTTTCCTTGGTCTTTGTCCGGCGTAAAACGCGGCCCTAAATGGCGTTAAAGCAGATTCTTGGGTTGGCGGAATTAGGGCCGGCGTAAAAAGGGCCGACAAGGTATTCAGTAAATCATTTGCGTGGAACTTGTCTCAATTCACAGTGAAGTTTTAACACATTTGAGACATATTTTCATGAGTGGGCTACCCCAATTGTAACATACTACCCCAAGCAGGTCTTTTCCACTACCCTACCAGGTAGCTTTCCTAATCAGTTGGGGCATTGAAACATGTTTCGGACTAAACCCTCCACCGAGAATGCACAGGAATTTATGCGAGTTAACTAGACATTATCATATTTTAAGGATGAAAACCAGAGAAATTCATATCAGCTCGATTTGGTAATTTGCATGGGGTTTATTTTAGGTTTTTTCACTCGTGGAAAAAAGATAAAAAGGGGTGCCCAATAGGCCCACCAGTCAGCACCTTGGAAAAATCCCTGGTAATTTGATAATAGATTTACTAGATGAGGAGATTATGTTTCATTGTTGTAAAGTAAAAAGATCGAGGTTAACGTTAACGTCTATCTCTCATCAACTTATTCCCAATCCAAAATGAAGCAAACAAAAATGGTTGAATAGATATTCATGGTACATAAATAGCCTCAAGGATCAACAGATCAATGAATGTAAAGAAGTCAGGAAGTAAAAAAAAATTAAACCAAGCTTGATAGAAAAAAATTCATATTCCAGTTGGGTACTGAATGACTGGGATAATCAAGTACCTATTATGGGGTCTTAAAAGAAGAAGATAATACATATTTGGGGTCTTAAAAGAAGAAGAGAATACATATTTGATATATTCTATACTAATCACGACAACTTTCATCATCTGTCAAAGTACCAAGGCAAATTTTAATGAAACTTTAATCAAACCAAATTCTATGAAAAAAGAAGGACGAAAGATAAGAGCCAGATATCATTTATTGGTCAAGATGAGATGAAGTTCTAGCTAGCAATCAAAAGAGTCAAGCTGTCTTCTACGTTTTCTAAATCTATGAAAATAGAAAAAAAGGTGCCTTGGGGGGTAGCTTTTTTAAATTTAGAAACTTCTCTTGCCCTAAAGGGAGAAGAGGTGGAGTAAACACTATAAATTTAGTGATGTACGGTGGTGCATGGCCGAGGCACAAAATGAAACGAAACAAAAATACCTTGGTTTTTAGGTCAACAATCTTGACGGCATCAATTGAAATATGAAGCTCAACCTTTTGCAATTTACTTCCTTTTTTTCCAGCTTCACTTTTCCTCAATTCATGGGCAATCTGGTCAAAACATGTTCAACATCATCAATGCCACTATCACCATAAAGTTACGCAAAGAAAACGTGATGGGGTCGACAATTAAAAAACATAAACCTGGTTTTTCATGCCATAGCATAACATCACATGATATCCTACTTTACATTTTATCTTTATTTTCTATAAACTATGATAATGGCTGAGGTATCATCTGGCAATTCAGCACAATCTTTTAATAATGTATATTGGGTAAGTCATTTGCATCTTTGAATCTAAAGTCAGGAAATATCATTCCAATTCAGGGATAAGTTTCTTATAAGAAGAGTTTATCAGAAAACACAGCCATCCATCAATTGAAAGATACCAAAGGAAAATAAAACAAGGAAATTTCTGCAAATTTCATTTCCCGGGTGTAATAGATTTTACCTATAAGCAAATATCTAAAATGCCAAATTGGAAACCAATTTCCTCCAGTTACAATTAGAGGTTGTGGTTCAACCATTACGAGTCCTCTTCCAAAGATAAATCAAGAGTGTGTTATAATCTGACACTTATACTTTTGCACATGCAATTCTTGCACAGATAATCACTTTTGTGCCTAGCATACTTTGCAAAAATAATATCAATGTTTCCACATTGATTTCTAGGGGAGATTCACAAGTTCTTCTTCAAGTCTTCTTACTTCTATAGCCTGTGTTTCAAATAGCAAGGGAAAAGGGAAATCCATTGTTTTGGTCAGGCGCATTTCGAAAACTACCATAACATGTGTTTGCATGTGTGACCAAAAGCACATTCAATCTGACTTGCACGTGTCCCCCCATGGGCGGATGCAATCAAACAAGCTAAAAGAAAAGAACCCGATGAAATGCAATATTATCTTACAAATGAACTAGGAAAAAGAATTCTCTGATCAATTCAAGCTACAACAAAAATATTACCTGAATTTTTTTAATTGCTTCTTTGACAACATAAGCTCCTTTGGGTTCAGATACCTCTGTAAATCCTAAATACTAAGAAGAAAAAATAATTTAATCAAACAATTCTTTTAAATCAATGGCAAAGTGTGGAAGGGAATATTAGACTAGGGAAGGGATATTCCTTCCAAAAGGATGTTAAACTAGGAGTAATTTGCCCCTGTTGGTAATAAGGTATCTGGCATTCTGCTAGCTAGCAAATTAAACATCATATTAACTTTTTTTCTGAAAGAAAATTAAGGATTTCAAAACATTTTAAAAACTAATCTGACGGAGTAAAGATTCTTTCTCTTGTAATTGACATGCAGACAATGAGTAATGACTGAATTGGTGCCAAGAAAATATGTGCTAAGCTGTGTGCAATCTTCCTAGATCTTGCATCAGCCATTGCATACAGATTTTAGTTTAGATTCAGGGGCACTGGAAGCACGGGGTAGAGGCAGCTGTAAATGCTAGAATTGAAGCTTTGAACCCCTTTTAAACAAATTTCAAAATATCGCTTGCAGGAATTTTCCATGGAAGACCTACAATGTCACAAAAAAACTGACCTTTGCTTGGTAAACAACATTGCCATCGGTAAGCGATTTTGCAGCATGAATCCACTGTCTGTTACCGTGTTGATCTGAAACATCAGCAATTCCTTATTTCTCAAGTTACAAAGGAAAAAATAGAAAAATACTGGAGATAACTATAATAAATCTACCATTTTCAGGCATTATTTTACATGAACTTAGGAACATGCTTGTTTTCTTGTGATCAATTGGCAGTTTTGCAGTGCTAAGAAGGAGATGGAGTTTGAAAGATTCTGTTAGAATCATTTTGGGCCAACAAGGCGATAGTCTGCGACTTGTTCATGCAGATCCAATGCCTATAAAAGATAAGGGAGGAGGAAGGGGTCTTTTACGGCAGAGATCCGCTTACCGATCACAAAAAAAATTTAGCAGGTTCCCTTACAAAATCATCATT
The DNA here is from genome assembly GCA_963924455.1 of Pelagia noctiluca. Lineage (NCBI taxonomy): Eukaryota > Metazoa > Cnidaria > Scyphozoa > Semaeostomeae > Pelagiidae > Pelagia > Pelagia noctiluca. The sequence continues at coordinate 5,208,379 of OZ004315.1, read as the reverse complement.
AGCTGGAAAGGTGATCTGTTAGATCTAATAAAAATCAAAACCCACCCCAACCTCCTGTCTGCAGAATAAGAGCAGATTTTGAAATGACCGGCGTCTACACAACCATTTTCTATGAATCTATGCTATAGCTGTATTAAACGTAGGTATTCTAGTGCCAACTCTTCAGTAGGCCTACGGTCCATCCCTGGGCTGAGAACTTTACAACATGAATATGGCAAGCAAAAACCACCATAATTAGAAAAACCTAGTTTTCTGAGAAAAAGCTGGTTTTTTTCCTATCATTTGTGATGTTTTAGAAAAACCAGGTTTTTCTAAGAAAAACCAGGTTTTTCTGAGCAAATTTAGAAAAACCTGTTTATCAGAGAGAAGCCTGGTTTTTCTTAGAAAAACCTAGTTTATCTGAGAAAAACCTACTTTATCTGAGAAAAACCTGGTTTTTCTCAGATCCAAAAAAAAACTTTGATTTCTGCGACCAATGAAGGCCAGTTTTGATTTTCAAAATGGCTGCTTTTTGCCAAAATGTTATCGAAAATATTATTGTTTTCCATTTTATTTCACCTGGAAAGTCAAATGTATTCAGTGCTGCCAAGCTGAGGCAGCCTGTTTCCCCTACAGAGCATGCTCAATCCCCTACTTTCCCCTACGGCCATGACAAATTTCCCTACTGATTTCTGTTTTTTCCAAAGACTTTGTAGGAGTGCCAGAAGGGGAGGGTGTTTATAAAGCGTGCTTCATCGTCATTGGCAGTTGGGTCAAACTAATCCGCCATAGCCCCCCTGACAACTCTTTTCCAACCATCTTGATTCTTTGCCATCCAGCTTGACTGCTTCATACTACCATACACCTTAACAATGCCCTCATTATACCACTTTTTTGGCAGGCCTCTTCCTTGCAGCACATAGAACATACCCAACAGGAGGTTCCTATGCAGACTTTTCTCTGATTATATGTCCTACGAAGTGCAGTTTCCTCTGGAGAATGGTGGTCAGCAGCCGTGTTTGAGGTTGGTAGTTGGCAAGAGCGTCCTCATTGCTGGTCTTGGAAGTCCAAGAGCAAGTTTGTTAGATGGATATCAGAGTATTTACAAATGGATGTTTTTATTGTCAAGTTATGATGTTCTCTAATTTTCAGCAAACTCAAGGATTTCTATTCTCAATGGACTGTCATTGCAAATCCCCTACTTTTTCACAATTTTTTTTACCGTTTCCCTGAGGCTTCCTCTACAAATTCCTGATTTCCCCTACGAGTGGCAGCCTTCAGAAAAATCAGGTTTAGGGCTAGAATTTCTGAGGACCATCAGAAAAACCTGGTTTATCTGAGAAAAGCAGCATTTCAAAAAAACACGGTTTTCTACAGATAAACCAAGATTTTCAGCAGATGAATCAGATTATTTCTGTGGATAAACAAGGTTTTTCTAATTATGGCGCTTTCGCTTGCGATTTACTGAGCCAGTGCTTTCCAGAGGAAGTTCTAAATTAAATTGGCAAAATCTGCAACCCCCAAAGACCCAGTGCTTCTTAAAGTTAAAAGATGTGCTTGACCCCCTGAGTTATGGACTAGAATACGTTGGACGTATTAAAGTTTCGCAGATTTAGGTTCATTTTGAATCCTTTTCCTGGATTTTTGGCGGTTTAGCGGCAGTGAGGCTCACTATAATAGACTCTCATGGGCATTGGCAAAGGGAAACCAAAATTTTTGGGGGCTGTCCAACAGAAAGCCTATTATTTAAAAATTTTTTGCCCAACTGAAAACCATTGATGATATTAATGTTTGCCAAAATAGATTAGGCAAGACCAGACTCTTTAAAAGGCCTACCTAGGTCTACCATGATGACGTACATGGAGAAAAACATCATATAGTTAGGCCTCATTTTAAGATCCGCCTGGAAAAAAGACTAAATAGGTAATCAAAACCAGTCTCACCATGATACTTTGGTTTCCCAGCCAGTTTACTCATCAACGAGTTTCCTCGCTGTCGCTGCATGACTGAAGCGTTTGGGGAACAGTGCTTGAATGCTTTCAAAACAAACTCGTGGTCTGAATCTCAGCTTTTGCCTCCCAAATGTCCAAAGGATCAAAAACAAAACGGAACAACACGAGCAATGATGATAGGGTCTAAAGGTTTCTTCCTAGCTCATAAAACAGCAAAGCATTAGCATGGAAGAAGATTGGTCGAATCCCTGCAATGTTTGCAGTTCTCACAACAGATAGTATTCACTGAGATTCTTCTGAGTTCAATCGTGCAAAAAGAACTGGCTCGTCCAAGGTTGCAGCTTTGCTTTCCCTTTCAATCTTCACTGACCGCCTAACCAGAGTCGTATCCTATCTACTTCCTTCCATTCTCCATTCAGTTAAATCAGTAAATCTGTTTGTGAATTATATCAACACGCAAAATGAGGTCAACGCAAAATTTCCGTAAATTTGTGGTCCGATTTTTACGCTAGATATTCCAAAGGTGTTTTGAGACACTTACCCTCACTTCAAGACTTTACCCCCAACCTTAAAAAGTGCCCCTTACATAAAAATTTTTATTTACGAAATAGATAAATAGAAGCACGCTGAGAACGGAAGTGAAAACCGTTTTTCTAAAGATTGTACAACAAAAGTTTTAAATGTGCCTAGTCGACCCAAAATGTGGATAATTTTAAACGCGGTCAAAATGCCTATGTGACGTAACGAGCAGGAGTCGTATTTTCCCCCACTGACCTTGCTAATGGCGGATTAGCACTGAGTGCATGGGTAAAGGTTTCAATTTTTGGCGAATTTTGGTTCAGTAAATGTTATAATTTTCATGATAGCAATTTAGTTTGATCTATTCAATATTGTTTTTGTGATTCATGCTATTTCTCACGTTATATTTTCACACCTATGTGATTTTCATCGTGCTTTTAAAGCGATGAGTGCGGGATTGGATGCCGGCCTAACGTAGGCCGCATAAGCTCTTTCCTCTGCTTTGTTTTTCCGTGTAAAAACATAATTGAAAGATAAAACGATGTAAATAATAAAGAAATCGAAGCATTTGATCCAGTTGAGACCACAAATATCATGTTGTAACCATCAGACTTTTTTGTCACAATCTTTGGAGCCTAGGCCTACACGTTTTTTTATATATGAAACCGGTTTATAAGAAACCTAGTACTAGAGCCCCAAAAATTCAAGAAACTCTTAGCACTACATCAATATCTTTAAAAAACTCAAAAAAAAATAAGAGGATGTTGAGTCTACTTGTATTAGTATGTGGGTTTCACTTTAATACAAGACATATGCGAGTGAAAGTGCAAAATTTGATTTTAAGTGCGTATCTTAGAATAAGAAACTTTTAAGAAACTTTTAGTACTAATGTTTTGGCGCTTTGCCCTCCATATCTTTGGGAAACTTCCTTTAAAATAGAGCGGAAGGATGTCGACTGTGATGTTTACAAGAGAACATGTTCTGAAAATCGAATAAGACGCCTTACCCCTCAAGTTTTTAGGCAACTCAGATTCTTTAATGCCTTAAATTCTAAGATGCCTTTGTAATACCACTTCAAAGGGGGTATCACCTGTGTGTGTTCGTGAAAGCGTCTTACGAATATAAAAATGAAGATGTAAAAACTCACGACCTCGAGATCTTTGAAGGGAGCGGACGCGAAGAAGCGGATTGTCTTCAATAACACTTTTTGATATAAAAACCACGATTAATTATAGCTACAAACTTGAATAACGATTATTCATCCACAGAGCAGTTCGGCTCAAATCAGTTCGGATTTCTTAACTATTAAATCACAGAGCAATTCGGCTCAAAGCAGTTCAGCTTTCTTAACTATACAGAGGCCCCCCATAGTACCCCTGGATAACGGATTCACACGTCAATTTTTCGTTTATCACGGCATAACGGACCTTAATAAAGAATTTTCCCGATCTTTTCCATCTAATTATGCAAGAAAATCAATTTTAACGACCAGAACGCGTCACGCAATCACGCACTTTAAAACTCCTTTTCACGGAATAACGACATCTTTCAAAAAATCATGCTGCACGAAGGATTCTTTGATCACGGATTCACGAACCGAAAATATCTAAATCACGAAATCACGCGTGAAAATATGCCAGATAACGCTTCACGTACAAATATGGTGGGGCCTCTATACAAACTACAGTTCGGCTACTCTAATTACTTAACTACGCGAGCAGTTTGGCTCGAAACCTATCTCAACTTAACTTCAACTTGACTTAAAAAACAACTTAGAAAACAGGGGTGGGAAAATCCTACTTATAAATTGTCAAACGTTTCCAGTCACATGCGCAGCAACATGCGCGTCATCATTTCTAGGAAGGGAAAAGGGTATCACAAAACCTTATCCCCCCACATTGTTATGTCATTTTTAGAGGAATCAAAATTAACATGTTTTAGAAAAGTGGCTACCGTGGCTCTCTAAATGAAAACAGTACCAAATCTAAGAAACTTTGAGTATTAAGGCTCTGGCTAAGTTTCTTGTAAAGATATTTATAGCGCAATTTACCTATTGTGCTTTGGGTATTCATTAAATTTTTGATATTTTAGGGGGAGGTTGAAAAGAAAAGGGCGTTTCTTGAATATTTTGCACTCTTTTGGGGCAATTTGTTTGAAAAATATCTAATTCAAAATAATGATATCACACTTAATTGTGAAACTCTGAGTAACAATAAAGTAAGTCTGGTTCCAAACGTGGAACAAAGCACTCCCTGAAAATCTAATGCAGTCTTCCTGGCCATCCTATTGTTTTAATCAAAATCTCTTGAAAATCACTGGAAATCCTTTTATTCTTGAAAATCTCGCACACTTTGAAAGGAAGTGAAATGCTCCTTGGTTCCAGAAGTTTAGTTCTAAAAAACATCTAAATTTCTAGTTTATATCCAGTTAATATCTATTCCCTAGTTGCTTTAGGCAATAACCTCCCTCATTGGGTGCGTGCCTTTGGTGCCTACCCCTGCAAGTCATGTTTCTATAGTAAATTATACTTTACACTAAAAACAGGACGGACAACCCACCCCTATAGCATGATGTAATTATTGAAGGGCCCTTTTCATAATCCTTTTCATGATTAAAATTCATCAAAGATGCTAAGTGCCCCACTTGCAGCCTTAAAATCGTCACTCAAGATATGTCTGCTTTACCTAATGAAGAGATTTTATTAGAAATTCCTAGGCGGCTAAAAAATGAGCGAATTTTGAGAAAGGAAGCCAAGTCTGTACATTCAAAGCAAGGTTTAACATCTGAAATGTGCAAAAGTGCAAAAAGGGCCTAAAACTGGCTTAATGTATTACCTAGGAAGAAGGCTACGTTTAAAAAAAGAAGAGTTCCGGGATGCAATTAGGTTGAGATACGAAAGGTCATTGCCTGGGCTGCCAAGTAAATGTGTATGTGGTAGCAAATTCGATTCAGTTCATGCTCAAGATTGTAAAAGGGAGGCTTCATACATATCCTACATGATCAACTGAAGGTCTCGGAAGCAAATCTGCTTTCAGAAGTATGCCGATATGTGGAGGTGGAACCTAAGCTGCAGCCTGTGACGGGAGAAATGATGGCCCGCCGCTCAGCTGACACGGACGATAATGCTCGGCTGGATGAAAAGGCGAGAGGGTTTCGGTCGCGCACGTGAATGCCAGGTCAAATAGAACCCTCTCAAATGATAGCATCCTACGCCGAGCTGAATGCGAAAAGATCCCACAACCAAAGGCTGATTGAGATTGAACCCGGAACGTTTACTCCATTAATTTTTGGTAGCAATGCCACAGTGGGGACAGAATGCTTTAATTAGCTTTTAATTAAGATTCTGGCCAAAAAGATTTCTCAGAAAACTGACAAAAAATATAGTGAAGTTATGTCAAGCATAAGAACTAAAATATCCTTTAGGTTGATTACATCTTCTCTTTTGCCTCAGAAAGAGCTCTCTCAAATGTTGAAATTTTAGGATGGATATAAAGAAGTGGTTCTTTTGTGCAGGTTTGATTCTGGTCCCTTTTAAATTGATATTTGAACACGATGAGCCAACTGGCAAGAAAACAAGTTAAGCGTTTCAGCTTGGGATAATGCTAGGTGGACGACGTAAAGCTCTGACAACGATTTTTGTCTAACTGTTTATTATTTAGGATCTTGGTCAAACGTAAAGACTAACTTTTACTATCAACACTAGACGTGCGGTTGATTGTGAAGCTATTGTTCTTTAACCACACGTACGCCCTCCATCTCAAACCCAGCGTTGCTATGGACATTAGCCTCGTTCAGGTTGAAACTCGTTCGGTCCATTCGGCAAATCTGGAACTGGACGAGTTCTTTTCCTTTGCGGAAGGCCTTGTCGTAAGGCTCGAGAGAACGGGTCCAGTGTGGTGCCCACTGCCAGGTCTTCAATGGGACTGGGAGTAGCTCCGGTCGCTTGTTCTGCAAGACGTTTACGATGATTATGATGACGACGAACAGCAGGAGAGGGAGGCCCACCCCTAATAGGACGTAGGGACTGGCCAGTGACAGGCCAAACACAGCTCCTGGTATAATGAAGAAGAGCACGAATATATACGTCACTGCAAACCATCGGTATTTTGAGGTTGTGTTGCCGAGAGACTTGGCCATTTTGATCGGTATATTGCGCATGAGTGGAATCGGATACCAGACGAGGATACCAGATATGTTGAAGAACAGATGACACAAGGCAATCTGAAGCGTATACCGAATCTTAGAGGAATCTGCTGCGAACGAGGCTAGAATAGCTGTTGTTGTTGTACCAATGTTGGATCCGAGTGTCAGAGGATACATGCGGTCGAGGCTGATGACGCCGACTCCCACTAGTGGTGTCATTGTCGATGTGAAAATTGAACTCGACTGGACGAGGAATGTGAGAGCTGCGCCAAACGCAATGGCCACATACCCGGTTAAGAATCCGAAGGGAGAGGGGAAGTCCGTGTTGACGACCTTTCTCGTCATGTTGGCCAGTCTTCCTTTAAACATTGAATGCAGAAGCTTCACGATGAGAACCAGACATACGCAAAGCACCAGAATCGAAAGCAGAAGTAATATTCCGCCGACTGCACTGTCCGATAGACTCGTGCCGTGGAAGAGAAATTCGCACGGAACGTCTTTGACAGAAACCGTCTTCGTCTTGTTGACCAACTTGAAGGTGTTGGATTGGCTCACTGAAACATTCGCGAGGTACGTCACCGTGTGTTGGCTCTTTTCACAGAACTCCTGAATCATGCTTTGCTCTTCGTATTTATTCCTCTCCTGCTCGGTTTTCGCTTGAGCGATTTTCTTTATCAAGTTCTTGTCGATTTTGATGACCTTGTCGGTGAAAACCTTAGTTATCTTCTTCAGATAGTCCTGTTTGAGGTCGGCTTGCTTCTTCAAGTTGAATGCGTCCAGCAGCACGTCTGTCAAGCGGTATAGATACCCGGTGATTGCTTCGATCGGCAGGAAAATAAGTACAGTTAGGAAGTTAAACATGTCATGTACGGTTGCGGCTGCAAATGCACGACGAAACTGATCTCTGTCAACTGATTGGCCGAGAGATACGATGGTGTTTGTAACAGTTGTTCCGATGTTAGCTCCCATTATGATGTAAATGGCGTTTTTCACTTTCAGAACTATAGGAAGAAAATATGGAAAATATACCAAATAGTTGCACGACTCGACCAAAGACCTCTGAATTTGGCTGCTTCGATTTTGGGTATTGTTGGTGAGTATGCCTTCTTTAGCCCTACCTTTTCGCTAAAAGTCTACCATTTTGAAGTATTTCAATTTAGGGCGTTTCTGAGTCGATTTGCTTTTTTATAGTCTTGCATTTTTGTCCAAATTTCACCATTTTGAAGATTTTTGATCTTGTAGACAAATATTGATATGTGTAAAATGTTTGCAACGATAGTTTTTTTAGCGAATGATTTTTCAGACACATCTATCTCGCTGTCTCTAATAACTAAGGAGAACAGATTAATCGATATAAAATCATTTGAGTATACCCAAAGCAATTTTCTATTCTTAGTGGCTTATAAAACTTTCCACTTTTCATGGTACCTACGGTGATGTCCGTGGGTATTTGGCGAACAATTAACCCTAATGAAAAACCTGTCTCAGAGAATTTTAAAGAGCCTTACTTACCATCACCTGCAACCATAGCAACAACGATTGAAGTGGAGGTTGAAGAGCTCTGAACGAGGACAGTCACGAGAACGCCAATCATCAGACCAGCCACAGGGTTACTAAGTATCTCATTCTCTGCGAACGCTCTACCGGCAGCCTTCCCACCAAGGAGACGGAAGGCCGAGCTGAGGAAACTCAGAGAGCAAATAAAGAGATATAATAGTGCTAGCAGCAGAACGATCTTGCTGAATACAGTCACCACTCGCTTCACTTTGCCGAACCCATCCAGCTCTGTAATAACGAACATTTGATAATTATCTCAACTTGCTTTAGAGTTTTAGCATTCTATACGATGGATGTAGGAACCGGGAGGGGCCGGGGGCATGTCCCCCAAGTTTTGCAAAAAACAATGTAGTGCACTTTTAACTTTCAGAAATTGCCTCCTTCCTTAATGAAAAAATGGCCCTTGAAGCGTCGTGCTGCCTCAAGTTTGAGATGCTCCCTGCATCTCTGCTCCACAATGTAGTACTTCTTCGATCCACCCTCTCGTTTATCCGGAATTTATCATCCAGTCCGTAAAAAAAACCTTAAAGAGACACAATCGCAAATAAATCACTTTTTCAAAAATTGCTGTCAAATCATGAACAAATCATGAACAAACCTTCGTAAGCTTTTTTGTTTCCTCAATAAATTTGATGGGGGCAGCAAATAAAGGAGAGAAAATGTGGGGACGTTCCGAATCTATTGACGAGAACTTGTGGTACAAATTTTTTGCTTTCATTAGGCCTTCGTCGATTGGCCTAAGTATACACGACTTTCTTTCAAATTCTTTTTGACAGAATGCTTCGATTTCGATGGCTTCTTTCCATTTCTTTTCACGACAATGTTCTCAGTTGATTGCTGCAATCCTCGTTGAGACTTTCGAACACGAAAAAAATGCGATTGTGTCTCTTTAAGAGAACCCTGGATATCGAAAGTAGAAACAAGCAGTCAAGAAGATTAGTTATATTTTAAGAATGTGCATTCTATAAACTCAGATTGTTAATTCATCCTATTTTCTGCCGTTTTCGTATATCATTCGAAATTTCCGATCATCCGCATGCATCTCGATATCCCGTGTCCCGAGAAGGCCAGATAATCAAAGAAGTACAGTACTTTTTATCGTAAACAGTCAAACATAGCCAGTACAGTTTTTGCTAGCATAGTACTGGAGTTACCAACCAGGGGTTTTCCTTATTTTCAACGAGTTGACACTGACACATACTCCTGTACTTCTATGCCATTAGGCAAAAATAGCTCCTAGGCCCCGTTTAAACTGCCAGGAATCACTTTTGATCCGGATTGGCTTTCCGTTTACACGAGTACGGAATCATGACGTCTTTTGGTAGTTGGCGCCAATTTCTAGAAACATCAGGCCGGTATGGCCTCGCTCGCGTGATTGTTTTCATGCCTCGTTGTGAATTTGTAACAAAAGTGATACGGATTGGACTTGATTACACTGGGCTTTGCGAGTCCGGAGTGCTTTGGATCCTCTTGCTAGATCCAAAGTGGAACGGCTATCCGTACTAGTTTTGCTACGGATCACAAGGAAAGGTGTAAATGGAAGGCCAACCCGTATCAACGTATCACTACAGCCAACCTGACCTCATCTATTTGTGGTCATTTCAGTACTTTGTTAGTTAGCTTTTAACGGACACAGGACTTACCCGACCATTTCACTCCGGGGTCTTTCAACTCAGGCAAGGCCCAAGGATCAATTTCCGTTGTCTCTGGTGTTTTCTAAAAAAACGTTATAATCATAATCATAATGAGAAGCTCCATTATTAATGGTTGCGATAAGAATGATAAGAAAAAAGCGTTTAACATTGTTAAGCAAGAATACAACTTCAAGGGTGCCACTATTAGTTCCAATATTTTGTGTCCTTAACCCCCAAAAGTGGGGCAATCGCTAGTTGGCTGCAACCAGTCATCATAACTGGCGGTTCGTTTAAACGAACAATTCAAAGAATGGTATGGAAAGACCCTGGTGGCAAAACGAACTCTTTCTGTCTACACAATATTGGATCGATTGTTTTGATGTAAACAGACCATGAAATTCATTGGGAAAATGTTGACCTTACTCCAGACATGATGCAAAAGCAGTTCTCACTGTAGTTTTGAGCATGAGCACATTCTGACATGGCGAGTAAATGTTGAATTCTCTTTCTCGAACTCCATGATGATTTTCATGATGTTGTTAAGTTATCATAAATTAACATGATTATCATGATTATAATAACGCGGCTGTCAGTAATTCAACATGATCACTTGTATACAGAGTTGATCGCTACCACATAAGAATATGCTTGCTTGCTTGCTGCTGCTTGCATTTACTTGATTAATTTTACTTTGTGTTCAGTATAAATGAGTCATATCCACAGTCGATATCAGGAACACGATAGTTTTTATCTCTTTTCTCATCTAAAACTTTGACCAGACCAAACAGCAAAGAACTATCAGACCTTTCAAGTTCCCAAAATTAGCTTTACACTTACATTTTCCTCGCTCATCTTAAATCCAAGTATTTTCTATTCTGACTTTATCTGAAAGAGATAAGCAATGACATTCAGCAAAAAAACCCAGGCATCTGATCCCATTCAATTCAACAATTCAAGAAACTCCCTTTCCTTCTTCATAAATGTCGAGACTAAAGGAATGTAATTCGAAATCAAAGGAGTCATTTCTAATATCAATCAAATCTATTGGCTGATACTTTGGGTATTACCTGATGGTATCCCCCACTGTATTGTTGGTATCCCCCATTACTGTTGGTATCCCCGCACAATACTGTTGGTATCCCCCCACAGTACTGAATATAATCCACAGTACTGATGGTATCCCCCAAAGCACATATTAGTCGTTGGTGCTTTCTCCCTCAAATTTCCTTTCATTGAGTCTGGAGAATATTATTTTTCGTTCTTCCCTGCTTTTCTTCAAATTTTCTCATCCTATTCCTCTGATTTCCTTTTAAAAAATGACACTGCTTTCGCTTTTCCTTAAAAAATGACACTGCTTTCACTTTTCCTTAAAAGTGACACTGTTTTCACTTTTCCTTAAAAATGACATTCCGTTTACTTTTTCTTAAAAATAACACTGCTTTCACTTTTTCTTAAAAATGACACTGCTTTCATCTTTCCTTAAAAAATGACAGTGCGTTTATTTATCCTTAAAAAATGACAGTGCTTTCACTTTTCGTTAAAAAATGATAGTGCGTTTACTTTTACTTAAAAATTGAAAGCATTATCATTTCTCTTTAAAAGGCAATCTCTTTAAAAGTGAAAGCAGTGTCATTTTCTTTAAAAGGATATTTCCTTACAAGTGAGCGCACATTTAAGCATTTTGTACGTTTTCAGGTATTAAAAGCCTGAAATAAATTCATTTTAAAATGTAGAATTGTTTTTTAAATGTTTACTTCTTATCATTTTTGACCAAAAACCACGGCATTTATACGGGCTGGAATTCATGGAATTTACACAAGATGTGTACGGAAGCCACGTGGAATTTATGGAGTTTACACAATTCAAAGAGTTAATGGAATATATCAGTGCTTTCTCCCCCAAATTTCCTTTCACTCTGTCAGGGAAAAAATGTTCCCTCCTTTACTTCCAATTTCCATATCCTATCCCTAAAATTTCCTTTTCAATTCTTTTCATTATAATCTTAGGAAACCTCGGATAAAATCTTGAATTGCCTTGTTAGTGCGTGCAAAGTAATGTAGCCACAGTTCTGTGTACTAAACCCCAGTTAACCCTAAAGATGAAATAGGCCAAAAATAGGAAAAAGCATGATGGTTAAATCATGGTTTTTTGTTCAAATTTGCTAAAAATTTATATTTCCGTATAAGCTTTGGATACAGTAAGGGAGGCATGTTGGCATGTAAGTGAGAGAATTTACTTCTTTTTCCTTCGAAAAAACCAGTTTTTTCTAAGAAGAAATTTCCTTCTAAGTGAAGGCACTCTCATATATTTTGTACGTTTTCAGGTCCTATAGAAGCCATACAGGTCAGAAATCAGAAGGTTTTACCTGACGAGGAAAAAAAAGGAAAAAAAGCTCTCAGCTTAGTTCACTCGGCAATTTCTTGATGAGAAATATCACATTTGTATAATGCTAGCGTCAGAAGGGGCCAGGGCTCCCCGTTGGAGGAGGTTAACCTCCTCGTCTGAAGATAGATGATTCTTCACTTTCTTTGTCTAGGAGCAAGTTCCTGGTATTTTCATAGTAAAAAGCCACTCCATCGGATATTCTAGCCCCATTGTCGAAGGAAGCCTGGCGCAACAACTGTACTGAATATCTTCCTAAGTACTGATGGTATCCCCTAACAGTAGTATCGATGATATCCCTCACACAGTGCTGAATATTCTCCACAGTACAGACCACTCTCAACAGTGGTTCTCCACAGTACACTCTCTACTTTACTAATTTACATGATCATTGCTATTTCTATATCTATACAGTGTGGTAAAATATATCTCTTTCCTTCTCCTTGTTGTAATTGTTATTGTAGCTGTACTGTAATTTTTTGTAAGTTTGTTTTATGACAAAGTTCAAATCTTGTACACATGTCAGTATTATAAAAATGAAAATAAAAGTACTGAATACCCCCCGCAGTACTGCAACGTCACCCAGGGTGAGCTCTTGTGATAGTGACATCCTGGTGAAGGGTTCATGATTTGCAAATGTCGAAACCGGGTACAGCTGGTTTGAAGAGCATTCAAAAACTAGTTAAGTCCTTCAGCTTGAATCAAAATATATTCAACACTGTGTATGCCATTCAAAGAAAAGAGAGAAACAAAACTTGATATATGCCCCATTCTTTACTTTCTTGGACATTGCATCCATTTATTTTCCTCGATTTTTATCGCAATGGACTTCTTTCTTAATTGACTAGGCGAAAACATCCCGGTACAAAAAATATTTAACCCGTTTCTTAGCGTCAAAAACTTGATATTGCCTAGCTACTAGTTGTAGTTTTTCTGTTTGATGAAAAATGTCTCTAAATACTGATAACTCAGCTTAGCTCTGATAGAGCAGGATCTGCTAGAGATAGCTGTTTTCCCCTTTTCCTAAATGGAATGTAAACCAAAGTAAGCTCTTCATTGTTTCAGGGCTACCACCGAGAAGTCTTGATCCCCCAGTAAACGCAGTGGGACCAAGAGTTGCCCCCAAAAATATCTTCAAAAGTTCTTGATTTAAGTTGTGGACAAAACCTTCATACCATCTCTCTTTCAACATCTTCACGCCGTATTTCTACCTTTTTTACAATTTAAAAGCTAATAAATTGTTCTCAGCTCCTTGAATATCTAAAGGACCTATAGGCTATATCTCCATAAAATGTTTTTAAATTCTATACTAATTTCTAAACAGAACACGAGCTGGGTTGGGTTGAAGATAGAGCGAATGAACAAGGAGGTAAACAATAACTAGATAGCAGTGGATTGGAGGAAGCGGTAAATATATCGTTTATGATCAGAGCAAAGGACTTCAAGCAAACATCTCATCCGGTTCAAATATGAACAAATGAAATAAATCGTGCGTTTACTAAAAATCTCTCGGCTTTTCTTCTTGTGCCACTATCGGCAGAAGAAAAACAGTGAGGCTTTTTGCTTTGTGGGTAGGCCTATACACTTGAAATCCCTGAAAACCTTTATTGATCCCATTATATTTACATTAGAAATATTGAATGGGCTTAAAACGAGCATTCCGTGCTCCAAAGAAATAGGCATTCTTCGGAAAAGGCTTTTTAGGTAAACATGTTGGTTTAAGGTAGCTAAACATGTAAACATGTGGGGGCCTAATTCAGCAAGCTAAAAACACTAAAAAGCAATTGTGAAAGGTGTAGTTAGCACGTAAAAACAAGGCTACTCTACAGTTTACAGGGGTAATATAGTAAGTGAAGTAAGCAGGGGTAAATAAGGCTTCTTATGTAAAAATGCTCTTGGTCTTGGTTTTGTGGTGTGCTGAAAATTGTTAAGATGATACACACTGTGTTCTTTCTCGCAAGAGAGTATTACAATACTGTTAAAAACACTGGGGGGTATATTTAGTCTTAAATACGTCCTTTGTCGTTATCTCTAATTACCGAAAAGACAATGCGTCATTTGTTCAGCGTTTCTGGAGGAACATTCTGGATAACATCGTACGATCCTACTGGAGGATTCTGGGATCAATTCTTATCTTACTGCGTCATTGTTAACAATTATCTATATGACGCAGCTACATGCTTTTTTTACGAGGAACCTTTTATAAGGAACCTACATGTAGATGGTCGAAAAACTTGAGGAGCTTCTACTACTAAATTTCAAACCACTAAGGAACTTTATAACTTTGCATATATTCATCAGTCCACGATATCTATAATCAGGAAACCGGTTTAATGACTTTCAGTCAAGCTCACCATGCTCACTGAGTTATATAGGCCTGGCCTAAGCTTGTTTGTGTTACAAAATGTTTTCTTTTCACGATTTTATTGTAAAATGTTGAATTTTAATGCTTTTCTTGCGTTGGTACTTATTTCTACCCACTATGAGCACTTAACAATAAGAAACTATCGAGGAAACTTTATAACTACAAAATGGAAAAAAGAGGTCTCAATATAAGGAACTTAAAGATCTAGGCCCTGAGCTAGGTTGCATATGAAAAAAGCGTGTATGCTCCAAAATAAATTTCATGCAATCAAAATAGAAATTTGAAAGACCCTTTTTACCTGTCTTAACGCATGCCTATAAAAAACCTAATAATTCACCCAAAAGATTTCGAACCTTGAGTAAGTTTCTTAGAAGTCTCGTCAATTTAGAAGTTGGTTTAGATTTCTACATCTGAGGATGCTAAAGACATTTTGTGTTTAGGTTCGTGTAGTAAAGTAGGTTAAGCATAAATACTCATTTAATCAATAAAAGCATAACTGGAAAAATCCGACTTTGTAAATCTAAATATAATACAGAAAGAAAAACAGCAGATCTTATGAAAAGATTAAGCTGCAAGAACGTGGTTTTTCGCTAGCTTTGACAATTCGCTTGTTAAGGGAATTTCGTTCAATGTGAAAAGAAAAGTCGCTACTATTTGAAAGATAGGTTGGCTGAGCACCATCTAATCTCTTCTTTTCGTTTCATAAACTTGAAACGTTTTTAAAGGGAAATCGATAATCTCTATCAAAAACAAAAATGGCGCTGAACTAGCGGCATAAAAGATGCCAGACGCATGCATTCATTACCACAAATAAGTAGAAGGAAAAAGCTCTTTCTAAATATAATCTTATGTTTCATTGGCTAGGCGTCTTGGTTACGAAAGTATTCATACTTAATGAAATCGACTTGACTATCAGCATTGGGTCGATGGGCCTTATTTAACGAAACACAAGCTTGAATTTAATCAACTGAATGAAAGAATATAAATAGAGGAAGAATAAAATATAAGAGGTAAGTAGGAAAAATCATACCGACCAATAAGAAATGACAAATGATTTCCTATCGTGATCAGTGTAAGAAATAAGTTTAAATTTTCAAACAGAAAGATATATCACTTACCGTCCAAAGAAATCTTTTGCAATGTCAGATTTTGGCTCTTGTCTTTTTATGCAGAAGTCAAGTGTGCACGTGTTTTTAAGTGTTCACGTGCTGGGCTGCATTGGTGTTCACATGAAAGGTAGACTTGTTGTCCAAAGGTCGTTCTCCATTGTTTGCATCCGACATGGTGGCTACCTTAACCCTGTTTTTACAACGCTCCATTCTCATTCGTGTACGAGGAAACAAGTTTGACTGGAATAATGAGTCAATCTAGAATAAAAGAAAGAAAAACTAAAACTTGAAGCCTGGTCAAAAATAGACCACAGGAAACAGAAAGAGGAATGGCTGGGATACACATCAATCTTTCAACGTTTAATTCATGTTGGTACTAGGATTCAGCAATAAGAAACAAGCCAAATTCTGGCACTACAGTTTCGTAGTTTCAATAATTGTTACGGAGGAAAGGTTTTTCAACACCTTAACCAATTTCTTCTGGATCCATCTGAAAGTCAGGTCTCACTACATAAAACCTCACCTTTTGGCTCCTCATCCAAACATTTTCGTTATTCTTGAAAGATTTTACAATATCTACCATCATGTGGTAGGCAACATTTGCATTCACAATTTCCAAAGTGTAGAAGAACACGAGGTATACCTTTTGTACCTTGAGGTACTGCTCAACGTCTATCAGAAACGACCACTGAAGATACCAAAAGGTAGATGAAATGGATCACGGTAAAATTGCGAGGCAGACGCGCTGCGTCACTTGGCCTTATTCCATGCCCTAATTGGGCTGCGCAGCGTCAAATTGGGATTGAGCTTTAGGCACTAAATGATAAGATTTTGAATAAGGAAAGAAAAAACATTTCGCAAAAAGCTTTTGGGCACAACGTCTTCGGCAGAGCTTGAGGTTATCCAATTTTGATATCAGAGGTCTAAAAAACAAAACCAAAAGGAATTCAATTCAATTTGAATTTCAACATAACGAGCCTTTCGAGACCCGAGAGTCCAATTAACACAAGATATAACAAAGAACCCCCAACTTCCTTTCAGTTTATAATTTTTTATCTATCATTCCGATTGATGAATATGAAAATATAATATTTTTGTCTTATTGAAAAGACACGTGGAAATAAAAATGCAACAAAAGAGCACGAAAGCAAACTAGTCCAATTAGTGCACCAAATATCCTGTGTTGGTTACTCCAGAGCGTTTAACACAACTCCGGTCGAGCCGACCTGACTTCACTAACTACGACCCCGTTTACACTAGAACGGATCCAAATGGATACGGATCCAATTTGGAACCGTGTCAATATTTGCTAGCGTTTACACTGGAACGGATCCATTTCAGATAGCATTTACACTGGAACATATCCACAGCCAGGTCCAGCGCCGTTTTCAGCCCTTTGATCCGAATCTAATTACAGAACAAAGCGAAATTCGCCTCACTTTTGATCCGTACCCGTTTGGGAACGATTCCAACCGTTTACACTAGACCTAAACGAGCACGGATCCAAATGAGTAAACCTTGGAAAGCGACGATCCGGAATGGCTCCAGATAACAGACCAATATGGGTACGGATCTACAGGTCTAGTGTAAATGGGAGCCCTATCTGTGCTAGTTTGGGTAGAGATCCATTTGGATCCGTGCTAGTGTAAATGGGGTCTAGTATTGATGAACGAGGGCTTGTCAATGGGTTTCTATACACATTTGAAGATATTTTGAAGGGGGTGTTTCATCCCTAGTGGGGTCTTTCATTCCTCCTGGCGTTATAGTCGCAAATTATCTGATAAAAATTTATATTTAGGGCCGGTTTAAAAAGGACAAAACATCCCACCTTACAGCCCTCGAGCAGAGGTCTCACCTTCCAAAACAAACCATCGTATTTGTAATCATCTGTTTGTACGGGAAACGTTTCATCCCGGGGCTGATGAGATCTTACTTGTTGAGAGGTGGGGTCGGATCTGGTTAGGTTGGAAGTTCTCATTTAAACGTTGGGAGGAGGGATGAAAACTAGAAGGTGGAATAGTATACGTAAAAGAACAATAAAAGATGTTCCAAAGGTGACTTAAAATTTCACAAATAAACTTGTGCTGTATTCATACCATCTCTCGCAGCTTTTAGCTTAGGAGCTGGGATGACCTTGCCCACAGCAACTTTATTGGGTAACGTTTTTGGAGTGATCTATCTCCCATTGTCCATGAGCCAGGGTTTGCAATTTTTGCAGAACAAGAAAAATAAAAAAATGTTAAACAAACAACGATAACATTATTTATAATTATAAAAGAAATTATTACATTATTACATATAATAATACTGGTTATAATAAATATATGTAAACATGTTAGATAACAACTTAAAAGACTTTTTCTACAGACAAGAAATTATATAAAGCTAATTCATTTATACAATGAAACTTGAAATAATTTGAAATTAAGATCTATAAGGAATTAAAAAATGTAAGCAAAGATTGATTGACATGAGTTAAGGCTGTGTTTGTATGAAGTAGATGCCCCGGCTAGCAGAGATTGCATTTATTTTCTTAGCTGAGGCGTCGGCATCGTATATAAACTATTAATTTTGCATATATTTGAATGATATGGCCTCACCTAGCTAAATACCAACAGCCACTACAAACATGCTGCACAACAGATAGGGATGGCATGAAATTAAGAGACAAAGATTTTTCCAGTGCCTTCTATAAACCATTAATCCAAACAATCTTGTTCATGTTTGTCACCATAAATTTCAAGATCCGCATTTCCCTAAAAAGTGCCTTCATGTTTTGATTTCTTGGGTTATTGGTGGCTGTTAAGGTTATGGTTGAGCCATGTTTACCATGGTCATGATTTTAGTAGATAATAGTAAATAATATAGCTTTTAATAAGTAATAAATCTGACTTGCTGTCTTTATTTCAATCAAATACATCTGCCTTATCACCCTCAGGTGCAATTCAACAGTGTTCTTCAGCTCTCCTTTACTTTGGCTCCTTTAATCCAGTCCATTGCGGATTGGCACTAATAACATTTGCTTCACTAATAACATTTGCTTCACATTAACGGACCTTCGTGTAACTCTCAATAATACATTTACTTACGCGCGGGTTTCGATGAAACAAGTCCTTAAAAATTAATGAATTCATCGAGCTATCAATCACCCTATCAATTAATCAATCAATCAATCAATCAATCAATCAACAAAATCTATCAACGTAATCACTAACGTTGATCAATGAAACATCTCGTACGAGTTCACGCTTGCTTTCAGAATGTCTTGATGAAATCCTCTTCTGATTGTTTCTGATGAAATCCTGTTCTGATTGTTTTGAAAACTTGCAAACTTTCATCTTTTTATTGTCTGTCTGTTCTCGGAGATTTGGCAGAGTCTAATCACGATGCAATCCTGCAAGCACCTCTCAAGAGTTACTTTGACGCAGCAAACAATTCCGTCTCTGCTATTGCAAAGATTTCTATTCCATGCTTTCTTTTTATGAAGCAGGGAGAAACCGATAAATCACTTTTAACACGCAACCAACACCCGTATTGGATCTCTGAGGACTTTTATTGAAACATAACTCTGCCAAATCTCAGTACTTGAACAAAACAATAGATTTAACCGAATAAATATTCGTGGAATTTGCCGAACTGAAGAAGCAATCAACAAATTAGCTTTCAAAGACACCTGGTATCATCTCCATACTTGTCACGCAGATCTTCTTTACTTCAAGACGTAGCAATACCTTGCTTTCCAGGCATCAATGCAGCCGAGTTGGTAGAAAGTGTTTCACTTGTCATTCTGGGGTCGAATATCCAACCTATTCAACTAACACTGAAAAAAATGAAAACAATTTCATGTCACATATGTTATTTCATCATTATAATTATTATCATCATCATCATCATCATCATCTTCACAATCATAACCATAATAATCATCATCATCATCATCAATATCATCATCATCATCGTCATCATAATCATCATCACCACCAGCATCATCGAAATCATCATCCTCATAATCATAATCATCATCATCACCATCATCACCACCACCATCATCATCACTTCCATCATCACCATCATCATTGAGGATTCCCAATGGAAGGTTACTGAAGAAAATTAGGCCCTATGGCAATGCAAATCGTGTCGTCATAAAAACCTACATCATTTAGACGGCGATTGAAGTGTCCGGCAATTAACAATTAGAAGGTCACACACAGAAGAGACATGCTTCCGTCACTTGCATTACATCATAATAACCTCGTTATCAAATAGCCTCGTGTAGAACATTACATTCCTCCCTAATTAACAAAACAAACAAACAAAACAAAACATTAACATGAATGATGAACTGCGCATAGTATAGGTCTACTGTGTCTGTTGCACTGTTAGATCAAAACTCAGTCTGAGAGTTTTCATCTCTGTATCTAGCAGGTGCTTGTCTTATTCTCACCGGTCTCTCTATTGGCACTCTATCCTCTACTTCATTTGGTGGAATGACGTTCCCTTCTCTTTCATCGGTGTCATCTGACAGCGGTTGTGTGGTATAATCTTCTTTACACGTTGATGTGTTTTCCTCCAACCTTTGCAGCTTCTTGAAAAATGTAACATGTCTCGTGATAGTTCTTGTGGCATTTCTGGCTGTAACTAAACTACCTTTCCTCTTCACAACAACCATTGGCTCTCTGTTGAAAGGTGTGGTTTTCTTGTTAAGCTTTGCTTGTCGACACAAAACTGTATCCCCCACTTTGATGTCAAGATCTTTTACATAGCTCTTGCTGTCTGCATTCTGCTTCATTGTTTCTTTGCTGCTTGCATCTTTTGTACGCACCTCTCTATCATAGAGCAATATTTTCTTGCTAGTAGGTGCAGGAAGGCGTGTCTTGTATCTTCGTCCATTAAAAAGGAGACTGGCTGGAGAATGCTTGGTCATTGTGTGTGGAGTAGCTCTGTAGGCCCTCAGGTATTTCTGCAATTCTTGTCTCCAGTTTAGACGCTCTTCTGTGGAGGAGCGAATGAGTTTTCCTAGGTTTTTCATGAAGTTTTCGGCCATGCCATTTGCCCATGGTGCATATGGTATTTTCTTTCTGTGCTCAAAACCCATATATTTCGCATACAATTTGAATTCCTCACTATGGTGGCCCATTGTCACTAGCTATTTCATCTGGGATTCCTAATGTTGAGAGAATTTTGTCCATTGCTGGTATGACTGCTGTACCAGAAGTTGAACGCAAGATTTCAACCATAGGAAACCTGGAATACAGGCATTGTACAACCAGCAAGTATTCACCAGTGTCTAATGGACCATATAGGTCTGTAGCAAGTTTTGACCATGGTTCTGTGGGTAGTTCTGTTGGCTTGAGTGGCTCTTGCTGATGAATATCTGTGTTTGCTTGGCATGCCATGCATTGTGCAACTTCTGTTTCGACCATTTTATCCAATCCAGGAAACCACAAATGCATGCGTAAGTACTGCTTTGTTCTCACAACACCTTGATGTCCCTCATGGGCGAGAGTTGTCACCGTCTGCCAAAGGCTGGCAGGAACGACAATTCTACAACCTCGGAGCACTAGGCCATCCACTACCGATAGCTCGGGAAATATATGTGCATATGGAGCTAATTTCCCTTTCTGTTCTTTGCTGATGTATCCCTGGGAGATCATTTCTTTGAGAAGTGTCAGTGTTTCATCATCTAACGTTGCTTTTAACATGTGTTCCTTTGTTACAGCCTTGGGAAGGTCTGCTCTGATAACTGCATCAATGTATAGCATATCTTCTTCTATGGATTTCTTTGTTATTGTACACAAATCAGCTAAGACAACTGGGTGCCGGGAAAGATAATCGGCTGGATTTGTCTTCCCTGGCTCATGAATTAGGGTGTAGCTATAATCTTGCAGCTTTAGCTTGTCTCGCAGGATTCGTGCTGGAAGTTCTGCCTTGTACTGGTTATACAGGGGTAACAGAGGTTTGTGGTCTGTGCTGACAATGAAATGTGGAAGGCCATGTAGATAGATATGATTTCTCTGCATGGCAAATGCTACTGCGGCACTTTCAATTTCAATTTGTGAATAGCGGCTCTCGGTGTCCGTTGTCGCTCTGCTGTCGTATCTGATTACTTTGTATTGTTGTGTTGTGGGCTCCATTTGTGTCAACATGCTAGAAAGGCCATATTTGGAGCCATCTACAATGAACTTTGTTTCTCGTGTTGGGTCAAAGTATGCCATGACGGTATCTTGTGAGAGAGCATCTTTAATTGTTTGAAAGGCCTGTTGACACTCTTTGGTCCAACTGAAAGTAGCATTCTTTCTAGTGAGCAACCTCAACGGGGTTGTAAGAGCAGAATAGTTGGGAATAAAATGTGCACTGAAATTTGCCATTCCCAAGAAGGAACGAACTTCAGCTGCAGATGTAGGTGGTTTAGCATCTTGTAAAGCCTGTACTTTGTCAGGTGATGGTGACATTCCTGCTGATGAGAAAGTCATGCCAAAAAACTTGATTTCTGGTGGGTTAAAACTGCATTTTGACATCCCAAGTGTCAGACCACAGTCAGCAAGGCGCTGTAATACTTGCATAAGTGCACGATCATGTTCTTTCTGAGATTTTCCAAACACGATAATGTCATCATATATGTTTTCAACATTTTCAATGTCCACCAGCGTTTGACGAATTTCTTCATTGAAAATCTCAGCAGCCGAATTGACCCCGAAATTTAATCTTTTGAAACGCCTCAGGCCTTGATGCGTGTAAAACGTTGTCATGTATCTGCTCTCTGGGCTCAACTCGAACTGCATGTAGCCTTGACGCATGTCCAGTTTTGTGAAATGCCTTGCTCCATTCAATTTGTACCGCAGCTCTTCTAATGTGGGTTTGGTGTCACTTTGGTGTCACTTTGGTGTCAACACTACATTTGAAACCCATTCTGTTGGCCCATAAACTGGCTCGATGATGTCTGCATCCTCCAATTCTTTGAGAATGGTTTCAAATTGCTCCCGCTTTGCAAAGGGTATTCGACGCTGTGGTTGAATTTTTGGAGGTACTGACTTGTCCACAGACAGCTTCACAACCCTGTATCGATGTTTGCCAATACCTTCAAACACCGCAGGGTAGTGATCAACGATGGCCTTGACTCTGTCAGAGGCATCCTGCTTATGTTTGTAGATCTTTTCTAGCTGCTGTTCGGCAGACTTTTTAGAGGTGAGGTGCTTTGCCATAGCTGAATATGACATGTGCTGGGTGACGCGAGTGTTGGCCTTTGAATGCTTGTTTTCCTGATTTCTTTGCTGTGACACATGATGCATGTCCTGCATGTTTGTGGTTAACTCTTTCACAGTGATGCTCAGCAGACTCAGATCAAAAGCCGTGTACTTTCCAATGAGGGGTTTTTGACCTGATCCAGGAACAACATATACAGTTGCAATGGCCTGTTTTCCATTGGCAGTGAGCTGTGTCTGGAAGGAGCCTTTCACTGGAATGGGTGGGGAGTTGTATGGCTTGAGCTTGACTTGTGTTCTTCGAAGCTTTGGTTTGGGGTGCAGTTGATGGTAGAGGCCTTCATCAATGATATTTGCATCGGCACCTGTATCAATTTGCATTTTCAATTTTGTGCCCCCATCAAATTTTACTGGAACCATGGTATCCGGATACCGTTTCTTGCTCTGGATGGCATGAGTTGGTGTGGTGACTGCATCCATCTTAAGAACAGTTGTTGCTTCCACAAGATTGTTGTAAATATAATTGCCTTGCTCTGGATTTTCATCCAAGTATTCTTCGGTTGCAACCGTTTTAACTGGCTTTGTTGATTTCTTTGACTCGCAAACATTAGCAAAATGATTCTTTTTATTGCAGCTCTTACAGGTTGCACCCATGGCCTTGCATTTCCCTTTATGTGGTGTTCGCTCTCCACAATAGCGGCAGATCTCAATGGTTTTCCCTTTTGACTTGTATTGCTGTTCTGCCTTAGCGTGCTTTTCTTGTACAGCATGTACTGGTGATGGTGATGCTGTAGCCTCCATATTGTGTTGCTTCATGAAGGCAATTTCTCTATTGGTGAGCTCGATAGAGCAAGCAGTAGTAAGAACCTTGTGTAAGTCCATGTCTTGAGCAATGATTTCTCTCTGTAATTTTTTAGAATGGGTGTGCAGTGTCATCACCAGTGTGATTGCAGAATTTAAATCCATTTTATCAAATTCGCAATCAGCACCTTTGATCCTTAAGCGCGTTGCCCAGTGATCGTGAGATTCCTCTGGGGAGGAGGGCTTGGTGCAAAAAAATTTGTAGCGCTCCGCAGCTAGATTTTTTTTTGCAGCGAAATGTGCGGTCAAAGCAGCCGTGGCAGTTGAATATTTTGCATCGGCAACTGTCAATGTTGCGAAAAGCTCTCGCAATGCAGAGCCGCCAACAGCAAGCAATGCAGCCCTTTTCTTTGAAGGCCCCTCTTCCGGGTCAGTGATGCCCTCAAAATCCATCACGAGTTCAAGGTTTTCCAACCAAAGTTTCCAGCGGCGTTCTTGATTGCTGCCAGCATCTTGCTGTGTGTCTGGATTAAACTCTTTTACACACGCTTTTAGACCTGCAAGAGCAGAGGCCATGCTTCGTAGCGAGCTTTTACGAAAAAAAAATTAGAAAAGTGGGTAATTCCGGACTTTTGGCGTGGTCGGTCCGGAAAGTATAGGAAACACTTTTTACGCACTAGCAGTGTGGTCCGCAGAGTACACCTTGTCTATGCGGTCAGTCCGTAAAATATACCAAACACTTTGTACGCACTAGTGTTGTGGTCCGCAAAATACACCTTGTCTATGCGGAATAAGCCTCGTGTGATCTTAGGCCTAACTCAAAATGAAAAGCGAAAATATGTAACTTTCCTGCTTGCTGCATTCATGACTCTCTCTCTGCAGACGAGCCAACTTGTGCTTGATGTTTATAAACACTTTTCATCCTCGTCGCCATATGAAGTGTCCGGCAATTAACAATTAGAAGGTCACACACAGAAGAGACATGCTTCCGTCACTTGCATTACATCATAATAACCTCGTTATCAAATAGCCTCGTGTAGAACATTACAGCGATAAAAACCTAATTTGTACCTAAATACATAGATGATATAACAGACAATTCAGTTTAAGAAATCATAAGAAACAAACCTTTTTTGTTCCAGTTCATATCAATCTTCGTCGTTCAATTTTCTTCCATGGGTTCTTCTTTGTTTATTCTGGAAAAATGTTATAAATCTTAAAGAGATTATTCAATTCACCGTGACACAGTTGATCAATTCATAACACGAACAACTGTAATCTTAAATGTTTCATTTCTTGATTCAAAACAATTTGCCATGAGGGGGCCTTCTACATTTTTAGGTACGAAGTTGAATGAGCCCCTAGCATGTCTGTGCTAAAACAGTCTAACAAAGTTTAAAGTGGGGGTGTCGTGATTTTTTTAAATTTCACAGTAGTTAGCTTTGGTAATTTAACTAAGGAAGCAAAAAACCCGAGTCAAATCTGAGTTTTCGTTTTTGAGTTATGGACGAAAAAGTGATTAGCCCAAACACTCCCCGCGCAAAACAGTTCGTTTTCGTCCAACGCGCCGCGTGACGTCAGTTGTTGTGATCAAACTCAGCTGATTCTCAAAACACATTGAAATCCCTAATGAGTGGCTTCCGAACAACTTACTTCGCGCGGTCATTAAACTTCTTCTACAGGTATTTTAGTGTAAATAAAAGGGTTATGATAATTTCAAATATTCTTTAATAGAAATATCTTATTTCAGCAACTATTCAATTCGAATTATCATCTCAAAATGATGGTACAAACTACGAGGGTAGTTAGGCTGCCTAGACCATCAAAGTATGAAGTGCTTCCAGAAATCGATCTGTAAAAAGGAAAACTTTTAATACATGGTGTACTGTTTCGACAATTTATAGAAAGATGGAGTTTTATGACATATAATTTTCATTCCACGTCCTCAGATACTAGAAAAGTAGGTGTATTGATTTAGTGAGAAAAAAATGTGCAGGTTAGAAAGGGCCCAAATAAGCAGAAAGCAAAAGAGGAAACAAATTGTCAAGGCATACAGTACCATAAGGCAATGTTGTTCTTCCTCGAAAAAATGGCTTGTGTACACGTATTTTTGCATCTTAGAAATTTCTTTGAAAGATTTTTAACTTTTTTCTACTTGAACAAATAAATTCTAAGAATCTTGTTTACACGTTTTTATAAGGAACCTTAGCTTTTGGCCTTGAGTATTCCGAATTCTTAACCTAATTTTGAGGGGAATCAACAGCTTTTCTAGCTGTTTCACAATATCTAATTCTAGAAAATGCAGTTATACCCATTGATTTTCTATAAACTCAAGAGTCCAATTATCAGCCTTAGTTACCTTCAAACAACAGAAAAATACAATAAAATCTAAAACACACTCATTATTTATAAGAAACCGAAGGGCCAGATTTTCAAAACTTAAGAAACTTTAGTAGGATATTTTGTTTGAACTAAAAAGTGAAGAAACTTTTTATATTTTTCTTATCAAGAAAAACAACTTCCACGGGTCTGTCCGACAGAGTTTTATTCCTAGTTCAGTTTAGTTACATTTGATAAGATATTTTAGCTGTTTTGCAATGAAATTTGCATTTAATTTTTGCTTCTCTATACCCGATTCATGTTTGGCACTGATAGAAAATAGTAAGTGAAAATTCACTCATGGAAACTAAATTATTCATTTGAATTTAGGAAAAATTTGGGGGGGGGGGATGCTTCAGCCAAATTTCTTAGGTCCATGGTTTTGAAAAAATATTTGTATTCCTTATGGAACATGCCAGTAATAATAGAATCCATTCTATTTTACCAGAGATCCTAGTTGAATACTTCCCTCCCAAAAATCATAGATAAGACTCTTCAACCAAATAGCCAGTCATTTATAAATTTGCTCTTGCTTAGTGTTATTTGATTGTAAGCTACTGGGGAGGGGCTGCATGACCTACAGCTGGACAGGCCACGAGGGTTTACTGCTGAGATCTGAAAAGCATACCAACTTATCATCATAATAATTACCATAAATACACCTTTTTACCAACTTATGATAGGTATTTTATAGTAAATGAACATTATGAATGAGACAGTGAAAAGGTATCCCATTTCTTATGAGTGTTCATCATTTATGGAAAACATTTTGACCAACCTTTTTAAAAAGCTATTTCATAGTTTCATACCCAATAATATGCAATTTTAGAGAGAAATCGTCCCTATGTTTGGAAAACGTTTAATATATGAGTTGCATATACCTACAATTTTATGACAGCTCCTTCCCCCTAGGCTCTTACATCTCAAAAAATCAGAAAAGTTTCTTAGAATTGCTTCCGTTTTTAAAGCCTGTGGTTACACACTTCTTGTCAAAAATATGTATATTTTACTGACCCCATCACCTTTGAAATTCTTCATGACTATCAACTCCCCACCCATCAATGTCAGAATAATGCAAACTTGAACAAAATTGATACACCTAATATTAATTAATAATCAGAGGGGAGACAAGGCGTAACAAAAGACATTTAATAAGTCTTGCCTTCCCTCTAAACTTGAGCGAAACCCAAAAAAGTTGGGTGTTGAAGTTGACTAAATTCAGGTAAACACAGCTGATAATATCCTGATTGCATTAGTTGTACCAGTCAAGTACAAGAATGTCTGAGAGATTTTTCATGCCACAAGGCAAATTAATTTTCAGAAGTATTAAATTCAAATAAACATCCCTGAGGCTTCATACTGCCTTGATGGTATGACTGCCCAACATGACCAACTGGACTAGAGTTTGTTTTGTTTAGGCCGCCCATATGGAGTTTATGCGAAGGCGGAAGTGCCTTTTTCATAGAACCAGAAATAAAACAGTCTGTATTCCTTTCCACGAAAGTCAATCAATAGTAGAAAAATTAATCCAACAAATAATTTCATACTCATAATGGTCTTTTATGAGCCCTGAGCCTTTCAGTCACGAGATGATAAACGATTAGAGGCTTCATCGCTCGCATTTTCATTTGACAATTTTAGCCCATCTTCAATTTCGCTTCTTTCTAGGTCCAGAAAATCGTTTTCTCTCTTTGCATGGCTTGGATAAGGCTCAAACTGATATTGTATAACTTCAGGGGGTACTCATCTTTCTTCTAAATCACTTTCTCGGAACGTCCAACAAGTGATGTTTAAATCGTCTGAAATGACGGACGTGCTTCCTCCTTTATACTGTTCGTCCATGTTGTCAAACTTGAATCACAACAACTGACGTCACAGGGACAAAATGGAGAAAAACGAAGCGTTTCGTGTCACGTGGTTTTTTAGCCTCAAAATTGGCACACTATTTTCCAAATATCTCGAGAACGAAATGAAATATCGTTTTCGGGTTTTTTGCAGTAGTCTAAGAATTACTTTCTCTTTCAAATATCAAATTTAAAAAAATCACGACACCCCCACTTTAAGTAAAACGTCCTAGCCTGCGAAATGACATAGGCCTTATTTCTAGCATGGGCATTAGACCATCAGTTTAACGTTCCTTTTAAAAGGTATTTTTATTTTGATTTAATCCCATAGAGGGCATACAATTTCAAGACTCTACTACCACCCACAAAACAGTGATGGTATTGAGAGATTTCATCTTTGTTAGGGTATGTCATTTGGCTCCCAGTTAAGTGTTTATCCGATAAAATTGCTTCCAGACAGGGTACGAACATCTATTCTATTCCGAGACACAAGACCTCCTATGTTTCATCGT
Source organism: Pelagia noctiluca (assembly GCA_963924455.1). NCBI lineage: Eukaryota > Metazoa > Cnidaria > Scyphozoa > Semaeostomeae > Pelagiidae > Pelagia > Pelagia noctiluca. The sequence goes on along the minus strand of OZ004315.1, from coordinate 5,180,001 downwards.
GTTGCAGCTTGAAGAGTCTCTAACAGATGCGCAAATACTTCAGAATTAGACCTGGGATGGCTGTTTAGTTGCGTTAACTCAACCCTAACATTGTTTCAGCCTAATACAACTTTCATCCTATTCCAGCTACCAAGGGAAACAGATAAATAACGCACAATGCTCAGTAAGACATTAGGACTGTAACATTTGGTCTATGGGCGATCACACATGATTAACAGCTATTTGGAATATCTAGTGATTTCTATATAAACAAGCTAGCTAATGAAATATTAATATGTTTCATATGAAGACAGGAAACCTAAAAAGATACTGAGATGATTCCTCTGCAAATAAGCTAGCTTATGAAAGGTTCACATGGTTCTTGTAAGAACGGGAAGCTAGTGAGCGAAGGTAAATCACACCAGAAAAACGGTCCAGTTGAACAGGCACTGAGATCCAGCTGAGAAGTTCTTACACAAACAGTGAAACAAAATAGAAGCAAATCTTGACCGGTTTTGTTATACGGTAGAAACCCACAAGAAAATCGAATATCTAGAATTTCAGCCTATCTTGATCTTATTCAATGGGTGGATATTCAAAAGGAAATCAACCTGAATGAAAAAGATTAGCTCACTCACTAAACTGACGCTCCCACTTCAAAATCGACTTTCATTAATTGTGCGACTCATGCTAGAATCAGGAAACTTCTTTAGAGCCGAGTGGCCAAGCAGTTTGCTATCATGTGCAATTGATGTTAAGCTTGGTAGTGTAAGGTCAACATTTGAATGGGTGACCTTCGAGGTGTTACCCTTTGCAAACGATATCAACCTGTGGTTCAATGCCCCTGCCGGGGTTAGGGCCTTCCCCTTTGACGACTGGCACATCAAACATAGACTTATGACTCAGTGGAGATTTCCGTGTATCGAACCACGTAGTCTCGGCAGAGCACCAGCAATGAGACCACAACTAGATAAACAAAGAAAATTTCTCACTCATAAAACATACCTTACAGTGCCTTGCACGATGCCTTGCATTGACAACGAGGCTAATTACTCACTCATAAAACATACCTTACAGTGCCTTGCACGATGCCTTGCATTGACAACGATGCTAATGCATTCACAGTTTCAGTTTCTTCTTTCTCTAACTTTTCGGCATCTTGTTGAGATTTTCCCATCTGAGTTGCAGCCCGTTTTATCCCAGGCCAGAATTTACCTCGAAAAGAAGACATAACATACATGAAAATCGGTATCTGATGGTGGGGAAATGATATATAAAGAAAACTTATTTGAAGAAACTCATTTCTTTATTTCTTAGAGGGGACTTAATAGAGGATCCGGACGTATTCAAGGGTTTACAGTATATCGACTATTCTTTCGACAAATTTGATCTGGGTCTTTGACACTGTGGCAAAAAACATAACGTGAAATTGAGAAGAATTCCAAATATTTAAGAAGTATTGAAATGAATTATATTTGGATCCCACAGAAACACGGATGATGAGAATTCGTATATACTTTGTCAAATAATCGAATATAGGCAATTGGACTTTGTTTGGTCCTTAAGGGGTAGAGAAACAAAGGAATTATACAGGGTATCAATGTATTTGATAAGCAGGAGAGGGGAGCAATTGGTATACAAGCAACTAACAAACATTCGATAAGAAGTTGCTTACTTTGTATATCGACTATTCGTTCCATCGATTTCAAGGCGTTGGAGTTGGGTCTTTGCATCAGGCTCTCTTCCTGCATTTCCGGTATCTAAATCAAGGAACATCAATGTCAGCAAAAGAGGGATGAGTATCATTGCGTTAATTAAGACTTAACTTATGTACAGCTTCTACAGGAAGATAAATCTTAATCAAGTCCCTCCAGAGTGAATTTAAAGCAAGTCATGCTTTATCGGAAAGAATAGACATCAATATCAACATAACAGGACTGAGGTGTGAGTAATTAAGACAATTCGATAAATGAACGATACTGATATTTGGACTCGCTAGCACCGGGTGAATTCATAGATACCTTAATGACAACAAATACAAATTCATAGAGTCCCCAATTAGCAGAAATGCTAAATACACTTAAATAAAGTTAATTGTCATTATAATTATTATTACCTCTTCTCCCAGTAAAGCCCGGGTACAACCTTCTGCGGCATCACAAAGCGAAGGTAAACTGTAACTGTAAAAGAAAAGATTAAATATATAAAAGAAAAGATTAAACATGTTAAAAAACTTAAATTATAAGTGTAAATCTAAAAAGCCTTGAACAACATTAGAAGCTTCTGGATTAGATGTTACTCAATTATTTGCCTGCTTCCAGAACTCTATATTCATTTTGATCCGTTCAACAAGTTTGGCCTATTTACATTACTCTGTATGAGTATAAAAAGATAAGAAAGTGGTGTTCACATTGCTTCGTAGGGGCTACATTTTGAGACAAGTTTAGGATCAGAAGTCGATTTCAAAACATCATGATTTCTCAGAGCTTTGTTCAATTAGGCAATAATGGAAGATATCGTTTTATATATTTCATATTCTTTTATATATCAGATTATAATATCATGTATATATTAAACACTATTCCCAGACGCGAGAATGCCGTGAAATCATTTGAAAATAAACGATAAATAATTGTTACAATTGAAATATTTTAAAAAGCTACCTCCTGTTTCATTTTCGCATCTCATTTAAGATTTTACTAGATAAAATCTGTTAATCCGTATAAATTTTGATCAAAATTTCTTTCAGTGCTAAAAATTTCACAAAGAAGAGCATTCAATGTCTAAAGTCTACCAGAGCCGCCTCGTGCTTGACAATCCTCATCGCCTAGAGATAAACAAGTTTCATTTGAACATGGCAAAAGTAAGAGCACATACCCTCCTTCTAGCGACAGCATAATTCTTCCGTTTGCAAGTGCCATAAGTTTATTCGTCATGTAAGCATAACCTATGGAAAATTATACATCACATTGTTGGTTAAGCTTTTTTGAGCAAATCATTTTCACGGTTTAGGCTGCATAAATGGTATTTGATGGTATTTTAAGAAGTTGTTTCGAAATTAAAAGTAGCAAACCGTACATTGCGGGGTAACATGATATCCGCCGAGTTGAGCGTCGTGTCCAGCAGCTGCATCAAAACCAGCAGATACCAAAATGATGTCAGGGTTAAATTCTTTCGCGATTGGCAACACCAAGGTTCTGTGAAAAAACATTAATCTCAAATTACATACGAATATCATTTCTAACAAATATTAGAAGCAAGGAATCTCTTACATGTTATCGTTGGAAATTCGCTTCAAAATCAATGCATCAAACGAACTAAAAACTTAGCAATTTGTTTAATAATTCCTACAATTCGTGGCGAATCATTCCAGAATCGATGCTCCATCATCCAGAATCGATCGAGAATTAGAATATCGATGTTAAATTCGGTCAAAAGCACCCACCAACACACAACTGACAACCCCAACAATACTAGAAATGTTAGTTTGGCTGTAACACGCAAAATAAACCTTGAAGATAGAAAAAGAAAAAACCAAATACCCCAAAGATAAAGAATTGTAAGAAAAGTTAAACAAATGAAGATCATATCAATCAATGAAGAGGTATTTTATCAACAAATGAAGACATCTAGAGTTTTCATTTATTTCTGAATCATCTTTGAAAACTTTTTATGAACTTAGAAAATTCAGCTCTCGCATTATCCCCGAAGGTACTATATAGAGCCCTTGAAGATATGTTAATGTTCGGCCTATACGGTACTACCCTCTAATTAGTTGATGATGAAGTAGAGAAGAGAAGACACTGAAGCTTACCTGAAGACTGATAGGTACTCGGGATCACCCATGGGTGGATCTGATGACGAAAATAGTCATTAGTTAACTACAATCACGCTAGCAAACCTATGCGCTTGCGACGGTTGATATGTTTATAAGGAACGGTATATCATATTGCATGGCAGTGAATACACTAACAAAGGCGTAGGATATCATTTTACATGGGATGAAAACTCTTAAAAGGGGTAGTGTATTATCTGATATGGGGTCCATAAGCTGACAAGGGATAGCATATTAAATACTGTCAACATGCCCCAACCCGATCCCAAACCCTAACCCTAACTATAAGATTAAATACTGTCATCTTGTAAAAGCTTTACGATAGATTGGCAAGGCCTCTAAGCAGTTGAATAAGGGTGATGAGATGATGATAAAAAATTCTCACCCAGTCCCCCACTGAATGCAATATTAACGTTATGTCCCATACCAATACCAGCACCACACTAAAAAGAAAAATAGAAACAAATTCATAGAAATAGACTAAGTAAAATGAGTCCAGTAAAATAGCAAATATCGAATCTCTACTCAGAATAAAATGTCACGTATACATACCTCTTCCGGTTTCCCAGTTCCAGGAAAAAACATGCCGTCGTCATGACGATGTATTGAAATGTAAAGGACATGGTCATCGTCATAGAACATTTGTTGAGTGCCATTGCCGTGATGAATGTCCTTAACAGAAAGGAGCAATTTACAAAAACGATCATCACAAAATTAGTCAAAGAGTTCCATATGCAATATTCGACATGATAGTCACCACCTATCATACCCTTTGATATTTACAAGGACAACATTGAAAGTATATTTGGACTTATCAAGTTTCTTGCTGATACAATATTTGACATGATAGTCACCACTTAACACGACAAGCCTTTGATATCCAGTGTGGCAACGTTTCGGGAGGAATTCCTTTAGAACATCGGGCAATGAGAAATGTGAATTCTTCCCTATTTCTTCCCAATCTGTGTTCACACCTTTTCGATTCCTTCTGTACAATAAAAAGGAAGTAAACAATATTCCTCATTGCCTAGTGATGATAAACGGATATCTTCCGAAACGTTACCCTACTAAATATCAAAGGCTTGTCATGATTAAGGGTGAATATCATGTCAATTATTGTGTCGGAAACAGCCTTGACAAGACTGAGTGTATTTAAAACGTTGTCCTACTAAATACCAAAGGCTTGTCATGATAAGTGGTGACTATCACGTCAAATTTTGTGTCAGAAACAACCTTGATAAGACCGAGTCTACTTACTATGTTGAAAGATGTCCTGAATAGAAATGAAAAATGACTGACAATAATGGCCTCAAAATTAATCTTAGAAGCAAATTGATTACGAAGAAATAAGTACAAGAATGGTAGGCTATTTTCTCACTAACAACGTGCCTTTTCCAGAGCTATTTTCTCACTAACAACGTGCCTTTTCCAGACCACGCTCAAGTAGAGGTAAAGTAGTGGCAGTCTTACCCAGTCGACAATGAGTACTCGATCAACTGCAACTTTTAGACGAAGTAGTCTTGCTGCAATTGCTACATTATTGAAATAACAGAAGCCCCTGCAAAATTAAAGAAAAATGCTATCAGAATTTGTTATCTATCATTCCTATACTAAAGTAAAACAAGAAATACGATAGGCAACAATGAAATATAGCATTTCGAGAAATATATGAGACAGCGTTATATATTATACAGCGAGACTTTGTTAATGCAGCCACCTATTGGCTAGAGATAATTGACTGGAATAATGGGATACCGTACTAGAGGGGTCTTTCTCAACAGATCAGCAGGGTCGCGATTTACAGTTTTTTAGTTCCAGAAGGGGAGTTTCAGATACTGCATCAATTCTTTGAACTAAACTTCAGGCGTTGCCTTGTTTAGTTCATCGGATTATTCTAAAGTTCTGCAGTAATCAAAAACTGTTTAAATCAAAACAGACCGTTAATTCTTCATATCTGATCAGGATTTCAAATATAAGCCGAGATAACTTTATTAGACACAACAAATGAATGCTTGAACAAGAAAAGAAAGAGAAGTGGACTCCGACTCACATTGCCTGATGGGCTTCAGCATGGTGCCCGGGTGGTCTAACAATCGCAAAGCCATTCTAAAGCAAGAAGAAAAGATTTAGCGAATCGATTAATCAAGCATTTTCAAAAGAGAAACAAATATATATTTCTAAAAACATCTTAAATTCACAAATAAAATAAAATTTATTTCTTGTTTGATTAAACTTTTTGAGGCTGGGATAAAAAGCATGCAATTTCTTGAGCAAAAAGTCTAGAATGCTCTTCCAACTGAGTTAATATCTGAATAATATAAATACCTTTCCTGAGACAAGCTCAAAAGATATCTCTTTGTAAAAACTTTAGGAAGGAGAGGATAACATATACCACTTCAATCAGCCTCCAGTAATGGATTATCCGTAAACCCAACAATTACTTTATTCTCTTGCCCCCCTATCAGGCCCGTCGGAAGCGGGCTGGGAGCCCCCCTACAGTCGCCAGAACAATGGTTTTACGTCATCAATATATGACGTCAAAATATGACACCTGTGAGGTAGTCCAGTGGATATGTGCTGAAATTGTTCAGTTTGTGTTAAAAGCATGAAACTTGGCAGACCTATACAGTTTTGTGTGCTGATCATTTTAAGATTTGGAGCCACTTCCGGAAACGCCTTAATGACGTCATTATGACGTCACAATTATAAAAAAATTTTCCGAAGATCTAAGCACTCTCAAAGCCAAGACTGACTCAGTTTTGTGTCAAAAACATCTTACACGCATGCAAAAGTGACAACTAGAGGGCTAAATGATAATCTGATTTTGGGGAATGCTATCATAGAACCAGCAGATGACGTCATAGCTTCATTTATTTTGTCATCAGATCAATCTCGTAACGATAAAAACAGCCGAACTTTTACTTGTAATAACAACTGATTTAAGGGCACACTCTAATTGAGCTGATTGTCTGCACAAAAGCACGCTAAGAGAACAGAAATTAGGCGATGAAGAAGAATCTTCCTTATGAAAGAATGCATAGTAATAATGAGTTCAACATATTTTCCAACCGTATCAATTACGTGCCTTTAAAGTCCTCGAACTGAAACTGAACGAATGTAAAAGTACATATAGTAGTGTCCCGCATATAAGAAACAACTTTTTCAATTTCAGGTCTGACCCGTTTTCTATAAAATAGGATATAAACTTCAAATCAGGGTAAAGTTTCTTATTAGAAAAATCATGTACTATCGATCAACTACTCACACACAAGTTCTTTGATTGTGATACAAAACAGATTATTTTGATTTGTATTTGTAAATTTTCATTTCCAGGAGATGCTACAATTATTCCAGTAAGGTGTCTTTTGCTTAGTTTGCATAAGAAGCAGGTTAATAAGGAACAAGCTTTTTTCAGACCTGTACCAGTTTCTTGTAAAAAGGGGTATTATTTTGAAAATAAGGGTCTGTGTTTCTTAAATTTGCGTTTCTTATATGCGGGACACTACTGCATTTGAATGACTAGGAATAGTGTACCAAAAGAGGCAATCAGCCTGGTCTTTTCGAAACGCTAAGAAAGTAAAGCTCTAAAGTATCTGAAGATCAGTTCAACTAACGTGGAGCATCAATTTGAAGTGAATACACGATTGTATTTTGTAACTAAACTAAATTATTTGGTAGTCACTAGCATGTCAGTATTGTGAAGTCGCGAATCCTAATTACAGTCTCCACTACAGAAGCAAAGTGATGTTCATTCTAGTCCTGCTTTCCTTTTTTACAACCGTACTTAACTGATGCGAAGAGCATCTGCCACTTCTGGTAAATCGGTCCATCTCGGCTGCCATTCACCTTCATCGCAAGTCCATCCGCATTGCTTGGGGCTAACTAATGACTGGGCAGGGGCAAAAATCTGTTCCCAACAATTGGCTTGCAAGGCAGCTCAATGAACGTGATGAAGCAGTGAGCCATCCGTTGGCGGAATGTTTTCAATGGCTCGGTTCTTTTTCGTGAAAAGCTGTAGTCGAACTGCATTTACAGATGATGATTCACTTGTGGGATGGTGTAGATATACAACAAATTGCTCGAAAATAGCCGTATCTTCATCAGTTACGACCGAGGAATTTTGCTCAACTGAAAGAAAAGACTTTGTGACAGTCGGAGTAATTTCCTAAGTTTTCATCGCAGATCTCTTTCCCTTCCCCGCAAAAGAGGAAACTGTATCACAGCCAGTGAATGCATGAAACATAGGTAATGCGAGGGCCTTTTCCTCACCTAAAAGCACAGCTATCTTCTTGACATTGATGTATCTAAAGTATTGCCGTGATCCAAATGCAATCGTCAGCTGTAAGTCCTTCAGTCTTACTACAGCAGCGACTCCGAGAACTACGACATCGGTATCGACTGTATGAATGATTGCGTGATTCATTCCCTGCTCTTGCTGAGCATCCTTTACGTGTACAAAAATCCTGGTATCGGCCTCCTCGTGGTTGCATGGATTGATCAGGTGTCTCGTGGAGGCTAGCATAAAGCATTCTCTCCAGTTGTCACTATGACGGTCTTCCTTTCAGGTCTTACATTTGCGTGTATGAACTGCGCGAGGTACGAAAAGAGTTTGGTCTTATTGTCACTGTGGCGCAGAAAAGACTTCCAATCCGTGGGAACTTGTAAATTGCTTTTCACGCGTCGACGAGATCCCTGACCACGGTGAACTCTGGCTGAATTCTTTAGTGACCTCTCAAGGTAGACATTGAAGACTACATCGATTCTCAGTGCATTGGCTGATAGCTTTCTTAATCGTGGAAGAACGGACTTGGAGGCATAATCTTCAAACGTCATATTGGATTCTGGCTTCAAGAACTGTCACTTCTGTTTCAGGGGATTCACAGCTGGAAATCGAGTCTTCCATGTTCTGAAGCTGTTTTAGCAGCTCTGCTTTGTTTCCTGATCTCAATTCATTATTTTGCGAGAGTGACGGTGGCGAACTCTGGTTCTCATGCCGGAAAAACTGTTCAATGTTGCCATCCCTATTCTGTTATGCAATAAAGAGACGCGAAAAGAGGGCAACATCATTCTTCAAAGATGTCACACGCCTTTGCTGCTTCGTTTGCACTTTCGCTAAGTTGAAGATGCTCAATTTGTTTCTTGTGATAGTCTCTGACAGCGAAACCTTCCTCTCATGTAGCCTTTGAGCGACGTATCCTTCAAACTGCTTTCGACCAGCTTCTTCAATTCTTTCAAGATTTGTTAATGCAAGGCCTTGACGTATGTTCCCCGTGTGAAGAACAATCAATGAATCTGTCGACTGCTCTAAAAAAGGATTTCCAAATTCAGTTAATGTGCTTTGCAAGCTACAGACATCTGCAGAATATCTTTTCTGGAAAGATGTTGTTTCTTCGTGGTTCTTCTTTGCATCGTCACGGTCCAATGGTTTAGAAATGCTATTGTTGAATGCCTCTGTCAGAGCAGATATTTGGGGACCTGAGATGAGCCAGCGATGCAGGGCATTATCATTGGTAGTGATGCCAATAATCCCACCTTGGCCTTTCACTTTCTTATTGTTTTGTTCGTGGGTGTGATCAATCGATATTCCTGAGAACCTTCTCTCTGAGTTGTGCACCACAAATTTCCCGTCTAGAAAATTATGAAACATCAGGATTCTGTTCACTTAGACTGAGCATGTCTCTCAGGTGAACAGGAAGCCAGCGAGAATAGTTGACCTTGTCCATTGCACAAAACTACGGGATGCTGTTCGAATCTGAGTTGCTATTTAAATATTTTTTACTGGTGCCTTGGTCATCTACTATTTTGTTCCCACGGAAACTGCTAGTTTGAAGTCGTTTCAAACGCTCTCGACCACTCAGATAAATTGCAAGACTTGCACAACACAGGAAATTCTAATAAGATACCATAATGAAATATCAAATACTACAAATGTGATATTTTACAGCACTTTATAACTAACTTGGTTTGTAAAAATTGACGCATGCACAGTAAAATTGTGACATTTATTGGTGTAATTTTTTGAGATAGGCCTCGTCAATGTGCAGGCAATGCTATGACAAACCTCAACTTCGATACAGGTAACTATTCTACCATTTAAATGCGAAAATCAAATTTGGCATTTATAACGTCGTTATGACGTCACAAATCTATTTTTAGAAGTGGCTCCATATCTTAAAATGATCAGCATGACTCATAGTACCTTGACACAAAGTTTCATACTTTTAACATAAAGTGAACAGTTTTGATGTTTTTTAACACATATCCACTGGACTAAGGGGACCATTATGGAAATAAGGAAACTCTTTTCAATGTCTTTTTAATGCAACCCCATCACTGTAGTTAGAAGTATCAAACTATTTAAGATAATTCTATCTACTGGTGTCTCTGATAATATATTCTTTGCATTTCTGTAACTTGCATATTTTCAATAACAGTCTTATTTCTATTTTCTTATCATGTAATTGAGTTTTAAGTAGCAATTAGATATTAATTTACTTACTTACTTACTAAGCTAATTCAACACTTAGTGTATCACACTTGACTTCTATATGTATGGAGACAATTCAAATTTTGGGCCTAAGTTATTTTATTTTTATAGTAAGAAACAAAACTAAATTTTGTATCTGTATCTCGCTTATCTTCCCACATCAGCTAAATTTCACATCAACTTTTTGAGAAATTGGTAAAGAAACTTTATTCAAAACTTAAATGTAAAATGAAATCATAGAAAAGAATTGTTATTGTCACTTTCAAGCGTGGTGAGATGCTCGAGAATTCCATTTGAAGACTAAGTTTCTAACAAAAGATTAGCACTGAATAGGGTTCTTCTTTTTGAGAATAACAAAAGAATTTGCTAAAGCAAGTAAATAACCAATAATGATAATTAAATATCAAAAATAGGCTTCACCAAAGCCAATTAAAAAATAAGCAAGGCATTAAAGGATAACCGGGTAGAGTTGCATGAATTCAAAACTATAGAAATAGAAAAAGTTGTGAGAAACGAGCAAGAGATTGTTTGAGAATGAAATCCTACCTTTACTTCACCCGTAGCTACTTTGAATGAGAGTTCTATGACACAACCAGCGGCCTGAGAAACAGAATAGCATTTATTTACCGGATGGAAATGCTAGCTGTCAACAACGGGTCACTTTTAACAACGGGTACAAGAAGGGGCAGTATTTCAAAGCTAAAAACGTATTCTTCTAAGAGATGAACGTTTCAGTCTTCTGCGCAGCTCAACGCAGGCCCAACATAGACCGCTAGGGCCGTTAACAGTGGCCTCACACGGCCACCATCGATTCACACTTTCACGCCAAAAAATCGCAAAATTCACGAATCACGCAGTTAAAAAAACCCATTTCACGCATTGCAGAAAGGAAACATTCTTTGGAACATTAAGTCCCTTTCTCGTCTTTTAGAATCTATATTACAGTGAAAAACCCTGGGAAATGGATAAAAGAAGGGCAAGAAATTATTGGAAAGGACTTGGAAAGCCTGACGTAAATCCTGCCATTAATTCACCCCTTATTCACGCAGGCCTCTTCGAAAAATTGAAATTCATGAGTCACGCGCAAAGTATGTTTCACGCCAGAAAAACGTCAATAAAACGAATCAGACTGAAATTATGCGGAGCCACAGCAGCGCTGATAGTAATATTGAAAAACAATGCAAAAATAACGACGTTAAAATCTTTAATAATCGTTCTGATCTGTGTTGATCATTATCGGACCCAATCAAGACTGAAAGTTAAAAATAAAGCTTTGTTCACCCACACAGATGTTCAAATCCTGCAGTATAGCTTAAACCAGGGTCAAATGAAAGGAGGAGCTAGCTAGGTCACGTGACGCATGCGGGGATATGATGTAACTTAGCTTCAAGGACAATCAAACAGAACAATAGATTTCTAATAGAATTCAGTCCTCTCTGCCATTGACCCTGCTTAAACTCATTAGGTTGCTATAAAATTCTCACACGACGTCGGTAGGGTAAGTTATTCTCGTGAAGAGCCATGTTAATCATAGGTGTGGCAATAATCTGCAGGTGTCCCTCACTGTAATAATGCGATTACAGACCGGCTGGGCTAATCACATCAAAGTTTATAAAAGCAGATGGTTGAGAAACCTATTGTTGTAGCTACATCTTTGTTTCGCATTCGATGTTGAACAGGACCTGAAAGCCTTATTCCCTATCTTGACTGTTCAAATTATACATGGAGATATTGCTTGCATGAAAATATTTTGGAATATTATAAGACTTCTCATTGATATGAGGGATATTTTTGCTAAGGAGCTAAAAGAAGCTGTTCATTCTATTCGTTAAACCATTTCTTTGTTGGTTGAAACAATTGCAAAACAATACACTGCGCTCTCTCAACTCTCAAAAACTTCCATAAAAGAGACAACAATAGGTTTCCCAACCATTCCCCTCGATAAACCATGTTCAGAATGTGGGAATCACTGGTCAACTCGTCTACCTCATCATTAGTTCTGTTCTTCTAACCCTGCAGCTTAAAGACACGATGATGCAATCTAATCACAATCACTGCACTCATCACTTAATCTTTCGATAAAAGACTATGATGAAATATGTTCTTACCATTCTCGCTGCATTTGCACTGTGCGTCTCATTCCATATGGTGTCAGCATCAACCTGAATAAACATATCATTTCACATATACGCAACTTGAAAAAGGATCTGAACAGTTAATTTCGACTCGAAACTAGCATAAAAACGAAAAGACGTTGAGTCACTCACACCAAGTCCGCCACAGGGTAAAACACTGAAACACTTCAAAGACTGTAGACCCCCTAAAAAGAAAGATAAATATAATGAGATCAACTGATAATAGCAGCCTTCTGGGATTTAAAGGAATTGCTGAAAACACAACGTTGAACATTTTTCAATGACCCTTTCCACACCCAAAGTGAGTAAGTTGTATTCAACGGGCTAGCCTGCGAAAGGCTAGGACGGGATACCTCGAGGAGACGGTGGAGTAAATGGTCTAGTCAACACCCCAAAGGTCACGCATCCAGATGACGACCTAACAAGCTTGACTTCGGCTGCACATAGCAAACTGCTTCTGTTCTGTTCTTGTGTGTCAGGCCCTCGCCGAATTTCATTTAATCGTAGGATCCGGACCCAACCCATCTATTCTGGACTAACATTTTCAAAAATCTGATTCCAAGTAAAGTAAACTATTCCCTCTATAAGAAACTGTATATTTGCTATTAAAAAGAATCTTTTTTTGTTCCTTATCCAAACACGACTATACATTCATGAACAAGTTTGCAATATTTACCACCACATCGATGACGCCAATGTGTTCGTGCACAATTTCAATAGCCACGAGTGAGTGACACATAGTGCACTTTTGTTCACCCTTCAACATCAAATTTCAAACAAGACGTGTACACCATTAGGTTTCCTAACCAGGTCCTCCCTTCAGTACGTTTAGTACGCCCAGAGAGTCGTGCCGAAGTTTCTAGAATATTAGCCAGAACATGATAGAAACATTTCTCAGAAAAATTATTAACATCAAGGCCAATGCCGGAAATGTTTCATCAACATGTGATAATGATACAACTCCTCTCATAAGAAATGGGACAGCCTGATTTGACAGCGTGAGTCGGTATATGCGGGGACTTACTCCATAACATATCATATCATATCACACCAGACCACTGAATAGAAAATCAAATTTGGTGCAACAATAATTTCAGAATTACCTTCCTTTCTCCCGATATTTCCACCACCATAAAGAAGCGTGTGCTGCTCACTAAGAAATAAAAAGAAACCTGATCGTCCACAAATCATCGATGAGGGAAACGAACAGAAACTAGTTGGAACGATTTGCTGCGAAAAAACGATTAGTAACGCTTGTTAAAGATTTAAAACGTTTGTAATGACTTGCCACGAGTCGAAACGATCTTCAACGAGTTGGAACCATTATCAACCATCTTGAAACGATTTTTCAACCGATTAAGAAGTATTTTGCGACAATGTACGACGATTTGAAACAGTTGCAACAATCAAGTATCGAATCAAGAAGCAAATCTGATAATTTGTAGATAATTTAAGATGACTAGAGAAAGATAATTTGTCCACGATCATTTTAGCATTAAAGAGTTACCTGTGAACCGTTTGAATTTCTGCGATTGTTGCTTTTCTTGGTCGTACTCTCTGAAATTGGAAACAGTAATTTCAGGCTTAGTAAATTGTTCTACACGATAATACACACATCTCAAATCGCACGGTCTGAAGGTGCAAAACGATTGATTATGTAGCGTGCTGTTCAAAGTCACCTCAATCAGCTATGTCCAAACTTACAGTGAAGGAAGAAAAGAATCATTTTTGAATTGAGAGAAGAACAAACTAATTTAACCTCTGGCTAGTAAGAAGACAAAGTATTCAAAATATTCATTATGTTAAGTATCATATTTACCTCACATCTTGAAACAAAACCGATTTCCTGTAATCTAGCCCAGATGCTCTGCAGTCTTCCAGGGTGTTCAGGGTGCGGGGCTGTATTTCCACACGAGCACTGGTGCTTCAACATAAGAGTGTCATAAACGAGACCGGTTAACAAAGTATTCGGACGTTGGTTACTTTGCAATGGGAAGACAGGTGAAGCTTGAACCTGGCCCTGGCCCTGAACCAGGTTATCGTAACTTCTATTGTCATTTGCACTACTATGGCGTGAATTCGACTCATCAAAGAACTTGTTACGCTCATGTCTCCTCCTCTCTACATCTTCTATATCATCACCAATTAACCGGTCATCCACCAACTGGTCACCTATTAACCGGTCACTTAGTATCGCTGGTTTTTTATCAATTCTTTCTTCCTCGACTAAAACATCTTCGTCTTCTTCTTCGACTTCCTTGTTCTGTCTTTCTAGACGTTTGAAATGCTCCTTCAGAGAGACCTGGTTCATTCCCGCAGCAGCAGCGGCTTGAGCTTGCTTCTCCTTCTGCTGCATGATTAAGTGTTCTTTCAAAACCATTCTTGGGGATGAGTGTTCTTTCTGGCGTAATAAGGGTGTCTCCGACCCCTGTTTAAGTAGTTCTTGCAGTTGTAAGTGATACGTGTGTTGCATGAATGCTTGCTGTTGCCTCAACAGGTCTTCGGCCTGATTTTGCTGCATGATTTGAAGCTGATTGATGGTGGCCAAGGGCGACAGTTTCTCTTTGCCATGTTCAGCTGCTTTGTAGGATTGATCGTGATGGGTGGATTCAGTGTTCGTTGACGAGTTGTAGTATTTGTTATAAGAGTTGTGCGTTGAGTTTTTATTGAAATTTCTGAACCCGGGGTATAATAACGGTATTGTGTTGTGATATTGCGACAGAATTTGATATTGTGCACCAATCATTGCCTTCACCCGTTCTTGCTGGAGTATTGGAGAGATGCTATTGGTGTCTTCTAATACCTCACTTGGAACCCGTTGTGCCAGCATGCCGGGTAGTTCTTTCGGATCTTTACCGTGGAAAGCGAGAACCTGAGTCAGAAGATGCTGGTTTGCTAGATATTCAGACCATAGGAGATGCGGGTAGTAGGGATGGTCCGACCGGATGCGGGACATCAAATTTGGACTTGATCCGGACGAATATCCAAACATAGACCCCTAAAAAGAAAATCTAATGACAACAAACCATGGATGATTAATCTGATCATGTCTCGAGTCCCGGCAAAGTTCCAGGTAGTGGGTCCCCTACGTTTGCAATTCAATTTTCACGACAAGGCGAAATGCACCCGCACAAAGTATATTGGGATGCCTAGCAACAATATGACCTATATTCTTCGACAATCCATTTAAGCTTGCTGGACAAAGAATGTGTAAGGCTAGCAAGGTTAGTAATGCTAGTAAGGTAAACAAGTTAAGACTTAAAAAACGGCCAGGATGTATGGAATATTTGTAAAAAGTGATCATCTGATCGAAACCGTTACTCACAGCATTTTGTCCGTAATGTAAACCACTGCGACTTCCGCCAAGAGGGATATTTGGTAATGAAGGAGAACCAATCAGAGACGGGTGAGAATACTCCCTGCTATAACCATTATAATCACCTTCCTAAAAAGTAATGAAAATACAGTGTACCGCAAGCGCTGGAACTCATCATATTTGACAGGCTGTACAAATAAAGACTTTTGCGAAGAGTTAAGTTGTTGTTTTATTTGAGAAGCAGGATTCTGAAAATCGATGGGAATAATTTGTGAGTGAAATGAAAATGGCCCCTTTAGCAAGGGAATTCTTCCTACGACCGAAAAATTACCCTGAATGACCCTGGTTCATAATATACCATAATATTCCCGAATACAAACAAAGAATATAATGCCTTCCTCCTATTGTTGCTTTCAAAAAAGTGAGCAATTTCAATAAATTTCCTGCAGGAATTTAAATTCGAAAAGTTTTTGGGACCAGCGGTCACACGGTCGACTGCTTTTTCAAGCCCTGTCGGCATGATTTGAGCTCACGGAAATCACAGGTCTTGGTTCGAATCCTAGCAACGTAACAGTTTTAATAGCGAATGGTATTCATCAAAAACTAACAAAACAAGAAAAACCCAACCTCTGGGCGGCCTCCCTTTTCAGAGTCTCGTACCGGTGACGAGAGATCCCGATCGGTCGGTGAGTCGCAAAAAGGATCCCCTAAAACAGGATGAAATATGAAAGAAATATTGAATAATATAAATAAAAGAAGAAATCAGCAGGCGTGCCAGAAATGATTAACCGGTGTACAGCCGTATAAGTCACGAGATCTGCAGGGCAATTCATCTTTGAATGCTTTCAAACGTTGCTCTCAAACGATGTTACGTGATATTTCGATCTTCTGCGACTACGTTAGGTTGTCCAATAAGAAAATTGAAAATTCAAGACTTGCTAATTTTCGAAAACCATGGCTATTATTTTGCTTCATTTCCGGATCTAAAACGCCATGCCTACTTTTCGATGATAATCATGATGCGAAAGCTTAGATACTGACCCGGGAACGGTTTTGCGACCGGACTGTGCGGACCGACGCCTTTCTCTCTTCTCCGGAACGCCAAAGGGCTGCTCGAGCTCGCTGCTCTCTTAGACGCAACTTTATGACGTAATCTTGAACGCAGCTTCAAGTTTGGTTCCGAGGCTGGAACAAAATGGTTACAAAATGAAATAAGATTTAATAGTTAAAACGCTTACGTTTAGATAATCAATACAAATAATGATTTGTCATTAGCTTCATGAACATGCATGGTAAACTTTATAATCGACTTTATAGCTCTAGTCCTTGATCAGTCAAATTGCCTATAACATTTGTACATATGCTGTGAAAATTAGAATACGAAGAATTGAGTAGGAAACGAGAAGGTAGGAATTGGGTAAAAATCCACTTGTTAAGGAGGGGATAGATTAAGTCCTTTCAGCAACCACGCCTGTTTCCTCCTCGTTTCTACCTGTTCCTACTCGTTTCCTGTCCGTTTCTACTCGTTTCTACTCGTTATATGTTTAAGTAACTACAATATTTAGAAATTGAAGTGTGGAACACTAGTCATTTAAAGTTGGTTGCTGACGATTTGTGCCGATAAATAAGCTCTTTACGAGTCTATAAATATTTCACCTGTTTTTCGGAGAGGAAAATCGTCATCTTCCGTGCTACCAGGCATTGCAGATGTGGCATACCTTGAAAATTAACAAACAAATAATAAGAGCTGGCATCAAAGGCGAGAGCTGCAAAGCTGTAATGAAGTCAAAACTTCTGAAACGACTCGGGTCATCCATTGAGTTGCAAAAGGAAGGTTTTGTTCAGAGCAATCTAAGACGATACCTCAGAGGAGATGCGTCAAAAATGACGTAATTCATGAATTACTTACATTAAGCAGAATTACAGCTGGCGGAGATTCCAAAACGTAAAAGGGGTCCACAACTAATGATGGGTAGTTGGTAAGATTCAGACTATTCTCCAACACTATTATTACTGGGGAAAGATCCGCGTAGGTCCACTTCTTTCCCCTTTCAAGTAGTTTGGTCCCTTTTCATACTATTTTCTCAAGGATATCAATTACAATAAACAAAGGGAAAAGTCAGTTACATAGCTTGATCGTAAATAAAGGTATAATGGTTTCATCACATCATATCAACATTGTGTTATTTTACGATCTCGAAGATTTATAACAGTAGCAATGCAGACAGCATACGACAGGGCGTGGTGGTCAAGTCGTGTTTCCTGGATACCAGAGGCTGGAGGGAGGAGGGAAGGGAGGCTGAGGAAGAACAATTACTCTTAGACCCCCATCCCTAGAGAGGCTCTGGTTTTCAAGGTTAAATAATATTTGACCTCTTTTGATAGTTTTCGCAGTAGTGAAAATCCCTTACAAAATACCCTGGTAATGTTACTTTTTCCTGAAAATTCATCTATGAATCCAAACTAGTCCTTTAAGAGCTTCAAAACAATTACGAAAGAATGGGAGGACCAGACTGTACATGTATTGCTTCTTGCTAAATAGTAAGTGCCGGCATATAATTCAATTCGAATTCATTTATAGAGTTTTAAAAATAAATTCTTCAGAAGAAGCAGAATTCGTAAAATAATGCTTCGGATCCCCCTCGGGTCGATTTTACATTCTCAGAAATAAATCAGAAAGAATTCCATACTTCTCAGGAAAAGCGAAGCTTATCTAGCCTGAGAAGTCAGCTGCTACAAGAGTAAAGTTTAGCGGAATGCATCAGAACAAAAATTAAACTATTACACACCATACCACATATAAACTGATGAAAGATGATGATTAATAAAAAATCTTCAATAGAACATCTTGATCAACCGCCTTAACGGGTGACTGGGTCTTGTTCTGGTTCTGGGGTGCGAAAAGTTCTTTTTCAACAATTCTTTAATCTTTATTGACTACATTCGCAAGCAAAGAAAGCGAGCATCCCATTATTGTGTTCAAGAACACCAACTTAAGAGCCTGGTTGAATGAAAACTGTTTTCAGCCTACCTGGTTTCAGACTAGGCGACTCGCTCCCGATTGAACTATGTATGACGACAAATATAGTAGAGTTTGAAGACTCATTTGCTTCATATGGCATTCCATTAATCAATACTTGTAACTTTAAAAACATTTTTTAAAACACTTTGCACTATTTGTGAATTTGCTAATGCGCCATACAGAGAATACATATTTTAATAGCCCTACGGAAATGTCGTAATTTTAGTAATTACATTAGTAATAAAATTTTAATCTACGTCTCCACCAGGGGTGAATTTTGACCCCCATAAACCCCGTCATGTATTAAAAGATGTGACAAATTTTTTGCTGTTAAGGCTATCATGTTGAATTAATGCAACTTTGCTCCCTGGAAATTCCTCAATGCATTGCATTTCCTTAGCATTCGCAAAGGAATCTGGGGTGGCCAGGGGGTGAATTTTCCTCAATTCAAGATGGCGGCATTAGCGGGAAAAGATCTATTGTATGTTAAAATGAAATGTGGTTCTCACCATTGTCGAAAGCGATCTTGAGAAACAGAAGCAGAAGCAAGGGCAGCCTCTCTCTGCTGTTTGTTCAGAACGAACTCCTGCAGACGCTGTTTGACTTCACTCGAGACGGAATGCGAAGATCCTGTAAACACAACTCGAAGTTCAAACTAACTGCCATTTTTATTTAGTCATCAAACGAGCCGAGGTTTATCGCTGTTGATAAATTGGCTAGACGCCCAAAACTACCAAACAAGTTTGAGCAATCTTCGAGAGGCGGTAGCCTCGTTTTCATATAACCAAGAATGAACGAATTTGATTTAATGACTCAAATTGGGAATAATGTAATAAGACTGTATTTTCATCGAAATAAATAGCAATTAAAAAGGCAATCGTTATTTATTCTGCCTTCCAGAATAGGCTAATCTCTCTACTTTGAGTTCGCCAGGTGTAGGGGGCCTAAAAGGCTTGCAGTATTTAAGACATCATAGCTCACAAATTATTTGGAATTGAATAAAACTTAGTGAAGGTATTCTGTAGAGCTTTAGCCTTCGATTAAATGCCATAAAAATGATACAAAATGTTACAAAGAGCTGGAAAACTTTTTATTCGCTCTGAATGCGAAAGGTGTGAAAAGGGGCTCGAACCGATGACACTGTGAGTGAACATTGAGTGATCTGGCCATTGCCACCATTTACAACATTACGGCATGAACAATGGTTTATCTTATAAACGAAATTGTCGGTCTTCGTCTGCATCGAACATATCAAAGAAAGGCCAAACATTTTCAAAAGCTTCCAAGTAGTCCCTCAAGGCAAAAGAAATTCAATTTGGAGCCGCGGACTTACCAGACTCCCCACTCGTTGTAGGGCTAGAACTATTTATTCATAACTTAATGCACATCTATAATATAGTAGCACCAAAATTCGAAATGATTTCCATTTTGTTTTGTAATAGATGATTCCGATACCAGGTTTTTTTACCAGGTCTGGTACCAGGTTTTGTTACCAGGTTTTGATACCGGGTTTTGATACCAGGTTTTGTTACCAGGTTTTGATACCAGGTTTTGATACCGTGTTTTGATACCGGGTTTTGATACCAGGTTTTATACCATGTTCTGATACCAGGTTTTGATACCGTGTTCTGATACCAGGTTTTGATACCAGAATTCGATAACATCTTGTTCGTGTAATCAGGTCCTAAGGAAGGGTTCAGGAGTCCAACTGGATATTTACATAGCAGTTGGTTATTTCTGATTAAAACGACAGAGAAGCTAAAACCAGAGTTGATCAAAAAGCTGCCTTCATCCCAGCAGTGGATTGGGCGATCACCTGGTGGGATATTCCTGTATCTGAGAGGTAATGAGTTATGGCACGTCAGGCTTCAGTTTTCAGCATTCGCCTAACAGACTCGCACCTTTTTCTAGAAGAGCCTGTCCATCTCTAGGCCAACGAACTTTGAATCAAATATTACTAAGCAGCACCAGGCAGCCATCAGACTCTACCAGCACTGTAAGGCCACAAAGCTTCATCTAGTCATGGCCTACCTTTATTTCATTAAGAAAGAGGCAAGAAGGCAATTTCATTCGCAAATCCATAATCCCGTCGTAAAATCCAGTCTTCGTAAACTGAACCGAACTCAACGAAAGACGCTAGGAGAGTATACCAGATTAAGAACTGCAAGCAACGACACATCAAATGCTGCGTAATGAGTACTGAATACAACCTTGTTGGAAAGTTCTGAAGAGCAGATCACCGCCAGCATGTACGTCTCCCATAATGCCCTTTCGATCTTCTGTTTTCATCCAAAAACATCACAAGAGACCAAGCTTGGCAGTTCCGGCACACGTATACACGCGTAGTAGTGATATGATACGAAGTCATTTCACCGGCCTAATTTCCATTACAGAAGCTGGCGAGGACTTTCTGTGGTCGTAAGAGAACTCCTTCCTTTTATTTTCAACATTATTTCTTCAAGTTGACGAAAGCTCCAAAACAAATGTGCTTGAGTAGAATGCAATGATAAACTCTTTACTTGAATATCAAATGAAAACGTAATTAATATCCATTCGTTTTTTTGATATATGGTTACTGTAAAATCTCGTTTTATTTTACGATCCTGTTATCAGTAACATGTCCTCTAGAGCCCTACGTCACGCAAAAAATTCCTGTCCAAACACTCGTTCCTGTTTTGACAAGTGCAACAATACTTTTTTTACAATAAGCAACAAGTAACGGCTAGAGGGTATTCTTTTCTGTAAAAAAAGCACAGGCTATCACCATCTTGGACTGCGATAACAAGTGTAACTACACATTTTTTAATGAGCAACAAGTCATTAAGCGACACGCCCTGGGTTGGGGGATTTTTCATGCAAAAAAGAATCGAATTGACTCTTTTGGATTTCTTTACTCGCCTCATCTTGTCAGGAAAATACAAATTAGCTGATTTATGATGAAGGGTAGGTAGCTACTCTCAGTCTTAGCCAAATGTCAAGCAATTTCAGTAGTGGGCGTCTAGACCCAAAGCCCTGTTGCTTGTTGAAAAAAGTGTATTGTGTCACAAAAACAAATAGGATCAGCTGTGTTGTAATAAAAAGATGCTGATGAGGACAAAATGAGAAGGAATAGAGAGATTGAATCAACAAGTCTGGGTCACGGGCACTAAATCAGCTGTCTTCCTATTTGGATCACTACAGTTTTCATTCAGCTGTGTTCTCTTTCCATTCACTGACTTGAGATCAGTCTGTCCCCAGCAATCGCCTGGGGTCTTATTGTCAAGTGGATTACATGGGGGTAAGTAATGTAATCCATTCCAGTCGGAGGTAACCACGGTGACCCCTCTTTCATTCGCTACTTTCTTTTCAGATAGAGGAGGGCACGACTTCTAACTCTGGTCGGTCGAAAAAGGAGTTGAGAATAGCGAGTGAATAGAGAGAAAAATCGGAAACGCCACAACTTTTCATATCCCATGTCTTGGGCCTATTCACATTTTCCAACGCTTGACTGTTGGTGTTGCCAGGTTGCAAGTTGAGTTGATTTAGTTTGTGTTGTGCAACTGTCCGCTAAGTGCAGTGTGTAGCTAGGATTTCCTCATCGGTGTCAAGATAGTCATTATCAAACCTCTGTTATTGTTACTGCAAGGCTGGTTCAAGCTAATGACGTAGTTCAAGAAAAACCTGTGGCGAGAACACTTGGATGTGTGTTAGGCATGTTTATTTCTAACAAACATGAGATGATTCACGCGTGTAGTAGTTTCTCGTAATTCTTAGAGCTGAGGCTATGGTCCCCTTTTTAGGCTCAGGAATCTATGTAATTATAGACACGGCTTGAAGAGTGATTTAATCTAAAACACAAATCAATACCTCAATATGGATAAGCATGGAGTGGAATACGCCTCAAGGTTACAGCGTTAATTGATGGTCCCGACTAAAAAACTATAAAAAAGCTAAGAAAATTTCAAGATTTAGCCTTAGATTTGACGAATATCAAGAACATTCTATAGCATTGTTATTGATGGGTTTCTAATTCGTCCTTTTCTTTGCAAATCATGTTCTTATGATGGCCTAGAAAGAGGTACAGCTGAAACACTCCAAAGTGAAACCATTAAAATGAGCTAATTTTGCCTTGGCAAGAAGCAAATCATTTCGAAAACTATTTATAACCGAAGAAGCATAAAACACTCCAACTTTTATCTTAGGCCCAAACAGTGGGGTGAGGCTTGGCCAGTTTAAGGAAAACAGTCTATCTGAACCATAATATCAAGAACATCAAGCCTTATGTTATTTACAATAACAGAAGAACTAAAAAATAACTTTTACAGGCTTATTCTTTGGATATCCAAGAACATTTTGAGGCTTTCACAATTCCCAATGTTCTTATAGAAGATTAAGCGTTTTTCTACAACAGCAAATGCAAGATTATCGTTTTTGATTTTCTATCTGGAAAAAGATTTCCTACTTTTCTGGACTCTTTTCTGCCCATCTCCTCAAGCCGATAGCACATTTCACAACGAGCTGTTAAGTTTTTGTCTTCGAGGGCCTCTTACATGAGCAGGGCTAGCCAAGCTAACAGAAATGAAAATGTTCTGTTGATTTCTTGAACCCAGGGTTGAGAAAAAGATCGCTTCACCGTGAAAAATCAAACCATTGATTATTGTTGTTTCAAAGTTCCTTCTTCAATCTAATCAAAATATTTCACTGACCTTCTTCTTTCTTTGGTCTTTGAAGAATCGGCTCATTCATAGACAATATTTTTTCCTGAAAAAGAAAAATGCCATGAATAAATATCAGCACACATTGCTTTAAGCACGTATTGAAGAACATTAAGTGACATTTTTCGTCAAAACACAGAAACCTTTTAGAGAACCCGTTTTTGGTTTTTTCTATTATGATAGAGGGATCATGGTGGCATACATAGCCGGTAGTATCATCGGCATTGTTACAAATCTCGGAGTAGTCAACAAACTGGAAATAGTTATTGATGTATCTTTAAGACAGTAAAGGTCCAAGAGCAGAGCCTTGAGGTACACCAGAAAAGAATTTCCCATTGAATAAAGCTACCATTTGTTGTTCAACTTTGTTGTCTGCAGGATAGGTAACTTTGAATAAGCTTCAAGGCCCCGTTAGAGATACCATGAATTGATAGGGCATATAGCCAAACCATCTCACATCTTGCTTAAGTTACGTTTTCGCAACGGGTTTTTATACAATAAGATGTGGACTTTCAGAATCTGCCACGTGAATTTCTAGGAAACGCCTATAAGTCAAGTGATTGATGACGTCATGAAAATTCAAAAAATGAAATTTTCTGTGTAATAACGCACTCGTATATCAGCATATATAAAGTTTATTTGAGCTCAGCACATTGAGGGCTTTCGAATGATATTCAAAAGTTCATTTCTGGAGATGATAACAAATTTCATGATGACGTCATCGTAATGTATTCACCGTGATTACAACCCAAGAACCGTTGATACATCATTGAAAATAACATGTAACATTATTATTTGGAAGAACCCAAGGGGCTTATTTGAAACTCGATGTTCAGAGGGGGCTCCTGATGTTGTAGGACCGTGTCTCTCGCTGATCTATACTAATTATTCTAATCATCACTTTACGTCGTGTATATAGATTCTAAAAACTATGCATATAGTTAGTCAGTTCATAACCTCTACACGAGTCACACGTCTCTTGTCACGCTCATATTACTACTCGAGATATCAGGTCTATACTGTTATAACGATAAAGGAAGGAGAGTTACTGATGTTGAAAAAATGAGTTTTAGCAGTTAGAATGTATGCAGCTAAGTGCTACCTTGGCCAGTAGGCTTGATTTTAAGAAAAATAAAAAAAGGCATTCAAAAAACTAAACAAATACCAGAAAATCATAAAACCAGAAAGACATTATTTTCAAATGTTTACACAAAATCGCTCGTTGCTCAGCAAATTCATCAGTTTTATTGAGCTTCCTTATGGTTATCTTAAATTCTCATGACGCAGCCATCTTAATTATGCATTATATGTCGACGCTATAACAGGAAAATCAGTTATTGAAATTTCTGCTTCTTCAAAAATAACTACATTGACAGCTTTATCTGAATTTAGATAACACATTACCGCAATGAATTTTCTAAAATTAATTTCAGGAAAAATTAAAAAAATATCCATGGTCTATCAAAATTCCTTCATTGCTGTAAAATTAAAAGGAAAGGCCAAGGGTGACCGTTCTGGTGTGGCAGGATTGTTTACTTCCTCGCATTAACGTCATAATGTTATGCTCATTATTACAATACTGTTTTACTGGATAGGTTTGGGGTTCAAGCTATTGCCACACTTTATAAAGTAGGACCAAATGCCAGAGCTAAACTGTAATAAACGTTTTATCTGTGACATCAATAGACTCAGAAAATCTTCGAGTAGCATTAGCAAAAATCATACTTCGCAAGTGCAAGATATAAAAAATACTAGCATGTTTGCAATAGGTAAATAAGGGATGTGGAGGTATACAAAGAGTGCAGGGAAAGTCACAAGCACAACTTATGTAATAGGTAAGAACACTAACGTCACGCTCTTTTTTTTTTGGGCATCTACCTTAGGCAGCATATTGGGTCTCTTGATAATGTACATATATCAGTGTCGTTGTTATAGTCGCATCTTCAACAATCTTTGTTTATACGGACTCATTTGACTATTTTGCTTGTTTCTATTAAAGCACTTTGAGCTTCATTTGTTCTTGAGTAAAATTATTGGCAACCGTTCATCATATACTTAAGTTTGAGAGTTGCTGCACTGCAAGCCTGATGATAACCAGGGCAGCATATTGGGTCTCTTGATAATGTACATATATCAGTGTAGTTGTTATAGTTGCATTTTAACACTCTTTGTTTCTACGGACCCATTTTACTATTTTGCTTGTTTTTCTTACAGCACTTTGAGCTTCATTTGTTCTTGAGTAAAATGTGGAGTATCTAGCGAGAATAAACTTTTGTTTTTTGGTAAACACCAATCAAGAACTTATTTCAAAGGTATTTTCATCGACTATTACACATGGCATTTAAATCCTAAAATCTTTGACAACCTTAACCTCCCTAATTCTTTTACCATTGCGATCCTGAAGAGTATCAAGAGAAGGATCCTAGGTACAAAAGTACAAGGTAATACAAATGTACGAGGTAGAAGTCCTAGGTACAAACGTATAGGTACAAGTTATGAAAAGTACAATCTCTTAACTGGTCCGTTTCTATATGAAAACTGAAGTCACCACACAGGAAGAGCACAAAGTAGCTACTGACCATTAAACGTTTGTTGGGAAAAATTAAGACAAATTTCACATTTTGCATATTTTACGAGAGCGAATTTCGTATTTTTAGTAGAAGCGCATCGAGCTAACGTAATTCTAGGCCTTATACGCAAAAACGCATAAAAAGTTTTGTTGCAGAAGTCTCTTAGCTTTTTAAAGTAATAAAACTTAAATCAAAAACTAAAAACTCACATGAAAAAAGTGACGCATATTTCTTTCCAATGATTACGCCTTCAAGACTGGAATTACTCTGAAGTGAAAGAGCACTTTCAGCAGCTGAGCATTCTTGGCTACATCAAACACCGAAAGCACTAGCGGACGCCAAGAACCAACCTGCCTATTGAAAGGCGTACAAAGGCAACTCCACTTTAACTTCGCCTGAGCCTCCATTATGTCTTAAAATAGAAGCTATTTGCATTTCAATTGAACGGGTCCACAGCGATAATCGCGATGAGGGCAGAAAAGTTACAAGAATGCTAATCACCGCTTTGTTTATTAAAAACACACACAATCGCTGCAATCGCACGAAAATTGGCTTATTCAAAATCTCATGTCGCTCATAACGAAAAAATAGCTGTGGTCACAGAGCTGATTGTGCAGAGAGATATTCTTAAAATTATGCCGCTCAGGTGAAACGAAAATCGCTTTCGTCGTGATTATTTTCATACTAGTTTTATAAACAGCTGTCGTGAGTTGAATTTCGAAATGGCGAATATTCCCCGGCCATTCTCCTGTCTAGGGACGTCTGGGGACTGAGAAAACCCCAAAAATGTTTGATATATGAAGAGTTCTAATTCTGTTCTACTCCTTTTAAAGGCCCCGTTCGATGGAAAATCTCGTAATATGCAAGAGGAAAGACAAAAAGAAGCAAGTCGTGTTATCAGCCATACCTCAGAGCCATGCTGATCTTCCAGCCCAAGCCTGTGAAATAGCTTGTTTTAGACGGCGTCAAACTAAATGACCGGAGCACAAACCCCCCTTCTATCATAATCGTGCTACCATTCAAGCCAGTTTCGAACAAATTTAAAATTTCTAAATATAAACTAGTTTGCAGAGTATTTTGCTGAGTTCAAAGGCCATTTTACGAAAAGAATTTTAACGCTCTATAAAACCAGTCTATACAAACACCTAGGAAGGGAATTCGACAAGTTGAAAGGATGCCTTAATGGAACAGCTGCTTGCCCAGCTATGGACAGAGACGATATAGTTATTGAGAGGTAAATACGCTCGCCATCTCCCTAAGGTTAATACGCGAAGCCCAAATGGCCCACTTAGGCTGACTAACAGAAGCAGTGGATTGATAGTTGATAGCTAGGTAAATACGCTTACTATCTTCACAAAGCATTGGTTTATGCGCAAAGAACAAATGGCCCACTGAATAGGTGGACTTCAGGAAGCAGTGGATTGGTAGTGGATAGGAAAATGCCCTGATATCTATTTTCAAAAGGTATCGGTTTAAACGCAAGGTACTTAAGTCCAACTGAATAGCTAGAATTATCTAAGTAATACAAAATCATATAGGCTAATCATCTTTGTTAGGTGGATATTGGTTCATACATAAAGCAAAAAGGGCCCGCTGAATATTCAAATTTATCAATTTGTTCCTGATCGATCTCAGCAGTGCAGAAATTGTTTTAAGATAATGGTTTTGGCCCAAATCACAAATACCTTACAGAGTGTGTAGACTAAACGAGCAGTACAAGCCTGTTTCTTCCTCTTAGTGTGACCATACCTCGTGATTTCTTCTACCTTCCCGGTTTGAATTGCAGAGAGCTGGCAAACGTTCTCCTAGCACTTCAAGAGTTGGACTCAAGGTTTTTTTAAAACCAAGACCCTTTTAACAAGGATTGACGTATCTAACAACCAGGTCATCCTTGGATATCCACAGCCAGTTTACTATATTTCTTATCGAAACTTAATGAAGATTGTGCAACACTCAAAGCTGCTCCCGTGACCCCCCTCCACATTCGGGAATCAGGTTCGCTATTACCTTTACTTCAATTATCCCGATTTAAGAACCATGCATTTGCATCGAAAATTCACTTTAGATATCTAGATGAAACGAATTACATCCAGACTTAATAGAGTTTAGGGGAATCTTAGGAATGAACAAAAGATTCCGCAAATAAAGATGTTATCAGCTAGTGAGAAAATAATCTGACCGAAACCACAAAGATGAAAACAGTTTTGTTTGAATGCGGCTAAAATTAGACTACAATAACAATCAGCAGATGTGATTAAAAAGATCTATTTATATGGAGCAACAATCGGATTGTTGAGATATGCAAAATCAAGTGAAATCGTCAAGAAAAGCAGGGGCGGATCCAGGAAAAATTCTGACTACGGCTCAAATGGTCAAAGTAAAAATGGGCGTGGCCTAGGGGGCGGATCCCCGGAAAGGCCTTGAGGTTTTGGAATTTCTGAGGGCTTAAAATCGCTCTGCTCATGCTATAAAAACCATGTTCCATTCAAGACCAGTCTTTTTATAAAGCTCCTTTTCTAGATTTTAGATCTTAATAAACAATTCTTTATTTAATTGTATTCAATATTTCTGCACGCTTTAATAATGCAAGACGTTAAGTAATAACACATTAAAAAATAAATTGTTTATTTAACAAAACACCAAAATCAAGGCAGTACACTCTCCTTTTTAACGATTTCTATTGTTAAAAAGAGGACTAAATCTCAATCGAATTTCATTTTTCCTAACCCCGAAAGAATAAATAAGAAGCATTGACACCATTCAGATAATGCACTGCCAGATTCCTACTCGTATTGTACACGTTTTCTTTAACAAGGAACTCATTATAAGAAACCCAGACCCTTGAATGGTCAAATAATTTAAGAAAGTCGTGTACTGGTAGAATATACCTCAAGAAACTAATTATTAGTTTTTCAAAGGAATCTTAAACGTAATTTCACTTTATTTCCACTTGCTTCTTGTATCAAATTACCACTTTTAAGGCACTTTAATGTCTAAACAATGTGGACAAGCTTCAAAAAGTCTAGTTTTGAAATGTTTTTTTCGGACAGGGTTGTAAACATGAAGATTGTTACGAAAAATGCACGGAAAAATGCGTGAGAAACTTGCAAAAAAACTCTGAGAGTACTAAAAATCTGATAATTTCAAAATTTTAAGAATTTTTCAGTACTGGCAAACATCTCTAGTTTATTTTAAAAAAATACGTGCACCCTCATGAATTCTTTACTACGGCCTAAATTAAAATGCCCAGAGTTCGTGTTTTTAAGTGTCAAAAAGGAGTAGCTAATGATAAAACAAATATATCAAAGAATATGTACACTAAATATAGGTTAGAAATGCGAGTTTTATTTAAGACTTATCTGCGACTATCAGTTTTCGATCCGAGCTTCGAAGCTGCGACATCCATTTGTTTTGATATCGAATTCCTTGTGGTTCCTCAATGCAGCTCACTGCAGCTCACTACGGCTCCCGCGTAAATTAACTGCAAATACTCCACTCTGATTGGATGAAACTTAACTTTTTCAAACTTTCACTACGGCTCCCGCTCATTTTGAGCCGTAGTCAACTCGGCCTTTGATTGGGCATAACCAAATTTTTCAAATTGAGCCGTAGTGCACTACGGCTCCCGCCAAAATGAGCCACAAATTCTCTTCTCTCATTGGATAACGTTTAACTTTTTCAAATCCCACTACGGCTCCCGCTCTTTTTGAGCCGCTTGAGCCGTACTGCTCCCCCACAGTAAATTCAAAAGACGATTTGTCTGCCCCGTTCCCTAAAACAGAAACTACGCGGAGATTTTGTTTGAAAGAAGAAATTGAGCTTCTTTAGAAATAAGGTTCCAGGGAACAAAACAAAGAAATAAACATTATAATGAAATAATCATAGACATTTTATCTAAGAGCCATAATTATAAGAAGTATGAAATGCTATGTCTGAAAATCTGACTACGGCTCGAGCCGTAGTAGCCGTAGTCTGGATCCGCCCCTGAAAAGAGATCAGAAAGAACAATGTCAAGGCCTTCCACCGTAAAATATTTCTGGATTGCCAGCACAGCTTGACAGCTTTCGGGTTTCAAGACACGACAATGAGACTGCGCAGTAAATATAATTCTAACAGTTTTGCTCGGAGCCACACTTTCGAATTGAATAAGAGTTTGAAAGAATGAGAAAACTAATCATACTGTAGATGCCATTCTGTTTCTATATGTTTCAAAGTTAATAATGCAGTAGAAGTTCTTTGCGTCTACTCTTCATACATAGTATAAAAAGTTTTCGATTCCATTGCACGAATAGGTCATACCAGGCCTTTTGAGCAGACAATACATATAACGACCAGAGAAGCAAATGAAGACCGAAAATAGAAACAGACCACCTTGAAACTGCGACACAGAAAAGCATAACACCAAGAGACACATAATAATGGTATTGTGCGTCACTGTAAACATTTTACAACATTATATTAATAATCTTGTCTTCAAATTCGGAGATTTAAGATCCAAATAGAATAATTGACATGGCTCCCCAGCAGTGTTGATCAAAATAGCACATAACACAGATAGCACATTACACGAAGAAGCACAAAATTATGGTATCCTGCATGATGACAAACATCCAAACAACATCAAGAATCATTAGCTGATGACCGTGGCCTCTATTTCTGAGATTCAAAATCAAAATAGAATAATTGACATGGCACTTTCTTGATTCTTCATCAGCAGCAATGTTGACCAACACTTCCTTGGTGCTGTATTCCATGAATGTCATGTTTCATCTTGTTTAGATGACTTTTCAAATGATTGGAATATATATATTGTTTGTTCTGCCTTTTCTCTAGCAGGCCTCAAGTATTATTCTTTGAAAAAATATAAATATACAAGTATTATTCTTTGATAAAAAACTTCACATTAATTCTTTTTTAACGTTCGTATCTTTACCGCTGTTTTTGTTACTTTGTAGTATAGAAGATCAGACTAAAACTCTTACAGGGCTGTCTTACTTAGATAACATAGTTATCAAATAATAGGAGTAGTTAATAGCTGTATATAATTTGCAGTCTGAAGCTAATGATTTCCAGTGAGTTTCAGTTAACCTGCTAGCTTGACTATTGGGAAGGCCTTGTCTCCAGTATGGGTGTGGTAGCATGCGTATCTAGTAAAAGGTCCTAGTTTGTTTATTGCACCCATTTTCACAACAGGTATCTTCATTTTGAGAATAACTGCCCGAAAGACAACCCCTTTATTGATTTTCGGCTCCACGCATGCTGGTTCAGAACCCACACCATGCAGTACTTCTAGCACCGAAGTAAGCTGCTTAACAGATGTACCCTACTGCAGCCATCAAGTTGCATGGAAATCAACTGCAATTAAAAATCAGCCTAAAGGTCTAGCAGGTCTAGCATTAGCACCCTATTAATGCAGGGCACAAAAAAAAATTCAAACAAAACTCCATACCTTCTTGCAGATATCACTTTCTGACTTTGAATCATAGCTTGTGATTGGATTTCCAGGGATCGATCTTTGAGCTGCAGGTTTTCTCTCCAAATGTTTATGCAACTCGCGTTTTTGCTGTTGCCTCAAGTATTCCTGCTGTTCTTGGTATTGGTGGAAGAGGTATTCTTGCTGTCGTTGTTGTTGTTGTTTCAAATGCAGAAGCTGTTCTGTAAGATGCTGTTGCTGCTGTGGGGTTAGCTGGGAGGTCTGAGTGGTTGAGGTTACTGTAGAGGAACTCATTTTTCCTAGAAAGCGAAGCATAACATTAACATCATCATCATCATCACCCTCTCTTTGTGGGCTCTTCCACCCCCTAAGGTTCTATGCCCACCATACTAATCCAAGAGTCTCTGTCACAGGCAAGTTTCTAGGCTTCTTCCCATTCAATCCCTAGCTCCGTTTTAATTTTAGCTCTCCTTGATTTGATCTAGATAAGGATAGCAAGCCCTTGCTAGACACTTGAGGCTTTTGATGATCTCTACTTCCAAAAGTCTAAATACGAAAATCGCTGAAGATCATTAAAAGAATATCCGTTGAGACTATATCGCCAGGATAAAATCTAGTCTGGTGCACTGGTAATCAATAAACTTGCTGCTTCTTCGAAAAATGTATATATAAATATAAACAGTAGATAAGTGCAAAAGCAAAAACAAACTGCTTGATAAGTCAAACAGGAAACTCAACATTCTCTCTGTTTGTCAAGAAAAGTCTCTTTCCCAGAATCAGATGTCTATGGCTCTGTTATCCCTAACAAAGTCGAACCAATTGTCACTGCAAAAGGCTTTAAGATCTCCTAACTTTTGTTGATCAAGTTGCTAAAACATAAGACCTGGTTGTTCAAGAGGATGAAGATTCTAAATATGAAAACACATTCTCTACCACTGTTTAAATGTGCAAGGTCAATCTACAGCGTTTCAGAGATCTACTAGACTTTTACACTCCACAAAAACAAATATCCTTAACAAGCAGATCTGAATCATTTCATATCAATTTATTTAATATTTTTGCAATTACCAAATAAAAAGATTTCGAAATATCTTCAATAACAGACTTTAGATAATTAGAATGTTGAC
Source organism: Pelagia noctiluca (assembly GCA_963924455.1). NCBI lineage: Eukaryota > Metazoa > Cnidaria > Scyphozoa > Semaeostomeae > Pelagiidae > Pelagia > Pelagia noctiluca. The sequence continues at coordinate 5,147,402 of OZ004315.1, read as the reverse complement.
TTAATGAGGGGTCCGTTCAAGAACTCAACCATGTCCAGATACTATCATAAATAGTATAAAAGTGTCCCAATTAATCAATTCGAATGACAGCTGCAAGTGTCATGAAGTCTTTCAAGGATTAACTCTAGATTGACGGTCACCGCAGGGGTACCTATCATATAAATGAAACAGCTGAGTAGGCTGGTCGCAAGGGTTACATGATGTCGTTATGATGTACTATCTGATGGACACTCTGTCCACAACTCTTTATCGAGCGCCTCAATAACTAGGGACCGGTTGATTATGACCGATTTCAAAATGTGCCGTTTTATTGAGGTTGACTCAAACAGCCCCATAGAATAGATCCAAAAGTCCCTCGTTTCCTTGTGCGCAGTCCGATCAATCACAAGGTCAATATTGATGCCAGAGTGACAATAGCATTTCAGGGAATGTAGGGAAACAGGAGTCTAGGAGCAAGCAAACTCACAGCAAAGCATGGGTTTTTGAGCTTGAGTTGGCCATTCTAACAACGCTTTTCATTCTTTATCATCAAGAAGACAGAGTTCGAGCACAGAAAAGCCTTTTTCACTGGTTGACTGGTAAAAACGGCTTTTTAACGATAGCTCAAAAGGGAGGCAATGCTTTCGCTCCAATTGGCCACAGGAAATTAAAGTTAGATTTAGAGTCCCAGCCGTGAGGTGTTTTGATTGATGGTCAGTCGTTAAGATGACAAACCATAACGACAGGAAAACTATGTATTACGAGTAGTTATGTATGGTATCTTCACAAAGTGTCTAAAAAATGTAGTTTGGGTAGTATGATAATGAGAAGATTCTGAAAAAGATGACAGATCTCATTTCACCAATGCATGATAGGAATTTTTCCTTAACAACGCATAGCTACGAAAATTACAAGGGCCTAAATTGTTCTTAGCTGTAGTAGGCAAAGCACAGTCATCAGTTTTAGTGGCTATTTCATACGTCCAAAATTTGGTGGTTACAAAGGACATTTTTATTTTCGTGTGTGCTTTGTAGGGTCTCTAAAATCTGCATTGTCACCATCTGATATTTTGGTATGGAGTCCTCCTAGGTAATTTTGTATCTAATTGAAACTTAAAACTCTGCTGTAATTTAAATTTTACTAGGGTTTTTTAAAGCAAAATCTAGAACTGCAGATTTTTACCTGTCTGTGACATTTTATAGAAGACAAACTAATTATGTACTGTGCTTTTCTTGAAAAAGCTATCACAAATTAGGATTTTGGAGCTTCATTTTTGAATTCCTTTTAAAGTTCAAAACCAAATATAATGATTTGATTCTGAACTTATGTAAGCTGTCTCAAGATAAACTCAGCCGTAGGTACCAAAATTTTCATATCCATCAGCTTTCCTCAAACCTGATGGCTCCTTGAGCCAGCAACATGTTTGCTGCCTGAGGGTGAGAAAAATTCTAATTTTGATGCGATTGCTGCAAATTGCCTATTTGGCATTATCACCATTGTCATCATCCTAAAAGCACTAAAATTTTTAGAACTGCACCATATTTTCTTTAGAACTACACAACAAGTGTTAAAAGCTGCACATATTGTGTAGAACTGCAGGCTAAGAAAACCCTGAGCTTTACAATCAATAATTGCCAGAAGCCTGAAGGTGGGCACAAACCAGCAATCCTCTGAAGAAAGATTGACTGATCAGACTAATCTGCCATCCCTGAAGACTGAAAATCTTTGACCTCTTTGACTTTGAGTGACCTGTGACTATGGTGGGTCTGTAATCTTCCATGAAAAAGACTTTCGCAGAAAAATGTCAAAAAGTCAAAGAATTCTATTCATATTTAGTATTTGATAACAGATGTGCATAGAAAACGGTGAATTGTTGAAAAACAATATGCCTATTCCCAGAAACTGAAAATAAACCACTTATTGTGTTTTGAGTTTCAAAACGATCAGCCTTGGAACACAAGCTGCGACTTTGATAAAATGAAATTTTCTGCCAACTTCAGAGCATTTGAAACTATGAAAGGGAGCCATACCCATCCCCAAAATATTATACAGAAAATCAATTGTTCTCAGTGTGGTGGTGGTGCCTACGGTTTTCATTGACAACTTTTTGAATACTGGTTGTCCCCCCTCCCCATTATCACTTCTCAGTTGAAGAACTGATGGCAGCAAGGTGCAGCCTTGAATAAAACTTTTTAAACACTTCAGTCTTGGGAATATTGAAAGAAGTCTGTATTCTTGTGGAGTAATTTATCTCTGAAAAGCAAGCAAGGCAGCAATGTAATAGAAATCATAAGGTCAACTTGACTGTTCTAACATGAATTTGAGGAGTTCTCTTATTGTTACTAGGATTTCTGGAGATCACCTCTAGATTACTGTATTTCCCCATGGAGTCATTGCTTTATTGTGGTTAGTATGACCATTTACAGAGCTAGATATTTTTCTTAGGACAACCACTGACTAAAAGTTGATTTCTCATGTCGCTGACATGACATTCCACTGGGGATGCAATAGGGATTATTTGAATCAGTCCCATTTTATCAATGCTATGGTATCGCCTGTCATACTCCTTTTACTAAGAATACCACAATCTACATTTGTTCAACAAAGTAGTCCATACCCCATGAGGCAAAACAATAATTAAACATTCTTGACAAAAAATGACTAAAGGATGTTAACATCTAAGCATTTTGCATAATCAATTATCAAACTAGCAGTAGTTTCTCATAACCAGCCAATAACTAGCTAGTAATAAGCAGCAACCATCCATGAGCAATAACCAGCCAATAACCAGGAGTAACCAGCCAGTAATAATCAGTAACCCGTCAGTAACTAGCGAGCAAGCAGCAGTAATTAACTTTTCAAGAACTAAGCAACATAAATGATCAGCCGTTTATGCTGTTTTTCTCAAGTTTATTATTGCTAATTACAAGCCAGTAAATGGCTGGTGTTCGCAGATAATGCCTACAGCTGAAAACTGCAAGTTTAGGACACATCTGTTTTAAGTACTAACTGATAAACCACTTTTCAATAGGGACATAAATCATAAATCATCCCTCTTAAATTTCCAATAATTCCAAAAAGCTTAGTGAAATAAGGATAACAGTTTCCACTTGAATGCATGACTGCACCTTAATGCTGTAACAGTCAGATACCCCAAAAGAAAAGCAGAAATCAACAACATTTAAGCACAAGCAACAAAGTTAATAAAAATTATATCTGAAAGATAAGGCTATTTGGATACAGATTGCAAGATGGAAACAGATAATTCTGTCAACTGTCTAATAGTGATTCCAACTTAATCTTAGAGCCAAGAAGGACAGCAAAAGCATTTTAATCAACTGCTTAAACTAAAATCAGATTGAGGGATCTCTGAAATATAGAGTTGTAAGAGAGTTGAAGCAAATCGAATGTATGTAGAAAAAGCCCAGTAAAGGTATAAAGAGAATGACAAGCATGACCAAAACAAAATAACAATTTAGTTGCACATACTCAAGCAACTTCTGAGAACACACGTTGGAACAAACAAAACCTTGAATAAATAATCTCAGCATTCTAAAGTTCTACCACCTCAGACTCCATAGAGTTTGGTCAGCAGTTGTTTACCAGGAAAATTCTGAAACACCACACCACTTCACCCCCTCATAAAGATAACAATTTTGTAAAAATGTAATAAAAGGGCCCTCCCGGAAATGTGAGAAGATTCTGATTCCCCTTTCCCTAATTACTAGTGGCCTGATTTGCCAAGCAGCTCAAGGCTCAAGCTGTGTGCTATGGGCAGGTAGAGTTAAGCTTAGTTGTGTGAGGTCAACATCTCGTAGCCTTTGAGGCATTTATTAAACGACTCGCTCCGTTGTCCTTCAGAGAGGACATTAGGGGTCCCATGCCCCTTTTGCAAATAGGCAGGCTTGCACCTTAAACTAGGCCCAATGAAACTGATCTGTTTTGTGCGACTTTGACTGGACTAACTTTTTGGCAATAACACTCATTTTGTCAAGAAATTACATGACTTTTTAAGACAAGATTTTCACTGTAAATTTCGGTTCATTTGAACGTAATCTACTCTCTAAATATGCACCAAATTGTATCTCTAAGAAACTGAAGTTCAAATTTTTAGGGGGGTATGGCCCCAGGCTCTGCAAGTTAGGCTTGAACCGTACCAACTGTGGACAATTTCCAACAGACCTGTAAACATAAACTTACATCTAACAAGGATTGCTTACTCACGTGAAAGTGAGAAGTTCAACAATGTGAGTCTTACCAAAATTATTGAACAATGATGCTGATATTGATATCTTAAACAGCGATCTAGGGAAGCTATTAAACTAAAAATGCGATTTCAGTAGATCTGTAGGCCTAATGTTATGAAAAAGTTCTCTTAACAAAACAACAACATAATTTTTGTAATTTTACTCCATGAAGATATCTTCTTTCACAACACGAAAAAAAATCATAAAAAATACAGGAAAATGCCATGTAGAGTTGCACATAGAAATATGGGGAATCTCTCTTTTCAGCACTTCTGAACCGTCTGCAAGACTACCCTACACACAGCACTGAGACTGAGAGATAAAGGGAGTTCCTACACTAGACAAGACAATAAATAGCGTCATGGCCTAAGGCCTAAAAAATAAATTCTTTATCCATATATTATTGGGGTAGCAAATGTTTCCCGGCCGGTTATTGTCTTCATTGGTTTCGGTTGGTTGGATGAGTCCTTTTCTTGGACCTTGGCAAGTTTGAAAGAGCTCAGACCAAATGCCCAGTTAATCCATCCTAGACTGAACTTATCCGTTTAGCACGGAGGACTAAAACATTTAAGGCCCATTTTACTCTGCACTCAAATCAAATAAACACAAAATGTTGATGTGCATTATGTAGATAAATGGATAAATAGAGAATAATCGTTTTGGCATTTCGTTTTGTTGTGACACTGTATTATACCATATCATGCTGAAGAACAGCAAGTCAAAGAAAAAGTATTTTAGTACACACGCACACTCGCTAATGTGTTTAGGCTCTCTAGAAAAATTACATAAATTAACAATCCTATAAACGTTTGAAAATGCTATTACTTACCTTTTTTAATGATTCACCAAAACCCAATTTCCAGTCGTCGTTCGGTCACATGTAGTATCAATAAAATCACTTCTTTCCAATCAGTTTTCTTCCGTAAAAAAACAGAACACCGACTGGCTACCCGTAGAGCCTGGCTCGAGCAGAACGCCGATCTCTGGGCTTCAACAACGACGATCTCTACTGATTTCAAAGACAGCGAGATGACAAAAGAAAAGGTTTCTTCACATCTGCTTTCAATCTCTGTTTCTTATTTCAACAGGCATGAAGTCGTTTTCTGAGTCGGGCGGCCTTCGAAACGTGAGGCCGAGATGTACACAAATTCGATATTTCTGACGCCAGCCAAATTTGATTAGTCACGTGACACAGTTAAGCCAATCAGGTGCGCGGAAAGATGCTGCCGGCAGGAAACAAGCGCAGCCTAAATGTCAAATTGCGAAAATCAGGCCTGATGACATGTCTCTAATTACCCTCGAGCCGTTGATGTTGCTAACAGCTGACTCTATAATAAACTACATTTCGATGTCTAATTCGAGGATCTTTTTTTCTATCCTTTTGTTTCGTTTTACGTAAACCAGGTCTACAACAAGCTGTAATTGATGATAAAGATTTTATACATACATACATGTTACATGTTAACACTCAGATGACTCCAAGCTCAGTTGAATCTAGTAAAGACAGTTCTTTATTCGATGGCAAGATCACCAAGTTCCTCCGATATCTACAACAGCTTCTTACAATAAGTGTGGGAGTATGCATAACAAAATTTTTAGTTTTATATGCAACAGTTCGGCGGAGATGGTTTAATTAATTCAAAATGCGTAGGCAGTGACCTGCACTTCAAGCTTATTGAAAAATAAACCAATCTTGTTTTCAAAGGACTCTGCATTTTCTGAAATGTCACTTTTGCTAATTGGGAAGAAATTAGAGAAAATAAGAAAAGAATTTGCTGATAGTGTATTATTAAACGTCACTCTTTCCTTTCCGTTATAAATGAATTAGCTACAAGTATTTTTGCAGGGTCCTGAAAGTGCACAACGCTAGAATGGAATTATCATTCGATTTCTCAAAATATGTTTTTATAATAAACCTTAATTTTATGTTGACCCCGTGATTTCCATATTTTCAAACTTAATTTTCAATGAAGTGAGAAAGCCCATCACTAAAGAAATCCCACAAAAATGGTCATCTCATTGTGTTCTTTCATTTTCTGTTCTTAATTTCATGAATAAAGTTATATTTTCCAATTTTCCAGAAATTCAGATTCAAATTCTTTTAAAAGTGTTAGAATCCCAATCCTCGTATATCAGACCCCTAATCAGGGCAAAGGCAAACGGGTAAAAATGCATGAAACATGAGCCATAAACCAGGCAAATTATTGCAAATAACCCGTAACCTGAGCAGGCACATTAATACCAGATCACACCTATAGAAGGTACCCCTCTTGAGTTGTACACAAAGGAAGCCACGAACCACCATATGACATTAGTTTGATAAAAAAATCCTCTCGACTTCCTGGTTATTTTGTTACAACTTTTGGATCGAGTAAAAGAAACCGAATTTCGACATGTGATTTGAAAAATGTTTAAAGTTTGATGACGTCATATTTTGCAACACCCTTTTTCTAAGCTATACCCGAATAACCGAATATTCGGTAAAATTGTAAACGAATATCCGAAAAGTTAAAATATTTCGTTGAAACAGCCCTACTGGTAATACTAAAATGGTTTATAGAGAGTTAGTTACCACATTGCCTTGGCTGTTCTGCCATGCTTCACGGTAGACACAAATGGTGAATAACTAGTTCCTTTAGTCCATTGACTGAGGTTAAGGCGAGTTTCATCGCAATAGCATTGTGCACGCACCTCTCGAGATCTACCTCGAGCTAAACAATTTTAATTCTTATTGGTTACATTATTAGTTACTAATATTGCTATTCATTGATTATGTTTTCCTTTCACGAAGCATGCAGCAAAGCCAGGAAACGTAAGGGTCCCACGGTCATTGACCGGAAGAAAACAATCAGGATTGAGGAGGCATTTGTAAGAAATCACCCCAAGCTGAATAATGCAATTTTCAAGTATTGCTTGAGTCGTTTAGCAGGCCCGTCGGAAGCGGGGGGGGGGGGGGGGCTGGGGGGGCTTCAGCCCCCCCAATAATTCCCCCAAGTAAGATATTTGATATGGCAAAAAACCTTTCAATCTGTTGTTTCTCCCCAATAGCCCCCCCAATCGAGAAATGCTTCCGACGGCCGTGGTTTAGGACCCGCTTTTGCAGAAAATGATGTTGGACAGATATTTCTATTTAGAATCTATGATATTTACAATATTGGAGAAGTTCTAGTTACTGGAATTTCGATCCGGGGGAAGGTTTTAAAGAAACACCCTGGGGAAAGTTTGTGGGGTGTGGTACTGTGCAGTACATATGTCAGGAACTTTGTGGGGATATCATCAGTACTTTGGAGTTTATACCAACAGTGCTTGCGTTTTCCCTCCCCAGTAGTACTAGATATACTCCACAGGACTGATGGTATCCCTTTAACAATACTGAACATCCTCCACAGTACTGATGATATCCCGCATAGTTTGATGGTATCCACCCACAGCACTCGACATCCTTAACAGTACTGCACAGACGTTCCCTCAGGTACCCCTTCTTGAAAGTGCCAGTACTCCGTACACAACTATTGTAACAAAACTCTGGCAAAACTCAGTGAAAGATGACGGACAATAATATAAATGTGCTGATTAAAAACTTCAAAGCAACCCGAACACTTCTTGTAGATCAACACAAGTACAAAGGAACCTGATGCGCTAATAAACTTTTTGATAATTCATTCTAAGCATATATACATATATGATCATGACCACTGGAAATAAATAAAGGAAAAGATAGAACTTGCAACACCTTCAAAACTCTTCTAGTAAAGATTTGACTTGATCCCTCTCACCGGGTGCAGATTCGGAAACAGGCGATGCCAGCTTATGAACGTGAATGGAGCCATCACTGTACAGAATCACCTGGTTAAAAATGCAAGATGTTAGGCCCGATGATTTCTAATTCAAGAAAAATGCTTCAGGTTACACATACAGCCTCAATTCATCGAATTTAATGATTATTTGAGTTAGTATTGACCACTCAAGAATTAGAATTCAACTTTGTTACTAGAGTTCGAAAAGGGTGGCAGGTTTGATCTAGAACTTGAAAAATATTTGTGACACGATTTCATCAAGATTGGCAGAAATGAAGTCATGAAAATGTTTGCCTCTGTAAAGTATTCCTATCTGGAGGTATTGACAGAAGCAAAATTTAGATTTAGGCTTTAAATCTCTTTTAGGGATCGTTTTTCAAAAGTAATAATACCAAAGTATGATCTTTTTGAGATATTTCTTCAAGGAATGGAATAGTGTTGGAAAATAGTATGGTTATCACAAATTGGGATGCTATGCAAATAATTCACCGTTTCTATCAATACCTGGCAATAGGTATGAGGAATCTTCCATGAACATTTGACAGAACCATCCATTTTGATTTTAAAAATTACACATTTTAAGTTTGCAGAACTAACTCAACCATTTTCGGATCATTTTCAAACCATCTACCTTAATACGAGAGGTACATCGTAATGGCGGAATAACAAAATCAAGATGAGTTTACGTATTTGAACACTTAAGGCTGTGTTTCATAAAACAAAATGTGGCAGCACCAGTTCTGAGAAGCGAATATACCATGGCTGCAGTTACCTAGATGGTAAAGGAAGCACTCCCTAGTTACGGCATTGCTGCAATATGACTCTACCGCGGTGGAGCCACTCGATCAAGTAAAAATCACAAATTCAAACTTACCAGCTCCGGATTCTTCTTAGCATGGCTAAGCCCCAAAGCATGCAAATCGTTTGCGAGAGAAAACTGCACAGGCCTAAAAAATCACACAAAAATGTCTACTTCTGCAATGCAACAGAAACATATGCATTTCCTTTATTAAAGAACAGCAAGCTCAAAAGACCAACACCGTAGGAAGAAAGTCAACGGGATAGGCAAAAAGAGCAATGAGCATTAGGAATCACTATATGACGTCTTATTTCAAAGACGTAAACCATTTTCCTGGCTATTGTAGCCCCTCTCCTTGGCTAGCCTGCATGCACCCTAGAAGAGTTGAAGGATTTCTAAAGGCCTAAAGTCTAAAATTGAGTGAGTCTTTATTTCATGTAATGGGCTGTGAAAAGGATAGGGTAGGGGTAAAATGCACTGCAATAAATATTTGGCACTCTTCAATGTATCATATATCTACATAGACTCATTACTCAATGCTCAAGTTATCACTCCATAGACAACTGATAGGTCGCTCTACTACTCAACCAGAGTTGTCCATAACAACAACAACAACGTAAGTGAAAGACTGATACCTAGCCTAGTATTTACATATGATTTCTTGTGATTAAAATTTTAAACATTTTGTAAAATATTGGAGTTGAATCGAATGTAACTGTAATGTCTACCAGTTCAATAACGGTTGACATAAGCCATGTTCACATTTGTGACAGGTCCGAAGGTGGTTTAGAACCCGGGACCCTTTGAACCAGGGTCAAGTGATCTAACCACTTGGAAATCTCAACCACAACGTCTGTTCTCACTTGTTCACGCTGCACTTGGCCTGGGCCGAGGCCAACTCGAGAGATGGGCCAAACTAGCCTAGGCCCTTGGCTGAGCTCATTTTCTAGCGTTCACACCGACCTGGGTCTGGCCTGGGTCTGGCCGGGCTTGTTTGAGTATTGTGGACAAGGCCATATACAACCAAATAAAATTCAAATAATATACTTGGCCTGTCTTTTTTGAAGATCCTCTTTAATTATTGGTCCTGTGCGACTTTTCAGAAGATCCCTGAAAAAAAGATCAAAACTGCATATAAAATGCCCACTGCAATGCAATACAGATGACAAAGAATTAATTTCTGTTCAGACAGAAATAGAAGAGAAATAAGAAAGAGACTAGTAGCTCTCTGTTACTCAAAGTTTCATGCTTTCGAAATCATCCGGCAGACTACAATCCAGAGATACGGATTTTGTTATGATTTACGGTTAGAACAAAAAGTTAATGTGGAAGCTGAACTCGGGAATACTAATTTTTGAAGTTCGAAACGGCCGATGAACACTCTTCTTTAAAACGAAAACATTTTTGATTTATACAATCTATGAACAATCATGATTGATAACCAAATACATAAAAATGGCGAGTTTAAGTAAAGGGGCTGATTGAGGATTGATGATTAATGATTGCGTGTCTGATGATTGCGTGAACATGGAACTTCAAGTTACAGACAGCTCCTTTCTTGTTTCTCTTCTATATCGCTATGTACCTTTGTACATGGAGCACTTCGATGCGGTTTTAAACAATGCAATTGCTGTGGAGATATATTCACCACTAAAAACTATATCCAATGTTAAAATATGAAACAGAAATGGTTAAAAATACACCATACATTGATTGCCATGAAAAACTTTTCAACAAAAATATCAAATAAAAGAACACCCCTAACTACGGTGGCAGGGATAGCATTAAAGAGGTTCAATTGACCTTATTTCCATAATCGTCCCTTCAGAGGTGTGCTAAACAACAAAATTAAAGAAAATCGGATTTTTGAAACAATTTCAGAAAGGAGCGAAAAAGTGATGGCATCTTCGACGTCTTACAGATAGATGTAATCTTCCTTGTTTTGATGGTTTTGAAGGGATAGTCTTAAAGGAGTTGTGTTTAACTCTGCAAGTATTGCATTCAGTCTCCTCGGGGCTTTGATACCCAGGGTAACATATTGTTGCACGTTGCAGGAGTTATTCTGGCGCACCTAGTAGTTGAGCATGCGCAGAAATAGATAATAGCAACTCACCAGACGTAGAAGAATGATCCTTTGTCCAAAGCAAAGAACACGCTTGGCTTACTGCGGGACCATTGCACTTTCACTATACTTGCTCCTTTGCCGAAGCCTGTCCACACTTCAAGAGCTGATGCTATGGATAAAACAAAACAATGGAAGTTTTAGCGAAAAACTCCCTAGAAATGTTTCTACTTGTTTCGATGTTTACGTTAACTAACTAACGAGAGGGAACGGGCTGTGGAGGAGGCTTATTGCTGTCATGGCCACCCTTCACGGGCTAGTGCAAGAATAAAACAAAACAACTTAATAGTCTAAACGACAAACTCTTTAGAGCTGTTTCTATTTGCATCGGAGATTAATTTTGCAAGTAGAGGATTACTTAACAGATGAGAAGTACACAGGGACCGCTTGAGTAAAAGCAAAACTCCCCATATTCTCAGGTTCTGGCAACATACCTTGAGGTCTCGATATCGAAATCCAGCGCTTTTATAAAGGGGAGACCTATCATTGCATAGGAAGGGTAGTAAAGCATTTAAAGATAGTATCAGTAGCACATCTATATTCATATAAGGGGCTTTCCGTGTCGTAACAACTTTTTAAACTGGTCAAGTTCAACGCCCCGTCTTTGGCTTAACATCAACATGTAGCTTAGCATAAATAAAACTTAATAGAACTTGAAATTAAATACTCTTTGGCACAACTACCATCATGACGGCAATATTGCCTTGATACTGTGAATTCAGAACCAGTGTTTGCGAGGAAAACATGTCTATCTATTCAGGAAAACATGTTGAAAACTTTGCTTGAGTGTGGGGTAGAAAAACATTTGAAAATAGAAAAGCAATTAATTGTTGAAATATCTGAGATCGACATCGCCTGAACAGTGGCGGCAGTGAGCAAAAGCTATATATGGCAGATCTGCGTAAATAATTGATCCAGAGCCATCATAATGGGAGAAAAATAAATGCGAATCTATTAAAAAACCCATTCTGATGTGGAAGGCAGGTGCAACTAGCCGCAGAGATTTCTTTCGTGTGACCAAGAAAAGATGATCTCGCTTCACACATTGCGCAACCCACGCTTTCAAAATCAATTTCTAACGTTTAAAACCAAAGTCTTTTACTCTTTCGAGAAAATCTGTGGGAATGGAAATGACATGGGTTGCTCGATTGAATTAACTGCTGAGATCGGTTAGCTGGTAGAGCGTTGACGCGCAAAGTCAGGTGTCGTGAGTTCGAGTACTATTCGGGCTGCTTTCATTCAAACAGATTATCTCGATTGATTTTCCGAATCATGCTTTTCTTTTATTCTTGAACATATTCGTCGAACGAAATCAAACTAAAAATATCAGAAACCATAATCATACTCAACAATTTTCATAAACTGATGTTCTAAAACTAAACACTTTGCGAGCAAGGCTTGGGTGATTTGCGTTCATGTTTAGCGTAATAGCTTGTGGAAATCTAAGCCTTATCCCTTACTAGTGTAAAGGAAAATCGACCTTTTACAGGTTGAAACGATTTTGAAATAGTTCGTCGAATTTTTCGCAATCTTTCGAGATTTGCGATGGTTTGCAACGATTAAGGCTTGTAAAGACTACGATACGATTTTGGACAATACACAGCCAATATCAAACGATTTTCAACAATTTGAAACCATTTCACAACGGTTGAAGGATTTTGAAACATTTGAGAAACCGGTCGAAAATACTCAACAGTTCATGAACAAGTTGTCAAGGTTTTGATCCTGATCAAAAATGCACAGATCGAATTGAATATTTCCTATGTACTAAATAGTATCTGAAAATAAAATAGTTATCCCAATAAGATAAAAACAGCTGTAAGGAACTGTTTGGACAGCGAAAATCACTTTTTACCGACCGATAATACAAGAAGATGCGATTTAAAGCTCGTCGTTCCCGTAGATTATCAACTGCACTGAGAGAAGCCTAATAGAAACAGCTGGGCCAGGTCAAACATCCAAATAAACCCAAAAACTAGACTATTTCTCAATAGCTAAGACCAGCGATTCGAGACATATCGAGACATTCCAATTTAAATTGATTTAGGCTTTAATTTCGCAAATAATTTGAAAGAAAATAGCGAAGTCAAGTGGTAAAAAGTTTGGCAAAAATGATTGCGAAAGACTGTTAGATGTTTCGAATAACGCTGACGGCAGTGGAAATCCTAATTTCTGTTGATAGTACGTCCAACTGCAGGTAAATATGACCCTGTCTCCTCTTGAAAAGCGGTCGTGGCAAATATATAAAGACTAGTGCTCCTCACTGATCTGACGATTTTCAGTACGGTCAACTCTCCCTTGCCAGAAAGCACTATAAAGCGGACAACTCTTTCAGACGCTCACTTGAAGTCTCTGCCAAATCATACGGAAATACCATATTTTGGTACCCCGTAAAAACGGACACCTCGTTATTACAGACAAAGGGCAGTACGAAAAGTAGAGTCTGGGCCCCGAAATATATCCAGGCCGAAACTACAAACACCATGCTGTAGTCTAGTTGCCGATTGGATTACGTCTGAATATGATATTCGTTACCAGAGATTTATTTGCTTTTCTTGTTCCTTCTTTTGATGGTGATCCCTCTTTTGTAAACGATACATTCTCCGTTCGTCCATCATTAAAATTTCAAATTGATCTTTAACATGGACACATGTGTTAAGTCACAGTTATTATGATAACTATTTATTTCACGATAGTTTATAGGTTTATAGGCTAAAGCCCCCATCCCCCTTGCAATGTTGGTTTCTGAATAGCTTCAGGTAATGGGCAATGAAATTAACAAAAAGTAAAGTCCAAACATTGTTTTGGTGGGGTGGGAGAGGGTGACAGATTGGAAGTCAGTAAGAAAGTGTCCAGCAATTTGGTCTAAGATTTAGTTAGTTACACATGTAATGTGTTTAGAAGATTTTGACCTACCTCTGCTGGTATTGAACAACGTGACAGAACCGCTTTCAGAGCTTGCCTGGAATATGATTAGTTTTTTATTGAGAAATCATACGCCAATAGGACGGGCAAATAATCAAACATAGTGCAGAGGGTATATCTGTATAGTATGAAGAAATCTATTCTAGAAACTTTTCCAGATTAATAGGGCCATTATCATCAACATTTTACAAACTATGTATGTGACTTTACTCTATTCAATTGTTTTCAGTAGGAGCAAGGTAGCCTTCTTGAAAGTGTATCCACTGCATGTAACATGCTAGAACACCTAGATAATCGACAATGTGCTCAACACTAGAGTTAGAGCTATTTTCGGATCTTGATAGGGCAAGGTGAACATTTTACTCAGGAACTTGGAGTCTGCACCATCCTCGAGTTCTGTACCGATCAAAAACTATTAACACAATCATCAGACGGACTAAAACTAAATTTATATCAAAATCACAAAGTGATAAGTAGATTTATGAAAAGAGTTGAATAGACACTCACCAACATATAAGGGAGCTTCCAAGGACTATGATCTACAGAAGTCACCGTGACAGGGGTATCTAGAAATACACAAAATAATTCAAAAATCAATTGAATCAGACAATAAGAATTAGCTATGGTGCCGAGGGTTGACAGGCAGGTCTAGTTCTTGCATCAGAAAATGTAAGCCCCGTATAGACAACCACAACTACTCTGACTTCATACTAGCAGTAATTATTGGGGTCGACTCCTGTCTTGAGTATTTGTGACGGTAGATAGCTATTAGAAGGGCAAATATGCTTTCTATCTTCGTAAGGTATTGCTTTATGTGCAGGGGAAGACATTGAATAATCGAGCAGTGTATTGATAATTGACGGGCAAATAAGTTTACTTATCTCGTAAGATATTGATTATGTGCAAGCACACAGGGCCCACTGAATAGGTAAAGTAAACCGTATGTATCAGCCAATTAGAAGAAATGTAACATGGTTATGCGAATTGAAAAAAGATGAATAAAAAAAGAGTACCGTCGGATCCTAAATGGTATGCTTTTGGTAAAACCTTGTCTCCAAATCTACTGGTATGAACAACTTCACCCTAAGACATAAAAATCAAGATAAATTAGATCTTTCACATTTAATGAAAATTTGAAATCACGACACCTGTTGGTACATAATGATCAAAGTGCTATATTCCTCAAATCTACGAACTTGCTTCAATATTGGGGTGGATTTTCATGTTTTGTATGTTTCTATCAAATTTTAGATAAGAATAATGAAATAATCATGTATCCACGTCTACGCTTGAAAATTAAACCAAAGGCTGATAAAAATTGACTACTCATCCCAAAATTATTACTTCTTTTAGTTAAGTGAGTGAATTGTAGTTAATTTTGTTGCCTAATTAAGACTCGATCTATTTTCCCATAAAGGCACAGTAGTAGGGTGGTAGGAACCGAGTGAGGGGGGCCAAGGCATATGTACCTCCCAAAGATGCTGCGAAAGATGATAAATGGGTCTTTTCCCTTCAAAAAGTGCCCCTTTAGCTTAATGAGAAAAAGTGCCCTTGAAGCGTTGTGCCTCTGCGTTCGGAATGCTTTCTACACCCATGCACAGTAGCATAGACTTTATCACAACATCACTAGTTGTTGTACAACAGAAGATTTCAAATTGAAAATTACTGATCAGTGCCAAGGGAATCACGGATCAGCAAAATTATCTGCACCAACCTGATCGGTGCCAACGTAAAATGTGTTTGCATTTTCAAGATCAACATGCAGAGCTTTTGCTGTAAAACCAGAATGGATAGGCAATCTCAAAGACCTAAAAGGAAGAAGGTAAGCAATACTGTATGTAAGGATATTTTGGTACTTGGAGGGAAGAAAGTTTTGAGAAAAGAGCATGGCGTTTTTGGCCTGAAATCGCTATGGTTTAGGTAAGTTAACGTTGAATGTGCTGGCACAGGATGGGGAGTAATGTGGCGCTAGCCTTCGAAAGAACAATACCTTATTCCTAGCAGGAGACCGTTATATTGAGATTAATGGTTTGACATCAGTACTTTTGTATTCTGTGAATGGATTGAATTGAATTGAAGAATACCTTTTAGGCATCTGAGGCTCGACAGATCCACTTTTGATCATCTTGACCTTTCCACCAGGAATCAGCCCTAGCAAAGAAATCAAGAAATACAAAATATGTTCGAGATTCACTACTGAATATGGATTTACCGCATTACAATACACAGAATAGGGTAGTAAATTCGAGAAGGAGCAGGATTTGGAAAATAAATCGAGATGAGTTGTGAGAATGAAGATGACCCGAGCAGGACTCTAACCAACTTTGCACGTCAGTGCTCTTATTTACTGAGATATCGGGAGAATCTTGCCACCGGAGCCATGTAAAGCTCACAAATTACATAATTGAATGAAGACACGAGACTTTCTAGGTTTTTTAATAATCAAACAAGACCTGCAAGAGGGGGAAGACTTCCCCGACCGAGGGGGCCATTGCAGGCAGCTATTACTGGGTAGGGTTGAGAAGTGAATTTGAGAAGAAGCAGGGTTTAAGAAATTAACCGAGAAGATTAGTATAAATGAAAATGACCCGAGCAAGGGTCAAGCCCACAAGTGGCCACGGACTTCGACCTTGCACGTCAGCACTCTTTCCACTGCCAACCTTAGCCATATCAAGCATATCAAGCAGACCAACTCACCGAGGTCATTGTCAGAGCCTCCCAAATCAGGATGGATGACTTCGATAACGACCTGAAACCAAAAGCACAATCAATACTGGAAATCAATACTTGAACAAACATTATCGTTAGCAAGCGTCTAAAGTCTCATAAAAGTATAGAAAATATAGATAATTAGTTACATGTAACAATTATTTGAGGTTGGCGATGTTGTGGTTTTGTAGGGGGTTAAAGACTGTTATAAGAAGAGATGATCAACAACAACTTTTTGCTTCATAATTTTAATTATCACCCACTATAAGTTGAGCATACATGGCCACCGTGCGTGCGTAACGAATGCAGTTTGTTATGTGTGTGTGGATTTCCATCTCGAATCCCTCAAAATATATCGTCGTTGAACAGATTTAACCGGTTTTTATCCCGCTGTATGTTGTTTGGTGTCACTACTTGTAAGGAAAGTTCCTACTCTGATGCCAAATAAGAGAGTAGGGCACTCAATTATACTATTGCTAATTGAAAAAAACATCATGGATAATTTTTTATCCTAACTAACGTCTCACCCAAATATTGATTACTCCACTTTCCTCCATTGATGCGATTTGAAACGACAACCCCTTGTTATCTGCAAATGAAATGAAACGTTAGTACGGATAGTCAGGAAAAATAGCAGTTGATCAGTCTGAATTTCAAATGGTACCTACAGGTCTTAAGAAGGTCTATTATCAATACTAAACAGATAAAAAGCCAATTTTGAATTGGTATTTTCCGAGTGCTTTCTGGCAAAAACCATGGAGAATAGCATTACTTTCTGCTCAAATATAGGCCAATTGTCAATGCTTGAAATTTGGTATATTTTGTCTTAGGGTCTTATCAAGGTCTGCTCTGTTACATACGCCTTTTTTGCGTGTCTCCTCGCTCGTCCGGGCTTACAGTAGGTTTTTGCGCGTACGACTCAAAGCAATGAAACAGGATGGATCGTGGTTTCTGTTGCTTACCTGTTCCATCACGTGATTCTTGGAATGCTGTAGCACTGAAAATAAAAAGAGTGCTGCGATCAGGAGATGGGTCGCAATCATTAGCATTGTAATTTCTACCTCGTCTGGTACTTTTTATATCTCAAGTGTGCCTTTATTTGTATGATAAGGACATTAACCTCAAAAATGACATTCTCTCTTTAATAAGGCTCAGATTTAGGAACCGTCCAGAACTTTTCGCTGCGAATTTGAACGATGTTTAACAATTTCGTTGCGAATTCGAACGATGTTTAACAATTTCGTTACGATTCAAAACGATTTTCGAAAACTTTTGCAACAATTTGGAACGATTTGTGACAATTCACCACGTTTGAGAAACAATATAGAGACAATTAACGACAATATCAAAATACTTATAAACTATCATGAAGCGGTAATGAAACGATTCAAATCGTCTATCCCTAGATAAATCATCTAGAATCATTTTATCAAGCAACGAATTTTTAGAACGAATCTGTACCGTTCATTTGTGAAAGACCCTTCAGTCGTCAGGGTAGCCCATCAAGAATCAATCATTTACTCAACCATTATCACACCATACTTAAAGGACCAAGCGTACTACAGGGCATTTTCGATATACAAAGCTGTGGGGTAATTCCCCATTGGCCTCTCCAATTGCCTCACCAGCTGAGCACTTTCCCTCCCCAACTTTGGTGCTTTTTTCATTCAAAGAAATTTGTCTACTCACTTGGTATATTTGTCGATAGAGGGGCTTTAGTCTTGATATTTTGGTTTGTTAATTCCATTTCAAAATGCAAGCAGACATCAGTTAAGCGTATCACAGTATTTTTTAGAAAATATGGGAAATTTGAGTTGGCAAGTCTTAAAAACTAGTAAATTAGTATGAACTCGTATTGGTCGTTTTGTAACTGTCTATGGCAAACAATAGAATGGTCTATTGGTATGTGTTTGATACGTAGATAAGTGCCCAGTCTTCAAATGCCCCATACGTGACAAATACTTTAAAAAGCACAGTGGTACTAACAACAGGCTCATGTATCAAATGCATAATACTATGTGAATACTATGCGATTGAAACCAGTGGAATCATGGCTTTTAGCAATGATATCGGTTTATCTCCAATCCATTACAATCATTGTCAATAGTTTATTTTTTAGCTTGTTGGTTTTGACTCATTTACGTTTTCAACCTACATATAAGAACCGCTATAGACAAAAATTTCAGTACTTTAGAGAGCTTGTTCTTGAAGTTTCCTAAATATCTTCTCTGTTGGAATATAAACCTATTTTTGAAGCAAAAAAACGCTTAAATCTATAACCATGTCACTTTCGACCATCTATCTTTGAATTAATCGGTTAAAATATCCCTAATTGATATTCAAGAACCTTTTAGGTGAACTCTGAAATATGGAGGTTCTTTTATGCTGGTTTTACTGTAATTATTATTATCATACTAACTCAACTAAGGAAAAAAGAGTTTACCTGTCATCAGGAGACATGACGGTTGTGATTCGTGCCACAGGACTCTGATGATTCTCATAGCCAAACACACCAGCTGTAATTAATTAGAATTAAACATAAATACCAATGATCCCTAAAAAGGCTGGCTAGAGCTTCCTATCCAAGGAAGTCAACAATATAAAGAATACCAATCACACTCTTCCAAATACCAGAAATTTGACGCGAGTGTCAACTAGGCCTAAATACGCCATTGTAATTCGGAAGTCAAACATTTTTCAACTGATATCAAAGGTGGTTTAGTGGCAATAGTGGGCACACCTCTGGGGGATCATTATGGAAACAAGGTTACTTTCACCTTTCCAATGCTATCCCCGCCACTATAGTTAAGGTATTGCCTTTTTATTTTTCTGCTTCTATCAATTCATCTTTATGCTACTTAATTACATGTTTAATTCTAACAGTGACGAGTGTACGATATATTTCTTAAAGGCTGTTATCTAGCATTTATCAGCATTGTAAATAGATTCTTAGGTAAGCTTTATGTGGCAAATATATTTAGGGATAAAGTGCATGTGAAGTGTTTTTTATAGCTGGAATCAGAGAATGAAAAAGCTCGTATATCATATCCTCACTCTGAAATTATATTTTTAATGTTCGAAATGAACATATCGAATATCAACTTAAAACAGTATGTTTTGTAAGAAAAATGGAATGAACATAAAGCCAGTGACAGCTATTATTTTTTTCTTCGCACATATGTTTCATAGGCGATTTGCACCAGTTTACAACTATAATTGCCAACAGTATTTGACCAATGTTGGTTTTTCTACCGATGTAATTATTGATAGTAAAAACCCGCATAACTGTTAACCTAATATATTGAATTTCTGATGGCATGAATCAAAACTTCTGGGTTCTAAGTTTGCTGCTTTCTACTAATATTAATAATGGTAGCTAAGCAGTGTTTTAAGGTGCATAAACAACCATTAACCACCATTACTACTGTTGGTAACTACGATTTATCTAACAACCTTGTTAGGATAACTACTACAATGTAGGTCCTTAGTTACGGGTTTTAATGTATCAAAAAAATAAATTTGATTCATCGGCTTGCAGCCTACAAAATAAGAATCGATCAAGAATCTTTCATTTTGTGATTTTTCGAACCCGTTTAGTTTTTTCTGAGGCCCTCAGTATTCTGCACAAGTTTGCACATGTGTAGTTATTTCATCCAACCCTTGATCTTATCAATTCCGCGTTTAACGCACCTGTTGAAAATGTTGCTGATCTGAGAATAAACTCGTGGTTTTCAAGCATGGTATTTCTGTGCAACGATGCAGATTCCCTCAAATCCCAAACCACAATCGAACCATCTTCCTAAGAAAAACAAGATATGGTTCTTTATCGCTGGGAGAAATTAAACAGACCTACAATAATGTGCAGTCGAAAGTCAAAAAACGTAGATATTCTGTTCTGTATCTTATGCTTGGTTTTTCAAAAGCTGGGTATGTATGGTTAATAGATTTAGGAACAAAGTAATGTATAGATAATGTACACATCATGCTGGTTCAGCAACAACAACATCAATGTCAATAGCAGCAACAACAACATCAACAACAAAAACAACAGTAAAGGTAAGGAACTAGTACCAAGTCTATAGAATCGTTCTATAGAATCGGCCTTGTTGCCCTGAATGCACTCCAATCAACTAATTGTGTATGTCGGCTTGACGTCGGCATATCAAAGAACCCAAGGAAACAAGGATTCGTGGAGAAAGACTACTATGTCTATGGATCAAACGTCAAATACACAGTAGGCCAAACAAATTTTTGCTTATTACGGAGTTAGAATGCTGAAATATTACCATTCCGGCAAATACAAAAGAAGGCTTAGCAGGACTGAAACAGCAACAAGTTGGTCTTGATTCACAAGATAGAAACCTGTAAAAACAAGGTTAAAGATAAATATCGATCTAAATACCGTACGTTCTTGACAGTGGCAGTTTTAAAGACGGCAGAGCCCGGGGCAAAAGACCTCTTTAGACCCTTGTTGTGGGGGTAATCAGGGTTTGCAGGACCCCGGAGTTCGAAAACGGAACTCTTGCAACTTTTTGACGGAACGGAACGTACGACGGAATTCTTCATCCCAGCTGGATGCAGATTTCCTTGAAAATGATACACGTAAAACGGATTTTTTATAAAGATTAAAATTTTTCTGTTAGTTTCCCAGTCACAATTATCTCTCCTTCTAATCACCGAAACGGCGGATTTTAACTGAAAATTGTGCGGAACGGCGGATTTCTACCACTCCAATGACCACCACCTTTCTAATGCCTCATTTCACGTTATCTACCCTGCGCTTTTAGTAGTTATGTAGGATTCTTGTGGTATACATGCAATGCAATATCGATAAAAGCTGAGTGACAGCACATTTAATTGATTAGGATTCTTACTACCCAGCACATTATGAACAAGGATCACTTACTTCTGAGGCTCAGCCGGGTGGGCAGAATTCCAAACACACACGAGTCCTTCTTGAGACAGCACACCCTGCTCAAAGCAAGCAAACAAGTATTGAAAACAACCAAATATCAGCAGAGACATTCTGACTGAAGATTTACAGGCAGAGGGGGATATTGACGATAAATGGTGGGGGCCTATCTTAATGATTTTCTGGTGAAATTCTTCCCAAAGTGACTAACATTATAACCTTCTCAGTCTACAAAGCTTCCAAGAGGGGGTTAGATTAACTTCAACCTCTGGCTAATGTAGTCAGTGAGAAAGGAGGGTGAACTACTGTTTTTCGAAAACAACCATACATAATATGGATTGTTGTTTTCAATTCCAAATTGACTGTTTTAAAGGCATACAGTAAGCAGACTTATGATCAGACAAGTTTAGGACACAGCCTTGAAGAAATTCTGGTCTAAGAGCCCTCTCTTCCTAGGCATGAGCAATTCTTATACTTCATCATCACCAAAAGGTTATCTCCTGTATCAGCTTTTGTATGAGACAGTAAGAGTTATTAAGACGTGTACCGTAGCTGCATGATGAAAGATTCCCTTGTCCTTCCTTACCCTTGACCATAACAATGCAAAGCACTATGATTAAACACAAAGTGAGATGCTACATTGAAACGAAGATGAAATTTACCATAGGTTTTGAATGAATGGACCAAAAGCCCTGGCTTTTGACAAATTTTCTAACATAAATCAGCTAAAGAGGTATACCTTTTCTTTACAAGGTCCATATGCAGTCAATAACAGGTTTGTTTGCACGGGTGAAATCTCCATGTCCACAAAATCTCTGTCTGGAAAGAAAAAAAGAAAATTCAAGAATAAGTAGGATTCGGAAAATACTTCTAGCCAAGAACTGTTCAGGGGGCACTAGTACTAAAATAGTAAATCAGTCTATAATAGGAAGCATCTACTAATTTAAACTGGCACGTGCAATTCAAATATTGTATTAGACAAATCATCTGCTAATATGAGTGAGCACATCTGTTTTCAAGGAACCATGTTTTGACCCAATCTTAGCATTTTTTAGAATTTTTGGCTTGTTTCAACAAGCTGGGGCCTAAAATGGGCCTAAAATGGGCCTAAAATAGGCCTAAAACAATCGGTTTGGTGTCTCATTAGGATCGCTCTTCTTCTCGGCCCTAACCTATTCATACTTGATTTTTTCAAATCTGATCTTAAATGAGACCTAATAGGAATATATTCATTTTCAGTGGGCTTTTACACGCTCTGCAAAAAGAACAAAATAGCTTACTTTGTATCAAGAGATGTTTCACGTTGAAATTTGTAAAACCATCACTAAATCCATTATTCGTTTGCTGATAGGCACTTAATGGCTGGCCTATTTTTGAAGCAATTTCATCCAGTAACGTGAGGCAGACCTAAGGAGGAGAAATAAAAGGAAAATGAATAAAACTGTGGTAACAGCTTTTATCAAACAAAATAGCCATTCATCTTGCAATTCGCACTTGTGTAATCATTTATGAATCGCCAATTGATAACGAGAAATCAAGTCACAATAGACCTCTGTCTTATCTAGAGTTTCACACACCACTTAATGCCTGGAAACTAAGATTTAATCTTTCATTATCCCATCGACTCAAAGTAATCTTTAACGTACTAATGTAATCCCTTGGCTGACCGACAAAGATTAAACGCAATAACAACCAACAAAGCTAAGATTTTAATCATAATATGCAGATTTCTAGTGCAGCTCATAGAAGGCTGCTAAAAGGATAAGAGATATTCAAATCTCTCTTACAATAGAGAGGGTTGTTATCATACATAGAGAGTTTTTCACTTCTGGATCGATACAGAACTCGAGGATAGTAAAATAGCAAAACATAGCAACTACTACAGCATAACGTCTGACACTTATCAGAGAGGTGCGT
This sequence comes from Pelagia noctiluca, assembly GCA_963924455.1. NCBI lineage: Eukaryota > Metazoa > Cnidaria > Scyphozoa > Semaeostomeae > Pelagiidae > Pelagia > Pelagia noctiluca. Next base: position 5,123,995 of record OZ004315.1, on the reverse strand, counting down.
CCGAAGGAGAGTTCTGAGACTGATTACTCCTAAAACAGAATCTATGATTTTGGAAAAACACGAATTCTGAAAAGCGGAGACTTTTTGAGCCAAACATTCTATTGGATTTTGTGTGACCAATCACCAGTCCCTTTGATGACTTATATCCCAGCAACTGACAAAATGGCAGCCATCTTGAAACTACCCATCTCTAAAATGTCTCTGAAGCCTTCTTCTTTCCTCAAATGTCTCAGAAGCCTTCTACTTTTGATAGCTGAAGGCTGTGGAGAGCTCTAAACAATGCCCTGTCATTTCTGCGCGAACATATCGACAAGAACGACTAACCTGTGAAGCTTTGCCTAAGAATTTATTCAGACGTCTTGTATCGCCAGTCATTACGAATTTATTCTCTTGCTTTGATGTCATATTTTTCTCCTCCCCACCTATAACAATATTATAACAAGATTATAACGAGATGAGGCAAGGTTATAACAAGATTATGACGAGATGAGGCAAGGTTATAACAAGATTATAACGAGATGAGGCAAGGTTATAACAAGATTATGACGAGATGAGGCAAGGTTATAACAAGATTATAGCGAGATAATACAAGACATGACAAAGTACAACTAAATTGGTAACCTGAAACAGGTTTTCATATTTCATATTTTCATAAAAAGATCAGCAAGAATTCATGCAACAACAATATAAATAGAGCTTTACCTCCTGAAGTCTGAACATCATTTGAAAACTGACACCATTTTTCTTCAACCTCGATTTCATCAGTCTGAGTTTCCTGCACTCCATCATCCTCATTTGTCTGCACTGAAACCTGGAAACAGATTAGGAATAATAACGTGCATCATCTACGTCTACAGTAGTTTGAAGATCAGCACGCAGATTTTTCTTGTATCATTAGCCTTTCCTTAAACTGTGTTAAAAAAACCGACTAAGGCTGTGTTTATATGGTGAAAATTGAGATTGTTTGGACAGCCGATATCCCACCTACATGAGCCGATACATCGCCTTCGTGGGGTTATTTTTCCTCGTATCAACTCAAATTGATATTTACCTCACCCACCCAACACTAAATTGAAGATTATACGCAGTTACGGGCAATTTGATCATATGTCTTTATGATATTAATTTACTGTAAGCCTTATCAAGCGTCTAACTATCGATCGGAAAGAGATTAGGGGTGTTTAGAGATATTTGTTACTTGTTTTGGGCAACAGTTCGACAGTTATCATTTGAGACTCTCGCACCAGATTGAGATAGCCTCGGAACAGGAGGTGTCAGTCAACCTAATCATGAAATGACTTCGGCTAGCCAGGGCTGTTTCCTCCGCATAAACGAAGCCTAAACAGTAACCATAAAACACCAAGATACAAACAAACTTGAAATTAAACCTAAGCATGAAGCAGAAAAGGAAAAGAAAAGGAGCTGGAAGTTGTAAGTGTTGGAAAAGATTGGCTAACTGTGTTAAAAATAGGGTTAGTACAGTAGAAACCTGAATGTAAAAACGCCTGAATTCGAACTGAAGAATCAATGGATAAACTCAACAGGAGAAAAAGATTAATAATAAATAATGATGATGTTGGATATTTACCTGCTCAGAGTTGGACCTGCCAAAACTCTTCATGTAAACTTCATAAATATTCATCGGCTTCAATTCAAATAAATCGACAGCAACAACATCAAGCTCGATCAATTTGCTCAATTCCTACAAGAAGCAATGGCAAAGATGATAAAGTACTAAGTTTGAAAGACGTGGCTTGTTACATTAGGGACTTTTAGCAACCTGGCTGGCAACACTTGATTAAACGTAAAGTTTGCTTTGTTTATGAGTTCCAGCATCAAAGTAATGCTTGCTTCTTGTGCGTATACTATTCCTGAGAAATATTGACGTACTCCTTTTCAAATGAAAAATTCGAAATCTGATTTGTGAAGAGCTAATCTCTAATCCAGGCTAGTGGAAGCAAAACGTTATCATTTGGTGGTGAAGTAAGAGAAAATCAATATCTTGATGGGATAATCTAACTTAAGAGCTTCGTGTATAAAAATAGGTAAAAGATGCAGAGAAAACGTCAAGGGAATAATTCTGGATATAATAATAACAAAATACGTTCATGCTTCCGTTCCCAATATGGTTGCTAAAACTGCCTATTAATTCAACGACTTTGTTTTTGTTGTGGAGATGCCATGTAAATTACAAAAACAGAACTGAGACCGAATTTGCAATCTATTTTGCACAACATAAAAGGCACAAAACACTTTCGAGTGGGTCTGACACGCTTTACATCTTTACGATCTTTGTGAACAAAAAAACAAACAAGGGCTGACAAAAAATAAATCGTTAAATAAACTAGTCTCCCCAAACGGGTTAAATAGTAGACTAACGAATCCTTTCTTGAGATATTGAATTTAGCTATATTCGAAAAAGCTAAGGTTTTGCTACATTATCTTGTTCATTGCAGTTAAATAAACTAGTATACAACGACGCTCACCATGCCCCTCCGCTTTGTTTTGTTAGCGATCTTGTCACTTATTTGCTTCTGTTTTGCAGCAACGAAATCAATCTTGCCATGACTCTGCATATTTATAGCAGGAGCTGATGATGACGTACCAAGGCGAGCTAAAAAATCAAATATGAAAAGTTTGATAATCTACTGAGGATAAGAGGGAATACAAAGTAAGTTCTTGATGAATTTTGACTCTAATACAATCCATCCTTAACCCATCTGTGCGAAATCCATTCTAGGACATCAATATGATAACATTTAGGTAGGAACTTATCTTACTAATGCATAGGTAACTCTCTGTTGTTTTGATATTTCTTTGATTATTTTGGTCCATGATGATAAAGCATAATTCATACTAGCAAAAATAGTTCCAATCAACGCCACTTTTTCAGTGAATTGGTAAAATGCTGGCCCATTTAGCGCTTGCACATCACCACCTGACGAAATTCAACGCCATTGGTGAAGAAGGGGGCCAATAAGGTGCTAATTTGAGATTAAAGATGGGGTATCGATCAGGAGAAATCTGCACCAGAAATTTCGTGGCATAATGATATAAGAGTAAGTACCTGTCGTTCCATCTTTAGTTGACGGCTGAAAAAATTAGGAAATAGAATTAGTCTTGATAATTTCATACATATACCGAAAGGCGTCTAGACTTATTAAGATAAGTCGTAAGTATTTCTATTTAGATGAATTGATAGCCACTGCAACTAACTAGATAATGCTTTGCTTTTATAATCTCCATCTTCATTATTCTAAGAAATAACAACGGTATTTAAGTGCATCTGCTATGCCTAGTTTCAGAAAAAGATTTTCAATCTAAAGCATATTACTGCATCGAATTACCCAAATCAACTCAAATAGTTGCCTAAAAGAAGCACAACATTACACTCGCTAAAGGCTGAAGCCAACAGAGAAAGAGGGATATATAATGCTGACTACACGATGCGAAGCAGATCGAAAAACCATTTCAGATTCTTCCATGAGATAAACTCTCAACTGAAATAGCCCAGTTTAAGTCTAGGATTTATAAACCATTTGTTGAAAATCAACCTTACCAACTATCAAGCACTTATTACGAGTTCCTTCTAGGGTTTCGAGATATCTGCCAGCTTTAAGTTTGCATTGTGCAATTCGTGAATTAGGCCAATTAAATTTCTAGCTTGAAAACATTTGATAAAACTCGGCAAAGTGGCAGTCTTGTTCAGATTCAAGGTAGGCGTGGCTTCGCAAGTCTCCCTGTTATTAAAATGCATTTTTTCCCAGAATAAAAGTGGATGGTTGAAACAATACTACATACTATTCATAATAGCATGTTATATCACATAGTCAGTCATTTCTCAGACCAAAACATGTTGTTAAACCCTAACTACTTTAACCCTGAACTTACCCTGCTTGATGACCTACTGCTGTTAAGTGACTCTGCCAACAAATTCTCTTCTTTGATTGCTCTGCTTACCGCATCAACCCCCTCTAACTCAGCACTGCTTAGATTCAAAACAGTCTCACTTGTTTCATCGTTATCATCGTCATCATCATCATTATCATCATCTTCTTCGAAATCATCATCATAATCTTCGAAATCATCATCATCATAATCATAATCATCATTAATGACTTCATCTTTCACACTATCAGCTTGAAGAATTGACGATTTTTTTGAAGCAACGCTTGTCTTTCTATGGTCTTCCTCAACAATATCATCCTAAAAAGATTAGATATTCAAGAACAAGACTGGGAAGCAAGGTCTGTCAAGTATAATTTTATTATCACTTGAAGCGAGAGTGTGGTACCCTATGACAACAAAGTATGGAAATGAAAAGAAGTCAGTAAGAGAAAGTTAACCAAATACAATGAAACACAAAAACAAAGGTGATACCATAAACTTCACTTGTTAACCAGACTAGCCTAAATCATTTTCGGTCATTTTTTACTCTACATGTGACCAGAATGCAGTACAGGGTGTTTAAGGTATAGCTATCCTATGGTGGCCAAGTTCAGGGGTTCGAGACTTGGTCAAGGTGAATTACCATTGGGGTGGCCCTCCGATAAGATCATGTATTCAAAGTTTTGGACCTAGCTAAATGAATTCATATATTGATACAATGCATCCATAATTATAGATTTTTTCTTCCTTCCATACATCGTATGCCCAAGGTGACAAGTTGTTACAAAGCCAGTGTGGCGATTGATAGGGTCTGTTGATCACAAAGATTTGTTATCTTGAAAGAAATCAACACACTTACGTTTTTCCTTTCCTTCTTTGGTTCTTCTTTTTCATCATGGGTTCTTTTCGAGCGATGTTTGGCATTATCTCTGTCATTGTGCCGGCTTTCCTCTTTGTCCTGGACTTGATCTTCCCCAGTTTTTTCTTTACTACTTTTAGATCTAGATTTAGAATCTTTTGATCGAGATTTGTGAGTTTTTTCATCTTCTTTAGAGTCAGCCCTCCCTTCATAGTCTTTATCAGACTTTCCTTTCCCCTTTTCTCTCTCTTTTCTAGATTCTTTTTCTGTTCTCTTTTCTCCATCTTTGTCCCTGTCTTTGCCCCTTTCCTTGTCTCTACCTTTGCCCCTTTCTCTAACTTTTTCTTTATCTTTACTCCTATCTTTCTCTTTATCTCTATCTTTGCCCCTTTCTCTATCATCTTTGCCACTTTCTCTATCTCTATCTTTGCCTCTATCTTTATCTTTGCCCCTTTCTCTATCTTTCTCTTTATCTCTATCTTTGCCCCTTTCTCTATCATCTTTGCCACTTTCTCTATCTCTATCTTTGCCCCTATCTTTATCCTTGCCCCTTTCTCTATCTTTATCTTTGCCTCTATCTTTTTCTTTATCTCTGGCCTTTTCTCTTGTCCTTTCTTTATCTCCATCTCTGTGCCGTTCTCTGTCACTTCGTTTGGTTGAGCCAACCTGAATAGAGCCCCTCTCCCTCTCTACCTCTTCTTCCTTCTTCAACCGACTCTTATCTCCTCTCGTCTCCTCATGTTGCCGACTCCTTCTTTGTTCATTTTTGTTGTCTTGCTCCCTTCCATCTTCTTCTTTTCGTGACCTTCTTGATTCCTTACTCCCATCTTTAGCCTACAATGCAAGGATCTTTAATCAATATCAAATGAAAGACCCTTACCAAAATGAAATAATCTGAAAATTAGTTTCCTCAGACATCATACTTTTGGATACAGTCACATTCTATAGAGTCATGAAATGAATACCAGAAAATTTAGGCAGAATTACAAAAACTCTTGATATTGTGGCAAACAATTTCAGAAATCGTTTAGAATAAATGCATTCAACACAAATATCCTTAGTTCGTTAGATGGTTTGTTAGATGATGGATTCCCATTGTTGGTTGAATGCTTGCCATAAGATTTGAAAAGGTAGGAAAAACTGACAACCTTGCAAAAAAGGATATAGAAAACATCTCAAACTTAGGGGCATTGCACGTTGAGGGCACTTTTTCATTAAGCTTAAGGGGCAATTTCTGAAAGTAAGAAGGGCGCTTTTTCATTAGGCTTAAGGGGCACTTTCTGAAGGTAAGCAAAGAGAGCACTTCAATATCTTTGTAAAATCTTTGATGTGCCTCAAGAGACATCAAACTGCCAACAGTGGTACAATTTCTTATACTTTTTTGCTTACTATGGATGCTCTGAAAATGCATAGAGAGCTGTCAATCAGCAATTGTGAAAAAATTTATAAACTTGATTTAATAAGAAAACACGAGAGTGAAAGATTACTTCTTTTTCTTTGTCTTGATGTTTTCTATCCACTCTTGACCTGTGGCCAGACGATTCAGTACTACAAACAAAAAATGCAGAGTTCTAGGAAAAATTGCAGACATGATAAGAAGCAGGATTTAAAAACTCAATCAAGATAATTTGAGTGAATTCAAATGATCCAAGTAGGACTCAAACCCACAACATGTAGAATTGTACCCTTGTGCGCTAGCCGCTGCCCCGATTGCTAGACAAATCTAAAGGTCATGGGTATGAGTCCTACACAGGGCATTTTCATTCACACAAATTACCTCGATTGAAAACACTTAGGTGGCTAATTATCAGAGTCAATATTTTCTATTGATTTATTAAATAAATAACCTGAGTTGAAAGATGCCAGTATTGCACAAATTTAAAAGTAGATTGAAAGTTTGATCCAATCAAACTGTCAGCATCATAACCCTGGTATAAAGCAAGAATTGATCTTACTACTAACATGTTGAAATTGCTTTTTATAACAATTTGGTTAATATTTCGTCAGTGGACTACTTCCAACTTGGGAAGAAACTTTTCCTTTTACATCAAGAAAAGGATTTTGGAGTCAAAAATTACAAACCTTTCCTTTGCCCTGGAAGAACTTGATTTTTTCTTTGTTTGATCAGACCCCTAAGAAATAAGAATGAAAATAATGCTAACAAGCCATGGAGATACTAATGCTAGACGGAATCTCTTTCTATAAATCATTTTCAAAACATCAGAGATTAATGCTGCACTTGCACTGTGTAGGATACTTGATATCTGACCAAAGCAAGATCTTGATTTATTATCTTCTATTTGGATTCATCATCCCAATAGGTCACATACCATCACCTACCATCATTCCAAATAGGGTATACCATTATACCATTTCACATTATAAATGTTCCACTAAACAAATATGACGTCCAATATATATGTGTTCAAAAACTGTTTCTGTCATTGCTGTCGATAGTGTATTTTCTTAATAAAGAATGTTGTCAAATCTATCTTCAAATATAGGCCTACTTGGGGCATTAAATCAGGGGGCTAACTTAGACCTAATGAGGAACACGCCAACCGATTTTAGATTTATACCTACCATTAGAATTTAGCAATAATTTTCCATTTCAGAGGTTAAAATACTTTTGATTCAAAAATATAACACTGATCCTCAGGGGCAGCACCACCCTCTAGCAATAAATGCGAGTTGGCCCCAACGGAAAACAAACACTCCATTTTGTACATATTACTTGATGAAATGAATGACCACGAAATGCCTGGAGACATTTAATCTGCTCCATCAAATTCATTCACATTCAGGAAATGGTGCTTTAAGCAGTAGTTTTTTATTGATCTTTATCATTGAGTGGGAAGTTTCTGGCCATAAAGAACTGACCTTTATCGCATCTAAGAGGTCCTTCTCCTTCCACGTATCATCTTTTGATCTCTATAAATATTCAGAAAGATAGGTAAGTATCTTGCAAAGGCTAAGTTTGAAGGCTTTTATTTCCAACTATCTCTGTGACACTTTTCAAGATGGTAGCACGCTAACCGTCTGTTACAGCAAATAGAATCTAGAATTAAAATTCTATTGGGTATTTTGATGAAAAGCAATCCTGAGTACTTTCCCAGCCAAATAGCAACACTCCCAAAACCTTCTTATGATTGAAAAATAATTCCCCTCATTGAAACTGAAAACCTTCTGCAACCACGCCAAACATTTTAGTATAAACATCAAAGTAATTTTCTAATACTCCATGGAAGGACTTTCATAACAATTGCAGTTCTAGCGGTATGTCAACTACGCTGCACGTATATGTGGTGTCTCTTTCAAGGCAATCTTGTGTTTGAGGTGTTCTTTCTGCCTTGATTTTGATGACATGCCATGTAAAATGAATTTTGATGTGGCTTCTATTTGCAAGTTTTTGCCTTCGAAGGAAATTATTTGGTGACCTTCTATAAACTGTATTCAATTTCTTGCTAGTACACCACCACACCACTATTTTCTAATGGTCAAAAAGAAAGTGATACGCCAATAAATATAAATATTGTACGATCTGACAAAAATTTTCTTGCCGCCACACCAGACAGACTAGACTTTTCCTTCACCACACCAAGGCATTTTCTGAGCTCCCGCTGGGCATATTTCGGCCTACCTATTATTATATTAAATGCAACCTTGGACAATAACTTGTAGTGTAGTAGTAGCCATGAGACTGAGACTTTCCTTTACTGCCTTATTAAGCCGCGATTAATCTAACATTTTGAGAGGGTTGTCCTGCGATTTACTACCAATAAACAATCAACATAATGAATGATGATAGTTCCAAAAGGTGATAGTAGGCGGTAGGACCTGAAATAAAGCCAATAAACCAGTAAACGCTTAAAAACATCCACATTCATGCATGAAACAAGCGTACATCAGATCAGCAAAACAACGCCAAAGGGATACCGAACTGACTTACCCGAGAAGGCATTATATGATTGTCATCTTTACGAAGATGTACTGAAATTTCTTTTCAACTTTGTTCGTAAAATACTCATCTTGGAAGCCCCAAATTGTTTCTAAGAGAAAAACGCAGAGCAAAACATTCTGTCCACCATCTTGGCAACGGTAAAAACAAGACTGCCGTTATTCAAAAAGAACATGGTGCAATCTAAGTTTTCCAGTTCCAGGTTTTACATTCAAAGTCAGAGAGAAGTCAGGGTCGGGGAGTTTTGCTGAATTGTTCTGGTGACTACGAAATCTTTTTATCCAATGTCCATAAACATTTAAGAATTCTAAAGGCAATTAGTAGGTTGATCTATCTTAGTGACCTGTCTTGATAAAAGCAGCTTTCAAATAAGAAATTAATTGAAGAAGGGGTCAAAATTAGTGGTGGCGCTAGGCTTTATCCTCCTTCGACAAGAAGGCTATAGATCTATAGCCCTTACACCTTCCTGCAACACCAATGCACGGATGAATCTTGAAAGCAGGGGGTGATTAAAGCTTGGGAAACTTTTAAGATAAATCAACGGGGATGGGGGGTATGACTATCATGCACACAGAGTAGCATGACATTTCATTGATAAATGGTGAGCAAACGTACGCCATGTATTGATTATATATGTCGCTCAAGGGGAGGAGAGAGCAACCGCGTTTGTCATTATTCGGGGATATTGTTAACCCTATCAAGCCTAGGGGGGGGGGCTGAATCAGCCCCCCTAGCAGTTTTCCTGCTGTGTATTTTTATCAATGGCATCTGCGACTTTTAAACTTTCTGACTTTTAGTTTTTTTCTTCCTAATAATTAAAAAGTGATATTTTGAAAAAATTGAATTCGTTCCAGGGGGTCAACACAGGTCATTTTGAAAAACAGTAAGCATCAAAATTCAAACGCGTCCTTATAAAAGTTACACAAGACAAGGAAAATGCATATTGGACTAATGATATAGGCTATTTTTATGCTCTTCCTGATGAACAACATTTTGTGCGATTTCACTGCGCATGCGCAATTTTTTCTCCCACATTTTATGCTAACGTCAGCATTTTTACTTGACCCTCATGCTATATAAAATATATTCACAATTACATTTTCCGACCCTGCACATGTATTCTACTCAACGAAACTGCCTTTACAGGTAAAACAACTCAGATATATGAAATAAGAGCGATTCATTTTTCTGGGGATAAGAGCCCGCTTAGACATGAAGCAAAAAAATATACCTAATTCCATCAAAATTTTGTGTAATATTCACATAAATGATCTACAAGTACTTATAAAGCCTGTCTGCATCCATATTGAAGAAAAAATTGTGTTTCAGATCCCTCAGGAATTCATACAATCAAATATTAAAAATTTCAAAGCAAAAGGAAAATATGATGACGTCATCAAGATATCACGTGACTTTTCTAAGAAAAAAATGGTCAGTTTTTTGCATCTTGCTATGGACTATAGTCATGCAAAGTTTCAAGTCTACCGGGTGTGTAAGAAAGGAATAAAAGAGGGGGGCCGAATCAGCCCCCCCCCCTAGGCTTCCTACAGCTTCAAATACCCTAGGCTTGATAGGGTTAAAGATGATTCTGCTTTAAAACTTCCCAGTTATACAATGAGAAAGACGAGGAATACAAGACAAAACAACACTGACTTCTCTAGCTTCATACATATGCAATGTAGGACTGAATCGTATAAAGATAGTTTTTTCGCGAAAACAATCAGGGACTCCTTCAAATTAGATCATAGTTTTAGTAATTAGTAATTAGAGTACGTATTTCAAAGACTGTTGTAATTAGGGCTCTTAGGTTTTTATTTTGAACTTTACTTTTGGGTCAGTGACCCCTTTGCAGTTATGCCAATTGGCCTTGCGAAGTATGAATAGATAGATATAGTACTACAAACCTAATTCAACACTGCTATACACATCTCCATCAAGGTCTGCATCCTCCATTAGTACGTCACCCCCATTCTAACCATCATCCAGCCATAAATCGTTATCAATGGGATTATCAAGACTTTCCCCTAAGTGATATAATTTAACAAGTAGGATGAACAACTTGATTTTTTACAACTGCCGGTTTCAATTTTCAAAGCATAACAGGCATCACCACTGCCACTTTATTTCACAAGTTATTGTAAGATCTTTTGGATTGTGATATTATTTATCTCCAGCCTACTTTTCAGGAGAGACTGTCGTCAGAATAAACCATCCCATGTCCTTGTTCGTGGTCAAGTCAGTTCACTTCGAAATCAAGTCGCCCCAATTACAGTGAATAGAAGACACGTGATGACATATGTTTTACCAACTCGCTCCACACCCACACCCACACACAGAGTCAACTCACCCCACTTGTTATTACTCTACATAACTTTATTACTTATGTTTATAAAAGACTTTCAACTTTCAAATTGTCATTGATATTTCATTTTTCGAGGTTTCAACACATTTACATCATTGCTTATTTTGGATGATGATACAGACGATTTCAAAGGTAGAACTAGAAGAGAAAAGAGTATCAAAGGTTATAAATACCTTGTTCTAGACTACCTCGCCTCTCATACAATCTTATGTGTTGATTGGCTGTTCTTTTCGTTATATACTTCCCTCCATAACATGTTTTGCATTCGCAAATTACATATTTGTCCATGTAAACGTTTTCCATTTGATCTAAGAAGATACGCGCTAAGATTTTCTCGGGAGCAGATCCTATTTTTTGTTGAATTCGTCAAACAGCTACACTTCAAGCTGAACGAGCAATTTTACATTGTTATGAATGAAGCAATTAGACTTGAAGAAGTTTACGATCTGAGAGTATCTGAAAAGCTAGATTAGATGAGTTAGTTGCTGGATCACTTTTTTGGGCTGATGTTGTTGTTACTTTGTTTGAATCTAGAAAAGGATTACAAAACTCTGAAATGAATTTCATAAGTAGCTACTGTGTATCGAATGATATGAAAGTAGATGTAGATAAAGCAAAATGCATGATATTTGATAAAGGAGAAAAAATGCTGAAAGGAAACAGTTTTTACTTGAAAAAACAAGAAATAGAGACTGTGTGAACGTTTAGCTACATAGGCCTTCTTCTGACGCCTTCGCTTAGCATCAAGGAATTATTGACAAATCTTTCTTAATGGGGTCTGAGAGCTTACTTTAGGTTAAAAAATTCATTAGGAGACATGTTTAATTAAGACATAAATCTAAAAATTAAACTCTTCGACAGCCTGGTAAATCCTGTTTTATTGTATGGAGCAGACTTTTAGGATGCTTAAAATAGAGGTTCAATGACTCAAATCCAATCAAAAATTATGTATAAAGTTATGTAAAGATTTATTATGAGTGAAGAGGAGAAAGTCGAATGTCGGCAGTAGATGTGAAACAACAAATTTTTGATAAGAAAACGAAGAGCCAAGATTGCAACAATAAACATGATTTGTAAGCGACAAGATCAATAAGACATTTCATAATTTCATAGACAATTCTGGTTAAAGTTACAACATTAAGACAAGTCCATTAGAGAGAATATTACGTTTTAAAGATAAGGGCATTATTTTACGTTTCGTAGCAGCACTTAGCTCCATCTTCAGAAATTACAAGTCAATGAAGCACGAGGCTGAATATATACTAATAAGGAAAATAACTACTAAAGGCTGGTACTCACTTGGCGATTATCACGATTATAACGATAACGATTACTGCGAATAAATTCTTCAAATATCTGGGTGATTAGCGTTATCATGTACTCATTATCAATCGCTTTTATCGCAACTTGGCTACTCACACAAGGAAAAATAGTTCCTCGCCCAAGGAAAATACTTCTTGCAATGATGAGCGTTGTTCATAGACAGAGATGAGCAGAGAAAAAGAAGGTTCTAAATGATGGACATTTTTCAAAATAAAACGTCTAGCGAATAGAATGGGTATCTTCAAGAGCTGTGAATGAATGACTGTGAGTTTCACTGTCGCTATTGCCATAGAATTGGATGTTTTTTAGCTTCTGTTATCAACAAAGATATATAGCTAAATATTGTCCAAAACGCATTCCGAATACACGTATTATTTTATAAGTAACTGCTTTATAAGCAAGGCAGTACTCAACAAGACAAAAACTAAAGCAATTCTAGTACTGGATACAGGAATTCTAAGCAATTTGAAAGTTTTAGTTCTGATCCAATTGGCAATGAAAATCGTGCAACAGCTATAGAGAAATAGTTTACAGTGGATATTAGTAACCCAGCAATTTTTTTTTATGTAAGATAGCTACCATATGTAAAACACCAAGCAAATTTTTAAGCAAAAAAGCTGAGTAGTTGGTAAGCAATTTCGAGTACTCAAGTTCACCCTACCAGCTAAACAATTTCTAGAACTGAGCTCAAGCTGAAATTCTTCTCTGTCATCAACTACGTCACTACGGAGTCCCATGAGAAGCGAGGCGCACGCGCTGTCGTCATTTGCGTGGCATTCCTGTCTGTCGTCCGGATGCGAAAATTTTCTCTCCAAGTTCGAAGGTAAAAAGATTGAATCGGTGAGTTTTGTTTGCTTTTTCTTGTACAACTGAAATGTTGCTGATGTAAAACGCTTAACTGGTTCAAATTCATTAAGTTAAATGCACATTTAATTTGATGAAATCAATGATTATATTATTAGCTTAAGATGTTGATCACTGATTGCCCCTCAGGGGCATCAGGAAAACACGCCTGAAATTGGTAGTGAAGTCAAATTGAAATCTTAACTAATTGAAATGAAACTTCACACACACTCAGAACCAACATGAGTTCTATGATAGAATTATTAAAATAGTTGGTTCAAAGTTCTATGAATGCGCCCACCGGGCATAATGGTGAAGGACCGAACGGGTCTTCTAATGTAGATTTACCCATCGGGTTTTAGATGTTGCCTAAAAAACGACCAAATCTGCCCACCGGGCACTATGTAACGTTATCCACCGGACAAAAATTGCTTTTCCCACCGGGAGTTATGACAGTTTTGCAGTTGCCACCGGCGCAAAACTTAGAAAAGATGAGGAAAGTGAAAAGCCATCGGCAAAACATTCTCGGGATAATGAACCCGATACTTTTGATGATATTTTAAGTATTCACCTTGATGATGATGAATTCGACTTGGTCGAAATAACTTAATTTTCCTCGAAGAATTAGGTGAGCCGTTTTAAACCTCTGAAAATGTGTAGAAACAATTTGATGAAAAACTAGCGACATCTGTTGTCTGTCGATAATGGCTGAGGGCAAAATATAAAGATTGAAAAATCGTAACCCACAACTATAAGAGGTCCCATAGCTGCCCTAGCGAAATCGCACCAAATCAAGGTGAAAAAATGTGTCATGTGATTCTTTGCAATGGGAGAAGAATAAAGTTGACAAACAATCACCAAATTTGTTGTTTGACGCTTCTAAGCCAGTTAATTCCTGTTTTGGAAAGTAAAAATTCATTCAAGAACGACATCGGGGATAAGAACCATATTATTATGTTGTACATGCAATTGCATAAGAAGGCCATCTTATTGCCAATCTATCAAAGATACGAAGGGCCTACCTGAAAAATGCCCCGAGGTCTGAATCTCAGACCCTCTGTTCAGCCTCCAATGTATTTAATACCCCCTCGTCATGATTTTCTAGCGAAGATGTCGGAAAAACGAATCAAAGTAGTTGGGAAAACCTATTAATCAAAAATGATTTATAACCAGTTTTTTCCAATTGTCATGATCATTTCAACGTTTGTGAAAGTAGGGTTGGTTTTCCTCATTTTTGCCGCAAGCATGACTTTTATGGCAAGGCCTCCGCCCTCACGGGTTAGGGGAAAGGGTGTGGAGTCAGCGATTCAACACCCAGGGCAAAAGCCCACAACGATTCAAGGACCCTGTAGAAATACTGAATCCTAGAACAATTCATTGTCAGTAACGGTTTTGAGTTTTTCCCTACACTTGTTGAGTTTTTTACATATCAGTGTGATAAGTTTAGGGCTGGTAAGATATAATCACATACAAACGCATGGCGTGATATAATGAAGGATCACGTTGTAATGTCAGTGTGTCATGGGGGCAAATGTAAAATTTGAAAGCCCTTCTGAAATTTCCCACCGGGAACAGCACTCTACGATAAAAAGAGTTGAATTATAAGAAATGAGATTGAGAAACTCTTCATGGAAGGGTTTTGAGTTGGCTGCATAGCCTATATAGTCCTGAAAAAGATAAAGTGAGCTTTTTAACGCCAAAAGCTGATGACTCTTATATCATCATCTGGTACAAAACCATAAGGAATCTAACAACCACGTGGTTTATCCTAATTTTGAATGGTTATGTTACACACAATTACTAATCTTATGCTGAGATTGTGTTATGGCATCCTTAGATGTCAAAGACGCTAATTATACATTGAGATAGCCAGATGGCATAGAAAATATTTGAAGGTAAACTATACCAATACAAAGCCTTTCACAATGGATTGGCAAGCTGCCCGAGTTTATTCATTCAATTGTTAAATCCAGTTTTTAACGGGATTACACAAAGATAGTTTTGTGGCTACTGCTTACATTGACGATTTGTATTTACGAGGTGACAATTCTGATGAATGCCTCAGTGAACGTCATCTAAGCCACAACCTTGCTTTTGGATTTAGGATTCATTGTTCACACGGAACAATCAGTATTCACTACCTCTACTAATCATCAACCTGAGGCTTCCATTTAGATTCTCAAAGGGTGACTGTCCACCAACTACGAAAAGGTTAAGTCAATCTTGGCTGTGTGCCACATAATTTTCAAAGAACCTCTCATCTTACAATACATGATTTGGTTTAAACACTTGGCATCATGGTCTCTGGTTCCCCGGGCAACATGCTTGAACCACTTTGCTATCGGCAATTTGAGAAAGATGAAACAGAGGCGTCAAAAACTGAAAAGGAGGTTTTGATTCACATTGTTATCAGTCATGAAGCTAAATCTGAAAATTCACTGGCGATTGGATGCCAGAGGTCATTCTTTTCGCCCACTTACACGTGAAAATCCACAACATGTAATTAAGACAGATATAACCCTTGCAGGGTAGGGCACATTATATCAGAATGTTTATACTGAAGAGCAGCGGTCTCTATCTGGTTAGCAGTATTGCAGTGATTGCCTTGAATAAAAGCGATTATTCTCGTCCTGCAAACAAACACGAGAAATTGAGAAAATATACAAATGAAATTTATGCCTGACAACTGCAGTTTCAGTTGCGAATAATATGGGCTAAAGATATTCATAATGACATATGTAACGAGATTGGGGAGTGTTGCATTAAGCAAGACAAATGACTGACGCCAGCACACATCCCAGCGAAAGATAATGTCAAGGCTGACATTGCTTATTCAACTGAATTGAAACTAGATTCCAATATTTGGCTTTCACGCTAAAAGCATTTTCTTTAGTGCCCATATGAAGATTTACTTGGAAAAGGCTTAATACACAATTTCCTTACTTTATATCTTTTAAGCCAGATCCTGGTGGTACTGCTGTTGATGCCTTACTTTGGATTGATCAAATAACAAATTCTACAAGTCCCCCCATTTCAGCATAATATCGATAGCTTTACACAAGGTAATGATCGAGGCAAAAGGCAGAAGGAGTAATTCTTTCCTTGTTTCCTACCCAACCATATCATTATTATTTTAGTTAAACAAACCATGATATCCTCAATCAAAGAAACTTATATGTGCAGGGTTTCC
The DNA here is from genome assembly GCA_963924455.1 of Pelagia noctiluca. Classification (NCBI taxonomy): domain Eukaryota; kingdom Metazoa; phylum Cnidaria; class Scyphozoa; order Semaeostomeae; family Pelagiidae; genus Pelagia; species Pelagia noctiluca. The sequence continues at coordinate 5,107,572 of OZ004315.1, read as the reverse complement.
ATAATCCTAACCAGCCAACTATCACTACGTCTCTGAAATCATCCAGAGGAAATACATTCCCTCGCTCTAAAGCTAAGATTGATTGTCACTTGTCCGCCAAAAAATAGAGTCTATAAATCTATCTAATGATGTCTAAAAAGTAACTATGGCTTCTTAGAGTCAAGTACACGAAAGAAATATGATTCTTATTTTCAGCCTTTGAAAATGTATACTTCATTGAGAATTACGTTTCCTTGTTTCTACCCGAAGTGCAAAAACTGCTGAGTTTTAACTAAGGGGTTAGGATGAAGTGCTAGTATCAATAAGGCTAGGCCTGCTCTATCTACAAAAATAACTCAGGCCAATGAGCTTCCAATCTAAACACCTTTTGATTTGAAGATTTCAAAGAGAGATTTGAATGCTATCCTTTGTTATCTTTGCATACATTTAAATGGGATGTTGCTACTTATTACTGTCTTAACTTATTTAAAGACGTTTCCTCCAGGTGAGAATATACATATCAAAGGAGTTAATATGGAAATCCACTACTATTGTATGTTTTGTGTCATAGTTAAAGTTTCAAACTGCACATGCTATTAGTATAAACAATATTTAAAAATTACCAGATAGATTGGTTAAGCAATATACAAGCCCTTGAAACAATTAACAACTACCAGGCCAGGTAAACATCAAGTAGCAACAACTTCAAGGTGAGGTAAGCACCAAGTAGCAACAACTATTACGTAAGGGAAACCTCAAGTAGCTACCTCTGGAGTTGTGCACTTACCATATTGAGCCTAGTCTTCATATCTTTACTACCTTGCCAGAATATCAATAAAGAACCACTAAACTACGAGGAATTACAATTTCCTGTTCATTAGCTACACATAAATAAACAACTTAGTATCCAAAGATACCATCGCCAAATGGGTGAAGGAGATACTGAATACTAGTGCTGGAAAAGACACTCGTGTTTTATCTGCGCTGCGCTAAGATGCAGATCTGCATCAACGTCTGCCACAAAGTAGGCAGGCTTGAGTCTTACTGCTATTATGCAAAGTGCTGAATGGACGAACGAAGCTAGTTTCGCCAAGTTTTCTCGTCGGAAACTTAATGAAACATACTTTAGACAAGTAGGCTATTTATTGATAACATGTAGCCTTGCGATTTCTTATATACATTTTGCTGAAGGCTTTGGTCATTTATGATGTGTAAAGCTACTTGCTCGTGATTGCAGGGCTTTAAAATCTCATGGGACTCCGTAGTGACGTAGTTGATGACAGAGAAGAATTTAAAAATTGAACGAGCCTTACCTGTAAGGTGAAGTTTGATTGTAATTCTTCTCTGGCATCAACAGGAACGGAGGAGTCACATGCCCAACCCAGGCATTCTAACAGAAACCCTCCCGTGACTCCTTCGTTCTATTTCTTACGTTCTGTTTCTTATATTCTCCTGCAATCACTTCGCGTTGAAGGATGACGACAGCGCGTGCGCCTCGCTTCTCATGTGACTCCTCCGTTCCTGTTGATGCCAGAGAAGAATTACAATCAAACTTCACCTTACAGGTAAGGCTCGTTCAATTTTTAAATTACTTTTAAAGAAATGCATGTACCCAAAATCAATACGATCCCAAGTTTCCTTTGATTCGAAGACTCGTTTTCCTTTGACAAATTCTTCAAATATTTTAGAACAAAGGATTTAACCGCATGGGATCGCGATTATCACGAAATGATATCAAAAAATTTTGATATCACTTCGCGATAATCGTGACACGATTATCACGAATAAACCGATTAACGCGATAATTTTTCATGTACTCACTAACGATTAAAACGATTAAATGTAATCGTTATCGTGATAATCGTGATAATCGTCAAGTGAGTACCAGCCTTAAGAATGCGCAAAATAAGAAGAAAACACGTGAGAATAAGAATAGGGTGAGCCAGAAAGACAACCTCGCAAGGACGATCTCGCAAGATCAATAAACTTTCATGGATAAGCAGATCAAAATCATTGTTTGCTCGATCAAGAATAGAAAAATCATCTAAAGAAGCGGTGTGACCAGATTTGTTAAGGTGATATCCCAGATGGCCGATGCAGTAACTTTTCTTTTCTGCTGACCAGCCTTGTTAATTCACAAATGCTCCCTGCAACGAGTTATCAAACATCCCGTAACTACTACTACTGTCCAACTGAAAGAGTTCAAAGTTCAGTTGTGCTACAATGCAAATGGTCAGGTATTGTTGAACAAAGACAACAAAGACGTCAAAAAGCTACTCCCACTGGAGCATCAAGTAACTTTGGAGTACATCCATGGGTTTATTGAAGACATGACGCCAAATGTAATATACCATCGCAACATGCTTCGCTTGTACCGAAATTTCAAGAGCATATTCCTGGAATTCTTCTCTTGTGTGTACATGGATGTTGATTTTTCAGAAAACCTTACCATCGGCATCAAGTGGGAGCCTCAATCGCTGCATCGGAGTAAGAAGCAGGTGACAGTCCACTCTGGGATCACAGACCAGTGATGGAGCGAAGGTTTATCATACGTACGTGTCTGATACACTTGTACATGACCAGGCCTTTGCGGACATCGCAATGAGAGAGATGCTATCTACAACAGATTTGGACGAAGCCACTTGCATTTTAGTTGAGAGTGACAACTGCTGTGGGCAGTATAAATCAGCTGAACACGTCCATAACCTACAAAAGATATCCAACGACACCAATCTTAAGTTGATACGTTTATACGGGATTAAAGGACATGGAAAAGGAGAGGTAGATCATGTGGGTGGAATAGCCAAAGTGTATGCTCGAGACCAAATCACCAGGGGCGTGATATTTACCAATGCTGCAGGAATCGCAACCTCCTTGATCAAGAAGTTTGGTGCAAATATGAAGCCCACATACCACATCAAGGAAGTCGAAGTCTAAGAATTGGAAGAATTACGATTCAAGCGGCGTAAGAAAGTATTCAAGACGGTGGATGGCTCTTCCACGTTTCATGTCCTTGTGTTCAAGCCAAAGGAGTCCTTTTTCCTCGCATAACGAGACTTTGCATTTGTGACGAATGCAAACACGACTATGGCTCATGCTCATTATTTTCTCAGCATAAGCTTAATGTGCAGGAGCTACGAGACATACCATTGCGTTCGGACGACCCACCTCCAGCCGAGATCGTTGGTGAAGAAGCTGTTGACGACTTCATCCTACCTGATTCTTTTGTTGCTATCGCTGCTGATGACCCATCGGAAACTCTTTGGTTTATTCAGGTCATTGATGTCATCTGGTCGAACACTAAGAATGAAGTTGATGGATTCAAGAATGTAATTCCACCAGGCACAATGTATGTTAGTAGGTACTTCTTGGAGCGGGATACAGATAGGAAGAAATCCGTCTCTTACAAGATTGACAAATGCAGAGTAACTTATGTTTACAAGGAATCCATCGTGTACCCATATGTGTTGTTTTACACAATGAAGATTATACAGACATATTAATGTGGGTTGAGAAGAAAGGCCTCATTCATGTTTAACTTTTACTATTTCTTAATCTTTTCAGTTCAACATTCGTATTTCTTTTTTTGTGTAACATTATTGATAGTTACTGTAGCCACATTATTTGCACACTTTGCTCATCTCAGCCATGATATTGTTGCTTGTTACATCTTAGAATGTCTATTCACTTGACTTTGTTGTGACTGTTTTCATATTAGACGAGATGACAATCATGATTTATCATTCCAGCATTCTATATGAGTAAGGGGGTTAGCCGCATATTTTTCACGTTTTCGTTCTTGTCCTCTGTTGAATACACTCTTTTTTTTATAAGAATATCTAATTTTTTTCTGAGCCTCAATATTCTTAATTTTTTGCTATTTTGAGCCTCGGAATATTCTTAAATTATTCTTACGGCAGAAAACACGGATATAGCAAAAATTTTTATTATTGTCATAAATGCCAAAAAAGCACACCTACAGTATTATAAATATGGTGGCTAACAGAACAATATCCTTATTTCCTGTAAAACAGAGCTCATTGACACTTGCATCAAAATTTAGGTGAGTGTATGTATTTAAACCATTCCAGGTAAAAAGCACATCAATTCAGAAGTAAAGAAACACTCGCTAAAATTTCTTTCCATAAGATCTGAGCCTCGCAATATTCTTAAAATATTCTTAAATTTCACCGATTTTGAGGCTCATTATTCTTATAAAATTTATTCCTATAAAAAAAAGAGTGTAATCCAAAACCAAGAAAACTTTAAAATTTAACGAGAAATTGTACTATGTGCAATAAGATAGACATAGAGGTGAGGACATACTGGCATATTTGTCTTCAATGACCGAGTTAGCCAGAAAATTGTCACATCCAAGATTCATGTTCTATGCAGATCTATTGGAAACAATTATTCTACATTTTTATGTGAAAAAATAGCAATAATATGACATCCACGAACCGTTTTACGCATATATACATAAAAAAGAGAACAATCTTCAACCGCAATTTTTGCACATTATTATTTGAATATCTTTCACATAACCATACCTGGGGGTAGAGTTGGGTGTCATAGTAAGGAAAAATGGTTAGATTTCAGGGCTGGATCCAGCATTCTTAGAAAGGGGGGGCGTAACTTGAGTGCGTAAGTATATTCTTTGGAAAATTGTGTCATTGAGGGAAGTCGATCGCGTGCCGTAGGCACGCACGCAATGACCGCAGGTCATTGCCTAAAACAGCTGGGGGTCTGGGGGGCGCTGTAAGCCCCCCAGCGGGTCCAGGGCAGGGCCCTGGTAGGGGTCCAGGGGGCGAAGCCCCCGGAAGCTCTTGAGATTTTGCCATTTCTGAGGCCTTAGAATGGCTTAGAATCCTTACCTAGCCACTGAATATGCAACGCATTAGCAGACAATGACAGTCAACCAAGTTGGCTCTTCATTGCTTATTACAAGAATTAGCAAACCAAGCCATGCTAGCGACAGATTGCGTGCAGTCGGGTGAAAAAACGTGAATAAAATTTATACCATGTACTGTTGATATCAAGATTTTTTAACAAAACAAAAATATAAACATCAGCATGCCATCAAGAAACAAGCAACGCGTATAACAATGAATGTCTCAGTACAATGTTTATTTAATCGCCTCCAAGGGGGTTGATGAAGAGCATTCTCCTGGGATGTCTTGATGCATACATGTCGATTATTCTCTCAAAATCTAACTTTATGTCTCTACGTATTGTCAAATACTATCTAAGTTCAAGAGGAGGACTCAAGTAAAACGCCATTATTGCCTCGTGCCACGAAATCTACTCTTCCACGGGGGCCTGGGTCTGATACATAATTATCATACATTATGCTAAATACTACATCATTCCCTTTTTTTTTAAAACATGAACATAACATAACATATTTGTCTCTTGAGTCCTTTTCTCTTTGCGTAGTCTATTAAATGATTATACTAAATACAGAAATAAAATAAAGTTACCTCTAGTCTGTTGCAACAACTGTTCCATACCTTTCAGGCATTCGTCTGTCTCTAACCGGGTATCGATTTCCTCTGTCCTCTTCGTCAGCTGCTTCGGTCGGTTTCAGATTCTCATCATCGAATAAACCATCATCATCATTATCATCCACCGCATTAAACTTCTTGAAAAAGCTAATGTTCCTAGTGACTTTTCTTCCATCTTTCCTTTCTACTGTAACTCTAGATCCTTTACGATATATGACTTTATACGGAGTGCTGTCAAAGTTCGCAGAAAATTTATTTTTCTTGTCTTGTTTTAACAAAACTGTGTCGCCAACTTTTATATCAGAAATTTGTGCATGTCGTCTCTTATCTGCGTACCTTTTCATCATCTCTTTTCCGGCAGCATCATTCTCCTGTGCTTCTCTGTGTCTCTTAGATTTATTTTTCTTGATTAAGTATGGTAACTTCCCTCTAATTACCCTGTTGTATAACAGTTCTGAGGGTGCGATCTTTGTGGTAGCATGTGGAGTGGATCTGTAATTGAGTAAGAATCTTTGAAGTTCCTGTCTCCAATTTCTATTCTCTATGCATGCAGCTCTGATGGCTTTTCCAAGTGGCTGGTTGAATCTCTCCACCTCTGAATTTCCTTGTGGCCATAATGGTGTAGATGGCTCAAATTTTATTCCTAAAGTATATATATTCTATATTCTATAGTCATGGCCTTTGGAATTGCATTTTTAGTGAGGTATCTCACATACTCATCTGCCATGTTTTCTTTGACACTAACTTTCGTGGGGTGTCGTGACATAAAATCAGCAGGATTGTCTTTTCCTGGTTTGTAAATGACTGCAAAGCTGTATTGCTGTAAGCGGAGTACCCATCGTTCTATGCGTAGTGATGGTTTTGACTTTGGATTTCCATATATTACCTCTAGAGGCTTGTGATCAGTAATCAAGTTAAAACTTTTTCCATAAAGATACATATGAAAATGTTCTGTACCCCACACAATACTAAGAGCTTCTTTCTCGGTCTGTGAGTACCGGCGTTCGACGGGGGTAAGTGCTCTGCTAGCATATGCAATCACTTTCTGTGGCTCATCTTTGCTTGATTGTGCAAGTATTGCAGAAATACCAATGGGACTGGCATCTACAATCAGGTATGTATCTTTTTCAATATCAAAATATGTCATTACAGGACTGTCTGTCAAAGCATTTTTCAGTTTTTGAAATGCCTCTGAGTGCTCTTTCAACCAGTTAAATACAGTGTTTTTGTGTGTTAATTTTCTCAGGGGCTCTGTTATGTCTGCAAAATTTGGTATGAATTTTGCACTAAAGTTAGCCATACCTAGTAAACTTCTTACTTCTGATGCATTGTTTGGTATAGGAGCATTTACTAGATCCTCAATCTTTTTTGGATCTGGTTTTACACCATCCTCTGAAAATATCATACCAAAGAATGAAAGTTCTGGTTGCAAAAATTTGCATTTGTCTCTGTTCACGGTAAGATTTCTTGCCTTTAATCTTGCAAGACATTCACTCAATGCTTTGTCATGCTCTGATCTATTTTTCCCAAAAATTATGATATCATCAGCTAAATTTCTGACATTATCTATGCCCTTTAGAGCTTCTTGCAATGTATGTTGAAATAGCTCAGCAGCTGCATTTGTACCATAGTTTAATCTCTTGTACTGAAATAAGCCTATGTGAGTACTGAATGTAGTGATATATCTGCTATCTTTATGCAACTCTAACTGATGATAAGCTTGACTAAGGTCAATCTTTGAGAAAATTTTAGCTCCATTCAATTGTACCATGATTTCATCAACTGTAGGCATGACATGCCTTACTCTTTTTATGGCTGTGTTTGCTGACCGCATGTCAACACAAATTCTAATTGACTTATTGTCCTTTTTCGGTACTGTCACTATTTGAGATATCCAAGGGGTTGCTTGACCCTCTGGAACCCTTTCTATTATTCCTTGCTCTTCCAAACTCAACAGTTCTTTCTCTACTTGCTTTCTGATATGAAATGGTATACGTCGGGTACTTTGAACAACAGGAGTTACATTTTCATCAATATTCAGTTTTATTTGAACACCGTCCAGTTTCCCTATTCCTCGAAAAATTTCTTTGTTGGCAAGTAAAACAGTATCAAGCGATTTGTCATTTGTTGATCTGACAGGTATCTGTGAAATATTCTGTGGGTGTGGCTTAGCATTTGTGTTTTCAACTTTTGAAACTACTGGGTTAATATGGAATGTAACAAGACACAATTCTTGTGCAGTTTCTGAACCTAGTAATGAACCAGAGTTTCCTTCAGTAACGTAAAACGTGGCTACTGTGATACGCTTTTTAGTCTCCACAGTGGCTTCAAATTTCCCTAACAACTTTACTGGGTTATTACTGTTATATGGATACACTTTCACAGATGTTTTCTCCAATTTCGGGCTTGACGGTATCTGACGAAATGTTTTTTCATCTATAACATTTACTGATGCTCCTGTATCTACCAATAAATCACATTTATGATCACAGATTTTTGCAGTAACTGTAATACCAGATTTCTTATTATTTTTCACAGCATACATGTAATCCAAATCTGAATCTGAATCTGAGTCTTGCTGTCGTTGATCTACCATATTTGTTGTAATAGGTCGAACACGTTTCTTGGAAGGCTGTGTTCTACCAGGCTGTTGCTGAGTTTTGCTCATACAATATTTAGCGAAGTGGTTCTTTTTCCCACATTTATGACATATTTTACCAGTAGCTGGACAAGGCTGGTTTTTATGAGGGTAAGATCCTCCACACTGACGACATTGTTGGTTGTTTACAGCTCTTTTCTGAGGTTGCCTGTGTATAACACGGTGCAGTTCTTGCTTAGGCCCAATATTACTTTCTATGCTACTTGCTTGCTGTGTACTTGTTTCATCTCTTTGGCCATCTAATAACATTTCTTTCAATGTATATTTTGGATCTCTCAAAGCTTTCTTTCTCAGCCGACTTGATGTTCCATGAGTGACAATTTGTAGAAATATTTCAAAATCTTTTCTGTCACCAAATTCACAGCGTGAGGCTAAGTTCTGTAAACGGACATGGAATTGGCCTAAAGTTTCATTTGGTTCCTGTCTGGCCTGACGAAATAAATATGTTTCATGAAGCAAGTTCTTTTGTGGCTCAAAATGTTCTGTAAGTTTTTCTAACGCTGTTTTATAATCATCTCCATTATCTGGGATTGTATTCAAGATATCTGCAACTGGTTCTCCAGCTAAATAAATCAACAACGCTCTTTTTCTTTTATCATCTTTGATATCAGCAGCGACCAGATACTGTTCAAATCTGGACACCCATCTTTTCCAGGCGTTACACGCATTGACAGGGTCGGAAACAGCATCAAACTGGGGCACTGGCTGTAGGGATGCTGCTCCTGCCATTTTATTTTCCTTTTTTTTTAGTTTTTCCTTCCTTTTGTGTGGTTTATCTTCGTCGCCATTGTCAAATACTATCTAAGTTCAAGAGGAGGACTCAAGTAAAACGCCATTATTGCCTCGTGCCACGAAATCTACTCTTCCACGGGGGCCTGGGTCTGATACATAATTATCATACATTATGCTAAATACTACATGTATATACATTAAAATTAAGGCATTCAAACGAGACTCGCTCATAGAGCTGCGATAGAAATTCTTCACATAGCGCAGAGCTGAATTTGCTCTTTCCACAGTTGCGCTTGTTGCAGGGATGATGAGAAGGATACGCAGGATTACAAACACGTTTGGAAAGAGCTTTTCTGTGCCATCATGCTTCATCTTTTGGAGTGTATCAGCTACCTTACTTGGTTTTGTTTCCTCGGTCGACAAATGGCGTTTCCACAACCTTAGCTCCTGGGAAAACGATGAACGACTAGGCAGGTCATCACCAAAGTACCCTAAGATCTCTTCTTCGTCTTCTGGGGCCAATGCATGTATGTTGCTAGGAAGAAGCTTCATCGCTTTTACTGCTGCAGCATTCCTTCCTTGAAATCTGTCCTCGAGCTGGCTTGTTTGGCAATCGATGAAGGGAACAAAGATGGTCCTTCTCCAATATTCTTCTGGTGTGTCTGCTTCCACGTTAGATCTCAGGGTTTGACGTCCTACTGTCCTTGGCATTTCCAATGGTTCCATTCCAACTTCTGCAGCCATATTTGTCGCTCTCTCAAACAGTATAGAAAATTCATTCTCAGAATTTTCACGAATGGACCGAAGTTCTTCTTTGATCATGTCTACCTTTTCATAAGCATGGCAAATCTCCATATCGGTACCTTGTAGTTGCAATGACAAGGCTTTTGTAAATCCAAACAGATATCGGCACACTTGAAACGCTACAAAGAATTTAGCGGTAGTCAGCTGCTTCAACAGACCACTTCCTTCATTGACAGACTTTGGGTCCCAATTGCGATCTTCATTGGTTGATACTTTGTCTAGAAATGGAACTATAAATTGGTATAAGCCTTCAAGATCTTCAAATGCAGTATGGCGCTCTACCCACCGGGTTTCACATAGAGGTTTTATTTTCTTCTTCATTGTGTTGAATTCCTTTTCTTCAACTTTTCCTTTGACATCCATTTCAAACTGGCCCTGGCGTTTTGCAGATTTAGTAAAGTATACTCCGAGTGATTGAAGGAGGCAAACCATATTATACACGTCAGGTACCTTAGATGCTTTTGAAAGTGCCAGATTGAGTTCATGAGATGCACAGTGGAAATATGTGGCCTTTTCATTGCCGGTCTTAAGCTGGAAGTTTCTGGCAGCCCCTTTCTGCTTTCCTGCCATATTTCCTGCTCCATCATTGGTCTGAGCACGGCAATAATCTGTATCGAGTCCAACTTTTCTTATAGAAGTGATGATCAGTTCGGCAATCGTTTCACCCCTAATATTGTCACATTTGACGTACTCCAATAGTCTCTCTATGGGTTTATTGTCTTTTACATAACGGACGACAATGCCCAATTGTTCCCAATTGGCACTGTCAGTCACTTCATCGGCCATAAGGCCATAGTAGGGACCAATTTCTTGTTGCTTGACCTCATTTACGATCTCTCCCTGAATAAAGTCTTTGATGCAGTCCAAAAGATCATTTTGCGTCGTTTTTGAAATGTAAGTGGCTGTTCTTTGACAGGTTTCTAGGTGAGTACGTAAACTTTCATCTGTTTCACACATAAGAGAAAGCAGCTCCCTGAAATTTCCTTCATTACCATCATCCCCCTCTCCTATCATTCCATCATCGCGATTGCCTCTCAGGGCTTGTCCTCGCCTACCCAAATACCTGATGGCCGCCAAAATCGATTTAAGGAACTTTCTGTTCCGCTGCACTGTAACTGCAGTTTGGGATGAGATTGAATGGTCGATTCGACTGGATGGGTTCTTGAATGTCTCCTGAAATGCTTGCATCCTGGCAAGAGAGATCTTGTGGTATTCTAGGCTGGAATGCTCGCGAAAATCTTCTTGGGCGTCCTTCCAGTTTCTGTACGGAGCTGTAATTAAGTTTTTGGCTCGGCTACCTTGCCTTGCAGGTGCAGGGAACAGCACACAGCAAATACAAAATAAACCATCTTGTGTCTTGGAATAAGAAAGAAATGGGAATGTTTCCATCCACTCATGCTTGCAATGGCGTTTTATGACACCCGATTTACACCGTTTGTCTTTGTATTCCTTTGCAGGGAACTGGAAGGATTTAGAGGGTCGTCTATTTTCTATCAGGGCAGCTTTCTCCTCTGTTGTCAGATTATTTGTTTTTCCTGAAGCTATCAAGGAAATGTCTGGTTCCCTGACCTGCGATTCTTCTCCTGAAAAAATTAAAAAATTAAAAGTTTGATTATTTCCACGACGAGTAGCTTTTAATAACAAATGGAGAGGACTCCGAAAGAGCATAAATGGACAATTCTGGCAGTGACAAAAAATAACGTTGCAACTTTCCCATGTCTTTGCATGTTGTCTGTCCGCTGTAGACCATTCTTATAAAGATCTTGTTAAAACATTTTATGGAATACTGTGCGTTCCATCTCAACCTCAAAACCCTTGCACATTAAAATACTGCAAACTCAACTCGGTCCACATTTTGTGACGTGACGTCAGAAAGTAAAGCTGTCCGAAGAACTGCTCTGAATGAGCATTTAGAAGGGGATTACATAAATCATTTCATGTATTACTTTTCCTTATATGAAGACAAAGAAGAGCAAAAATTAGGTACAGGTCTCAAATCTAAAAGTGAGCATACCTGTCACTTGTCCTTGTGCAGATAATGTTTTACTCGAGTCTTCTTTCTGCCCAGAGTCAGCTGATTCGTCGGAACGCACTGCAGTGGAATCCATTGAACGGGGAGCTTGGGTGACATTATTTGAAAGATCTTCTGGATCTGCCCCTGGAAAAATAAATAATCTCTCAACTGGGGGTACATCATAAGTTCTAGCTTGATCCTAAACCAAAAGTGTCAGATATCAGAAAAATGCGCAGAAATACGAATATCAGTAGTTTTTACTTACTTCTTTTCCGTGAAAAGAAAGCCGTGATAGGCAGCTCGCCTTTGGGTTTCGATAACGACATGCCACCAAATTTCCAAATCACAAGTGCAGATCCAGGTCTGTTGTGTTTAAAACAGCAGCAGATGAAACGAATGAGTGAGATAAATATATCCGAACTACAACTAATAAATTCAAACATTTAAAGTTTACAACTTGACACCAAAATAATAAAAATTCGTTGACCTGGTTGACCTTTTGCTACATTTTTTAAGTTTCCACTCTCATTAGATGAATTGTTGTGGAGCAACTAGATATTTTGTTTGACAATAAAAATTGACCACCATGTGAAATATGCTTGACTTTTCATTCCAAAATTGAATTTTCTTGCAAGTCGCAACAAAACAAGCGCGCAGTTTGTCAAGATCCAAAGAACTTATCCTATTGACGTTCTGGGAAGATTGTGCAGTATAAAAGCAACCGAGTTTATGTTTGTGCTCCATTGCATTGTAGCAAGGGGGGGTCTTCACCAAAACCTTCAATCCATATCTTAAGCTAGAGCAAAACTCAGAAAAAAAAATTATTTCTCTGCGAAAATAGGGGGGGGGCGTACGCCCCTTACGCCCCCCCTTGGATCCGGCCCTGGATTTAACAAAAGTAACCAATGTGAATATTTGCGGCTCCAATAACAAAACGGTCTATTTTGCCATAATTAGCCACAATTCTTTCACATTTTTGGAACAAAAATTTACCAGGCTAAACACTTTGTCCGAAGTTACCCTGCAAGGAAATTTGAAGCCATTTCATTAAATATATCTGAAGTTACACGTTTTTTTTTTAATAAGAAACCGGTTTATAAGAAACCTAGTACACTAGAGCCCCAAAAATTTAAGAAACTTTTAGAACTACATCAATATCTTTAAGAAACTCTGAAAAAATAAGAGGACTTTCTGAGCCGGAAAGAAATATGTCAGCAATACATTTTTGCTTGGTTTAAGTTTGCTACACGTTTTTATTTGGAGGAACACAAGATGTTGAGTCTACTTGTCAACTTTAATACAAGAAATATGCGAGGGAAAATGCAAAATATGATGTTAAGTACATATCTAAAGATAAGAAACTTTTAAGAAACTTTTAGTACTAGAAACTGGTGAAAAATTAAGAAACTTTTAGTACTAGGACCCAAGCTAGGTTTCTTATAAAAAAAAACGTGTATTCATATTTCCTCAAAAACACGAAAATTTTACGAAATTGTACATGTCCAAAACTGTTGGATTCGTTCTTCTTCATCTCGTATTAACAGAATCTTGTGATTCTTGTTTTTATTTCACGAAGAATGGTATTTGGGCAATTTTAACATAGCTTTGAACTGCACATGAGCATGAAATATTCCTGCCAATCTAAAATTTTTCGCGTATTATAATCATATCAATGAAGGCACTTCCTGTATGAGGACTAGGTAAAATTGATTTTTTATATCTTAGGTGGCAAATCTATCCTCCATGTTTTCTACGTCTTTGACAAAGTATTGCCAATAAACCTTTGGTTCATAGAATTTCATGAATTTCACATTTCACATGCTTTTGAGCACTTGATGTAAATCGAAGTTGCGCATATCAAGTTTTTGGACAAAAACCTGGACAAAACTATGACTTGTTGAGACAAGTTGTGACAAGTCTACGACCAGGCGCAGAGCTAGACATGCTTGGGGAACGTGATCGGTTGATGATAGACACTGAAATATACTCTTTTTTATTGTCGCTCGTCCTCGTGTTCTTGTAAAATTTTCTTATAGAAAAAAGTGTGTATTCCTAGACCTAGTCAGTATCTAGAGTCAGGCAAATAAATCTTCAAGAAGGTCACGAGTGCCCAGGTTTGCCATATTGGCTTTTTCTAAGCCAGATTTTACGAAACTGGCTTTTTTAAAAGGCGCTTCCTCAGAAAAAATGATAGGGCTTAGAGCTAAATTTAGACCTAATCTAGCTTTTTCTATGAAATTTCTCATTATTCCTAACTTAATTTTGTCTGTAAAGCCTTGTTTTTAAATTCTGGCATAATTTGAATTTATTTTGGTTCTTATTTGGCATAGAGGCGTAACTAGAATCTGGCAGCCCTGCAGGATCTCCCTTTCAAAGTAAACAAGACCTTGCAGCCGAGGTGTAGAGAGCTCTCTCCTGCATCAGTTGAAATTGCAAGCAGAAAAGGGAAGAGGCATTGTTTTCTGGAGTGACATGTCTTATTTAGATATCGAATCCTCGATACTTGTTCAAAGAACTCTTCTGATTTTCAATTTCATAATAGTTTCCTCGAATTTTGCGTCGACCTCGCCAGGCACGGCTCAAGTAGGGGAAACATGTCACCCTGTGGACCAGTGTTCCTGCAAGTTTGACAATGGTCAGTATATATCCTTGTGGGATATCGACTCAAAGAACAAATACAAAGCAAGGTAAAAATGCATTCAGCTCAGCTACACCAAATGCACTTCTACATACTAATCTTACGGTTTTATCTCAATTTTCCCCTTTCTTTGCACCACATTTTGGCATTCCCCCTACAAAGTCCTCTCAAATCTGGTTTTTTCAATTAATGATGCAAAAGGTGACTATAGGAGCAGCAGGAAATTTTGAAATTGAAGATAAACATGAAGAAAGAAAGTATAAACTTTTTGCAAATAAGATTAACAACAATTTTTCCAACGCAAAGTTTTTTGACATTGAAAAGTTAATGATAAATCAAAATCTGCAGTGTTTTTATATTTTGCAAAATTGAAGCAATTGGAGATAAACCTCTCACCAATACTTCAATTTTGCCGTTTCCCCTAAATTTTCCCTACAAATGATAAAATTCGCTGTAGCTTTTCCCTATTCTCAACGCATTTTCCTGAAATTAGGATATATGATGCAAGGTACACGCATTTTTTTATCGGCAATTTCAGCTCCAGCTTAGTACTAGAAATTGCTTAGCTGGAGGGCAAATTTGTGTACGCAAAATGCTTAGCAATTGCTTAGCTTTTTTTACTTAAAAATTTGTTTCTTAAAATACTATCTAACAAGTTGTTGTACAACAAATGTCGATGATATCTTGCATACAAAAGAGTACCGGGGTACTAATATCCACAGTAACCTACTTCTCTATAGCAGCTGCACGATTTTTATTGTTCATTGAATCAGAAAAAAGATTTTCAAATTGCTTGGCATTCCTTTATCCAGTACTGGAATTGCTTAAATTTTTGTCTGTTTGAGTACTGCCTTGCTTATAAAGCAATTGCTTATAAAAAATGGGTGTATGATATGCCAAATGATTCTTAGAATCAGAACTGCAAGAGCCAGGTCAAGCCTTGTTGTATTCTATAGATCCGAGCCCCACATGCTGGGAGAAGGGGGATCTTGGAAAAAATCTTGTGAGATGTCAAAGTTTTTGCGGGTCGGGTTTGCGGGGCTTGGCCCCGAAATCTTTTACCCCCTTACCCCCCTTCTCCCGTCTTGATGCTCCTGATCAGAAGAAAAAATGATAAATGATGAATAATGATTAAGTCAAAAATATAAAGCCATTGCAGAATAAATGCAATGAAAGAAGGAAGAATTATTTGGCATGTCATATTACATCATATGGGGGGCACGTGCCTATACATTTTTATATGAAACCATGATTTGAAAATTATATGAAACTATAAATTCTGCCCAGCACTGAGAATTTCTGAAATTTTATGAGAGTTTCTGAGTTTCTTAAATTCACACATCCACAAGGTTTTATATTACATTGAACACTTCAATAGAACACTGAAATTTACACTTCAATAGAACAATAAGGTTTGGTATTGAAATGAGAGAGTAAACAATAGAAAAATTAAATATCCGAGTATTTCCAGAACTTATAGGACCAAACCTTGAGTCTCCCCCTGAGATCGGGAGAGTTGACACGTCTGCATTACCTAAGGCTATCTGGTTCTTATAAAAAAGACTTTGTCTGAAACTAAATGATGCTTATATATCATTCATTTTAGAGTCAGGATTCTATAAGGAACCTCGCTATTTTTTGCCAACTATGTGGGGCTTAGAATTTATATATTCTGCAGTCAAATTTCTCAGGCTTTTCAGCTAAAGGAGAATTCTAAAACTTAGCTTAGTTCGGGAACATAATTTTTTGCAGTTTGAAAGCTAGACATCATGGCTTAGCAGCCTGGTATGAAATTGATACAATTGATTATCCAGAGCAGTTATTATCCACCAAAGATCAGTGTCGAATCAACTTCACATTAATATTTGGACCCATGATTTGAAAATATGACTAAAAAGAGGGGCTTCTGTGTACAAACTTTGCTTTGCTCCTATTTCCTGTATGTAGCATGTTCCCTTTACAGGTTCCATATGAAGCCTACCATACCTACAAACTCTGCCAAATATGCATACAATCCTTGTACTGGATTCACGATACCAAACACTAAGTGTAAAGATGCGCTGGTAAGATTGTTTTGAAGATTGATAATTTAAGATGTTTCTTATCTAATGTGATTGCCCACAAATATTTCTAATTGGTGAAATTACATCACATCACAGTTTTTTCAACATCATCTAGCCAAGCCCTTTCATTCTCCCACAATTATCTGGTCAGCGTATGGCTGCAGCTGACACAAGTATTCATGAAACCAATGAGTTTTAAAAGCTTGAGCGTCTACAACCATACACACTAACCTTGCTCCCTTTGACTTGTTTCGTCAACTGTGATGGGACAATATTGACTCCTCTGGTTTCACAGTCCTGAAACTCCTGGGGGCACAGTGTAACATCTTACCAAGCCCATTAAGACTATGCCTGAATGTGTTGATTATTGATCTCAGAACTGCTAACTTCCTTAGTTAGAACACCAGGAGATTCTCTGATCTTTTCCGCCTTTCTATGTTTTTCATTGGCACTTCCTTTAATCTATAAAGGACAAAATGGGAGTCTCCAGGCAAAGTGATGAAAGATGCGTTGAAAGGTGCGTGGTCTGGCATGCTCTAGAAATGGTTTCAAAGAAGAACCATTCTAGGAAGGTTATTGTGTGGTTACTGGGCTAACTTATTTTCATGGTTTAGTACATTGGTTAGCATGCTTGCGTTCGGTCGTAACGACTTAGCTTTGAGAAGTCGTGGTGATAGCCATGTCCATTGGTGTAGCCTGCTCTGATAAGATCTACTTTGCCATGTGAGACTATGCCTTATTTTTTTAGGAAGAGTATTTTGAGTTGTTAAAGCATTATTTGACAACATTATTTGTCTTTCCGAATCCAGAATAACACTTTGAGTTTTTCTTGTGTTAGATCAGTGACTTTCACTACTCCTACCTTTCTTTTTTCAGATGTGTGAAACTGTTAGCAATGCAGGAAAAACAGTTTCTGCTATTATTGCTTACTCGACAAATCCCCAAGTTACTTATGATTCAGGAAATTACAAGTTTGTTTATCCAGGAAAGTGAGTAATACAACATATTTTCAAATTCTAATGTATTCCATTGTGATATATCTCCATGTTGCATTTGACTTGTTAAAATTTGTCTTGCCTTCAATTTTTACGCCTCTGTCATTCATTGATCTTACCTCCATCGCATAATTATATTTTCTTTTAGAAGTGCAACAACAAATATAATTCTCAAATGCGACCCAAGTGCAACAACTCCTACAATTCTTGACGTCCTATTTTTACCAACAGGAAATTTGTATGTAAGTATGCATTTTTTGTACAGAACAAAAAAACTGATTCATCATGACTATTTCTTATTTTCCTAGATTTTTTCACCATACCCAAATTTTTTAAAATTTCATTGAAAGTAGTGCAATTTTGCAACAGGATAATGGGTTGGTGAAATTTTATTTGTTGAACTCAAATATTTTTGTAATTATTTATTATGCAAAAATTATTTATCTCATTTTAGCTTAGGGTCAATAGCAATTTTATAGAATTTGGGGCCCTGGGCCAAACACATTTTACAACCTTACAACACCTTGGCCGGGATGCCAATCGGTTACATCCGTGACCCATGATCAAAGGGTCCCTGGTTCGAAACCACCTTCAAACTTGTCACAGAAAGTGTGAGGAGAGAATTTCAGCTCTCTGTAATTCCAGGCAAAAAAGGAAAACGTCACATCAAGAGGAAGGGCCAGGGTCGCACTGTTCGATTAGTCTTCCTATCCAGTGGGCCCTTTGGTCTTTGCACATAAACCAATACTTTATAAAGATAGTAAACCTATTTGCCTTTCGACCTATCAACCAACCAACCAACCAACCTTGATTCGACAGAATTCGATGTTTTCTTTACCATATATGGCATTTTTTGTTAAATCGTGGGGCTCTTTTCATCTCTACATGAAGCGAAAGTGCTGGTGGCAACTTTATTTACGATTCAATGAAAGAATAATAAAGAACCTATACATCTTTTGCATGTTTCATATTTATTGATTTTAGTAAACTTTTCTAGGGCATTTCCAAATGAGAAGTTTCTTTTCATCAGTTCTTAAGCTGTTTAGTTTTCTTTTCCTTTATCCCACATCTTCTGCATTTCTGCGTGTTACAATGTTTGCCTGTGTAATACCTTTTAAATCTTCCATTTCCCTTACTTGTAGTACATCAAGCCTGCTGGGTTTTCAGGCGACACGTGCATGGAGACTACATAAATTATTTTTTCTTTCAAAAGGATGAAAAACTTCTCTGTTGAAAGTAGTTTTTCCAAAAACAAGTTTTATATGATAGGAAGGAGTCATTGTTGTATTGTTGTGCAGTATTATATAACCTATGAAACCAACAAAACTGAAACTTTTCAAATTTTCCGTTCATCTGATAATAGATTAACCCATCCAAGGTTAGCAGTACCTGATTTTCATGCCTTCTGCTTCGCTTTCTTTTTCACACTAAAGAAAACGAATCAAAATTTGATTACGCAACTTATTCCTTTGATCTACTGCAAAGTGGCTTATACAGTGATTATCACTTTTCTACCAGGCCCTATTCATAAAAATACGAAAAAGAAAATGTCCAACTATAGATGTTAACTTTTTTGTTTTCTTTTCAGTATACGACACTGACTTCAAAATGTGCTTGCCCAGGCGGCTGTAGCTATTCTCCTTATTCCCCAACTCCTGGTCCTACTAAAAAACCTCCTCCTACATCATCGTCCAAGAAACTCAGCATTGGATCCATTCTTTGCATATCGTAAGTATTGTCATTCTTTCTTTTGTCTATATTGAAAATCAGGAAAACGAGTGGAATCAGAAATAGAAAATCTTCTTTTTGAAAGTAGACCCAGTGCCCAATGTAACACTGATCCACATAAAATGCATGTTGATGGCGTTCCTTCATTCTTCGCTGGATTCTTCTGGAAGCCATTTCCCTGCTTATTACCACCATTTTCCTTGCTTCACCAAACTGACCGCGAGGTCTACTACTAAATTATACCTTCTGCTGTTATTAGACCGTCCCTTCCCACGAGGGAATCGATTGTCTAGACGATTGTATGTGGTTGTCCAACGTGGCTACCAATGATTAATAATCAGTATTTTGTTAGTTTCCTTGTAAGAGAGAGAGAGAGAGAGATCAACATAGTATACCCACTTTTTAGAAGAGGCTTACCAGAAGATAGATGATAACCAGAAACTACTCTTGTTTGAGCTAATTTTCTATTTCAATGGGATTAACAGCACGCCGTCAAAAGAGCCCCCTTGTCGGAGAATACCTAGTGTCGCCACTGCCGGCGTAAGCCTAAAAAGATGCCAAATGTTTGGTTTCATTTAGCCATTCTGTACTGGGATGGAAAATCTATAGTTGTATACCACTGCAGTTTGAAAACTACTTGTTTGTTTCAAGAGCAGATTCAATTCATCAGCTGGACATATGAAAAGATTCTGTAAAAAGCTTTGTAAAATGCCAAAATTTTAAGGGAGAGATTGTTGGAAGAAGTTGGTAGGTTTTATTTGCGGGCTTTGCCTGCCTTTACTGAGTGAAGCATTCCCACGTGTGAAGGACACTGTGAAATGTATCAGAAACATTATTGAGTTTTTAACTTAAGAACCAAATGAGGTCTTATTCTAACGAAAGAGAAAACTCTAGTTTTGTATAATGATGTGGTTTGATGTTTGATACCAGACGTTAATGTAGAAGAAAGAAAATTCATAAAGGCGCGATAGACAGGCTGAATGATTACAGAGCTCTTTTTGTAGATTGCTGCTTATTGTTGTCGTCTACTTGGTTGCGGGCATCCTACTGAATAAATATCATTTCAAGAAAGAAGGATCAGACATGATACCCAACAAGACGTTCTGGGCCGGTGTCCCATTTTTGGCCAAGGTGAGCATACTTACCAAAATAATTCCATGTGTTCAATATCGAATTCAGAGACATTACAATGATAAACAACGAATTCATAACCATGTTTCTGAATCCAGAATGGATTTATCATCTGGAACGAAAAAATTTAATCCAAAAATTGTATTGAGGATCATATTACATTATTATATAATGATGTGATCCCAAAAAGAAGACCAAGGCGAGAAGAAGGTGTTTAATTGTTAAACTCCGGAAAGAGCCCAGAATGAAAAGAAAAAACTATTGGCTTAGAAAATGTGCCAAGTCTTGTGCCTGTCTGTTTATTTGAAAAGAAAGCCACATAGGTTTTGAAATAATCACAAAGATGTATTGATTGAAAACTTTATCAAGAATTTCATGTGTTTAAAGGACATATTCTAACCCACACGCTTCTAATTACAGTCGACCAAAATTCCAATAAATTGTGTCTTGATCTGGTTTGTTTATGTTCATCAACAGTTGAAGAATAAAATTAATTGTCCTTTTATCCAAACATCGGAAACAAAATAATAATTATTTTTGGGGTCAGATGAGTTTATAGAGTGCTAAGTAACATAAAAATATACACTTGGGAGTTAATCAACCTTGCACCTGTTATGATAGCAAATCAGCAGTATAATGAATTCGAGACAACTTAGTAGAAATATAAAGTGGTAAAGCGACAGAAGGAAGAATACAATTTTGAAGCTCCTTCGCAAGAAGCGAAATCTTTTCCACCAGTGTATCTAGACGAAGATTACATAAACATTTGAGGCTATGGTTTATTTCTGAATTGTCTTTTAGAATTTTACGAACTACATGGAAACTAGCCTCTCGTATTATCATTCTTGAATATTGAGTACATTTACGTTTACTTTCAGGACGGTGTGGTTTACACAGTCGGCAAAATAAAAGGCAATCGATCAGAATATCAACAGATTTAGCAACTGAAATCTTGATATTATGAGTTTCTTTTATGCGGGGATTTACTGAATTTGAACTTCATGTAAGACTTGCCAATTCCATACAATATGCAATTTTAGATAATTTTTAGATTCACACTTTATTGAATACACTTATTATCTTGTTGAATATCATGAATTTCAAGACAACGTCAGTAAAGCAATCTTACAGATTTCATTTAATGCTTTTCTGCAGAAAGAAGTACCCTTAATCCAGGGTTTGTTAATTATTAAAGTTTTGAATTTTTTTGCCGAGGGCTTCGCGCTAATGGAAGACTCTTTTGGTTACCTCAAACGGTGATAGCCAAGATTCTTCACCCGAAGTGATACTCTTGTTTCACAGAATCACATTTCCTATAAAAAACCGCGTACTGCTATTAAACCCTGTCCATCATTTTACTTTCAAGAGACAAGAACTACTATTGTCTCAGTTCGAAGAAAATACACATTTCTTCTGAATAAAGTTTGATCTGGAATCCAAAACCCAGGGGGGCGCTCAAGACATTTACATACGAGAGAATCAGTCCAATTTTTTTTACAGATCCCTATAAAATATCCAAAAAAATCTAGAGACCGAAAAATATCGTAAAATTTACCATTCAGTAACCTAAAAATATCATAAAAAATCCTTTAATTCCACTTCGTTTTCCTATGAAACAAGAACTATCGGATGCTTAACTATCCTTTCACCCAAAAATATAATTTTGGCTTTCCGTAAGATTTCGAACCCAGAAATATCAGCTTTATGCAAGATAACTGACGGAAAATATCGGTATCGGACTGAAGTCTTGATGACACCACTTGGCTCTAACCAAATATTCGATTCGAAACTGATTTTGCAGTTGCTTCAAAACTTGACTGCGTTGAACTAGCGCTGCTTTATTCCATTAGAGAGTACTGGAAGCACCAATGGATTTTGGGCAATATGAGATTCTACTTCAAAACTTTTATTAAGTGTTTCCTAACTTAGTTGTTAAAGTACTCTGTGAATATTCGTTTTATCGAGATAATTCGTATGATTGAAATGACCCGAACAGGATTCGACCACTATTTTGAGAGTCTTCGTGACTTGATGAATAATGAATTGTGAATAATACGAGTGAAACAATATTTACTTTGAAATTTTAGGCAGGGGCGAAACTAGAGGGTTTAGGTTGTAGCCACAGGTGCCATGTTAATTCTGCCAAATGCCCTGCCAGAAACGGAAGAACCAGGTCATTTCCCGGCCATGGTAAACCTTAAATTACAGCTCCACTTAGGGCCTGATTATATGGAAGCAGACGGGCTGGCCCGTTTGCCGAGATGGAATTCAGGTTGGTATTATATGTGAAAGAGCTGTCTCGGCAAGCGGGCCAAACCAGCTGTATTTGCCTGCGCATCGCATGTAAATAGGCGGGAGTTGTGAATCGTACTGCCTTGGTTTGTCAGCGTTAAAGTCGAAATTGTTGTATTCCATCGTTGCTTTGAATTCTTTCAAGCTATCGAGCAATGCCCCAACCATTTCATTATTCCATTTAAATTTTGCTGCTGTTGACACAGACTTCTATTCGGAGGCTTTAGCTTTATGTTTAGTAGCAGCTGCAGCAGATTTACTAACTTTGTCAGCTATTTTGATATTTGTGACACGTTGATGAAAAGAAACGGCGCATGCTCCATTGTGTATTTTCAGCCCATTTGCCGGGCTGGCTCGGTTTGATGCGATTACATGGAGTTGCATGGAGTCGAGCCAGCCCGTTTAGCGAGCCAGCCCGGTTGCATCAAAGCGGGCCAGCTGGCTCACTTGCATATAATAGCAACTGACTTTTTATGAGGAATAGACTATGGATTTGAGCTGGCCCGTTTGCTGAGCCAGCCCGTTTACCGAGCCAGCTCGCCTCATATAATCAGGCCCTTAGGCTCACTCAAGTCTTCTCATTTGCATACAATAGTGGCTAAATACTCTATTCATCCACGGGGTGACGGACCTTTTCTTTCGTTCTGAAGTTTTTCATTCAAATCAAATCAATATTCAGATATAATAAGCATCATGAATCTCATATGTATGTTAGTTGCAAGTATTATTTTAAAAAAGTGTTATGCCGAAAGACACATGAAGAAAACTCATGACGAGCTATCGATTCATGTGCTCTGAAATGTGTTAACTAAAGCCTGGTTTCCGTATAGTCGCTGAAGTCACCAGGATCGCTCAAAAACGGGCTCAGCGACTTTATGGGAACAAAGTAATCTATTTTTCTGGCGACCCAGTCGCTAAGTTCTATCTCAAGGACCAATGATAAAGTACATTCAAAACAATATAACTGCCAGAGAGCCCAGGGCACGCACAGTAGTAGACTACCAGATCTCTACACCGCGTTGTTCTGGTCTCGAGTGACCCTCAGCGATCAAATGAAGCGGACTGTTGCTGGAGTTGCTGTGGTCGCTGAACTCATTTTTCGGCAACTCGACGACCCCAGCAACCTCAGCAATTCGTGGAAATCAGGCTTAACAGAAGATTATGTTAAAGATTTTACTTTGAAATAACATTAACATTGAAACAATTAATTCCATAAAAAACAATGATAGTAAAAAGAAAAAACCAAGATATATATATATGTAAAAAAATGAAATATAGTAATAGTAGAGATAAAGGTTGGTTGGTTGATAGGCACGTACGCTTACTATCTTCGCAAGGTATGGGTTTATGTGCTAAGCACAAAGGGCCCACTGAATAGGTAAACTAATCGAGCAGTGCGACCCTGGTCCTTCCTCTCGATGTGACCACACCTCGTGATTCCTTTTGCCTTTTTGCCTGGAATTACAGAGAGTTGGCTAATTCTCTCCTCACATTTTGTGACAGGTCTGAAGGTGGTTTCGAACCCCGGACAAGGGTCAAGTGATCAAACCACTCGGCCGTCCCTGCCATCAATTGGTAGACTAGGTGGTAGACTATTGATTTTGAAGGGCAGAGGATGCTTGTAGATGATAATAGCTGGCTAAACGTTTTCCAGCATTTATATCTTCATCATCTTTTTGAAAAACATTTGTATTGGATCTGAACTCCATATTTTGATCGATTGATATAGTAATACAGAAGATATGAGATTTACTTAATTCCTGAATTAAACAACTAAACAACTGAATCAAGTCAAGATTGTGTTACTTGAAGTTATTCGTGGAAGAAGTCGAGGTAAGAGTTGCGATGGACCGTTAGATGATCCAATCAATTATAAAATGGAAAATGAAAGCGCTTCAGCCTCAGCCCACGACGCTAACGTATCCATACGAAAAATCCACGATTCTTCGAACGGTATTCCGCCAAAAAGACAGTCAAACTCATGAAACAAATACATATACAGTAAAACCTGCAACTAAATTGTTGTTAACAGTAGTAATAGTGATTCTAATGGTTGTTATTGTTGATGAAAATTAACTAACTCTAAACCTGTGATTAGTAATTTTTTGCCTTGAAATACGCTCAAAGTGTTAGAATCTCAGGCTAAGGGGTTCTGAATTTTTAGGTTGTTAGTTGCGTGTTTTAACTGTATCGTTTCAAAAGCATACCCAGAGAGAATCTGTTTCGATATGTACAGATCAAGAATCAGTTTCAGATAAGGATTCAGCTACCTCTAACTCAGTGAGAGAACATTTCGGAACAACAGTTGATGCTGATGCTTCTGCCATTCTATTGCATCCAGATTATGATGTTTGAAAGTTCGTGAAAAGAAAAGCAACTGACTTGGAAAAGAACTACATTCTTACAACTAAATGGAAGCCGATGAAAAATTTTAAAACATGGTCAAAAACAATTCAAAAGAAGTCTTCAACAGAGTCATACTGGACAATATCCGGAATTCGCATTTAGCGTAATACTTGATGGAGTATTTTGCAAAATTTGTGTTCCTAGTAGAGTGGAAGAGGCAACGCATTGAACTGAATCAAAGCTCGGGAAGTTGGTGATATCTCCGTTAGCTATGTATGACAGATTGACTGGCCCTACTGGAGACCTCAGTAAGCATTTAGCTTTACAATACCATCGATACACAGCTTCTAAATGCCAGGAATTTCTTGCCAATAACTCTAGAAAAACTGACTTTTATAAGCAGATTAACTCAAGTCATCAAAAAGTATTCGAAGAGAATCGCAAGAGGCTTCGCCCAATAATAGAAACAGTTTTGTTCAACGGACAAAACAACTTTCCATTTCGAGGACCAGATGATAGTGGCCCATTTGACCTTGAAAAACCTAAAACTAGCGAAGGAACCTTCCGGAGGCTTCTCAGATCTTCAGCAGGCTATCTTACAATTAGAGATTGAAAAGCCAAGAATTTCTTCCACTTCCGTTAATCGCCAGAATCCCGACGTTGAAAACACAGAAGATTACTTCAGAGTTACGATATACAACCAGCTTTTGAATGATGTCATACAGCAGCTTGATTTAGATTTTGTAAAAAAAAACAAGAAATTCTGCAAACTTTGACATACTGCTACCCATTAAGTGTGTGAAAGATGGGGTTTGCCAGAATGATTTTCAGCAACACTGGAATACGTACGGGGTATAATTGAAGGAAATAATATTTTGCGCCATCCTCAAGATGATAATGGCATAAGTACCCAAGCCCAGTACCGTCAATGGGTAGTAAAATGGAAAAGAGAATACACAGAAGAGTCTCCCTCTGATCATATCGGTGTGATTCAGTTTTGCGATCCCCACAGTACATGCCCTGTTAACCATAGCAAGCATATTGCCCATATCCGCTACTATCGTTGAGAGAACATTTTCAACATTGCGACTGGTGAACACATACCTGAAAAACAGAACCTTTCAGGATTGTTTGAATGGGCTGACATTGATGTATATATACGGCACTGATGATGTTGATGTTGACTCTATTATTGATCGTTATGCCAATTTGAAAAATAGACGCTTGATTTAAAGATTTTGAAACAAGACTGTTAGCTCATATTTTTCTCGTCAGGCACTGCAAGCCTTGCAGGGACTACAACTTTTTGGAAAGGGCATCTTCCCACGTTGTTAGGGGTGCCATTTCAAAAACTTTTTACGGTTGTCATCTCTCGGACTCTCAATAACACTTTATTTTGACGTTGTTGGGTGCCCACTTTACACCTTACTGAAAACTTAGTTATGCAATAACCCCGGCGGCAGGCTTATAAATGTTGCAGGATTTTGTCATATTTCTTAGGGCGTCTGAATCAAGCCTTAAGCTGTTTATTTAGGTTCAAAGTTCAATTTCAATATTCATAACTTTAGGTGTAAAGAACGTTCATATTTGTGGATTTTCATTGTTTTTCTCATGGTCCCTTGTCCTTTTTGTAACTTTAAGGGTTAATATCTATTTTCATGGGTATTTTGAGGGTTTAAAAACTAACTTTCTAATGACCCCCCTGGTATTTTGACATTCGAGTCCCCCTTAGGCCATTGTACTGTCGTATTGGATTTTACAGTCAGATCTCCCGCCAAATACACCCTCCCATGATGCATTGAGAAATAGCGCCAATTTGTGGAATTTATGCTTTCACTGATCGGTTAGGCCGCTGCGTGGATGCTGGACGGAATGATGATGATAACATTTTGAAAAACACTGCCTTTATCAACTAGATTTCACCATGGTGGATGAAAAATTGGTTACCGTTGCACAGCTTTGCAAAATTCTTGAGAATCTCAGTACTTCGACAGAAGAAAGGGTCGCAGGATACGCCAACATCGTGAGGTGAGATGAGACGAATAATAAATCTGCTAGGCCTAGCTAAAGTAGTACTAGAATGTCCTAGGAGTTCAGTAGTGTTTTGTGCAACACTTGATTTGCAGTTGAAGCTCTTTCGTGTTAGTTTAACAAAAGTCTTTTCTAATGCGGCATCTGTCAAGATTATATTAGGGAGTCCATCATAACCCCTGGTGGACCATCATGGCATGTAAGCCTACACTATTACAATGCTAGAAAAACTCATGGGCCACACTAATTGCTTTACATTTTCATCAATTCTTTCTCGTCTCTGACTGTAATGTGCACCCCACTCCCATTACCTCAGTTCAATGCTTGGGCCGCAAGATTGCCTTAAAAATATTGTATGAGCCAAAGTGAAGTTGAGGGGGCAATTTAACAAGACCTTTGGGGCAGAACAATGTTGAAGATAGAATTTTGCCCCAGTTTTTTACAAAGAATTGCTTGACTTTAGTAAATTGTATTCATTTAAGTAGCAAATACAAATGTTTGGCACAATTCAAAGTCAAATTGCAACACACAAAAATTTAGAGGGAAAAGTCTTTGGCCCAGATACAAACTCAGATTTGCCCTAGTGTATGATGAGTACGGAATCATTAGAGAATCGGGGTATCCAATGCCATAGATCTGTGGTGTAAAGGTTCTTCAACTTTTTTACCACTGGCGTCTTTATATATCTCCAGAGCAAGATTGATGTATCTTGATCTATTTTTATCTTTGCTCTTGTTAGGCTTTATAATGACTAACTATTATTTAAGTATTATAATTACTGTTATTTAATTTCCTTAAATTTAGCCCAGTGATTGATTTAACCCTTTCACCGCTGAGTTCCCACAGGCCTAAGGACCCAAAACACTGCATTCCCAGACGTTTTTTCCAATTACCACTAACGTAATTCCAAACAGATTTTTAAGAAGGATAGAGTTGATATACCTATTAGGAATCCCTAGATAAGAAATAGAAAAATTCATTGACAAATTGAAAAATGGAATTTTCAGTCTGATGTCTTTTACACGGAGTGAATTAACTGAGACCGTCCATAGTTCATCTTGATCACCAGCTTCGGCATTTTAGGCCTAAATTCCACTCCACTTTGAAACGCATTTCAAATGAAGATCAATTTCTCCCTTCCAACTCTTCTCTATCAAAGTCTGAATTGTTAAAAAGATCATGAATATTTCTCCATAAATGTTCAGTTTATATTCTAGTTTCAGCGCAACGGTAAAACATCAGAATCGTCTGATTCCTCCGACGAAGATTACTCCGCCATGCTTGCGTTGAAACAAGATGTCTGCGTATTTCTACTGAAAGTTCAACGGTCAAAATCTCAAAAAATTTTACTATAAACACTCAATTAAAGAATCAAAATTTTCGTTCTTTATTTTATTGTCTATCATCTCATGTATAACAAAGGCGTTTCAAGGACTTTGAGGCAAAGCCGCTTAAGCAGCTCATGGGGGTAAAAGGGTTAAGAATACATATAAATGTGTTAAGCACTTTTTGAATATATACATTATTATGATGAACTTACTCCAAATTTATTTGTTTTGAATATATTCACAGCTTGATGTCTTCCAATATACTCTCCACCCCGTTTTTTCAACCTGGTTGAAAACCTAATCCTGCAGCTATAAACATGGTGTTCTGTGATGGCTCTATGGGTGTCCATGATAATGTTTTTGCAATATTTTTTATTACTTTGAAAATTAAAGGGGGTCTAGTCTATCCAGTCCTAATAATCTTTTTTCATCATCTTTTAGTCATATCTCGAAAGATGTGAAGTATTTTGTGGAAGAGATGGCTAGATCAGCGGTGCTAGTGTGGAAACGAATCCAGGTTAGTTTATTCATTTCAGCAGTTGGAAAATAAGGAATCCTCCCAACCAACATCGTCACAGGAAAATGTTTGATAAGAACTTGGTCATGTGAGAAATAAACTTTTTTGCAAGCTAAGAAATATTAGCAATACTGCCAGGCCTTTTGAATGTCCAGAAGCCATTCTTGCTATATTGGAACCCTTCTTAACTGAACTCTGCTGTTTTTAGGTGGAGGCAAAGGGACCTTGGCCCTAGACCTGGTGCTTCATATAGTTGAACAGTTCCCTCAAAATAAAGAAAAATGCAAAATATGGTGTAGAAACATCAAATTTTGTTAAATCAAGGTATTTTGCCCCGGG
Source organism: Pelagia noctiluca (assembly GCA_963924455.1). Lineage (NCBI taxonomy): Eukaryota > Metazoa > Cnidaria > Scyphozoa > Semaeostomeae > Pelagiidae > Pelagia > Pelagia noctiluca. The sequence goes on along the minus strand of OZ004315.1, from coordinate 5,078,472 downwards.
CCCTGCAAACCGCCACTGAAACAGAATAGTGATCAAGGGACTTCTAGATATTGGCTATAAGAGAAACGTGTATAAAACTTGGACCATGAAGCAAAATGACCTTTCATTCAAGGCAGCAAAGGGTAAGCTTGAGTTCTCGAGAAATGCCCTATATAGGTATTTAAATCAGTGAAGGTGTCTTGAGGTTGTCTTTCCAGACGTGGAACCATGTTTGAAATATGTGGCAGTACAACGACACATAGGACAATACACCGGGACAAACAGCCTCCAGTCTGACCCTAGTCTTAGTTTGCATTAAAGTTACATTGACTACAATGTAAAGATGTCAACTCTCCCACAGCACATTCTTAATAAAATCTTATTCTAATTTTCAAATTTTAGGTGGATATAAGAATCGAGGAAACAAATTTGGTACAGAGTGCAGTTCAAGCCCTGGGCTATATGCTGCACTCGCAAGAGATAGTCAGGTATTGATTTCCAACATATTGTGAGTGCTTAGAATTTCGGTAAATGCCAAACAAACACAAGAAATTCAAGGTTTTAGAAACTGTCTCCTATCAATCCATTATAAATTCTATTTCAAACTCTCACCAATCTTTCAAACCCTTCAGAATTGTTTTTATCAACATACCAGTTCTCTCTTGCCAATAATTTCGAACTCTTGAGATTTATTTCAAACAATATCCCAATCCTGGCACACCCAACAAGGTGGAAAAATGTTTTTGACTTACCAGGGCATTCTTTGACTAAAAATACATCCAATCAGATCACTGAAAAGACAATAGATTTCGAAGATTCAACAGCTCAAGTGCCGTGAAAATGGTGGAACAGCGCGAAAGCTGTGGAAGAAATAGCATCCAGGGTTCTGTTTTTCTACCGTAAACACATAAGCTATAGCGCACCATTCTTATATTTCTCAAATCTATGATTGTTAATCTAAATTTTTACCGCTTGAACGGTTAATATTTTAGGTAATTGATGGAAAAATTCACTTCACTCATTAGCCTCGAATCGCGAGTGCGGCACAATAAACTAATATTTTAACTAATTAACCATAACAAATATTTCTAATAAACTACAATTCCCTTGTCACAGCCCTTAATTTTGTTTTAAAACTACTCCACCATCTTAAAAAAACCATTAGTTTTTACTTGCAGCTGTTTGAAAATTTCAGTTTGAGTTTCCTGCTGTGCAAAATTCGATGTCAAAAGTCATAGAAAAGCTCGGACAAGTTGATGAATGAAATTAAGCTACAGCAAAAAACGGGGGTCAAGCAAATTTGCGAAAATTATTATTTGAAAATTGAAATTGACATGTGTTTTGCTCATTTTCTTTCTTTTATTTATTTAGAATTGATTAACAAATTAAAAAAATTATATTTGATGCATAAATAGATTTCTAATTACCTACATAAATACAAAATCTATAGTGCTAGGAAGATACGCATATTTACCTGTATTCTGAGGCCATCCCCGTTTCAGCTAGTGTTTTTTGAGTGAGTTGTCAAGTGAATTTTTACAGCAATTACGTAAAATACTAACCTCGTAAATGGTAAAAATTTAGATAAATTATCATAGATATGAGAAATATAAGAATGGTACCAAATAGTTTATGTGTTTACGGCAGAAAAACAGAACCCTGAACGCTGTTTTTGCCACAGCTTTCGCGTTTTTCCGTCATTTTCGTGGCTCTTGAGCTGTGGAATCCTCGAAATCTATTATCTTTTCAGCGATCTGATTGGATGAATGATTAGTAAACAAATGCCCTTATTGGCCAGAACATTTTTCCACCTTGCTTGCACACCCTTGTAAATTTCTCAAAATAGCCAGTCAAATATATTTCAAACCTTTGTCGATCATTTCAAATTCATATGAATTGGCTATAACTATTTGCTGTGTTCATCAGGGCAATTTGTGGTAATTTAACTTAAAATTAGGAAACTGTGAGGGGAGCCCAGACTGCATTTTATGTCTACTGCGGACAATATATTCTCCGCGCAACTTTGAATCCTTGTAAAGGCATCCGTGCAATTAATTTCTGAAGCTAGAGATCTGTACAGATTTGCAAGGTCAAAACAGAATTTGCACACTATCTTGACAATGGCTTGCAAATTTGTGCTGAAAAAGATCAGAAAACCCTGAAAAATCAGCAATTCTTAGGGTAAAAGGTTTTATTTTGTAGGATAATTGCGAAAGAGGCTAGCAATTTTTATGTCTCATCTGCGCAAAATTTTCACCAAAATTTATGTTCTCCGCGTTGAAAACAAAGAATGCAGTCTGGAGGGGAGCAAGCTGGGTCTTAGTCTTATAGTCAGGTCTTTGTTCATGGCCTATGTCTTTTAACAACAACTACCAGGAGAATACTTCATTTGGATTGGCGTGATACACATGAAGCACATGCTCTCGGCTACTCTTTATTGCCTTTTAAGAATTATCTACTGTACTTGAGAATTCTCTATTGAATTTTCCCTCCTACCCTTCAGACTTCCCTCTGATTCATAGTTTCAAAAGGAGAATTTTTATCTCATTCTAGTAATTATTAATCATATTTATATTTTAGAGTTTGATTATTTGTAAGTTTGTATATTGCAACTACCAGTGTTAGATTATGAGAATTCTTGAGTTGTTTTTCATATATATGACTTGGACCCAATTTGTTTCTTTGTCTCATGGTAATCGAATTCAACAATCTACTCAATTCTTATCCAATCCCTTTAAACCCTTATCTCCTACCAATAATTTCAAATCCCTTGAAATTTTACTGCTTATCTCTTCAAACTCAAAACAAATTGGCCTGAGCTTTTGTTAAAACTTTGCTTACTTGAATGCCATAACTCTTAGCTTCTCGGAACTGTATGAAGGAGTTTCCTATGTCTGCTAATGGTATATTAACCTTGAAATGATTTTGTATTATCCTTCTTATATTGAAATATCTGTTTTCAGCTCTTTCAGCACAAATATTTTACTTACAATATTAGAAGGTATGATTTTTAACTTACTATATTTTCCTATATAGTATATAGTCTTTCTGTTTTAATTTCAAAAAGATATAATCAATGGATACTTGAAACGTGGCTCCCAATTAACCTTCCTGATGTTGTTGCTAAAGAGAATATAAGGAAAATGCCCCTTGTCACCCTCGCATTAACCCATAGATTTTAAAAATGCGTAGAACTTGATCTCATATTTGTTTTTCTTTATCATGAGTCAATGTTTCCAGAGGGTTTAACAAAATGATAAGTTTCAGTAGTTCTGACTATTTTATCTTGAAGAGATACAGATTGTATGTACTTCATCTAAGTTGAAGTACTTTGATTTTCAATAGCTACTCGATGTATCCTTTGGTTTCTTATAGACTGGATAGTTTAGAATAGAATCGGGCTGGAAATATCAATCAGGATTGGGAAGGGTGTTCGCAATGAGAAAGTCCTTGCGGAGAATTTTGTAAACCATTCAAGGGAGACTTGTATGGGACCAGGAAGTACCTGGAGTTAGGTATTGAAAATGCTATGCTATTGCTTCATAGATTTGAGTTTAAAGTTTACATGTTAGTTAAGAATAAGAATTTTTGTGATGTGAACCTCTTGTGTTGCTTGAATCTTTTTACCTGGCCTGGGTCAAAAAAAAACACAAGAGGTGGACTGGAAGAAGAATATTTGTAAACTTTTCTAGAAGTTAGTAATCAAGGGGCGTCTTTCGGAGATAATAGAGCACAAAGCTATCTTATTCATGAATGATATATTTTGCTATTTTTAGACTTAATCACACTTCTAAAAAACTCGAAGGATAAAGCAGTTTGCGCACGAGTGCTTTGGTGTTTGAGCCGACAGAATATACCTACTCATATATTAGCTGAAGCGGTAAGATTCAAGATCAAACTCTGCTAATAATCTCGATCATGATGAACCTCAGTGTTGAATTAATCTCAATTGTCATGTCTTTATAAAGCAAAATGTTACCTTTGATTTCTCAAAGATAGAATATTCAACTAAAAATCAAGTACTTTTATCACTTATTTTTATCATATACATGGAAACAACTTTGAGGGAGATGATTCAGCGAACTATTTTTAAAACTCCCTACAAAAGTTATTCAAGGAGGAAATGCACAGTTTGATGATTGTGATTTAGCCAAGAATGCAGTGGTGGGAAAAATTAATCAAATTCCTTTTTTCGTTCCTTATCCTAAAACATTACCAGGGTCAAACCTAGTCACTCGTCATCTACCATAACTTATTGCTACATAACTTATTTGATGCTCAGCTACTTGTAATTTCATTTTCTCTTTTTAGCTTGAGAAAATAATATCAAATGTTAAAATATGTATCACGAAGAAGAATTTAGAATCACTTTCTGTCGAATTCGAGGCTTTGAATGTCATTAAAAGGTATGTTTCAAGATTTCTTGGCAGAAATAAATAAAATTTTAGTGATTTAATTTTATAGAACACATTGATCAAAAAATTGAATATTCAATGCCTGATTACACGATGACTATGACTGTATAAGAAAGTGAAATACTTTCTCGTTTGCAAATTACGAAAGACGAGCTTTTAACAACCCAGAACTTGCATACTAACTGTGCAGTTTGTCGGAATATGAGCTAGATGTGTATTCCCATTGTCCAGATAGTAAGTAATGTCTCCTGCTTTATTTTGTTACAAATAAAGACAATTCTATTACATTCATTTATTCTTTTTCAGAATGCTCACTGAGTTTCCAGAACAAATGTTTTTGATTCACCATGACTGGTTCAAGTTTGTTTATCCCTTTGTTGTAAGCAAGGCATCAAAGGTATTCTTGTTTTATGTATTTTTCCTTGTAAATCGTAACTCCGCAGATAAAAGCTAGGTATTATAATGCTGTCTAAAATTCATTATAGCCTTGCTTTTTAATTTTTGATGAATTGAGATCGCTCACAGTTTCAAGACAATCTCAAATTGCCCGATCATTAAACCACGGTGTCGTTGAAGGAGACAGCACTGGAGTAGATAAAAGGTGCATTCTTTCGGCTGCCTTCTCTTTTGGAAGGCACATTTTCTGTTCAGAAGGATTTTTGCATTTCACTTTTTTACATCATGCCTGCTGCAAATGGTCAGTGTAAATGGCATTTGAACCCCTCTGTTTTTGATGTGGAATTCAAATAATTTTTCTTCATGCACATTGAATGATTCCAAATTCTAACTTTCCATGCAATGCATTATTTCATGCAACGTTTGCAAAAGACCCTCTGGTTTCAGTTGGCTAAACTTCTTTTTGGTCAAAGAGTTATCACACTAACCTTGAAATTAAACCTGAGAAGAAGCAAATTTATCTTTATTGATTGTCAATATCCGACTATGTCTAATATTTAATTGTTTAGTCTTGACATATACCTAATATTCTTGTAATACTTCGCCCTTCAAGTTTTGTGCTTTCTGATTCCAGGTAGCAGACAATGCATTAATGATAATCGAACAGAATTTGCAGATGCTGAGAAAAAACAGCTCAAAGTTCTTGAAGTCCCTGACAAGCGATCTGAAAGAGGTAGGTTACGCATTTCATCATCATCATAATCGTTATAATCAAGTTGAGCTCTTTAAGAAATTAATGTTTGTTGTGAAATCATTGTAACCCTGTGATGTTACGCACAGACACACTCCTCCACACAGATGCTTCATGTGGTGTAATGTGATATTTGAACTCAATACAAATGATTTTAATGTCTTTGATTGTCACAAGCTTGAGTATTGTAAGGAAAATTGGAAACATAGCAAAACATAATCACCACTGAAGCTTTGCGTTTGACACTCATAAGAGTTAGTATGGAAGAAAGAGCCCGAAATGCTTATTTTCCTTCTGGCCTACTTCGCTGCTTATGAGTATCAGATGTAAAACTTTAGTACTTTATTAGGAAAGAAAAAACTACTTAAACTAACTGCTGCGTTGAATACGGCGAAGAAATTAATAAGAATGAGATCTGCTTAGCAGGGCGAAATATTAGAAACAATTATTTAATCAACTTATTTGTGTGTCTTTTGCGTCGCGGTGTTTCTCTACCAGCTTTTTAGTACTTTAGTTACTTTGTTATGTTACCGATTTTCCTCCCATTCTCCAACAACTTTGCGTTAACTTTTCAGGAATTGCATATATTCATCAGGAGTTTAATTTCTTCTGTTTCTATTTTCAGGGACTGACAGAGCAACTGAATAATCTCTTCTCCAAGAAAAGAGAGATTCATGTTTTGCGAGCCTGGTCATGTTTCATTACCATTCTGGACGGGGTAAGATTTTGAAGTTGATGTGACTTCTTAGTGCTGCTTTTCGTTTTTTCTGACTTATAATGGTTGCAGTAAATCCATGACTTGTGGTGGCCACTTTAGACCTTGTTGCATCATATGATGGCAGTGTTTAATCTTATTATAACTTTAAATGGTTGTATTAGATGTTGTTATGACGTATGATGGCAGTATTAGACCTTGTTATAACATATGATGGCAGTGTTTTGTCTTTTTATGACTTTAAATGGCTGTATTAGATGTTGTTATGACGTATGATGGCAGTATTAGACCTTGTTATAACATATGATGACAGTGTTTTGTCTTTTTATGACTTTAAATGGCTGTATTAGATGTTGTTATGACGTATGATGGCAGTATTAGACCTTGTTATAACATATGATAACAGTGTTTGGTCTTTTTATGACTTTAAATGGCTGTATTAGATGTTGTTATGACGTATGATGGCAGTATTAGACCTTGTTATAACATATGATAACAGTGTTTGGTCTTTTTATGACTTTAAATGGCTGTATTAGATGTTGTTATGACGTATGATGGCAGTATTAGACCTTGTTATAACATATGATGGCAGTGTTTTGTCTTTTTATGACTTTAAATGGCTGTATTAGATGTTGTTATGACGTATGATGGAAGTATTAGACCTTGTTATAACATATGATGACAGTGTTTTGTCTTTTTATGACTTTAAATGGATGTATTAGATGTTGCTATGACGTATGATGGCAGTATTAGACCTTGTTATAACATATGATGGCAGTGTTTGGTCTTTTTATGACTTTAAATGGCTGTATTAGATGTTGTTATGACGTATGATGGCAGTATTACACCTTGTTATAACATATGATGACAGTGTTTGGTCTTTTTATGACTTTAAATGGCTGTATTAGATGTTGCTATGACGTATGATGGCAGTATTAGACCTTGTTATAACATATGATGACAGTGTTTGGTCTTTTTATGACTTTAAATGGCTGTATTAGATGTTGTTATGACGTATGATGGCAGTATTAGACCTTGTTATAACATATGATGACAGTGTTTGGTCTTTTTATGACTTTAAATGGCTGTATTAGATGTTGCTATGACGTATGATGGCAGTATTAGACCTTGTTATAACATATGATGACAGTGTTTGGTCTTTTTATGACTTTAAATGGATGTATTAGGTGTTGTTATGACGTATGATGGCAGTATTAGACCTTGTTATAACATATGATGACAGTGTTTGGTCTTTTTATGACTTTAAATGGATGTATCAGATGTTGTTATGACATATGATGGCAGTATTAGACCTTGTTATAACATATGATGGCAGTGTTTGGTCTTTTTATGACTTTAAATGGATGTATCAGATGTTGTTATGACATATGATGGCAGTATTAGACCTTGTTATAACATATGATGGCAGTGTTTGGTCTTTTTATGACTTTAAATGGCTGTATTAGATGTTGTTATGACGTATGTTGGCTGTGTTTTATCTTATCATGAATTTTAAAAGGCTGTACCAGATCTTGTGATAGCTGCAGTATATCATATTACGACTTATTGATGATTATATTAGGTCTCGTTTTGTTGACTTTACTCTTTGCTTTTTACGACTTATGATGGCTGTATCATATCTCATCATGATTTATGATGACTTTGTTTCGGCATTTATGACTATGGATGGCTGTTTTAGATCTTTTTTATGATTAATGAAGGCTTCATATAAAAAATTATAACTTATGATGGCTGTATTATATCTCACTATGATTGATGGTGGCCTTATATTGGCCTTTTATGAATTAAGATGACTGCATTAGGTCTAGTTATAATTTATGATGGCTTTATTTTGGCTTTTTATGACTTATGATGGCTGTATTAGATATCGTTATGATTGTTTTATATTGGCTTTTTATAACTTAAAATGAAAATATTAGGTCTCGTTATGATATAGGATTGCTTTTTTTGGCTTTTTTATGACTCAAGATGGCTTTATTGTATCTCGTCACGATTTATGATGGCTTTATTTTGGAAATTTATGACTTAAGATGACTGTATTGTATTTCGTTATGATTGCTTTATTTTGGCTTTTTATTACTTTTAAGATGACTGTATTAAATCTCATTAAGATTCATGATGGCCTTATTTTGCTTTTAATGACTAATGATTGCTTTGTATTGGCTTTTTATAACTTATGATGACAATAATAGGTCACGTTATGATATTGATTGCTTTTTTTGGCTTCTTATGACTTAAGATGGCTGTAATGTATCTCGTCACGATTTATGATTGCTTTATTTTGGCATTTTATGACTTAAGATGACTGTATTGTATTTCGGTATGATTGCTTTATTTTGGCTTTTTATTACTTATGATGACTGTATTTTATCTCATTAAGATTCATGATGGCTTTATTTTTGCTTTTAATGACTAATGATGGCTTTGTATTAGCTTTTTATAACTTATGATGACCGTATTAGGTTTCGTTATGATATATGATGGCCTGATTTTGGCTTTTTATAACTTATGATGACCGTATTAGGTTTCGTTATGATATATGATGGCCTGATTTCGGCTTTTTATAACTTATGATGACTGTATTATATCTTGTTATGTTTTATGATGGCTTTTTTGGCTTTATGCATTATTTTGGCTATAGTAGATCTTATCAGAACTGTGATGGCTGTATTAGACCTAATTGATAATTTGAACAGGTGATTTACTGACTTTTTTAGTTATTTCAATCTCACAATTGGAAGACTGTTTGAATTTCATATTCTAGGTCATGCACCAAGGAAGCCAACTGACTAATAGTCTATTGAAAATTGTTGAACAGGTAATTATGACAAAGGTTTGTTCCTTTACTTGTCTCTGGTATCGAAGCAGTATATTCAGATACATCTTTATTATTGAGCCGAATTTATTTGATTTTGACGATTTTCTCCGAGTTTAGATATTCTTAATGGTAATAAACAAGAATATAACCGCATATCTAAATTTTTTTAAAGTACTCATTTCTAGGGTATAGTTTTAGAATCAAAATTTGCCCTTATTTCAAGTTTTCTGAATTATTTCTTGATATCATCTAGGGTTTCAAAAGAAACTCCACGGAAGTTCTAATTGCTTCCTACAAAGCCTGGATTTCATTGATGGACAATTTTGCCAATTCCAAAGGTATTATTTATTCCTTTCAGATCATCCAATTTTTATAATGCTTTCTTGTCTTTATTTTTCGCAGAGTTTCTCACTTATGTAGTAGACTCTCTTTCTAGTCAGAATCTCTACCAAGTGACTTTGCATGGCCAGTTCAACAAAACTATCACGATACACGTATTTTTCTGTAAGGAATTTCCGTTGAGAATCCGAGACGCTTGAATTGTCAAAAATCTAAGTAAAGATTGTAAGAAACTTCTTTATTGTTAGTAAAAAATAATGGCTCCTTTTCGGTGTTTACTTTTAGTTGGTTTTACGTGGTTTAATTGCGTTATTAATTACGATGATCATGGTAAAATTCATGTTATGCGTTACTGTATAATTTTGAAGTAAATTTGATTGCAATAAAGAGGAGGTAAAGATAGCTAAACGGGGGTTGTTTGTTTCACAATAGCTTTCATCTGTGTAAACTTAGAATTTTCCTCTAAACTCAATAAAGTCTAATGCTCTAAATGTTGTTATTTTAGATGCTTTACGCCCTGGCAATAAACTGAAAATGAGACTGAAACTGCTGCTTATGCCACTAGTTGTAAGTCTGTTTTAACGAAAAGCAAAATAGTCTTTCTTACGACCCTTCCTGCTTTGTTTTTTCTTATAATCTTAATTCAGCCTCTCCCATGTCTATGTAGGCATGATGAAGAAAGAGATGGATTCAAGAAGTTGTTTTTCATCGTAATTTTGCGAATGTGTTTATTTGCATTTGTGAGAGTAAAGATTTCTTTTCAACTGGCCGCTAAAGATCCCTCGATATATGAAGTACCACAACTTTGAAGTTAGATAAAATATCCGTTTTAGGCTGTTTCGGCAGAGTTTCTGCAACATTTATCGTATTTTAAGGGAACATGAACTTTGTCTAATGAACTCCATTTTTCGGCATAGCTTTCAATCTTCCTCTTATAAGAAATGTTTATCTAAGATACGCGATACCAGCAAGAAAAGCTTGGCTTCATTTGAGCCATATCTCTTGACTTGCTACACTCGTAACGCTGTTGGTCAATCAATTTGATTATAGCTCGAAAGGTGAATTATGTTTGCTTTTAATTTCATTCAACAGAATTTCACAGTTACCAAAAATCGAGACGCGAATGTCGAAAAAGCGAGATTGGAAGCGTGGTGGCATTTAGTCTGCATCCTGAGAGATAACTTGGATGAAGTATTCGAACAAGTAAGCTTTCTAGAAATTTTCTCATTTCTTTTGATCAACAATTATATTTGATCAACAATTATATTTGATAAAGTATGCATGTTAGAATAAGCTGATATTGCCCAACATGATTAGAGAGGGAGAGTTGGAATAATTTTGGCGTTGGAAACTAGCATGTATTCAAAGGAATGGAGATTGTGATTATTGGGTTGGGGGACTACTAAGAACATTGAGTGGTAGCTTGCCTTGTTAATCATATCCATATGATGTAAGTGATTTTCCTAACTTAATCTTCATTGTTGACTTTCTTTAAATGCTATTAACATGCTGCAATCTTCTAGCCTTTTCAAAGGTTCTTGTATTCAATCAGTATGTCATGTTTTCTTAGCATCCTTATTTCATTCATGTTATCGTCCTTCCATTCATTTCAATCAAGGATTAATTTTTACAGTCTTAGTAAACATTGTGAATTTTAGAGAATTTTGTAGAATTTTCGAGTCCAAGTAAATAGACTTGCCTCTTCCCTTGATTTTTTGGAAATGAAGAATAGTCGTAATCTTTGGAAGCCACTATTTAATTTTCAAAAAGAAACAAAAGGGGGTAGGTTTGGAATAGAAGTGATAAGTAGGGGCTACGATTATTTAGTACTCGAGGATAACATTTTTGTAATTTGCTTACTTTTCTTCTCTTTTAACAGGTGGTTGTGCCTCTTCTCCTGTACATTTTCTCCGATAGGCAGCCAGAACGCCAAAATGATGAGCTGAATCTAGCCAAGACTCCACCACACAACGATAAAGATGTTGTTCCGCAAGTAGCCACTCCACGTACTCCGGCTGCTGATTTGTTCAGTAGCACAATAAAGACTAAAGCACAGTCAAGCGCTCACTTTCACTCAGAAGAACTAAAGCACATAGGAGCAGAAATACTTTACTGTCTATTGAATGCAGAGGCTGACAAAAAAGTGCCTATAACAATCAATGAAGGTTTGTTTGATGTAAAAGTCTCAGTTTTCTAATAAAACTTTGATAAAGTTGACAGCAGGAAGTCTGCAAAAGAATTTTTTTCCTGCTAAAATATAGTGCCAAAGTACTACAATTGTTAATTGTAACATCTGCTTGGGAGAAATTATGATATTTTCGTTACATTACAGTGGGTTCCAGCATAGGTTAAATGCGGCTTTTGAATCGTTCAAAATTCATACATGAGGAATTTGCCTAGTCTCTAGAATAACTGATTCTATTGTCCCAAATTCCCGCTCAAATGCAAAATTGATAAGAGCAATCAGAACGTAAATTCACTCAAACAATGGCAAAGAGGCGAACTTTTAGGGAATAATCCAGACGATCCCTGGAATAACATGTTGGTTCTTTCTTCATTCTAGAAAACTTGGTATTTGAAAAAATTTCGGTTGAAACTTTCAGAAGTTCAAGTGTCCACTTCTTTGTTGCACTGCAAGATTTGACGCTAAGCACTAGCCATGCGGTGGAAGGTTTGTTCAATCGTATTGTTTTACCTCTGTCTTCCTTTAGCATAGATTCATAAGGTATTGTCTAACACGGGAAATTATGTCCTACCAAAGTGGGCTACCAGATTTCTGATATGCCATCACCAGGTCTCTAGCCCGGGTTTTACCCACCACTAAAGGCAAGCAGGCTGTCAACTTACCTAAACCATCTCCCTTTAGAGAAGATGTAGATGAGAACCGAGGTTAATTAGGGTATGTGGTGATAGTTAAGCTTAGGTGTAGAGATGTTATCTGGGTTCCTTTTGCGAACTTACTCTCGAAAAGTGTGCTTTCATGAAATATTTCTTAATTTTTTCCAAGCCTCATTCGTATATGATGTTAACCAGGCTGGAGAGGAAAAGAAAACACCAAGGCAAGGCGATATGCATGTGCATGAACACCTCTGCAGTATCACTTGATCTGCATACCACTCTTGGTATTTTTCAAGATCGTAATTGACTAATTTTTCATGATAGTTGCTTTTTTGATATATTTTTCAAGGAGTAAACACATCTGTAAATGTTTTCTTTTATTGTAAAATGTACAATTTTTCTTTGGTCTTTGTTCGACGTAAAACGCGGTCCTAAATGCCGTTAGAGCAGATTCTTTGAGTGGCGGAATTAGGGTTGGCGTAAAAAGGGCCTAAAAGGAAGAATATTCTAATATTTTGTAATAAATGCGTCTTGTAATTTTTACAATCAAGGTTTTTACACTTCTCATTTCTAAGATTAAACACTTTTATTTTCACTCCTTTTAGGTCAACTATTGTTTGCGATTTGGCACTCGTATTGCCAATATGTAACCGAAATCGCTAATTCTTGTAAGTAATGTTGAACCAGTGTCATTTTTAATTGGGTTTGTTTATTCTATTCAATTATTATATATCCTACCCATAGCAGGAAGTTGGGCATTAGTCCATAAGTCCCAACTGCCTGCAGAATGAGGCTCTTTACGTTTGGTGATTGGCTCTTGAATAAAATTCCGGCAATGGGACCAAGGCACCTTTCAACTACCAGCAAAATACTGGAAGAACGAAATAAAAGGTAAAAAGAATAAACAAGAAATGATGCTAGTAGGGACGGACCTGGGAGGCATTATAAAAATAAATGGTCAGGAACAACTTTTGATAAACAACTTGCAGAGTTGGACATGCAATAAGTAAACTGAGGTAAAATTACATGTGATAACGGAAGAAGCAAAACCTAATCATATGCCCCATGCTGTGAGACTGACAATCTGACGGAAGCAGGGTCCCCTAGATACGTAATAACCCCAGTTAAAATTCTTCTAACTGTGTATTGAATTAATGAAGATGTGCTTTCAACTGCTCTTCTGCCTTAAGTTTCAGCTTAAGCTCTGGAATCAAGTTCTGTGGAAAATTTTGAATTGGAAGTTTCGCCAATAGGAGTGAATATCTCATTGTACGAAACGGCGCATATGAGACTTAAGGGTTATGTTTTTATCCTGGCAAAGTTTTCTGTTAATTCGAGTACATACAGTTCAAAACATTACGGGTTGTGTCTAAAACGAAATCTTTGTCCTACTCGGTTAATACCAGTGGAACTGAGCACTTTTGATAACTTTGATTGAATTTTGTTCAACTATCTAGATGAAAAAGAACATCTTGGAGTTTCCTTTGGAGGACTGCTGCATTCATTAGAGAGGCTAACCGAAATAAGCCCTGAACATGCCAGAATTGCATTGGTGAGAAACACTTTATTACCCTTGAAAAAATCTGCAAAAGTGAATTTTGATTCAACTCGAAACAAATTGAGCAAAGAAATTATAATTCTATTGCTAATAATTCTTGATGAGGCCTTAAAGTAGTTGGTCAACTTTACTCCTTCGACGCACATCAAATCAGATTTAGTCGTTGATTTTCAAGATTCGGCCCTACCAGGCCCTATTCATATCAAAGACTAAATCTGCTTTGCAGTGCGTCGAAGGAGTAAAACTTGCGTAATCTTTTGGTGCCTTTTCTCGAACATGAAATTATCATTCTTCGTTAGTTCTTTTTGCTATTTCTGCATTATGTAGATCCATATGTTCCTCTGCTTATTATGTTCTGGGTTGACGCAGGGGGTTGGAATTATCCTCGAAATAACTTTTTCATCTTGATATGGCCAACATGTGTTTCAAATTCATCCCAGCACTCATTCATGATGATATTGGTTTATTTTATCGGAGTGATATTTAAACGATTATGTCTTGTCATTTACGTGTTCACTTCATTTTTTCTGATTTTTTCGCTATCTAAATGTTCTGTATTGATTAAAGAGACAATAAATTATCATTCCATTCTACTTGTAGCAAATTGTCATCAATTGTTATAATGATTTGAGAGGAATTTCAACGAATCTCAAGGAACTACTGAAGAACGATTCCAACCCACATGGAAGCTTTGCGCTGCATGTATTTCAACTTCTCTTGAGTGAAAACAGCTATGCGTACCCAAAAGAGAGCCATCTCAAAATCAGTGATGCTAAGAAGTGAGCATATCTTCTTTCATTTTTGTGTGGTTTTTATGTTGCTGCCAACAAGTGTTCGTAATTTTACCCAAAGGTTGCATCCATACTGTAGGAAATTTGATATCCTTAATGCATGCTACGAAAACGTACATTAGATAAGTACAGGCAAACCCCTATAAGTATCAGGCTAGATGACCTCTTTTTACCATTCTGGGCCAACCGTGTTGAATTGACCCAAATGTTTACTAACTAACTTATGTGAAGTTCCTTTGTTAGTCTCCTTTACACTGATGCCTCGGTTTCTTTCAATTCAGGCGAGATCGTTTCATTGAAGGCCTCATTAAAGATCTGTTAAGCGGAAGGACCGGGCAACTGCTTATGTGCCAGAAAATCATCACTAGAGTTGGTAATATGGCTAGGTAAGTCGCTGTGTATGCTTTTTATCCAGGTGTCCACACCATCGTCTATAGAATTAGATGGTTAGGAAACCTATTGTTATACCCTTTGTTTAACACTTGATGTTAAATAGGACCTGAGAGTGCTCACATATGCCTTATACCCTCTTTTGACTGTTATTATAGTAGATTTACTTACTCTCTACTTAGATATGGTGGTGGATGTTATAAAATCTTTCATAAATAACAATTATCTTTGGATAAGCAACCAAAAGAAACATTTTGTTCTATTTGTTCAACCATGACCTTGTTGGCTTAATAATGGTGAAAAAATACACAGTGCACTCTTAATTTTAGAAAACTCGTTTAGAAAAGCTTCAAAAGTGTCTCCTTCTATAAATTATGCCTACGCAACCTTGCTGTACATTCTACATAAAACGTTTTTTGTTAGATCGTCATGAGATAAAGACACAAAATTGGTCTAAGTTGTATATATGAAAAAACAACTCAAGAATACTCCTATTCTAACACTGGCAATTACAATAAAACTACAAATACAAACTTACAAATAATTGAGCTCTTAAATTGAATCATCATTTGGAAACTTATTTGATAAAAGTCAAAATTCCATTTTTAATTCATACCTCGAAAATATCCTGGCCCGTTGGCCACGTCTCTATTATTATATGAGAGAGTTTAGGAAAAATAATGGCGACCCCATCTTGTTTGTTACTGAATATCGAGTAAAGCTTTTTCCCTTGAGGCTTGTAAATGTGTATGGATTATGAATTTTTCAAAAGGATATGTAAAATTGAGTTCGATATAAACTGCTTTGGACTTGGTAAAGAGAAGATGAATTCACATAACAAGCGAATAAGTGAATTAAGTACGATATACCTAAATTTCAAATAAAAAGCTACACATGTCTTGCAATGTAAAATAATATTAACTTAAAAAATATGTTTACTTTGTTCTCAAAATCATCTGCACTTTCTTGGGTGCAATGAAGTTGTCCTTTTGTTAAGTATGACTCGAAATCCTATCGCTGGCCTACTGTTTATCAAAACTTAACAGTCAAGACAAAGCCAGGCGATTTTAAAAGCTAATTTTCAAGTCTTCATGATTTTATAAAAAGGGAATTGAAAGCTATTGAAAGAATTTTGTTTTGTCAGTTACTTTTACATTGAAATGAAATGCATTGAGAATTTGGCTTCATTTAAGATATATAACCGATGTTTCTGTTCGCTTTGCTGTCATAAAGCTTTGTAAACTTGCTAATGATTACATTACGTTGAGTTTGTTATTTCACATTCAGTATTTTTTATTTCTTCATCTCTTGTAGTTATCTTGACGTTAAAGATCAGCTATGGCGTTTTTGGTTTATTACGCTTGACGTTCTGCAGCGATATTTAGACCGCGGCAACGACATTAACCAGGGCACCTATCTCGAGCCTGATTTCACTGCAATTATAGACATGCTTGTTTTTCCCATAATGCATCTCTACAAGGCTGATTTACCCATGGCAATGTCTGCGGATATCGACGCAAGCTGGGAGAAACTGTTTCTGTTATTCGTACGACAGTCGACTTTGCTTGCTACTGTAGATGATAATCAAGCTATTGAAGAACTTTGTGCCAAGATAGATCAGGAGTACAAGAATTTCAATCTTGATTTAAAAGTTAGTATCTGCAAGATTTTCATATACACTAGTTAGCCCTAGGGGCCTATTTACACTTATTTGGGAGGGTACTGATAGAGATTATATAGGGCTTCTGAGCTTATACCTGCAATAATGGATACAGAACATTGGAAGCAATCTTCGTAAGAGTCTGAGCAAGCTTGATGTAGTATATAAGTAAGCAAGGCCTTATCCTCTCAAGGAAAGAAATTTGGAAATCTGCTATAATGAAAATGAATGTTTAAATCTGCTCAATATTTCATTTTACTTTCAATTCTTGTATAGATAAGAGGGTTAAAAAGGGAGAGGGGTATTTATGAAAGTTCAAATTGAAAGTTGGAGGCTGATTAGAGAGAAGACGCTTGATATACCTTTTCCAGTATTTCATATTATCACGTGATTTTAATCTTTCAGCATAACCTCAAGTTCATTGGCTGCCTGATAAACATCATGACAATTATAACTAACAGACTTGAATACGTTAAAGGCACTGGTAAGGAACATCATCGGATGACCCCATCGAAACAAAACACTCCGTCAAAACAAAGGACCCCATCAAAAGGAGATCAAATGGGAAACAATCTTGGAAACTCCAAGTCACTTGTGATTATCTTGCTGAGGATTTTGCATAGCCTGAGCATTGCTGGTAACGTTGAGGTAAGTATTATCCTTTGATTTTCGTTTGTGGTTCATAGAGAGACTTTGGGCTCAGAGCATGAATTATAGAGATTTTTCTATAAAGCTTGAAAATTAAAAGAAAATTGGATTGAAACCTCTATTTATAACAACGTCTTTGGTTTGGCGCTCTTTATTTAGGATTATACTTTGATTGCAGCTCAGTTCGAACTAAAGAACATGCCCTCATTACTATTATCTTCAACAAGCTTGGAGAATGTATTATACTGTTGGTGAACTAAGACACTAATAAGAAACTAAGGAGCTGTACCAATGCCCAACTTGAATGATACCAAAAAGAGTTCTGAAAATTAGTATGCACGGTGCTCAGTTCTAATTGCGGGTCTCAATCTGGCGAAACTTAGAGAAAAACATTTATAAATATTTATTGTGATGCTGCCATTGGTTATTTTGTGTTTTGGATCTCAAACACAAAACACTTGTCGGCATTCTATACGTGCTCTACATAATGGGCTTTTTCTATAGATAGTTCTGTCTGGATGTTTGCTTGGTTCATTTCGAAATTGCGTAGTTTATTCGTAAGATACTGCTTAAGAAGAATTGTCGACTTATCCATATGCAGTTATCTGTAACATTTTGTAAGTACTTCATGTAAGCTAACTCAAGTTCATAAATTTTTCTTATAGTGGGATTGCAAAGCAATGGACCAGCACATTGGAAGGGTTCTAAACATTATTCAAATATTCTTCTCGAAAATTGTGGGCGATGTTGCAATCAAGGAAGCCCTCAAACGGCTCAGCAACCCACTGGCTAATTTGCTTACATCTTTGACGTCAGCTCAGTAAGTGTGTCATCATTTTTGATTTGTTCTATATGCATACGTATTTCATCGTTGGCTGTGGTTTTTTGGATAGCAACAGTTATGCATATTATGATATGCACCGCAATAGATAAGTGTTTATGTATTCTGTAGGCTCCTAGTTCCCCTTAAACTAATTTGTTTGTAACCCCTGTGCTATTATTGATTAGGTACTTAAATTCATAGGTTAAGATTAGGACTAGCAGGTCATAGTGTCCGGCATCCTGAGTTGGAAGCGTCCAAACTGATATTATGGACACCAACTGATGGAAAGCCAAACAGAGGAAGGAAACAAGTTAATTTAATTGATGTGCCAAAGGAATATCTGGAGTACCTTAAAGGCTAGATTGCAGTATGGCAGAAACGCCTTTTTAGAATTGGCAGATTCCTAATCCAATCAAAATATTAGACATTTCTCTGTTATTTAATTTCTCTTATACTTCTTATTTTCTATCAGACACCCTAAAGTTACGAATGCTGTTTTGAATACCAAGAAATCTTATATGAGCAGACAGTTAGTCATGGTTGGTACTTTGTCTAATGATTGCGTTTCTTTGATTTATTTTTTGTAATAGAACATTTATAGATATTTGATGTGGTAGTATTTACGTGGTACAGTAAAAAATCAGAAACATATTCAAACACGATAAAGTATATTATTTCGAAAATTGCAGTTTTATTATTGCTACTTTTTGGATTGTATGATGTATTCAATAAACTCGTACATCCTAGGGCCTGGTTGTATAGAGGTGAGTTTCCTGGCTTACAGAGTTAATTGGTGTACATGTACAAAACATAGGCGTAAACTCACTTGAGGGGCTGAGGAGCAAAACATTATATGAAGATTAATAAAAATCATGTTTCATGAGGGTTTATATATAAAAGAGGAGCAGATTTGAGCAGGGCCGTCGCGACCGGGGGGTGTGGGGGGTGTAATACCCCCCCCCCCCAATAGAAATTCTGGAAAAATTTCAGGTAAAATCACGACTTTCAGAAAAAAAAGTTGAATGAAGGAGACTACTTCCTTACACTGTAAATGTTGCATATTCTATTGTCCATTTGCTGTGTGATGACTGATACAACACCGGATATCAGTAATCAAGATGAGTTATCAGTTCCTGTAAGATTTATCAACACAAAAACTTGTAAGCCAGAAGAACGGTTGGTAAAAGTGGCTGAAACGAAAGACAAAACAGGAGCTGAACAAGCAACTGATATACTTGATTGGCTGAAATCAAGTGGAATTCCACTCTCCACAGTTCAGTTTCAGACGTACGATTCCACGGCAAGCATGTCTGGATGTAACAAAGGTGCCCAACAAAAAGTCAGCAAGTCCTTGGGGGACGAATCCCCTACACCAAGTGCTTACCACATGGCACGAATTTAGTGATAGAGCATGCATGTGAAGCATCGCCCCTGATCTCAAAAATCTTTGATTTCGTACAACAGCTTTATACATTCTTCTCGAAGAGTACGAAACGGCATTCTCAGCTAAAGGAAGCGATGCAAGAAGTGGAGAATGCACTGAAGCTTCGGAATCTATCGCGAACAAGATGGTCAGCTAGACCAGAATCGATAGAGGCAGTCTGGAGAAGCCTGGATGCCATCATCCAAGTGCTGCATTTCAATGAAGAGGAAGGAGATTCAGAAGCAAATATAAAAGCTACTGGTCTCATTAACGCAGTAGTAAACATTGACCTTGTTTGTGCCATTATGTTGCTTAAAAACATAATGTATAAAACAAAAATGCTGGCCGATTTCCTCCAAGGGGAAAACATAGACATGCCTGTTGCAGTAGTAGCCATGGAGTCAACCTTAGCCTCGCTAAAAAAGCTTAGATCGTCTGACAATGAAGTATCGGATGAAATTGCGGCAGCAATGATTTTTGCAAAGTCTCTCGGAATAGATCCAGATTCACACTTTCTTCGGCTGCATCGAGCAAGGAGAATACCTCGTCGTCTAGATGATAGACCTGAGACAGCTTCAACGGAGACACACACTGTTGAAGTTTATTATAAATCTCAATTTTTCATCTTCATGGACACGCTTATAAATGACCTCGAAGACAAATTGGAGTTAGTGAAAGACACGATCGATTGCTTCCTTACAGTTTTGGAACCAGAAAATTCAGAAACTGTTGATGATACTAAGAGTTTCTTGGAAAGGTTTCCTGCAGCGTTTACTGAAGAATCCTCAACAGCTATCCACAACGAGCTCGAAATGTTCAAGAGGCATATTCAAGTAGACAGGAAAAAGACAGAAAAGGAAAAGTCTGAAGACTCGACTGTCGGTCCTATGGCGATAAGTGAAGCCAGGTATCAAGCACTAAAGTATTCCCGTGATCACTTTCTTTTCACGTCAGTTGCGAAACTATATCAGCTTTTCTTGACAGCGGCTCCTTCAGTTTGTAAGAATGAAAGATCTTTTAGCGCTTTGCGAAGGGTGACGAATTATCTTCGAAACAGCATGTCTGATGACCGCCTGAATGACAGCATGCTTTTAGTTCATGAAAATGACATAACGGATCAGGTTGATTTAAAGAGAATTACAAAGAAGTGGGCAATGCTGAAGAATCGGCGTAAAAAGATCAATTGAAACTTTGAGGCTACCCTCTAATTGTTATGTTATAAGTTTTTTGAATCAATGTAGTT
This sequence comes from Pelagia noctiluca, assembly GCA_963924455.1. NCBI lineage: Eukaryota > Metazoa > Cnidaria > Scyphozoa > Semaeostomeae > Pelagiidae > Pelagia > Pelagia noctiluca. The sequence goes on along the minus strand of OZ004315.1, from coordinate 5,057,664 downwards.
TCTAGCTCTAACGTTTTATTTTTACTTCGCCAAAGCTGCACATTTGAAAGACTTGAACCTAATTCTAGCTACGTAAAACTGCTAATTAACATTCCAAAAATAATTTTACTCGCAAAAATATTTTCAGGTAAATTATGCCTTGACCAGGTAAATCTACACCCAGCACCCCCCAAACAAGATTGCTTCGCGACGGCCCTGGATATGAGGATAATTGTAACTTTTGAGTGTGTTCATATAAACAGGCCTTTAGACAGGGATTCGATCAGATCCTAATTGCGTAGTATATTTGAAAAACGAATTTCTTCTTTTACCAGGCTGGAATAGTTGTCGAGGCAATTTACACCTGCGTATTGGAGAAATACAAGGGTGATTATAACGATGATATGCTGCAAATATTGACCCCATTGCTGGTAAGAATCCTGTCAATTTACTTCGAATATTAAGCCAATGCTACAGATTTTAACCTGCTACAGGTATTAACCACATACTTCAGATATTAACCCCATGCTACAGATATAAGCCCCATGCTATAGATATTAAAAACATATGCTCAAGATTTAAACCATATTCTTCAGATATTAATCCCATTTCTGGGATCAATCCCGTCAATTTACTTCTGATATTAACCCCATGCTATAGATATTATCCACATAATTCAGATATTAACCCCTTTGCTGGTGAGAATCCTGTCAAATTATTTCCGATACAAACCCGATTCTTAAATATTAGCCTCGTGCAGCAGATATGAAGCCCTTGCAACCCTATACAAAAATAGAAAACAGAACCTAATTTTGACTGTTTAAAGTCAAGCAAAAAGATTAAGATGTAGAGAATCCATCAACGGGTTAAGTAATCATAAGTGCTCCTCATCCTCATTCAAGTTCTCTTTTACTGAAAGATGTCGTTGAAATGTGGCCTGACTTTATGAGGATATGATGTATGGTCTGAGTAATTCACTAGTGTTAGTCTCTTTTGGAAATAGACTTTTTTATCAATTGATAATACTTTTATTCTGTGCTTCAATAGACTTAGTCATTTGTTTTGAAACGATTTTCTACGCTTCATAAATTTGCCAAGCTCTCATACAGTACATTATTTTGCTAATTTATTCAGTAACTTGGTTCAATTACTTTTTGTTTGTACAGCGTTGAAACATATTTTATTTCCTTCATTAACAAGCAGCCCCAGTGGCGCAATGGACTAGCGCGTTGGACTTCTAATCCAAAGGTTGTGGGTTCGACTCCCATCTGGGGTGGGTCGCTGCTGCGATGTTTTACATTAATTTTACATGATTTCGTTGGTCTGTGCTGGGTTCTCAGAGTTCTGTACGCGGTGGGCGGTGCGGAAAGGATGGAGACGTGTCCTAACCATCCTCAAGTTCTGTAATGTGGATACTGAGGCTGACACTGTGGATACTGTGGATACTGAGGCTGATTTTTAAAGTGGAGCTAGATATTTTCTGGACTTCGTTCGAAACCAACTTTGAAATTCAGGAACGCTCGTGGCGAACATAAATCGGCTCTTATTCATTAACATTACCCAGGGACGAGCTATTTCCTTAGATTAGTATTATAGTAATACGAGAGCCTAACTAAGTTTATAAAATTCTAATAGATAAATTCAAAAATAAACCATGCTTGTCTTCAATTAAGACAAGCATGGTTTATTTTTAAATTTATCCTTAATTAAGAATATATTCATTCAGATTAATTCACTGGTTAAGAGATGAAGGAAATATTATTATTCTATACGACACAAAAATTGATTTAGCTAGCCTGAGAAATTTCGCTAACTCTTTTTCAGAACGAAATTTAACCACTGTTGTGTTTGTTTTCAGAAAATAGTCTTCATGTGTGAAAAAGGTTCTATTTGTTCCCTTGCTTGTAATTTCTGGAATAAAACCTTCGGAAAGATGCAGACGTTGACTTATCCTGGAGATCTTAAGTAAGTTTTCTTGCGTATTGTATTTTTTGTGTTTTGAGTAGAGAAAATGTTTCGGAACAAGATGTAGCTGGGGATGATTATTGATTAGGTATTTTGTATGCATCACAAAAATTTTGCAACTGTTTTTTCTTCACTTGCTTAGATATCTCTCTGTTATTGGAATGTTGCAGATTTAAAAGAATGATTTAATAAACAGGAAATCTGATAAATATACCTCTAAACTTGGAGATTTTCTGCACGAAATTCCGTGCATTGCTCGGCTTTAGATCAAGACGGAATTGCATGGCATTAAATCAAGATCTCTGATCCCTTTTTAACTTCTGATCTCTATTAAAAATGTCATTTAGGGACTAATGCAAGCTTTACTTTGCAGAAAAATTCTATTGAAAGTTAAAAAAGCTGCCAAGACGCTTATAATTCCTGCAGAAAAGGTATCCTGTTTGATATTTGAAATTTCGGATGTTATCAGTGTTGTTTTCGATTCACACTCAATGCCTAAAGTTTTGCCTATGATATACCTTATCTGTTGCATTGCGTTTTTTAAGCTATCCACAATGACACACGTACGTAGTATATTTGTTTACTTCGCTACCAAATCTGGACAGCCAGCCAGTCAGGCCAAAGGTTTCGGGGGAGGGTCTCCAGCTGTTTTTTGTTAGTGTGTCTGTCAAGTGATAAAGACCTTCTTTTTTTTACTTTCAATGTTATTTCATTAATTTATTACCGAAATAATAGTGGAGGAAGATTCTAGCTAAATACATTAATTGGACTTGACTAATGAGTTGATTATACTAACTGATTTTCACTGTAATTCTGTTTAATTTGTAGTCTGGGGAATTATCCCAAGCTTCAGAAATGTCTGTGCTTTCAAACTTGTCAGATATAAAAACGGCTCCCTTCGTGACGAAGTCTCCCGTTCGCGTTCATGGAAGCTTCCTCAACAAAGCCTTGTCAGCAGAAAAGTTGGCCCGATCTCCATCACCACGAAAAGTAAGTAATTGTTTATGTTTCCAAAGGCTCAATTTTTTATGGCAGGGTATCAGGGTATTTCGTCTTATAAATAATCTTCTTCATCCCTTACTTTTCAGAAAACAGCCAGCTACTCTCCCATGTTGAAATCGCCTCTAGATTCAGCAAGAAGGAAGATCCCGCTGGCCTTCGACTCAAATGACGTAAGTGTTCCTTTGTAGTTCTAAAAGTTCCTTAGTAGTTCCTTAATTTCTTGTGTTAACTTAGTAGATAGGAATAAGTATCAACACAAGAAAAGCATTAAAATTCAACATTTTGCAATAAACTCGTGATAAGGAACCATAAAACATTTTATAACACAAAGAAGCTTAGGATAGGTCTATAAAACGTAAAAGTTAGTTACATAGTCATTAGAGAAGTTGCATATCTACAGCAAATGAATATATGCAAAATTATAAAGTTTTTTAGTGATTTGACCTGAAGTAGTAAAAGTTCCTTGAGTTTCTCGACCTTCGACTTGTAGGTTCCTTATAAAATGTTCTTTATCAAAAAAGCGTGTATAATGGAATGTGCTTTTATTTTTGCTTCTCTATATCCTTTTCATGTTTGGCAGTGATATAAAATAAAGAAACAACAGCATATGAAGGAAAATCAGCTTTTTATGGAAAGAAACTTGCTATAGAAACTGTTTGTACCATTATCGGGGTGAAAGCTAAGAAACTCTGGTACGAAGAGTTTGCATTGTTTCTTATTAAAAGAAATGAGTTTAACTATAATTTGAGCTACATTGGATGCATAAGTATTCAAAAAATGCAGTTTTTTCACAAAAGGCAGATTTATTGATATTTCTAAGTTATCGTAAAACCCTCTCACCAAAATTACAAGAAGGACTAAAAAGGAGAAACTCAACGAAATTTGATGAAGATAAAGATTTCATAAAGCATATGAAAACATATCCTGCCACTTATTGCAGAGTTCTTTAGGTGCTGTTATCAAAATCTTTAGACACCTGTTGTTGCAAAACTTTTCCAAAACCCCGGCAACATCAGGTCTATTATTACATCATGATACTTGATAATCATGCAGTTTTCTTTTACTTTGCTCAAACCATGGTTATGGCTCACTGAACGTTTGTTTTTCCTTTTCTGCTCGGTTTCTTTTAAATCCAACGAATAATGAATATCACGAGGAATATCAAGGCAGTTTTAAAGCTCCATTCACATTTTGTTTCGTTTAATCCAAAAACGGATGAAAGACAATCGAAAATTAAAGGAACTTTTCTTGAGGAGGTGGATTCCTTAGAAAATAAAAAGCGTGCGTTCATTTTCATGTAATTGTGTACACTTCTAACTAACTTGAATGGACTTAGCTCAACAAATTAAGTTATGTGTAACAAACTTCACTGAATCAGAGACAAAGCTAAGACGTATTAATCATTTGCAGACTGCATGTTAAATTAATTCCCTCATCATGACAACAGTCTTATCAGTTACAATACAGACATCCATATCGATTTCAAAACCTTTATTTTCAAGCAGCCCCAGTGGCGCAATGGACTAGCGCGTTGGACTTCTAATCCAAAGGTTGTGGGTTCGACTCCCATCTGGGGTGGGTCGCTGCTGCGATATTTTTAGTTTCTACTTTTTATTTGGCCTAACATCGGAAAATATTTTTAATTCTATTTCCTTATTTATACTTTACTTATCTTTCATTATATTATTCATTTTTGAAAGATATTTATCTAATCTACATAAACTCTATTCTAAATTTCTTTAAAAACTTGGAAAGTTTGAACTTACAGAACTTTCGAAATTTTGCGCGGCGTTGATGAAAATTTAATTTTTATAAATGGTAAGCGTGATTTTCTGCAAAACTCTTCGACAGATTTCCTTAAAATTTCCACAGACATTTTCTTCAGCTCTAAGATATATTAAGAGCTTGAAAAATAAATTGCAAGTGTAAGAATGAAAATCTGATTAACGTTACTTTTCTCAAGGTGCTACATTACCCTCGCAAAAGTTTGGAAACCTTTCGAATTTTAGGCCTAGCTGGAAACTCTTTTACACTCTTTTATAAGAACAATTTTATAAGAACAAAATCCTCAAAGTTTGCCAAACTTAAGTACAAGCTAAGAAAAAACCGAAGCAGATCATATTTTGCTCAATGCAGCAATTTTAAGAAATAACTTGAAGAATGAGAAATAATCACTAAAGAAGCAGATTGGCAGTACACTGATATGTCAGATGGTCAAGAGAGTCAAACTTAGAAATAATTAACACTACTGATAGGAACAAAGGCTTCCCAGCCATTGTAAAGATAAGAACAATTTAAGAAAACTTCAGAGTGAAAATAAAGCAATATTTAAGAACAGCCAGCTTGAAACGAATTTTACTGATATCTTGAGTAAAAAGGACAAAACATTATTTTTAAGTCAATTCAATAACAACTAGAATAATTAAAAATTATCAGCGGCCTGATTTTGTCTTCATTTTGCAAAGTGGCATAAAAAACTACTTCGTTATTATCAAGGTTTTGGAGGTAAATTCTTGATTAAAATTTGGAACACTTTATGGGGATTCCTTCAAAATATGTACATTCTTTTATCGAAGTGATAGATGTTAAGCTGCTGTTAGATGCTCTAAACGAGGACAACATCGTGAATTTTGCCCTATAGTTTTGCTTTACAAAAAACATCTCTAGTTGTTGTTCCTGTTCCCATTGTAAAACTTCGGTAGCAACAAAATGGCTGCCACAACGGTAAACAAGAACAACTGCAAGGCCATAATTTTATTTTCAAATATGATTATATCAGATTTAACTACATACTCTTCTTCTGTGAATATTTTTTTATAAGAAAATATAGCAAAAAGGAATGCTAGCAAGATGCCTAGAAAATTATGGGAGATGACATTCTCCTTTGGTTTTATCAAGGCATATTTCCAAGTTTCATATTCTTAAATTTATGTTCCATTAAAGCACGTTCAACACAAAAACTAGTTTCATTCATCGAGTTGAATAAAATCATTATGTGACTTTGATTCTTGTGATTCATGTGACTTTGCCCATGTCCCTACAACTGAGCTCACTTTGTTTTTTAGCAGATAGTACCACGCGCACGCAGGTTTCAAATGTTGATAGTAAAACGTATTTTGAAAATGTAAAAAAAATGCAGTTAAAAAAAAAGTTTCAAATGTTGTTAAATAACTTCAAGGAATCAAATCTTCTGAAATTTTGGAGCCTCTTGAAGCTTTTATTTTGTTTATTTTCAGAACTTCCAAGGTTCATTAGCTTGTTCAAAAATATAGATATTTCATGGCCTAAAATATTTTTATTCGTTATGAAAATTGATCTGCGAAGTGTCCTAAGACTCATTGGAGTAGAGTGTATGTGATAGGCTAGCTAGGTTGTCAAATTCCTTGATCTGTTGGTATCGCTCTTCATATTGTTCTTTATGGATGGGTTGAAACATTTTTCATCGAATTATTAGCGCTAGTAGAAGAGTATTGAATGTGGTTTTAGTGATTTCATGATATCTAATTCTCACGAAATAGAAATCCTGTTTCGACTGATTGTTTGATTAACTTGATTTGCATATTTTACTTTTTTTGTAATTTTATTAGAAAGATGACGATATGATTTCATTGTAGGGTGAATTTGTTCCTATCGAGCCTTCTCCAAAAAAGAGGCGCATTTTGACTGAACATCAAAAGGAAGTCATGAAACTTAGAAGGTGAGTGATCATTAATTTGAATTCCTTAAAAAAAATATTGTTTATCTCCAAAAACAGTTGCGATTCTAAGCTAATATATAAAGCATTTTGCACAAGCTTCGTAAAATGCTGCACCCCTTTTTCTGCAATCATTACTGAAATAAATATTTTGATATTTTCTTTTGTAATGTCCTATTATTTTAGTCATTCTTCAAAAACAGTAGATTTGGTAGATTTGGGTTGCATTCCTTTGATACAATGTTTCCAAATAATCAGCACAATAGTTAATTTCTGAAATCCTGTTTCTTTGGCTATTATTCATTTGGTAGACTGCTGAGGGATTTTTTCTCACTTCTTTTGCTTCATCTGAAAACCTAATAACCTCCGTTGTCAATCAGTAAAGTTAACCAGACAGCCCCTCACAATCACAAGAATTTCTCTGTCACAAACTGAAATTGCGCAGCTGAAAACAGCTCTCGTAGTAGGAGTTGTCAAAATGTTGCATGTTAAAATGCATGTTGTACAAATTTAAGAAACTGTGGTCCATTGAAGGCAGTTGTCCCAAGGTGGCTACTCAAAAAAGAAGACCATGAGAAAGATATTTTTATGAATTTTTTCGTTTTCCCTCAGTGATGTTCCAGTGCTTTATAATGAGCTGGACCAGGCAACCCAAGATGGTATGATCAGTGACGACACCCAGTAAGTTTTTATTGAATTCAGTGAAATTGAATTTTGTCTTTTTGTCTCGAGAAATTGCTTTGATATTCGAGGTTTTGAGTGATACTTCTTAGATATTTCAGCATTGCCCCCCCCCCCCCCATCTTGTTTTGGACTGGATGCATTTGGAATTGCTGAATTGTTAGTCCTTATTTTGAAACTATTTGGTTGAGAGTCCTTCTTCAGGCGTGTTCTTTTGACCACAGCTATCACTCATAGCTTTCCCCAGCAGGCTGCTAGATAAATCATTAGGACTTTTAAACCAAATGACTAGTGCAATCAGCCACTCTGGTGAAATTAGAACGGGGAACATAAGAAATTCAGACATGTTGACGAAATACAAGAGATCACATTGAAAATAGCTGAAGATACTAAAGTTCTATTGCAAAAGTATATTTAAGTCCACCAGATTCAAAAAACCTCTGTATTTGGTATCTCTTTTTTATAATTGATAATTTTTGATATTACTTATTTATCTATTAGATTCACTCTGGACTCTTTCCCCACGAAAGACAAGAAGAAAATATCACCTTCAGAAGATGGTATTGCTCATAACGCGCATGAGAAATCTAGCTCAAAGGTGGCAGATCTTAATGAGTCGATGGAATCTTCAGCATCAGACACTTCTGCCACTGATTTATCTGAATCACTTTCAACATTTTCATCGGAAGTGAATGATGATATGTCAACAGAGCAGAGGGCTGAAGGAATATATACTCAAAAGTCTGGAACAACTATTGACACTGACACGCAAATATCGGACACTCAGATGGCAGCAATCAAACGCTCAAATGTGCCCGACAGGAAAAGATTACTGAATGCTACAGACATGGTCATTCAAAAGCCGGACACTCATAAATTAGACTCTCGAAAATCAGGTACTCGAAAATCAGAAATGGAACACACTAAAGAGTTGGACTGTCACAAACAAGGAAAAGCTAGAGTGACTGATTCCAAAAAAAGAAAATTGAAAGACTCTAAAGAATCGAGCATTAGTGCGACCACCAGGTCTCGGACAAGTCCGCACGTAGAAGAGAAAAGCAAGAAAAAGGCACACGAAAAAAGCCAAAAATCGAGGCGAGAATTAAATCTCACGAAACCCAAAACTCGTAAATCATTTCCGAATACCTTTCAAGATTTTCTTGCTGGATTACTTCAGGATCATCGCACTGCACAGGAAAAGGAAAGAACAGAAGAATTTGAAGAAGAACAGTTAGGTTCAAGTGTTGTTCCGTCTTCCTACACATTCAGTGACGCGTCTTTACCTGACCAGCCCCTTCCTTTCACGTTCTCAACCGGATCAACTTTTTCGAATAAAGGTCATAAAAAGCCTATTGATGAGGCTCATCATCTGGAGACCCCAGTTGAAGAAGGAACCGTAAAGAAGTCTTATCTTGAGCCGCCTTCTACTAGTACCGAGGCTGTCTCTACTAAAGATGCAACTGATATCGGTGTCCAGTCTAACGTTGAGCCCTCGACTACCAGTCTTGAAATAATCCCTTCTTCTCAACCGCTAAAAGAAGACTCTCCTTTATTAAAAGGAATTTCTATGGTTACCCCGCGTCGGTCAGCGCGAAGGAGTAAAATGTCAAGGAAATTAGAGGAAAGTGCGAAAGCTAAGGTAACTCGGACTGATAAAGCAAGTAAAAATTCTCCAAAGAAGGTTAATGCAGATGCTAAATTACGCTCTAATGCGAGCCCAAAGAAATTATTAGTCATTCATAATGGAGATGTTTTCGCGCACATAAACGAGAAGTGCTCACCATCTGAAACCCAATTAGAAATCTCTGCAAAGTCTGGTACGAATAATTCCCAGCTGGCCAAGGATATAGACGAAAACGATGCAGTTTTAGAAGACTCAAAAAATCAGCTAGTAAGTGAAATAAAAGAGCAAAGGTGGGATAATGATCATCAGGCTTCAGGAGATTCACCCAAGCAAGTCCATCCATCGAAAACTTCGCCGTTCATTGATGCAGTGACTAAAGCTTCTGACCAGCCTGTTTCAGCGTCACAAGGTGGACTTGATAAATGTGACTTGAACGTGGGTGTTGATCGACTAATCCTTAAGCGAGACACCGGCTCGAATGAAGATAAGTTGACTGACCAATCAACAGCTCCGACTGATAAGATGTTGAGTTCATTGGCATCTGACAGTCTGGATAGTATCAAAAGTGCAGACTTGATGTCGAATGACGGTGATGAGGATTTCTTGCTTCAGAATGTTTGGAGGGATTACACCGATGATTGTGATAATGGTGGGAAAAGTGGTCATGGTGATGATGATCATAATCTTGATGACAAGAAACTCCAAAAGGAATCTCGGCCAAAGCGTTCAGAGGTGGAAGGTGAAAGAATTGAGAAAACAAAAGCAATTACAGCAGAAATCGGAAATGATATTAATGAATTAGCAGAAGATGCCGACGAGCAGATTAACGACCAGCTGGCCGAAGTTACTAAAGAATTATCGCACAATGTCAGTGATAAGAAAGGTTTGAGAAGATCGCTGCGGAAGCGCAAGTCTAGCTCAGGCAGTGAGTCGAAAGAAGACAACATTCCGTCAAAAAGGGGGAGAAAATCGAGGACATCGACAACAAAGTCTGATGCACATGATCCTAACATTCAAATGCCAATAATTTCTCTCAGCGAATCAAAGTCGAAAACGCGTTCAGAAATGAATGAAAAACTATGCAAGAGTGTTGGGGAAGATTCAAGTGATTTGAATAAACGAAGAGAAGATCAGATGGAGGGTAATGGTAAAGATAACGATTTATTTGAAAATTTAGAGACAACATCAAACCCTGTTCTTCAAGACACATCAAACGGCAACGATGTCAGCTGTAATCAAGGTAATGCTGCAATTACAGCCGTGGTTAACGGAATAGGAGCTGAGAGAGAAATTGTCCTCGAACAAGGGGTAGAAGAAAGGGCCAGTAATTCTGAAGAAGAGTGTTCTCAGTCTCTTATTAATAACAACGACATATTAGCTCAACCTGTAAGTAAAAACAGTGAAAAGTCAAGATCTGACAGAACAAGGACTAAGGAAGTTCCTATCGTAGTGCTTGACGAGGAATTGGAAATTATTGAGAGGGATGAAAAAATATCTGAAGGCAAAGATGTGAAAAATAGAGACTCGGGTATCGCTGCAAAGAACCCAGATAAGAAGGATGATGTTAAAAATAATGGCTCTTCGCTTGTCGCGCGTTCGAGCTTGGCTAACGTTTTTGGAAACGATGAAGATGAACGTAAAACTGGAAGTAGACCCAAGGCAATAGATTTGACTGAGCATGCAACTGAATCCCCAACTGAATGCCCTGCTTACAAAAAAGGGGTTGAACCTAATTCTGAAATTAAAATTAATTCCAATGAGAATGAAGACACCGACTCCTCTTTTGAAGAAAGTTTAAGCTTAGCTACCTTAAAAAAACGTGTTGTAAAAGCTAATAAAACTAAAACGGCTAACGATTCACTGATCTGTAATCAGATGAAAGACGGTGTTTGTGTCCAAGAGATTTCTGGGAGTAAACAATCGAGTTGTGTACCGGATAATGACTTGTTATCAGTTGTTTGTCAAGCTGAATTAGTGGAAACCGAAAGTGAGACAGACCTCTTTATAGAAGATGACCTGAAATCTGTAGATACCATCGCTGAGAGCCAAGATGCTGATTCCTGCTGTGGCCCCAAAAAGCTGCCTGCTCCAGTATTGAATACGGATGCTCAAGTAGTTCAGGCTGAAACCAAGTACCAAAATGCTGCACAAGATAAACAGTTCCATGTCATATCCTTCGCCCAGCCTCAAAAAGACTGCTCTAGTCCTCTGCGGGGTAGACAATTATCAGCAGTGGCCTCTCCTTCCATATCAAGAAGACTTGCAGCAGCGGCGTCACCCTCGGTTTCACCAGTCAGTGGGATTCTGAAAAAGAGGCTTCTGAAACACGATTCTCCATCACCTAAGGTATTTTCATTTGTTTTTTGCTCAGTTTTTAATACCTCAAAAGTTAGGGTTGGGCTCAAGGTAAGGGCTAGAGTTTTAGGATTAGGGTTACAGAGTTAGGGTTTTAGAGTTAGGGTTTAGGATTAGGGTTTTAGGATTAGGGTTTTAGGATTAGGGTTTTAGAATTAGGGTTTTAGGATTAGGGTTTAGGATTAGGGTTTCAGAGTTAGGGTTGTACTGCCAGGGTTCCTATATAGGTAATGGTTTGGAATCCTGTTTCTGCTTTTTTGCATTCATTGTCACAAATTTTGGCCTTTCACATCGGAAGATTCAACTAATGTACTTATTTTATGTTTGTTTATTTATTGTAGTTTATGTCTTATTTAGTTGTGCTTGAGTTAAACCGAAAGGCGCTGAGGTATTAGTATACTTACTGAGAAGCATGGACCCGTTTACCCAGGTTCATTAATTCATTATGAATTAAAATACAGTCATGAGCTGTAAGTTGCGAAAGGTCCCCTGGGGTCATTAATTCTTCAAGTCTCGATAATTCACTGTTTATTTTGGAGGAAGTACTTGGGAAAGGAGTAGTTGAGGCTGGAGTCTTAACTTTTCCTTTCTGGCTAGGTCTTTCTGACGAAGAGCTGGTACCGGGCCGAGCCTTGAGCTCATCTACCATCGAGCTAGTTTCAGACACAGGTTCTTGTCCCTTATTATTTGCATTAACTGACATCTACTCCAGTGAAGCATGTTGTATTTTTCCCATGACACCCAGTTTACATGTTAAACTATTAACACTTTCATAGAATCCTTGATAATTCTGATTATTCATCCTAGAGTCGCAGAGTCACTTTTGCTGAGCCACTCGAAGAACAAAGATCAATCAGTCATAGAAACGAGCAAAGCACAAATGCCGATCTTGCCGTTCCGTTGCCAAGTAACGACGAGAAAGAGCTGAGCATGCGTCGTAGGAATGACACTCCAAGACGCCTTACTTCGCTGAAAGCAAAGGTTTGTCATCTTGCAGTAAAATCAGCTTTAACTAAACAAGGTTTTCGAATGGGACAGTTGATTGGTCTTCCAAGAAAAGGAATTATTTGACTGATTTTGAATCAAACTGGAGTAATACCGCATTCACACTGATATTGTTGACGTAAAATCGACTCCAGCCTCCTTAACAGCCAATCAAGATTCGAATCATGGACTAGACTACTCAAAGTCTTAAATTTAAAAACCAGGTTTGGTTTGGGAAAATTTAAGTGTCAGTTTGATCTATCGTTGGTATTAATCATTCAAGTATTGCTTGATTCTCTAAATTTGTTTGAATAGAAATATATTCGAGCTGACTGTAGCTTTCATTAATCAAACAGGTAGATTTGAATAGCATCCTATCATCACACTCTTGGCTTTACGCAATGCAACCACCAAACCTTTCCATAACATTCTTTATATCATTTGTAGTCTTTTGTGAAAGTTATCTCGATGTAATTTTGTCAATGTGAAAGTTATATTAGTTTTGTATTTTATAAATCGCGTTAGCTACGCATAGCTGCCATAGTGACTACAGCTTGACTGTAGTGCAGCTACGAAGGAATTAGGCCTGTAGTTTTCGTTACTATGGTCTGCGTGAGATACGATCAGATACGATCTTAACAAGGGAATTTACATTCATCACTTAAGTTGTTCAGGTGTTAATTGTTTTCTTTCCTTCTAGTATACGTCACCAAAAATGAATTCTCAAAACCCCGGAATGCCAATCTGTTCCGAACTTATTGAATGCTCGACCCCTATAGAGAAGCTCCTGCCATCACTGACATCTGCTGCTTGGTCACGTGGCCTGGGCAACATCATCAGAGCGCAGAACATCCGAACTGTGGGTAACCTCTCTGCGTTGTCAGAAGCTCAGATCGAATGCCTTCCGATCCGCTCTCCCAAAGTCGAGGTCGTTAAAAAAGTGTTGCGGAAGTTTCAGAGTCAGAAGATTAAGCTTGAGGAAAAGGAAAAGTTCCGGAAAGTGATTCCTAGCACAGGTAAGGAACTATTTTGTGTCATTTTTCTGTTTCTAGTAACGGTGGGAGGCATCTACAACAGTTATTGGTTCCAGCATGAAAGTCCAGGTGGGGAAATTCGTAAAGATTATCTGTCATATTTAAAAGTGTATGTGTCTTAAAACATTCGCATTTCCTCCTCCCCTCTTTTGGGCGTTTATTAGTCGTTTTCTGATTGCTGTCTTTTTGCGTCTCGGCAGATGTTCATTCCCGAGCAGAGAAATCAAAAGACTGCTTTTCTTCTTCCATACGCTGCCTTGAAATTTATAATTGACTTGATAATTTATGGGCAGGAACACTTGCAGTCCAAGCCTATATTTCTGTATGATTGCAAAACTATTGCGAAATGCGTGTAAAAGCACTTTATCATCGTGGGCTACGCATTTATACGCTCCAGTTTCCTAAGGAATAAAAAACGACGTGTAAAACCGATTTTTGTCACGATTTAAACTTAATTCTTCCTCTTGAACCCTTAGCCTAATGCAACATTTTTTTAAAGTATCTTAAAGAGTATTCACCCCTCCTGCTTTTTATTGAAAATAATGGTCCCACTTCTAGTAGTAAAGAACAAATATTTAATCCCTTCCTAGGGGTGAAGAAAAGTCTTTGGGGTAAGGTGTTTGAATGAAAATTCATTCTCCACTTTTAAAAACAAGAACTGCTACGATATTAATTTGAGGAAGGAAACCAAAGTTTGAGAATTAATTTGAAAACAAGAAGCGCGACGATAATACACACATTTTTTCATGACAATTCCCAAATAGCTAAGACAAGACCATTATAAGTTGCGACATAGGTCTTGTCTTAGCTATTTGGCTTTGTCGTGAAAAAATATGTGTATTATCGTCGCGGTTCTTGTTTTTAAATTCATTCTGAAACTTCGGTTTCCTGCCAACTTATCAATTGCTATTATTCTCCACTTTCCTTCTAGCTTCGCCGATGTCTGCGCTGACTCCTACCAGGCAACAAGGACAAGTCGACCAGATGAATCTAAAAGACACGCCATCGAGGAAAAGCATAACAAAGCCAACATCCCTATTCCCTGATGTTGCAGACGATATGACTGTGAGTAAAACTTTGTCGGACTTTTTGCCTTTAGACCCGCTGAAAGAAGAAGAAGAAGAAATTAAGGTTGCGAATGACGATACCAGATTTGCAATACTACCAGCATCAGACAATACACCTGATGAAAACAGTGTCGAAACTTCCACTAAATCAACTACAGCTACAAATGAGACATCAGGAGGACATGTTACGAAGGCTGTCTCTAAAGAGAACGAACTCAAGCCTGAATCAGACAGTATAGCAAAGGGATCTAGTCATACTGAAATGTCCACAAATGGTTTAAATGAGTGCAAAGTTGTCTCAAAAGGAAACGTGCTGATACCTAGCAGTATAGAAGAGGGAGCTAGTCTTACAACAGATGCGAAGGCAAATGGGGAGGATCGAACAAAGGACCTAAACGTTAGAAGTTACGCAGTAGAAGATGATTCGTTACCGCATGCAAATGAACCCGTGATAACTTTTTGTAAATCAGGAGATGACATCATAGATTTGGGAAATCCCAACTTAGTGACAAAGGCGAATGAAATTAAACAATTATCCGAAATTCGTACATCAGGAGAAAGTGGCATAGATAGGTTTCCAAACACCGTTGTGTTGGAGCCAGTGGCACAAAAATCTCCCACAAAAAGTCCTCTTAAAACAGGATGCTCCGTGGATATGGGAGATACTGCTGAAGGTGAGAAACCGGAAGTTATAATTATTGCAGATACAGAAGAGAGTAAAAGACGCATCAACAGCGTAGAAAATACCATTATGGCGGAAGAATTAGAAGTTATTACGTCTCCGCCAACTCTCTGTAGACGCGGAGGAGAACGTACAAACAACGTAGAAAATACCGCTACAGCAGAAGAACCAGAACGCATTCCATCCCCGCCAACTCTTTACAGAGTAGGAGAGAACCGTATTGAGCGTATTGAAGATAGCGTTACAGCTACGGATCCTACCGTGCGGGAAAATAATGCTGATGGTGCCACCGTTTACGTCGTATCTGTTTCACCCCTGAAATCCGTCGGGCAAAAGCGAGAGATTCATTATGGTCTCTTAAGAAACTCGAAGGCCGCCTTGGCTGCTGGTGCCCAGGAAACTGACAGTGGGGGGAATGTTACACGGAGCTTTAGCGTAGATGTCGAGAATCATGCACAAGGAAAAGAAAAACACCCAGCATTTAATGCAAATAATAAGAGACAAGAACCTGAGACTGAAACTAGCTCGATGGGAGATGAGCTCAAGGCTCGGCCTGGTACCAGCTCTTCGTCAGAAAGACCTAGCCATAAAGGAAAAGTTACGACTCCAGCATCAACTACTTCTTTCCCAAGTACTTCCTCCAAAATAAACAGTGAATTATCGAAACTTGAAGAATTAATGACCCCGGGGGACCTTTCGCAACTTTCAGCTCATGACTGTATTTTAATTCATGATAAATTAACGAATCTGGGTAAACGGGTCCTTTCTTCTCTCACTTCAAAAATAACGGGAAACGCTGTTTAAAATATATTAACGCAGTTTTCATATTGGGATGGCATGAACAATTATCAGTATTTATACAGCAGGTTGTTATCTGAAATATTCCCCATTTTTCTAACAGGGGTCCTTAAGATTTTCTAAATCATCAAGACAAATAACTGTTGTTGGGTCATGTGCATTTCTGAGTTTGCAGATGCGTAATTTCGCCGCAGATATTCAGGTTTTTTTAATTTTGACCTCTTGAAATGTCCAACAAAACACTGAATTTGGTTACGGCACTTTTGAGAAAATTTCAAGAAAATATAAATGTTACTAAGACCAATGTTGGTATCATCCAATTATCTCAAATCAAGTTTTCTTTTTCCCGTCAAGTTTCATTTGTTACACTTTTCAAAGCTACAATCCAAAATCTTACGCACAAAACTTTACAGTTCTTAATCATTAAAAAGGTTTTTAAGCGGCAATGATACCAAAATATTTTGAGGATAAAAAGGGACATTGCAAATAAACAGGCTAAAAATTTAGCTCAATATTCGTTGAAAGGTGCGATGAAATACTGATAATTTTTCAAGTGATAATTCATCAACTCCACAATAGCGCACTTAAACGATACGATTCCTAGATGCAGAAATCGCCGATCATAAAACGAAGCAACAGCCTCTGGCTTGATGATATTTTGGCGAAGCTCCAGAGCCTGGTTATATTTCGAATGATTCCATCTTGCTTTGTTTGGTTATGTTGATTATTTATGATAAATCTAATCCAATCTTATCTAATCCAATCTACTCTCATCCCATCTGCTCTTATCCAACCTACTCTAGTCTAACCTTAACTGTACTCCGCCCAAGTCAAAACTTACACGCTATATTTTCAGCGGTTTTCAATCGCGCAGCCTCAGCATGCGCAGTCCTCAAAGAAATAGGTCAGGCTAATTATTTGTACATCTGCGATGGGCGTCTTCAATATTCGTTGAAAGGTGCGATGAAATACTGATAATTTTTCAAGTGATCAAGTTTTGAATCTGATGAAAGTTTAATTCTGTTAACTCCCGCACACTTGGAACTTAAAGTTCGTGACTAATTGAATCTCCGCTAACTCCCTTATAGTCGTTTTAAATTGCCAAGCAAAATACCTCGTTTACGTATTAAACCTAAAAGGTTCATCGAGCCTATAAATTTGCGATTCCTACACAATTCATTGAGCCTGTATAATTTAGGGTGTGTTCTTTTTGCCTAAGTCCTTTGGAAGATGTGTATCTTGACAACAGACAAAATTTTATACCCATGCCCCAGGGAGGTGCTTAGTATATTTTGCATACTGGGGTGTGCTGCTCAAGTATACCATTCAAGATTTTGTCATAGATATCAAATTTTCAAAATCTTGTTAAAGCAGCGGTCTGGGTATCCATTTTCAAGATTTTGGGGTACATTCGGGTACAATGTTTTGAGATTTTGTAATGAATATTCAACTATGAGCCGTATCTTGATTAGTATAGTGTATCTAATAAGTGTGCGAGCACGAAACTTGCAATAGTACCGAAAATATCGCTTTATTTTATGCAATCCTAATGTTAATATGGGTCTACAATGCATATTCAAAACATTGGTGTAGATATGGTTATACAATTTCCTTTTGGGCAGAACCCTCCATCCCCCGGGGTTTCAAACCTGCGAATCTTTCATTTTGCATGATGATCACTTCTTTATTAAGGGTCAACATTTTTTTATAAAGCCCATCGAAGATTATAAATTTTTGGGCATTAGGTATACAAAGTGTTAAACAACGTACAGGTGCCTGTACTTCTCAACAGAATTAAACATTCTAACTCAGACGGTTATTTTTTTAATGATATGTAGCTTTTAATTTGCAAATATCGTGTATACTAAAATCTTCTTTATACTAAACCCCCCCCCCCCGCTTTTATAGTATTTACTATAAACCTTCAAAAAGCACCCCTCTAATAAGCCCGCCCTTCTAGAAACTCAAAAATTGAATAAGCCACCGGAGGCTTTATAGAGCTTTTATAGTACTTGTTTAGTTTTGTTTAGTTAATGTTTTCATGAAGTCTGTACGATATGAATGTTTTCATTTACATCTCTTTTTCAAATCTCTAAAATCATAATGAAAGTAACAAGTAATGGGCGATTTACAGGTAAACGGAAAGCAAATCAAACTCGACCTAAAAAAAATTGATAGGAAACCTAAAATTGTTTATTATAATTTCCAATTGATACCATCAGAACGGTCTTCCAATACAACCATTAGGGTCTTTCCACATTACTGAGCCCTATCCACAGTACTGCACAGACGTACCCCATGGTGATTCTGTGTATTTTGCTGTTGAAAAACAGTAAAATAGAACAATTATCGTCAAACAATTTGAATTTTCATCAATTCTATAAAGCAAATGTTCGTTGGTCGGTTTGGAGACCATCCAAACAGAAGCTAGCAAAACATGTTTACCTCTCATAAGCAAAAAGACAAACAATTGCCCTTTTTAAGAAATGTTTGATAATGCTGACTCGCCCAGCCAATATCAAAACATTTCCTGACAAAAATATTGTTGAAAATGTGGCCTAACTATTGAAGACGCGAATGGAATCAAAACCTAAATATTTGTCAACGAGATTGTTCCATCGTTGGCCGGGGCTTTTGTATCGTTTTTAAAGTTATTTATGCAGAAAAATAACCATTGACTGCAGATAGAATTGCTCAACTCAATAGAAATGCAAATGAGGTATTTGCAGCAAGCATAGTTACAAATACGAACAAATATTCTCCAGGGACAACTCTGATTGTCTGATTTTCTTTCAGAGTCGAAGAGTAATTTCTTGCAGCTTCAGTTGAAGTTGCAAGCATCAAACAACTCGTCGACGTTGGAGTTCCCTTCCTTCGACGTTGAATCTCTTTTATCCAGGACTCGACTGTAACTGCCGCCAACGAACTAAAGCTGAGTGGCTCCCTTCTCCGAAATCAGGTATGAATTAGCTCGCTTGACGTCTTTAACTCTGCTGTTTGTTTACGTCTTTCTGAGGCGCTGGAATAACATCACGCCCCAGAAAAAACATTGCACAGGTAGCTTTTCAGTAAACTCCTTTTTAAACTTGCCAACATCGATTTTTTAATTTGAATGATTTTCTGCGGGATAGCGACGAAATTCAGAAATACTGTCAAGCATTGAAACTACTTAATGAAATGTGTGTTTATTGTTAAATGTTATGCTCTGCTTTGTTTCCACTTTTTCCGGCTTAGCAAAGAATGTTCCAGTTTCTTTCTCGCACAAAAGGGCAGGAGCATACTACCCTTCTCGATTCTTCAGTACATTTATGTTTGGGGGATATCTACATCAACTTTACAATAGTGCACTTGATAAAACGATACGATTCCTAGATGTAGAAATCACCAATCATAAAACGAAGCAACAGCCTCGGGCTTGATGATATTTTGGCGAAGCTCCAGAGCCTGGTGGTATTTCGAATAATTCGACTTGAAAGCCGGATCCATCTTGCTTTGTTTGGTTATGTCGATTATTTATGATAAATCTAATCCAATCTTATCTAATCCAATCTACTCTCATCCCATCTGCTCTTATCCAATCTACTCTAGTCTAACCATAACTGTACTCCGCCCAAGTTAAAACTTACACGCTATATTTTCAGCGGTTTTCAATCGCGCAGCCTCAGTATGCGCAGTCCTCAAAGAAATAGGTCAGGTTAATTATTTGTACATCTGCGATGGGCGTCTTCAAATCAAGATTGGATTATTTTCAAATAATGTATTAATTTTGCACACTGAAATTAATATTTAATTTGAATTCAAAGTTAGGAAGAAATCAGGTTTTACTAACTCATTTTGAAAACTTGGAGAAATATGACGCCTTATGGGCACTGTTCCCGAGAAAGTAGGGCAATTTCTTAAACTTCTATGTTGTTTGCAATATATAGGGGCACGGGTATCAAGAAGTGCCCCCAGTTTTATATCTATATTCTTGCTGTACGATTTTTGTTATGAGAAACTCGGAGGTCGTGCTCACACCAGGTTTTTCATTGCGATGTATTTAAAACGGAATTGAAAGGAAAAGCTGGTCGTGCGAATAAACATGAAATGGGTGTATGAACAACGATTTTGTCTATCTGTAAAAAATCTCCATAAAGTCATTGAAATTTCCTGACCCATTGAAATTTCTTTGAATAAAATGTTTGATCGATTGTCCCTCATCATTTTATGGTTTGGCAAAGGGATTTCAGTTCAGTACGGACAAAACCCTTGGAATTGTTTGGGGCCAGATGTTCGAAGTCAGCCCTCTCTATAATGCCAGCCAGAGCAGCTGACAAGGGCTTTTAAATAACACGAAGGCTTTGCATGAACACAATGAAATTACAGACATTTAAACACAAGGTTATCCGAGTCTCGGCGAACTGTTCTCCCTTTTATTTCGCCATTGTATTTATTTAGTGAATTCAAATGTTTGATTCAAACACTCTCGTCTAAGCTCGACCACTTGAACAATTCAAAGTCATTAAAATCCTTCTTTTACATGATTAATTAATATCTAGCAATCACTGCTTCCACGCCAAGGCAGTTTCCCTACTCTCAATGATGGAGGGAAATAGACCGGGTGATCCACCGAACGGTAAGGGATCCGTTCGATACACATTTTAGGCTGAAAACTAGCACAAACCTGGGCTAGTTTTGTGGTATAGATACACGTATTCCTTATAAGAAACTTCTACAAGAAAACCAGTCTCTCAAATTGCCAGAAAGTTAAGGAACTCCAGTAGTGGAAACAAATTTTCTAAGAAACTTCTTCATTCCCAGTTACATATAAGAAAGAACTCCTATTATCTGTATGCTAGTTGTTCGCACGAATATTTCTAAGGTGCGTATGAAGGTTTAATTCTGTGACGGACTTGCTTCACCAATTTCAAAAATTTAGTGCCCCAATAAACCAACTTTCCAACTCCAACTATGTACATGCTTCCAACAATCTTGAACAAAATAGATTGAAACTGGGGATATTCTCCCCAAAAAAACAATGTTCATACCCTTTTCAATATAGAGAGGTGTAGACAAGTGAAAACATTATCAAGGGGAAGGGGATTCAAAATATTGACCAAATTATTAAAAGTTGAGAGTTGATATAATTTTACTGATAAGTTACAATATTTAATATGTCAATGGTTGTACGGCTTCTTTCAAATCAAGTCGTGTAAGGAATATGGATAACAGTAACAGAGAAATAAAATGCAGTAGGAAAGGTAGGGAAAACTACATGTGGATGAATTCTGCTGAATTTACTGGTAGGGCTGAAAACAATCCGCGGTATACATCGTCAAGACCTAATCGAAGTTTCGTTGTTTCAGAATTTCTAAGAGATACCTGCTGGTGACCCAAGAAGACTCTGGCGGATATGAAAGGCCGAAGAGGCAGCATCTCATCGTGCCTGTCAAAGCCGAGCAGCACGGATTCCCTCGCCAACATGAAGCTTCTGGCAGAACACTTTGCCTCGCACCAAAACCAGGAGCGAAAAGTCAGCGAGTCCTCTCAGCAAAGTTCATTCAGGAGTTGGGACAATTCGTTCGACGTGTTCTGTCGGATATGTCATGATAATGATGATGATGAGGACTTGATGACGGCCTGTAGGTGTCTAGGCTCAATACGACTCGTGCATCATCGCTGTTTACTGCACTGGATATCTCGGTCCGGGGAGCTCACTTGCGAATTGTGCAAATACCATTTCAAAGTCAAGCGAACGAGGAGGAAGAATTTTAGCGAGGTATATCACTAATATTTACAACAATTTTTGTGCCATTCGTGTACCATGGTTGAATTAAAGCTTTGATGAAAATCAACAGGCCTGCAATGAATTCTTTTCAATAAGGGCAATAAGTAATTAGTCAAAAAGATGGAGGGGCTGGATTGGCCACAACGATAGCAACTCAAGGGCTCGATAACATAATTAGGCAACAATTAGCTAAAAAACTATACTAAGAATTCACGAGCATTCTCGATTATGCAAGATTTCATGGTTAAAAGAGGAACTTGTCATTTTAACGGTTTTCTTAACATTTGGACCATAAACTAAAGCAGCTTGTCAAAGCTTTCTCTTAATTAGTAGGCTCTGTGTGCTTTCCAAAACTTATGCAACTCGTAGTGCAGAAAATCCAAATGATTGGAGCACCCAGAAGGGCTTGGACCAGGGTCCAATTGCTTATTGACGAGAATATTGCACAATATTTCCCTTTGTATGTAGGTACGTTGTTTGTTTACTCCAATTCTCATCTTTTAAAATGAAGATTTTGATAAAACTTGTTGGAGATCGAGGATAATTTGTGGGTAAGCTTGATAAAATTCCAATGGTTTAAATCTTGCTTAGCTCCAGTCAAGATCTTGTGCTGCAGTCGTTAATAATGGTTGCTATGCGTTGCTAAGGAGCATACACAAAGTTAAAGAAGGGCAAGACTTGAAAAACGAAGAGGTAATGTGTTTTAGCTACAACAGAGGTAAAAACTTAAGTAACAATTCTTCGATCAAGTAACAATTCTTCGATCAATAGGGAACAAGCGCCTTTTCAAAGCTTTAATGGGATTTTGAGTTGATCCCTGTAAAAATAGATAAGTGAGAACTGTGTGAAACACCCTTTCAGGAGATGTTTATGGTGATTTTCTTTTGACTGTCGAATAGCCAAATATGTTATTTGCTCGTTAAAGACAACCCAACCTGACCACTAAACTCAATGCTCCTTTCTTTTGTTCAGTAATTATTTATGTTGCCTTTCTGATGACAACTTCAAAACCTTTTATTTCCCTCCTTCAGTTTACAAACTGTTGTAAACTTTTAATGATTCTGCAGATAAGCACATGTTCAGCTCTTTTGAAGTTATGATTTCAACGCTCCGCAAGTCCAAACAACTTGATAACTAAGACTGTTACTTATTACCAAAGAAAAGATATTCGTCAAATTCATCCAGTTGCTCTTCTTATTGCAGTGGCAACTACCTGTCATCGGAATTCAAGGCTGGCTTCACATAATATTATTTTTTGCCTTCTTATCCATGCTGTTGACGTCGATAACGTGGGTGATTTGGTCCCAGACCTCCAGCTCGTCAGCTGCCGTGTTTGAACGGACCTCTGCGGAAATAAAGTACGCTTACCTTCTAAATGGCGTGTTTATTCTCACTGCTGTAATTGGTATTAGTCTAGACAGTTTCAGGCAAGCTAAGAAATACTTTCAAAGATCCCTCGCTTTGAACCAAGAATTATCGATTGAAGAATTCAACGGAGATGACGAAATGAAGAACAGCAAGGAAGGTATGGTATTTCAACCTCTCTTTCATTGTTCAGAGCGAGGCTCTATTGTCGATTCCAAGAAGGAAGTGAAAGGCGATAGTAAACGGTTTTCTTCATGTTCCGCCGCGAGCGAAGCGTCGGTTTTCGTTGAAATCGAGCTCGATAATGAAAGAACAGAGAACGTGATTGTGTCGTTTAGTGAGGAAGCGCAGAGGATAAGTATCGGATACGAAAGCTTGCACGGATTGGAGGAGACTTGTATTTAAGTCTCTGCAATGTTGGGATAAGTCCATGATTTTAGTATTTAATTCACAATTATTTCGGGATAATCCCATGATTTTAAATCAAGGATTGGTTTCAAATGCTAACTCTCTTAACTTTGTAAATTGTAATTAATGTTTTACGATTAAGCACGAAGCAATATCTGAGCTCAGTTCTCTATTTGATGCGATACACTGCTGCAACCCAAATAATTGCATAGTCATGCCCAATATCCTTGGACTTGGAGGGCCAGGGGGCCATACTAAGTCCATGATATTCAAGTTCCTGAATTGCGTTTGCAGATAAATTGTGTATTTGCTTCACCTGGTAGAATAAGATTAGAAATGAAATTATAAATATTGTTAAATAGTTCCATCAATTAATTTATTTTGATAAGCTCTGTTATTTGTGTAGTTTCTTTTCAATTTCATTTTAGTAAACGTCGATGCACACTTTTTTATGAGGAACCTAGCCTAGAACCTAATTGTTTAATGAAATTCCTTATTCCTCGAACTCTTTCTACCATTATTTACCGCCACACGTTTCGTAGTATTTCTATATCTTGTGTCCAAGAACGAGTAGAAAAGAAGAATGTCATCATTGACTAAGAACTTAACATGTGGCGACCAGAATGTACTAACGAATTCTTGACTAAAAAGTGTCTTACTGATTTGCATAAAAGATCCTTATTTTTTTTGGATATTTCAAAGTACATGTAAGCTCGATGTGAAAGAAATGGTTCCTAATACAAAAGCGTGCAAAATTTCAAATTGGCAAGGTAATGTTTAGTTTTAAACTGTTGAAAAATTAAAAATTTCCGACATTTTACCTGTTCAGTATTCAGTAATCAAAGGAATTAAGAGGGTCCCTGCCACTTAATGATTTCCACCAATTCAAGTTTTACACTTGCAACATCAAAAATGACGTTTTTCAGCTTTGATGCCTTGGGCATAACAATTAGTCGATAGAATGGATCAAAATCAAATTCTCCTAAAAAAATCAACCCACGACCAAGCGTTCAATTCGCACCAAGCAAAAATTGGTCATTGTAGATACTACGTCATTGCTGGAATTTACACATTTTGCAGTAATTTCTCATACTAATTTTACCCTTAGCAATATTCTGAACCCAAAATCTAAGAACGAAGTATGAATCAGAAAAAATGAAACTTGCATTCAAGTTGGAACATGAAAATAGATAATGCAATACCTCTTGGGTGGCAGAGACTTTCATTAGTTCAAATAAATGCCGTGTGTGCCAGAGAAAGTAGACCCGTTTGGTCGGCCGGTCTATAAACCGTCTGAAAGTCTGAAAGAATATATGACAACGACTAAGTTAGATGGGGTTGATTTTAACAAGTTCCTTAAACAGTTTCTAAAACAGTTACCAAGGCATAGAGAACAGCAAAGTTTAGGACAAAGTAGTGACAAGCTGCCCCAGCATCAAAGGGAACTTGTGGTTTAATATCGAAATCCTAAGAGGAGTTGAAAGTTCTTGTTGTCTCATTTAGAATGATCCACTATCCTTCACAGTTCACAGAAGCTGTGTTGTGCAGGGATAAGCCGAGAGGTAGCTCCAGATCGCACTTTTCCGAATAGAGATAAGGATGTGAGCTCTGCAAAGGAGAGTGTGAATGATGTATTTGAAGCTCAAACTCATTTTTGCTGATCGCTAGAGCTCTTCGATTCTCAAGAAACGCTAAGACACCTATTCATGCCTTTATTAGCCATCCTCTGCTTCAAAACTTTGAAGAGATTTCCAAAATAAGCCATATCTCAGTAGGTTTATAATTGACAGAAACTTCTTTTGATGCTTAGAGGCTTATCAAGCGTGTTTATTGTTTTTGGTGCACCCGGTTGATAAACCAAAAATGTTGTAGTAGTTGTAGCTTTTTTTGTTAATCTTCCATTAAGAAAATAGGGATTCACGATTATTGCCGATGTTTTCGAAAGTATCATTCATGAAATGAAGTATTTTCAATTTTATTGATATTGTTTGAAATTTTGTCTCATTCTTATTCGCGATATTCGAAAACGAATACTGCAAGACTTTGATAGAAAGTTTCAGAATAAGTAATATCAAAGAGTCTTGTACTCAGGGTGGGAATGGGTGCCGTGGTACCGGGTGGGATACACCCCTATGAACCAGATTGACAACGATGATGACCATTCAATTTCGACACACATAGACATTATATCTACCTGTTCCGATTTTTAGGCTAAATGTTCAACAACAATTACTTTACTTATTCTATATGATTCAACGAAGATTTTATGTGTACGTTGATGATTATACGTTGAATCAATATTTAGGGCCAGCAAAATGAAATATGGATAGGATTCCTGCTCTGCACAGTTTCAGCAATCTGTTGGTGGTGACAGTCTCGTTTTCATTTAAAACAGAGTGAATGGATTGAGTTGAATTGCTCAAATCCCCAATTTAAGCCATTTAATTTCAATCAATTCACTCCAATTCACATGAAAACCAGACTACCGCTACTAAGAGATTGCTCAAACTCGTTCTAATAATCAATTGGTTACAAATACGGTCTTGGTGCACCAAAAGGAGGAGCAGTCCCGGGATTGGTCGATTCTCGAAAAAGTTGTAAAGGAAGTTCAGGTAACTGCAGTCCACGCTCCGTGTTTCATTTTCTTTTTCATATAAATTTCATACCAATCAAATTTGTCATTCTGCAACCATCTACTTGAGGAATTAGGTCCACCACAAATATCCTGGTCCGTGGTGAATTAAGATGCTGGCTTCGTTCTGAAAAACCTAATTGATGGCAGTTTGTCTCGTTTCTACTGCACATAACATAATCACCGAAAGATAGTCTAGTGCACCTATCTTTACTTGCGAATAACCACCAAACCTCAACGTTATGACACACATTCAAAACATAAACATGTTTCAAAAATGCATCTGATATTCTTGATATCAATAAGATTAGGGATAAACAAAGCTTCCAAAATTCATACAAGAAATTTTGGAAACCATAGCTTCAAATCTCTTGGAAGAAGAAATTTGTTAACGAAATGGACAAAGAATATATAAGGCAGCGTTTACACGGGACCTGTTGGGACCGTTCCGAACCGAACCAAGTGGAACTGCTTGGAACCGTTCTCACTTAGGAGCGTTTACACGGGATCGTTTCCAAACATCAACGACTTGAAATGGAAGCGCAAGTTGGAAAACTGCGAGTGCGTAAGGAGTGTTTACTTCCTAATGGAGCATGCGTACAAGCTGAGGAAAGGGCAACATCATTATTGATTTGGCGCCATTTCACCTCGACTTGTTCTTTCGGTAGCGGCTTGTGCAACCTCGTATTTTTAAACATTTTACAAGAAAATGGCAGAAAACAGCCAGAAAAGCAAAGGCAAGAATGCGGAGAGGAAGATTTTTACTTGGTCGGACGAGGAGACATAGCTTTTGTAAATATTGCAAAGTTGCAGCATGGACTGAGACATTGCTTGAAATGAACCAAAAGCGAAGTTAACACGGACACTAGTTTTGTCTGGAAGGGATCTATGATCATAATTGAAATCCTCAAAGCTAAATGGTTTTCCACCAAAAAACAAAATGTCTTCCATTATGACCGAGCCTCATGACGACTTTTTAGGAGCCTCGTTTTCAAACCGTACCCGTTTGGAACCGTGCCACCCGTTCACGTGAGACCTTTTTTGCGAACGGTTCCAAACGGGATCGACTTTGCAAGTGGACCCATTTGGGCACGGCTAGCGGTTCCATTAAGAACAGTTCCAGCCGGTCCCGTGTAAACGCAAGGCCTAAACGTACCCATTTGGATACGGTTCCAAATGAAACCGATCCCGTGTAAACGCTGCATAAATGTGAACCATATACGTTTATATATGATCATAAACTAAGACATCAAAGAGTATTTACCTTTAAACTGCGAACAAGTGACCCCGTTTTAGCTGTTGCATCAGGCAGACGGCCTATTTCGAAAATCAGATTTGAAGAGCAATGGTGCAAACTTTGTGATGAAGAGGTTATTGAAGATGAATTGCACTTTATTTCAGAATGTTTTCTTTGTAAGCCAATCAGAGAAGAATATTGGACTAAGGTTATAATTTTTGCAGAACACATGATCGCTAGATATGAAAAACAAATTTAAGTTTATTTTTCCATCCAATAACCGAATACCATGAGCGAAATCGTTTCTTCTTTATTCAACTTATCGATAGCCCGATCTGAAAAGCTCTCTGTTGCATCTTTTCAAACGAAACTTTGAGTGATGTATTTTGTGCAACAGCAAATTCGAAAGAAGGCAATCAAAAATCGATTTCCACGCATTCAACAGAAATAGAACTGTTTGTTGATATATGAGTCGTAAATTTGAGGTGGATTTATCAATAGCAGGTCCAACGGAAGCAGTCCATAGTTGGTCCGACTCAAGCCAAACTTGCAGGGCTTAGGGTTATGCCCCATGAAAATTTTAAAATTTAGGTTCTCCGAGATGCCATTTAGTGTATTTTTAGACAGTAATTCACGTAAAAATGAACTGAGAGTTACTTTAAAAATCTGATGTTTTAAAAAGCAATATTATCTTTAACCAAAGGAGTTACAAAAGTGGGTGCGGCCAACGCCACACCAACCGGACCGGTTACGCCGCCCTGAATATAGGCAGGGCCCAGAGCCATGGCTGTGAAAATCTGATTTCAAGCCTAACCTAGATAATTACAATGGTTTCCTAGACTTTCGAGTATGGAGATTCAGAATCCAAGATGGGACCAAAAAAATTTTGCCTGGTTGTCACGTGATTGATGACGTAATCAAAAAAGGAAAAATTTGTACTAAATCCATTATAGCTTCAAGTATAGCCGTACGATTTTGCTGTTCTTAACCTTATTTGAAAGCACATTTCTTAAGCTTTCGAATGATGTATTCAATTATCGTATTTGCTGACGTCAGCATTCTTTTGTGACGTCACAAGATTTTTTCAATTTCGTTGTCATTTTCGTTTTAAATATGCACAAAATATATTTGAAGATACACCAGAGCACTGAAAGCAGTAACACGGATGGTTTTTCACATTAATTCTTGATTTTTACAACGTAGCCCTTCTTAGTTACGCTATATTTTGTCATGTTTTTTATGACACGAATAGTATTAATCATATATCAAACAAACAAATAAGAAAAAACCATCACCGAACACAAGTTAAGGGATCCAGTCAAGCCTGTCATCGTCTTCATCACTGTACTAGCTGCTAGTATCACCAAAAAAGATTGATATCTAGCTCCTGGTTGGTATCAAAGCAATGCATTTAGCTCCAGTATCTAGTCTCTTTCACTAATTTCGCTGTCCTCGTCTCCTTCTTTCCCTTCTACGCTTGGAATGAAACGATGGTGGCAACTGTTCACATTGAAAATTAAAGTTATGAATTGCCATGGAAATCAAAATAAAGGGCTCTTTTGGAGGAGAATTTTGAAACATGACATGCTTCCATTTACAGTCTCTATGCTTCAAGCAAAAGAGAATTGACAGGAAAGTTGCTTTAAAATAATGATATTTTCCTGTCTTTCAAACGACCTAAGCAGCATAGTGTCTGAGTTTAGAAGTACTCATGCTATTTCTGACATTATGGAGACTATCTGTTTTCAGAAGATCGTCTAATTGGTAAAGAAATATTAAGAGGTTAAAGCTCTTTGGTTGCCAACTATAGTGAGGTATATATATATGAAATTATCATACACTTGTAAACCATACTGGCATCACTATGTCCTCAGCATCGACGTACCATCCGTTATTCTCCAAATTGATGTTTGTATTTTCTT
The DNA here is from genome assembly GCA_963924455.1 of Pelagia noctiluca. Taxonomy (NCBI): domain Eukaryota; kingdom Metazoa; phylum Cnidaria; class Scyphozoa; order Semaeostomeae; family Pelagiidae; genus Pelagia; species Pelagia noctiluca. Next base: position 5,028,468 of record OZ004315.1, on the reverse strand, counting down.
GAAATTGTTGCCAGTAGGATGACTGCAAAGTCTGCAAAACCTGGGTCTAGAGGCAAAGCTCCTGAACCTTTTGCTCTTAATACTTTCGTTAAAAATTGTATAACCGTATCCTTGATTCAACTAAACATTCTTCAAACTTACCAGTATAATCGTTTGTACGAATCGAGCGATATCTTTTATTCCTTTCTGGCTTAAATGTTTTGCTTTTCCTATTTCATTTAGCAAAAGAAGAGATTTATCATCCTTTTTCAGTTTTTTCAAAACTTTCACCTTCCCAAATCACTAGGAAAATGAAGTTGTGTCACATCCAGGAATGGCATCCAATTGAGGTAAATAGGTTGAGATTTTTTCCCCTATAGGAACGTGTGGACTTTGCTTACATCCTCAAATTTGTCATGGTCTATCTCCGTGAGCAACTGTGTCTCCGTTCAACAAGTTCAAGGGTTTGAGCAAGATGCCACAAGGAAATGCATGGTCACTATTTTCCAATAACATTGAAAACCAAACTGACCTCATCTCACTTGTAGTAAAAGTACATGAAAAGGAATAAAACAAGAAGTAAGTTTTTGGTGCCTGTGATTTTCAGCGATGGAAAGAAACTTGAAGCCACAAAGGATAGCCTCAAAATCGTATTCTATTGTAATAAAGAAGAGACCAACAAAAGGCTGGTCCTTCATAACTGCCTTCAAGATATGAATATTGTCGTATCAAACGACACTGATTATAGTGCAGCTAATAGACAGAGTTGGCGCGCGAGGATAGACCATGACAAATTTGAAGATGTAAGCCAAGTCCACACGTTCCTAGGGGAAAAACCTTAACCTACTTTCCACAATTACATGCCATTACTGGATGTGATACAACATCATTTTTCTATGGAGTTGGAAGGTAGAAGTTCTGAAAAACCTGAAAAAGGATGATGAATCTCTTGTTTGCTGAATGAAAAAGGAAAAGCAGGACATTTAAGCCACCAAGGAATAGTAGATGCTAAAAGATACGTTCTCATCTCGGAAGCTTTGCCTCTATACCCAAACCCACTATCACAAGCTATCATTTGTGTGCGTTTGAAGTCATACTACTGGCTAGAATTTCAACAATTAGAAATTACCAACATCAATATGGAGAATAACGGATGGTACGTCGATGCTGAGGACAGAGTGCTGCCAGTATGATTAACGGGTATAAGATAATTTTATATCTATATACAGGGCTGGATCCAGCACCCACAGAAAGGGGAGGCGTAACTCATATATCAAAGGATAATGTAAGAGAAATAGGGTATTATAAAGCTAATTGGATTGTTTTTCTACCAAAATAGGGCGGGCGTAAGCCCCTTACGCCCCCTTGGATCCAGGCCTGATATACCTCACTATAGATAGCAACCAAAGAGCTTCAAATTCTAAATATTTCTTTACCAATTAGATGATCCTGTAAAAAACAGATAATCTCCATAATGTCAGAAATAGCGTAAGTACTTCTCAACTCAGACACTGTGCTGCTTAGGTCGTTTGAAAGACAGGAAAATATCATTATTTTGGAGCAACTTTCCTGTCAATTCTCTTTTGCTTGAAGCAAAGAAACTGTAAATGGATGCATGTCATGTTTCAAAATTCTCCTCCAAAAGAGCCCTTTATTTTGATTTCCATGTCAATTCATAACTTAATTTTCAATGTGAACAGTTGCCACCATCGTTTCTTCCCAGGCGTAGAAGGGAAAGAAGGAGACGAGGACAGCGAAATTAGTGAAAGAGACTAGATACTGGAGCTAAATGCATTGCTTTGATACCAACCAGGAGCTAGATATCAATCTTTTTTGGTGATACTAGCAGCTAGTACAGTGATGAAGACGATGACAGGCTTGACTGGATCCCTTAACTTGTGTTCGGTGATGGTTTTTTTCATATTTGTTTGTTTAATATATGGTTAAGACTATTCGAGTCATAAAAAGCATGACAAAATATAGCATAACTAAGAAGGGCTACGTTGTAAAAATCAAGAATTAATGTGAAAAACCATCCGTGTTACTGCTTTCAGTGCTCTGGTGTATCTTCAAATATATTTTGTGCATATTTAAAACGAAAATGACAACGAAATTGAAAAAATCTTGTGACGTCACAAAAGAATGCTGACGTCAGCAAAAACGAAGACGTCAGCAAAAATGATAATTGAATACATCATTCGAAAGCTTAAGAAATGCGCTTTCAAATAAGGTTAAGAACAGCAAAATCGTACAGCTATACTTTAAGCTATAATGGATTTAGTACAATTTTTTCCTTTTTTGATTACGTCATCAATCAAGTGACAACCAGGCAAAATTTTTTTGGTCCAATCTTGGATTCTGAATCTCCATACTCGAAAGTCTAGGAAACCATTGAAATTATCTGGGTTAGGCTTGAAATCAGATTTTCACAGCCATGGCCCTGCCCAATAGTGATAAACTCCGACGCATGTAAAAAGTCTACCCCTTTCCTCTTGCTTTGCTTCCAATTTTCAATTCCGATTATCGAAAAGCCTCGTTCTGAAACAGAAGAAATCCTGCAACGCGCGAACGAGAACGCGCGAAAATCTGACGAATTCGAGTTCTTTCCAAATTCGTTGTTACGCAGAGCAAGTTGAAAACCGAAAGCCAGTTTGAAAATAATTTGAACTGTTTCAATCAAGAAAAAACATGTCACTATTTTCAATAAAGATTCAATAAGAACTGTAAAGCTATCATGGAGGCAAGAAAGGTAAGTTGGTCTTAGTTAGATGCGCTCTTCATAATGTATGAGAAATTTCCGCCAGGACAATTCCACAGGCCTACATTCTTACGTTTTTAGGGCCTAAAATAGACCACTTTCAATGTTAACATTTTTGAACAGGCAAATGATATTCTTTTGAAATTCAAAATAGAACTACAATAAGACGTTATACCATTTGACAATGAATTCAGTGCCAATTGTGCAGTAAACGAAGAAACCAACAGGCGTAAAATGTAAACATTGAAACTGGTCTATAGGTAGGCCAGATAAATTAGGTTGAGCCCTTGGTTCGGTGTAGAGCATTGTGCGCAATTTTTGACTTTTTTCACATTGTTCCAAACTAATTTAATCGATATCTCAAAAGTGCCAACTTTCTTTTCATGTGCTAGATACCTAACCTAAAGGGTCTGGCTTGGGTGTCTGTGAAGACAAATTGATAAGCCTCACTCAAGGTCCCTGATCGTCACTGTTGTCCAACAGGCATAGACAGATTTTATAAGAATCAGATTTTATTTGAATACAATTTTCTCTTTTCATACAAACTCAGCTAGGGTCTAGGTGGGAGAAACTGTACAGCGGGAGTTTCCGTACAGTTGAACTTTGCAGATAATTTTAGTATACCCAGAAATATTGGAAACATAATGGAACGAACACATAGATTACTTAAGCTTTTCGTCTGACACTCAACAGAGTAATACGTCAGAAAGAGAACAAAACAGAAACCTAACTGATTTATATACCCTAGACCCTACTTTAGAATTTGTCTATAAATGGATTTTGAATGAATTGAATGAATGGAAATGGATCACAATATTTTGGATGAATTTCTTTCTGATGGTGAAAATTTGTTTGAATAGAATTCTGGCTCTGGCTATTGGAATCTCCAGAAACAGACATCAACCAGCTACGTCAAGAAATCACATTTCAGTTGTCTTTGGAGAAAAAAGAATCAGTTGACACCTGCCTCAACAACCTCAGGTTGGTCTTGTTGCTTTCATTACAAAAAGTTGTAAGTTGTATGGCAAACCAGTTTGCAATGAAAGAACTACTTGTTGCTCCAGTGTGATTTCATTGACTTAAATTGTGTCATACACTTGCATTGATTGTTACTCTGCAGATTCAATATTTGACATTTGTTATCTATAGTCCAGGAGGAGACAGGGGGGGCATCGTCACCCCGCGATGGAATTTACGGGAATAGGTGATTTTGGTCAATTTGGTGGTGCTAATTCCAAACTCAATGTTATGCGGAGAATTCAGGGGGCTAACTGCCTCGTTTTGGTGAAAAACCTCAATTTCAAGCAAGATTTAGTTCTGCTTTAGAATAATGCCTTTAATGCCTGACGTATGTGCACAAGATTAAAAGAGCAATTCAGGGGTGCTGATTTCAAATATTCCATGTCTTTGGGGGAATATTGGGGGGCTAACTGCCTCGTTCTGGTGTGAATGTAGATTTCCATTAAAACTTTTCTAAACACTCAGATGTTTGGAGTACAGTTATAGCTAGTCCATTTGTTCCATTCAAAAGATCTGGGAATGCCTTTTGATGCTGTACATAGATAATGGGGGTAAAAAGGGGCTTGAAGGTGGATTGCTTGTTTTCAAAAATATCATGCTCTTGTGCAAGTTTTCAGAAGTATTTGTTACTGTACTTCCAAAAATCTCATAAAGTAGAAAAACAATAGCAAATATTGGTGCTAATTAACATTCCTTGGGATTCCTTGCTACATAGTGATTTACTTTCTTCTAACTATGAGATGGGACTGTATGAAATCATCTTATATCAGAGTCGACTGCCTTTCTTCTATGAATTCTTCAAATGTAACCATCAAAATCCAAAGGGATAAAGTCTTACATACTATCTAGTTTCATTAGAATTTACTATCTTAAAATTCAGAGTCATCATCTTCTTTTATTTCTATGTTGTTTTAAAAATCATCTTCATCATCAGAATCCCTCAAGTAGTCATCACCAAGTTCAGAAAGAACCTCGCTGACATCTTCAAAAAAAGCAAGCATTACACTAAATATCTTTTCTAACCGAGGTTATGTCGTGTTCTGCAAGGCTGAAGTGCAGCTGATGTGTGTTTCTGAGTGATGCGAGTTTACCACTTGCTTCATTAACTGACTTAATACGTGAAAACCATAAAGGATAAGGATGAATTTGTCAAGGTCCTTCAATAACTCTTCACCTGCAACTAAGTAAAGTTATCAAGCTGTGCAAAACTGCTTTCCAGAACGCTTGCTTGTCTTTCCTTAAAAAGCTTGCCACATACTTATTGCCAGAGAATGCATGCATTCCTATCTAGGCCTTCCTTTCCTTTTCAGGTAATTCTGAAGATACATTCATTGTTACCGTAAAAAATGTCAAATCACAAAGATGTTCCCTCTCTCCATTGCTTTGTTAGCTGGAATAGAATATCTTCAACTTCACCTTTTTCGCCAAGTCACTTGATAATTTCATATCTAGGCTTGGGATTATTCAGGGAGATCGTTACCCCTAGCCACTCGCTCGCCACTTTTGATGCTGTTATCTATGTATTTGTAGCAAATGATACGATTTAGTTAGAAATCTGAAGGTGGCCATCATATATGGAGGGTCTCTAATCTTTTTAACAGTCCAAGCAATTCTTCTAATTGCTGCAGCAAGATCAAGCAGAGAAGTATACATCGATTCTTGCGATGCAGAATCTTCAAAACTCAAAACAAGATCTGTTGAAGTTAGCTTTTTTTGTATTTTTCAAATCGTTGAATCGGGTGTACTTAGAATAATTGAACCTGAAGCAAGCAAGTGTACAGGTGCCATATTTAGATTCACTTTCGATTTTGCCTGCTAGAATGTGCTAGAAACGTGTCCAAGATATCTATTTAGAAAGCAATTTAATCACACTTGCCTCTTTTCTGAATTTGACTTTCACTATTGATTCTTGGGAGGCTTTCCCTTATAAATGTAGGAATCAGATAAAAAAATTAAAAATATGAACCATTGGTTGTGATTCTTTTTTCAAAAGCATTCATAATTTCTTTACCGGTGTCCTCTATATTCAGAAGGTTTTCACTGATTTGGGCTTCAACAAAGCAACCTTATAACAGAATGTATAATTGTTCGTGGCATGGGGCATCAGTGATGTTTCCCACCGTCTCTATCTTGCCGATGACACCTCATATTGCCGATGACATCTTCGCAGATTTGACGTTCCAGACCCTTCCAGACAGTGATTTTGAAAAATGGTAGCTTAACAAGCTTTTTGCGCAGACTGATTACTTTCAACTAGTTGCAGGATAAAGAGTTATTGAAGGGCATTTAACATTTATCTTCTCCCCGTAAAGTTTCTTGCGTATTGATTCTGTCAAGTGGTAAACTATTTTGGACACACTTGGCAAAGAGAAGAATTGAGAATTCTGTTCAGAAATGTACGTCAGCTGAATATGGATAATCCTGAAGAACACGGGCTTGGGTGGAAAAGAGATTAAGTACAGTGCTAGCTTTTTGGAAACGAGGTGTCTTTCGGAACTTGATGATGACTACTTGGGGGACTCTGATGATCAAGATGATTTTTAAGACAACATAGAAATAAAAGAAGATGACTCTGAATTTCAAGATATCACATTCTAATGAAATTATATAGTATGTAAGACTTTATCCCTTTGGACTTTGATCATTACATTTGACGAATTCATAGAGGCAGTCGACTCTGATATAAGATTATTTCATACAGTCTCATTTCATATTTAGAAGAAAGTAAATCACTATGAAGCAAGGAATCCCAAGGAATATCTCAATTAGCATCAATATTTGAGGTTGTTTTTCTACTTTATAACATTGTTGGAGGTACAATAACAAATACTTCTGAAAACTTGCACAAGAACACCTTCAAGCCCCTTTTTACCCCCATTATCTAGGTACAGCATCAATAGATGATCCCAGATCTTTTGAATGGAACAAATGAACTACCTATAACCGTACTCCAAACATCTGAGTGTTTAGAAAAGTTTTAATGGAAATCCCGATTCACACCAGAACGAGTCAGTTAGCCCCGTGATATTCCCCCAAGGTATGGAATATTTGAAATCAGCACCCCTGAATTGCTCTTTTAATCTTTTGCACATACATCAGGCATTAAAGGCATTATTTTAAAGCAGAACTAAATCTTGCTTGAAATCGAGGTTTTTCATCCAAACGAGACAGCTAGCCCCCTGAATTCTCCGTATAACATCGAGATTCCCGTAAATTCCATCGTCGGGTGACGATACCCCCCTTCTCCTCCTGGACTACTACCTAGCCACACAGCTAATCAGTTGATCTGTATTTGTGCAAAATGCTTATCATTGTGCAGTGGCAGATCAGAGGAAGAAACCTATTGCTTAAGATAAACCATGTTACATTTCCTAATGTCATAGAACAAAAGGCCCGTAAGTGTCTGCCACTGTCATGTAATTGTGCAAAGTTTTAGAATAGCCTTCCAGCTGGTTCAAAAAGGCATCCTACCTTAATAACTTGAGTAATGTATTGATAGGTGATAGTGGGGTAAAGCCGTTTGTTGGGAAAGCTATTGAATCTGGTTTTTTGTGTGTGCTAGTCTGACTTAAGGCATTGATTCTAGTTGGGATATTCCTGGTGTATTTGATTGCACCTATCTTTGCTACAGAAGTTTTCAATTTAAAAAAACTGTCAGTTCTACAACCCAGGCAGATTTCGAGTTACATGAATGGTGTTTTAAGACCCTGGATGTCAATAATCTTTGGCACAAAGCACTTGGTTTATAGACACACACGCCACTGCAACAATAATGTTCTCCGTGGGGTTATTATTTGTTAGGGTGAATCTATCTCTTTATATCTCAGATCAAGAGGAAAGGAGAAGGACAACAAGACAAATAGCAATGGACAAAAAGATGCAAGAGAATAACGATGACCTTGCTAAAGCATTAGGTTGGTAAATCAATAAGTGTAGTTCCCCTTTAAAATACAAATACACCTTCTTCAGAGCTATAATGACTACATAATTCAATTCAACAGATTGTTTAATGGGGAGCGTTGCAATCTGTCTAAGTTGACCAGTGTGGGGTTCAATAGTTCAGTCATATGCTTAGACTAACAGTTGAGAACAATAGCTCCAGAACTTGCTGCTTTTTGCGTGAGCAGTGCTTGCTTTTAACAATAGCATTTCATGTCATGCCAAATATTCCTTAATCATCTGAGGGTAATCCATATCTTTTTATGTGTGGCAATTCTCATGATTCTCATTCTGGAGGTGTGTTCTTGCTATTAGCTATCCCCTACGCTATTTGCTACCGCCTGCCCTCCCAACTCTTGTATTGCTATTTTGTTGATTTGCTTATTTGCATGGTAGGATTTTAACTTCTAGGCCTTTATTTATTATCTGTAATGTATCTTTTTAAGTCTAGTGAGTTTGTTTTGATGTGATAAGTTGTTTGCCCCATACTGGTGTTTTTCTTTCGGCTTTTCTGATTTAGTTGATATGAACACTTTCACAGCTAAAAGTCAAGTAAAAGAAAGAGAGCTTAGGGATGAGATTGCACAGCTGCAAGCAGATCACTTGGAGTTGATTTCCCGGCTTCAATCATTTAGGGAAGAACAGGTATTGACCAGTATTGATTTATAAGTTATCCAGATACTCAATTACTCCTAGTCACCATCATTATGCAGCAGCTTGCAAACTTTGGCATTAAAATGTACGTTTCTGATTAGGAATATATGAAAATATCAACCACATTAGAATTATCGGTCTTGAGACAATGGAAAATCAATGAATACCAGTGAAAATTTGCATCATTATCATTTGCTATTCCTGCTTTTATGCATTGAAGTTTTGCACAGCAGTTGATCATCTAAAGTTGCGACCTCACATCAGTATAAGAAACGTTTTATCATTGTCATTAACTGGTGGATGCCGTTTTCTATCAATGTAGCATTGCAATGTCTTGCAGTCTAGAATCTATGATGATAAAAGTCTCACTTTAGTTAGAAATATTTTTATTTGAGTTGGTATATTTTTTAGGATCTTCGTGCATCTTCAGCAGAAGACAACAAGAAAGCTATGATTGATAAACTCATTCAAGTGACACAGATTATCTCTGATCTGACGATGATATGCATGGGTTGCTCATTGGAAAAGAGGCTGTGCAATCCATCAATGGTGAGTATCATATCAATTCTATGAAGAATAATTTGAATTATCCAGCCTTCAATCTGTAAAGAGCTTCAGAATATTGAACTAATTGACTGATTGAAGGCATATCACCACCACTACAGCCTTTCTGACTTCTAGGAGTAATAGGCGAGAAAGAGAATTAAAACGAAACTTAAGAAACTGTCATACCCAGGATAGTAAGATAAGATTTCAAGATAGCTATAGAGTAAGGAAATAGTTAATTCTTATGGTGTGCTTGTTCTTGTTATTTAGCTCCAGGAGCCACTTGGTAAATGATGTGTTACTATGATGTGCTTTTTCAACAAAATTGTGAGAAATTGTACCCTTTTCCTAAGAGGAGACAACCCTGCATAGGCACGCGTTTTGGGGTTCAAATTTGAATCTGATTTGATAATATGATCTACCTTTTATGTACTTGATGAGTCTAAACTCTTCTACACACTTACATTCTTTTGCAGACATTCCTGTGTGCAACGAGGATAGAAAATGAGTTAATATATCTTCATCGCTTTACATCAAAAGTTCTGACCCAACTTTAAATTTGGGGGTTTTATTTACTTGTGATGAATTTCTTATCTTTATGTTACAGAGACAAGAACAAATAACTACCAGTAAGAGGGGTGCAAATCTTCAAGGAGAAAAAATTACCCAATATCCGGTCTCAGAGAGGACCGAAGATTTGAGCACTTCAAACGAATCACAAGGTAACTGCTATTCACCTGTAGCTTGTAGGCTTTTTAGAGAAATTCATAGTGGAACTAGGAGGGCAAAGCTCAATAAGTATATGGTGATTTAGGGCCTGTTTATATGGGCAAAAATACCTCACCTGCGAGACCCAGGGCTGTTAAGCGAAGTAAATTTCAAGCACTGTTTAAATGAGATTTTCATGCCAGGTCTGAAAGTTAAGGTAGACGTCATTAATCGTTAACGCATCATTGATTTTCCAATTGTAATAAGCTCGAATTTACTTCACCTCACCGATAGTTATGCGTTTATATGAGAAAACTTCACTTCACCGGAGTGAAACTTCACCTCGTGAGAGGCAAAGTTTCACTATACTGGTAGTGTGGAGTGAAGTTTTATTTTCCATATTTAAATGCAAACAGAGATTTCAATGGTATTCTATAAGAGGGTGAAATATCACCTGTCAGACCCGGGTCTAGCAGGTGAAGTAATTTTGCCCATGTAGACAGGCCCTTAGAATCAGTGGCGTCAAGAATCTCAAGAACTCGCAGCTAGTTCACTAGTGTACGCCACTGCACGTATTGCATTTGTTATTAGGTCACACTTACTTTCCAAAAGTGGAGTCTTTGATTTATTAAATCCGTTTGAACATTTATTTTTCTTCACAGACTTAAACCAAGTCAATGATGTTAATGAAGATTTTCGACATCAGTTAACAAGTAGCCGTGCAATACCTCAATCTGAACCACCTGCAAACATTGTAGATGACGAGAAAGACGAAGTAAATCCACAGAGTGAGAGCATCATTACATCACCTAAGCTGTCTACAGTTGTGGGCAAGGAAACCATGCAAGTCGAAAACCCGATCCCAAATGACTGCGGGGAAAATGACCCAAGGCTGACAGTGATAGCTAATGATCAAAGGCCAGAAATACAGAGTTCGTCAGTCAGTGATGAGGTAGTTTATAAACTTTTTGAGAGCTTCTAGTGCGGTCCATGATCGACATAAACAGAAAAATTGCATTTGCAAAAAAACGGATATGCCTTTCGTCGAGTATCTTTCTTAAGTATGAACTTCATGATATTTCCACATCAGCATTGTTTTTTATGAAATATCTTGTCAGGGGGTTTCACGTTTTATCAAAGTCAGTTCATTTTGGGTCTGCTTATTCTTAAGCGTTTGCAAGCTGCAAAGCAATGCAAACATTTGTCAAATGTTAAATAGATGGTGCTCCCCTCGATGCTACCAAATGGTACAATTTTGGCTGGGATGTCACCTTTGGTGGTTATATTGAAAGTGAAACAAGCATTTGAGGGTTATTCTTTGCTTATCAAGTTTTTATCAAATGTAGCCATGAAACATGAATTAGTTAGGGCTGCGTTAACACTGCATTGGCACGTGTATGTGCTTCACAAAATCCTTAATACGAAGACTTGGAAGGGTTCACCCTGATTTAAATCAAATGCTTCCTATACGGTAGTGACTTTATTGAAGCATGTGCGCATGCTATTAAAAGATTCTGCACTGTGAATGCAGCCTTATTTTCCCTAAAATTGTTCTCATTGCAGAGAATTCAGATGTACCCAGTCGTTGTGGCAGTGGGCAGCACTATGCTTGGGATGGACAATGAAAACTGCAACAGAAACCCGGTTGATGCAAGTGATAGCATGATGTGTAATCTGAAAACTCGCAGGAAATCGATTCATGACAATTCCACCAATCAACTTTCGAGAGTAGATCAGCGACTTCCAAAGAGAAAACAGAAATTTGATTGTGGTGATCAGAATAAACACGAAAGACCTAGAAGAAAGAAGGCCCGCAAAATGCGCAAACAAAACGCATCTAGCTGGATTGGTGATAAAGAAAATTTAATGCCGCAAGACACTCGCGAGGTGATTTCGAAGTCTGGGTACAGTCATGGAAGTATGGAAAGGCAAAATTTATACTGTTCACCCTTGAAGCATTTGACGAATATATTGCGCAGTCCGTTACAAACCAAATCCCCTCTCTGCAAAAGGACAAGGATGAGGAAAGACGTGGTGTCATATGCAGAGCCTTCGCTGGTCAAGTGAGTTGTAAATTTGCATATCAGACGTGTATTCTTGCTAGTCACATCTCTTTCTTTTGCCTATGATCACATGAAATCAGAGTCTAGAAAATTTGTAAACCTTCCTCTGGTCATGAAAATGTTATCATAAAACTTCTACATTCTTAGTTGATAAAAATGGGCGTGGTTTATATACAAGGGTAAGGCCTCTGCAATGTGCAGTCATATGATTGATGAAAACAGTGCATTACGAAGGAACTTATTTAGGGGGCAACTATGTTTTTGAAACAACAGATCATCTGCGATAATTGGTTGTTGCAGGTATAGGTAAGACAGATCTAAGTAATTGATAAAGTAAGATATGAAATAAAACTCCGGCAATGTCAATCTTTTTAGAAAATATTCCTTATAAAAGATTCAAAGCTTCATTTTTTTCTGGACTCTGCATGGAATGGTGACGTTTTTCGAAAAACTGCATGAAATTGAAAAACATGCTATCAATACCAATTTCTTACCTTAAATGAATGAAATAGTCGCTTCAAGGATCATTCGACTTGTGACAACCTTTCAAAGCATAGCAGTAGATATGCCTATGCCTCCCATTTCATCTTTGACTGTTTGTTTGCTTGAAAAATAAACTCTGTCGCATTGGTCAGCCATCTACTGTAGCAATCACAACATTCTCTGTTTTATCTGATCACATGAAATTTCGATCCGGCCAAAATCCAGCTATCCTAGTATAGGCTGCTATTTACTTCTAAGTTGCCCAGACTCCTGGACTAAAGACACCTTGTAACTCCTTGAATTGCAGATATACACTGACATACGTTTCCTTTCGTTCTATTTCAGGAAAATGCGACGCGGAGATCCATACAGTGACTCAAGCCTATTTTCATCGCCACATATTGGTAAGTTTTCAGTTCTCCTTTTTAATAGGTACGTCTCAACCAGAAAACTCACAGTAAAAAGGAAAGTGTCCAATAGAGCCAAAAATGTGGAAAGGAATTTTTGGGACTTTTAGCCTATCTTTATAAAACAATAACCTACTGTTTCATCCACTGTTTCCTTAATATTTCAACATGTAAGAAACCATTTATGTTTGGCAAATTTGGACCAAAAACCCTGGACTAACCATCAGGCTTTTCCCATTTTCTTGCTGATTTTAAAGGTACCTTTTTTGATGATTTCATACGTTTTTTAAGAATATTGTAGCTTAATCATGTGACCCAGGTTGGCCTATGGCAAATTGTTGAAAATATACCCATCTTTTATCATAATCCGTGACACTGTGAATTGCAAAAGTTGCAGAAGCTCACGAAGTTTACTTTTTTAGGAAAAAGAAAGCGAGCGAAAACCAAGGTAAGCAAGTTAATTTTATTATTCACTTCCTATACTCGAATGTCATTAATACTCTTACTCTCCCGCCTATAGGTTTGACATGGCTTTCATACAGTTTTTTCAAATTTACATCTGAACGTCTTTTTATTGTTAGAATCGGTGCAAGCCGCTAACAGATATCGAAAACTCTATCATGGAGGAAGAGCAAGCTTGAACTCGTCATTGCTGAAGTTACAAAAAATGCTCCTGTTACGATCTCCGACGAAATTCTCTTGGTGGATCTTCACGGTATTTGCTTCTGCTTTCTTGTTCTAACTTGTTATTGTTGCATCTTATAAGGTTGCAGTCTTTCAATTTTGACCATTGCCTCCTTATTTCAAAGCATTCAGCAGCTCTTTGCACCAAGACCGGATGGGAGAACGGTAAACTATTATTGGTTACCTAGTATCTCGAAGATCTGGCGTCTGTTCATCCTTAGGATATAGTAGACTTATCACATGAGACCCACAGTTGGGTACCCACTCACTCGGTAGTAAACGGGAGTCATTGCTCTATTCAGGCCAATTGCCACCACTTTTTTTTGACTCGAGCTAAATCTCGGTCATATGATATTCTAGTAACCCTAACTGGTTTAAATAACCTTTACTTGTGAACTAGAAAAGGTATTTTGTGGACCCCGATTTGACAGAGTGTACTGGTATGAAAAATCCATAAAGTTGCCACTGGTTAATGGCATCAACAATGTTAGTATGCTCCCATTAGACCTGGCCGATTTTTAATAGGACTTTGCTGTAGAAGACGGTCAAAACACCAACAAATAGCAGAGATAATGAAATAAGCTGTGATGTAAAGAAGATAATTAGATCAGTCAAGAATGTTGTCTACCATTTTCGTGGGAATTAATTTCATTGCTTTCAGCTTTTCAGTAGAATTATCTCTCGCATAAATTTGCCCCCGTTAAATAAGTAAAGATTCCCGCATTGCATTAATTACCAGCGTGCGCATTAACGAAACAAACTTATCGAATTGCTACATTTGCTTTTTGCATTATTCGTATTTTCAATTAATCACTATTGTAAGAAAATAGGTGATTGAAAAATAAACTCCATCTTGAAACATTTCGATCAAATCTGCATTATTAAACTTCGTCAATGTCGAATGGCCTAGTCTTCTTTTGTGTAATATTTCATATCAAATATGGGATAGTCTTAAACGAAATGTGGAATTGTCTTGAATAAGTTGTCGTAGATATGCTGAAACTCAATAATGTTTATCGTTGTCATTCTTCTAAATCGGTAAACTTTTAAAAAATTTGAAACATTGAAACATGGAGTTTATTTTTGAATTATCTTCACATATTTGATAAAGTTATTTGGCTCTAGAATTCCTGTAAAAAAGATATTTTCAAATAATTCAATAATGCTTAATTTGTAATTTAAATGCCATTCAATAGATGATCTTCATTTTTTAATAAATTGTCCCAAGTATGAGTTCTCATCTGCTTGTTACATTTGGCCCTTCAATTATGCCGCTTATACGGTAGGATTTAGTGATATAATACACGCCTATGAATAGCATTCGGGATATTTCCAGTAATATCGATTTTTTAGTGTTTCCTCTTTTCCTGTTTAGCGACCTTAAACCTTCATCAGGGAGTTAAAGCTTCTAGGACAGCAAGTAAGACTACAACGTCAGATTTCCTTTGCTTGCGATTCTCTGGATCAACATAGTTTGAATTTTCAATGATAGAGAACTCTTTAATAGATTACACCGCAATACACATGCCTTTTCACGAAGTTGTTCGGAAAATGAACGTAAATTTTTCTTGGAAAAGGCAAGAGTTGGTGATTGCACCTGCGCATTTCAGTTTTTGTTGGTTTAAGGCTGTAATAGCCTTATAAATGCATAAGATCAGCCCATAGTTTTTAGTCAGAGTTAGCCTAAGATAAATTGTTTCGATTAGACATTTAATCCGCTCAGGACGGTTCAGGAAGCATGATAGGCTATAGTAGCCTTACAAAAAGCATGAACTCCTTAAAAATGTTACTTCGAAATCAGCAAAAGATGGGGAAAAAGCCTGCTGGTTTTTGGTCAATATTTGCCCAAAATAAGTAGTTCCAAATAGGCTTTTAATCCACTCAGGGCTGTTAAGGGAGTCGTATTAGGCTATTATAATATCCTTAGAAAACGTATAACATCAGCAAAAAAAAGTTCTTTGAGAATCAGCCAAAAATTGGAAAAAAGCCTAATAATTAGCCCATAGTGCATGTACAAATTGGCCCATAATCAATTCAAAAAGGCATTTAATCCACTCATGACTGTTCAAGAAGTAATAATAGACTTTAATAGCCTTAGAAAATGCATAAATCCCCTAAAAATATTTCTTCGAAGACAGCCAGAAATTGGGAAAAAGCCTGATGGTTAGCCCATAGTTTCTGGTCAGAATCAGCCCAAAATAAATGGTTCTGAATAGACTTTTAATCTACTCGGGACTGTTCAGGCATCAATATATGCCATTCTAGCCCAAGTAAATGGATAAAACCACCAAAAAGTTTCTTTAAAATCAGTCAAGAATTAGAAAAAAGCTTCATCGTTAGCCGTGGCTTTTGGTAAAAATTGGCTTTTAATTCACTCGGGACTGTTAAGGGAGTATTATTAGGCTATGACAGCCTTAGAAAACGTATAAAATCAGCAGAACGTTTTCATTGAAAATCAGCCAATGGTGTTCGGTCAAAATTGGCCCATAATAAGTGGTTCCAAAAAGGCATTTAATCCACTCATGACTGTTCCTGAAGCAGCTATAGTAACCTTAAAATGCATAAAACTCCCGAAAAATGTTCAACCTTAAATTGAGAGAAAGCCGGACGGTTAGCCAATTGTCTTCAGTCGATATTGGCCCAAAATAAACTATTTCCAAATAGGCTTTAATCCACTCAGGACTGTCCTGGGAGCAGCATAGATGTAGATGTTCGATCTGTAGTTCGATTCCTAGTAAGGTAAGATTTTTGATTTCTAAGATTTATAATGTTTGGTAAAAATACTCAAATAATACCTCTTTCATGAAATAAGCTCGGGTGGCCTAAGTGAAATCAATATAATTTCTCTTTAAAGAGATTAGCCAAAAATTAGAAAAAGCAGTGATTCCATGCTTGAAAATTGGACAAATATAAATCTTTCGAATTTATCTTTCTATTCACTCGATGAGAAATATCACAAGAAAACACAAGAGTCACGGGGAATGTTGACAGAGAAGAAGCAGCATGTTGAAAAGCCATATCAACCTCACAAATTCGCGACCTAAGACAACAACAATTCATACAGTATCACCACTCAGCTTCTCCTCGAGTTTACTCCTACAACTCTATCAAGTGGTGGGACTGCAGTGGTCATCTGGTGTGGGAAAGTCGCGCCCTTGGACCTGAGCAGTTGTTAAAGAACTCGGTTCTTCTCAACATCAGTGAGTGGTGGTGTAATTTGTGAGGTTCATATTGGTAGATGAAGTATATTGCAGTTAGTAGAACGGCCGCGGTGGAGACCAAGCGGTGATCTGGTCCTTTTCTCGTCATTTCGCAAAGCAGAAAGGCCCTCCCTGCTCTTCAGGAAAAACAGAGCCTCCGCAGGCTGCTGCTTAGTCAGACAGAAAGACAAAAACCAGTTAAAATATTCTGTATTGAATTTCTTGTTATCGATCTTACCCATAATCAAGTACGGATAAACATGAATTGGTAAAATGCATCCACAGTCCTGAATACAACAAGACAACCTTTACATAAGAGGACAACAAAACTATTTAGCAAATCTACATACAATATAACAGACGCAGATATTGGGCAGGCCAGTTTTTGACAGGAGCTGAAATGATAATCTTAGGGACACACGTGAGACCTGGTGGTGATTCTAGTTAAGATTAACGAGTGTTCCTACTCCACTCATTTGCTCAAATAAAACGGAAAATTGTTGCAGTTTATTCAAAGATATCTAGAAACATGTTCTTTCTATTCTAATAAATCGATCTAAGTTAGTATCATGCTGTTTTCATAGAAGATGAAGGCTTGATTATATTTGCTTGTCCTTCAAACAGGCCTTACAGTGGATGTTAGTCAACATTAACGTTGGTAAAAATTCAAGAACCTGATGATAAGATTACATTCATTAAGATAAACAGCAGCTGGTGGTTTACGTTGCAACATTGACATGTCAACTTAAGAATTGACCCTAAATATGACCATAAACACACCGCAATTAGGGGTTCTATTAAACATGAAGACGTAATGCTGTCTTACCTCTCAGTAGCAAAGCAGGACAATTTTTCCCAGTGTTTGATACCTCGATCATTTTGAGGAACTCATTAAAGGCTTGGTTATAAACTTTCAGTTTCATTCGCACTAAACCAGCTCGAATGTTCATAAGAGAAATCGTTGTTCCAGGTTATTAGGCCGAGTTCCATGGCTCTTTCGGTTCTCATACATGAATTAATGAATGCCCAAGAAAGCATAGTTTCGAAACGACTGTTATTACACGTATTTCTCTTGTATACGAAACCAGTTATAAGGAAGCAAGACTCTGGAATGGTTCTATCTGGTATGCTCAACTAAGCAACTGTAGTACTTAAAAAACATTATTAAGAAACTTCAATTTCTTTGGTGAAAGATAGTTGTGTTTTTGCATGATAAAATAATTGCTAGTTCTTAGCCTTCTTCCATAACATGTGTGGTTTGATAAGAGGATTAATGTTGGTGTTCATTGTTTAGACAATCTTAGCCATTCCAGATTTAAGACAAAATTAAAAAACTTCCAGCTCTCAAAATCAAAATATGTGAGAGTATTCGGTCTGGGCGCAAATGTTTAAGTTTCCTATACAAAAATACGCGTATCAGGAGCAGAACATTATTTTCAACATAAAAGTATATTAATGGTATATTCCGTCAAATGCCTATTTCCAAAAAGTGCAAAGAAAGTGCAGGGTTGCCATTTCATTGCCGCTCACTCCACCCACTGCCTTGTTCTACTGAGTAAAGAAAGCTGGTTGAGACTAAATCAGGTTAAGGAATTCAGCCAATCAAACAAGAAAATCAGACGCTTCTCTGAAATTTAGCCCGATTATCGTGCCAGCGAATTATCTGATTCTTTGGATTTTCAACAATCAACGATTTTCTGCTTATGTAGACATGACGGGGAGTGGGGACAAGTTTAAAGGAAACACCGCATTGCATGAGGTCATATGGATTTACATCGATTGTCAGCCGAGGGAAGTAATGAATTGAATTCAGGTCGTAATAGCATTAAATGCATGCTGGCTGAAAAAGATGGAAAGTTTGGAGATATCCGCAAAATTATTGTCAGTTTGAAAAGTGCTCGAGTCGTACATTTAATATGTTATTGTAAGGGGTGTTATTAGTTCGAGTCACTACTCGGGTCTATATTCTTTTCGACCGAAGAAAGTCTCCGGAACGTTTTGACATGGTAACCAGAAGATTTCGCCGACTTCTGTTCCTTTACCTTAGTGCTAACCCGTGAACAAATTTAGCCTGTTTTGACAGAAACGGTAAAAATAATGCTGCTTACAAACTAGAACAAGCCTTATTCCTTTTTGTTATCATCATCCGAGGCATCTCAAACAAGTCCATTGCAGTGGAACTTAACGTCCTACCAAGAAACCAAACCTTTCTGCTTATATACCCCAGCTCAGTATAACTTGAATACTATCAAACCTAAGTTTTCTCAGTAAGCAGATTTGGTCAATAATACTGATCTTAAGGGGTTTGGATTTCGGAGAAATCTCTGTTAAAATGGGATTTATTATTTGCCCCAAGATGAAAGCTATCGATTGAAAATCATTTGATCTACATTTCACTTTTCAGCCCATAATCACCTTCTCACATAACTTGCAACTTCTGCATGTGATATAAGTAAACATCTCCCTTCAGCTGGCCATTTGTACATACAAGTAAAATACAAAAATTCCAAACAACGAATCCTCTTAGATACACTAAATTCATATACAAACCGCGTCACTTTTTAGCAAGCTTCAAAACAATACCTTTTCTACACGTCCCCGTGTCTTCGACATTAGTTGGCTTCTCTTCAGTCAATAACTTCACAGTCCAACTGTCGTCCATTTTCCCCGAATCTCCGTCGGGTGATATTTGCGACGGAGACATCAACTCACTATCAGGGGAGCAACTACCGTCCGGGGTGTCTATTTTTGGGGGCGCCTCTTCAGGAACGCTAGGCGCAGTAATTTTTACAGGTTCTGGTAAGGGACACTTTCTGGTTAAACGTTCATTAGATAGCTCAAGAAAATAATCACCGACAAGAGGGAATGTTCGTTGCGGCCAACACATGACTTTGTAGTCTTCTTGCTGTAAAGGTAGACTAGCCAAGTTTCCGTATCTGTTGATCTTACCAGACGAGGGGGTGGCGAGGATGAATTCGGTTGGAGTTGTTGCAGAGCCGAAACTACTGTTAGAGTGGTCGGGATGCAATGGAGAATATGGCTCAGGAGTGTTGCATTCTGAGCTTTTTCTGGACGGGCGAGACTTGCGGATGGGTAGCTGAAAGTACGACGTGAATCTTTTGTGCTCCACGACCTCACATTTACTATGCCTCTGAGCATAGGCTTCGTCACTGGTGTCCTCCTAAAACAAAGCAAAATCAATCAATAATAACAATTGAGGAGCTCGCGTGACTTTTAACACGTTTTCTGTCATTCATTCCCAGTCTCTACATAAAAATAAACTATAGCATTTAAATTATACCCAATTTCTACAGAATTTGCCATGAAATTCTATCTAACACAATAGTCAAGTCTATAAAATACGCTATTCACAACTAGTTGATCATTGAAGATGATTCTACGGAAACAGATGGAATAGAAAGTCAAATAGAAATCAATACCATGCTCATTTCCATCATTGTAATGGGTTTAGCATATACAGAAAAATGAATTTGATAGTAAAGGGAGTTATTAAAAGAAATAGGTTTGTTATCAAAAATGGAAAAGAGAGAAGGGAGGGCTGGGAAAACGTAACAGGATTCATAATACGGGATGTGCAGTATGAAACAAAGAGTGATGCTTCTTTCCTTCCAGATTGCATGGTATTTTGGAGGTGCTCCTGAGGGCAGATACAATCTGATGCTGACTGATAATGTAGGGCTTAACTAAGCTATGACGATGATGATGAAAATCAATATCTAAATCAAGGCGGCGTCATACATGTTGAAAATCTTACGATTTTCCTGAGATTGAGGTAAACCGTAATTTCTTCAGAGATAATGATTGGTAATGGCCGATGAAGTGCTTGTGTAATGTTTTATGTCCAGGGAAGCCTGCTGAGAATCTAGAAAGGATTATTATGTCATCTTTCCTTCCTTTCACTCAAATGTTCAACAATTGTAGTCAGTAGATTGCTAACAAATATTTAGAAGCAATTTACCTCCATTTGATCTCTATTATTCTTCTGCAGAGCGTCTCTACCCAGAGGTCGCCAGCCGGGAGTCGGGATTTCTTTATATTGGGGTCTTTCCAGTCGCGTGGAGGACGAAATAGAGTAGGGTATAACGATATTATTGATGTCATATTCGCTACTTGTTCGATTCTTCTTTTTGAGGAGCTGAGGAAGGGAGGGTGATGGGTAGCTAGAGGATAGCATGCTGTGTTCTGTGATTGGTGTAGACGGTCTTGATTCACCACTGCCGCTGCTCGGCAGCCGCAGACTGCTTGCTCGCTTTTGTAGTTGAGATGCTGTAAGCAACCAAACAATATTCATGAGAAATAAAATCAAATAAATACTAATATCTACAAAACACGTAATATTCAATGTTCTGTTAAAATGTTATCGGTAACTCAATCTACAGTAATATTAGAACTGGGCTCACTGGCCACTGGCTATCAAAAATCTTTCATGGTCAAGATGTTGTGCCATTTTATTCATTAGTAAATTTTTTGCCAGTCCTTTCTGACCTGTATGCCAAACACATTTTCGAAGAATAGAACTGGGAACATTACACACATAACACTGATTGTGAAAGAAAATCTATATGAGCTTCGACATTTTTGCGAAACAACTAAATTTTTATGTAATAAATTGCATAATTTGTACTGTGTAATCATCAAGTATACAAATTTTAACCTCTGTATACATACTCTCTGGTCTCTAATAGACGTCCCCCCCCCCGCTTATCAATTTTTGGAAAATTTTCCACCCAGGACATTCTTATTCCAACCCCCCCGCTAATTAATTCTGGCAACAAGTTCCAAACCAGACAAAACCAACACAACAAAATTCAGTGAGCCCAAAACTTTTCAATACAATTTAGAAGGAAGGCACAATTTGAAAGACGAAAACCAGGCAAGATGATGATAATACCAATTCGAGTGAAGACAATTACAGTCATTTAGTGGTTGCTAATGAAGATGAACATAACATTTTTGATATGTTAGAGGACAGTAGAAGCAAAACTTAAAAATAAAAGTTCTTGTGCTATTGTTGTTATGTTATTGTTAAAGCTTCCATTGCCAAAACGAAAGTTTCGAAAATTAATTTTTTTCCAATCCCCCTCCACGGCTATTGATTTTTGAAATATTTTCCAACCCCCCCCCTATTATTCCAACCCCCCGTCTATTAGAGACCAGAGAGTATTGTTTAAACGTTAAAAAAAAGAAAATTGGGCCCTGCCCCTTTGCTTAAGGACAGTGAGAACAATTGACATACTAAACGACTCAGGCATAGAAAAGATGGTAGCTGGTGGAAAGCAACTTAGCTGTATTTTGAACAGAGTGGCATTAATAATACATAGCTTTCTGACTTCAATCATGAATGCCAACAATGTTTGACTTGTAGGCAGGTAGGAGCATATTATCTTGAAATATTTTATCAAATACAATCTTGAATCAAATAAAGGCATGATTTTCGTGAGCTATGAAGTGAAGCAAGAAGGACAATGTAAAACTTAAAATACAACTCAAGTGAGCCAAAATTGAGGCCACACACAAATCAGTTCTCCAACCTAAAATGTCCATTTAATATTAACCTAAATCAACTGAGAAGTTAGGCACTCAGAGGTGATAAATAACAGTTTTCTAGCTAAAATAGTTTACTCCAAAGGAACTCATACTCAAAAGATAACTTAATCATATTTTGACAACAAAAACTAATTTCAGAATTCTATAATTAAGGTCTATGATCATTTTACTAAGAATATTTTTCTTATAAACGCCAAGCCAATATTTGAACCTGTGTTCAAATGACCAAAACTAACTGAAGAAACGTGGAAAGAGGGTACTAATACCCCCAAAAAATGGGATCCCAATCATAATCCTGATAATGTGATGCATAATAACTTGATCGGGATGGTGATTCCACTTGAAAGTGTTCAAGCATGCGCAGAAGACGCATGGGCCATGGCAACAGTAGCACAAGTTTCGACAGACGGCAGAGAAAACAAAAATAACAAAATTTGTACAAGTGTCTGTGCCAGCATTTTCATAAGCAGAGGAAGTAAAAGCATTAACATCCATTTAGAAGGACTCCAAAATTCAAGAAATCATCAGCAATGGGGAAAAGCGGAGTTTAAATGTTTATGATTAACAGAGAGGGGCCTCACAGGAAAAACAGGGAAGTTGTTCCGCTGTTGTTTGTTTAGGTTGCTGTTGCTATAGTGTTTCTTGGAGCCTTAACTTTGTTGAATACACATGGACGAAGGATCTTGATCCTATTGTTTGAAGTCCGTGTAAACACAAACTTTATTGCAAACAGGGTATAAGACCTTCTTTGACTATAGGATGTACGGTACTGCACAAATCAATTTTTAAAGAAACGAATTTTACCTGCACTAAGAGCAACAGCTTTCTTCTTTGGTTGTGGAGGATCATCATGCTCAGGAGATTCTGTTACAATCTTGGAAACTCTCTTCTGTCGCTTTCTGTCAAGTCTCATCTTGGAAGCACCTGAAATAATAGTTTGCAATCAATAAATAAGCATAATTTTATACATGCAAAATCAATGGGCGCAGAAAATGAGCATATGGGTTTTTGAGTTAATATCCAAAGTAAAAAAAGCAAAAAATAGGAGCAGAAAGATACCCTTTCCATGAAAAATAAATAAATAATCTACAAGGATCAGAAAGTGCGGACTGCCTTAGAACAATTAACTGGCGGACTGCAAAGGTCAAACAAATGTGATAGTAGCAGCATCAGTAGCTCTTCTCATGTTGGATTACCATCAACATGGTTGACCCAGCTTCATCTACTCTAGGTTCCTTTACAGCCAATCAACAGCATTCATCTCATCTAAAAACCTGGTCTGGTTGAAAATGGTAGGTAAACCAGCTAGTGTGAAAACAGTAAAATTTGAGTAATAGAAATGGTTTTGGTTGAGATTTGGAATTTGAGTTTGACCTTGATGGCTCAGGTCGAGGAGCTATGATATCCACAGTCAGAGGTTCTATGCTTGAGTCCTGTCTAGGCCAGATTACTTCACAAGATTCACCCTTCATGATTTTCAAAATACTGCTTCCCCCCCACACAGCTATAATCAAGACATAATTTCTTAACTTACTTGCAGTAGCAGAAGCTGTTGCAGCAAGCTTTGAAATTGCTTGCTTGTTTCCTGACACATCATGCTGATCTCGAAATAGCCTGTAAGAAGAAATTGAAGGCTTGATTTCCAGCTCAATGGAGAATTCTTGAAAACTATTTTCAAATGGGGTGTGTTGTCCTTACTCTTTTTCAAGCTGGTTTTCTACTCCAAAAATTGATCAAGAAATTCAACCAACCATCTGCCTTTAGAACAATGCCCATGTGCACCATCTTAGTTTTACATGTCAATACTCTCTTTACAGCTTAAAGATTTAGGAAATCTGGTCAACCCTTTTTTGAAAAAATAAGAAAATAAGCCTAATATTTAAGTATTGTTGAAACTTTGCTGCAAAAAAAGATAAAAACCACAACAAGAGAAACATTATCAGTATTGTTGAGATGTGACTCAGAATAACAACTGTTTTTGTAACAAGGAAGCTGGTTTACCATGCTAAAAATCAAATAAGTTGGGTAAGTAGGAAGTAAACAACTGATTTAAGAGGCTTTGAATTTACATTTTCAAATGAAATGCATTTAAAAGAAATCAGTTTCAAATTAATTTGTCTTTCTTTGAATTGAAAAAATGTGTAACTAAATGTTTCCAAAAGAATGATTCGAAATAAAGTGATAAGAAATCTTGATCAATCAAGTATCAACGCAAAACTTGAGATGGCACAAAGGAGCCTATGACATTACCCCTGTGCTTTTAATAAGACATGCTTGATAGCGCTACAGCCGGTCAAAGGACACACAGTGGCTACTTCACTAAGGAGGACCAATTGAGCCCATAAGGCTTGGTATTTCATCATTTGTGAGAAACGCCTCATTTTATTTTATGAAGTTAAACTAGAACAGCTATTCATAATCTTTTTCACGAAGGCACCATGTCCATTGATTGTCTAATTTTTAGACGCTATCAGACACCATGGAAATTGGACGTTTGTCAAATCACTTTAGCCATTTGTCTAATTAGACCATTTTACATAAGATTTATATGCTTATTAGACGCACAATAGACTATGGGGACACCAACTTCATTTCATCGAAATCAAACAAAAAGCGCTTAACGGAAAAATGGATTACATTAGGGAGAGTTCCTTTCACATTTCAGGAAACTCTATTTGGGTTTTTTG
Source organism: Pelagia noctiluca (assembly GCA_963924455.1). Lineage (NCBI taxonomy): Eukaryota > Metazoa > Cnidaria > Scyphozoa > Semaeostomeae > Pelagiidae > Pelagia > Pelagia noctiluca. The sequence goes on along the minus strand of OZ004315.1, from coordinate 5,003,772 downwards.
TAAGGATGACACGCGACAAACACAATAGATCCTTAATTACAATAGATTCGTTGAGTACCGTCACAACTCTACTCCCTATATTCGCTTTTAAAATCAGAAACCGTCCAATAAACCAGCAGGTCTAATCACGATGGAGTTTGATAAAGTTAAGTGTGCACATCAATCTGATTCAGATGCAGATGATGGATGCAGATGATTTAGAACATTCTTCGACAATCATTGCATTCAATCATTGCATTCAACCATTTCTTCATTGTAGTGTCAAAGGCTTGAACCTTCTATCTGGGCTTGAATTCCATTCCAATTTCTGCTAATGTGAAGGGTCCCCATGTTCCTGGACTTGCGGTTTCAAAGTTTACTTTCTTGAAGAAGGCTGATACTAGCTTCGGTTAAAAAACGTCTTTTTTTGTCTAAAATGCGTCTAATTTGGTTGAACTTTCAAAAGATCTAAAATGCATCATATTATTCTAGAAGGTGCACAAAATTTGCCATGCATCTAATTTGACATTCTGAACATCAAATGTCGTCCAAAATTTTGGACTTTTTAGACACCCAATGGACACAGTCTCTTAATATGGGTTTTGTTATTCTATATGTTTCTTACATTTTTAGAGTTGATCATCAAAAATATGTTACTCACTCCTTTGGGGTTGCTAGTAAGAGGTTTTTCTTTCCAGTGAATATTTTGTCCTTTCGCAACGTAGATTCCAGCACATGTGGGAGCATGATATCTACAAAATGAGATAAGAAAGAACTAAACGATAATCATTCCGGCCCTATCCATGCTCTACTAGTCATACATCCAATGTTTGAAAAGAGCAACAACCCTTAGTCTCGAGAGGATGAACCACACCAAGCGTCTGATATTGTGCCACAGATATGCAATAATATTTCTTGGCAAATAATCAGTCCTTTTGATTAAATCCTACTTGGTTAGCGTTTAAGTACAAGCTGTGTTTTTAAAGTCTGAACAATGGAAAATCATAATGGCTGGTGCTGAAATTTGCCCAATCGGATATATCAAAAGAAGATCAAAACATGCTAAAATAAAGCTAGTATTCCTTCATTGCTGAGGCTGAACAGTGGCAGTTTTAGAGACTGCTGTGTCCGAGCCAAACATCTCTTGAGGTCCTTATTTGACTGAATTTCATGCTTTCTTAACAGTGTTATGAATATTCTTATCTTTGACAGGCCCTTTTTGCCTAAATGAAGTACAGGCCCTGGGGACATGCCACACCCTTAAAACTGCCAATGGGGCTGCACCTGGAAACCAGTTGTCATACATATTTGACGAGTGCGAGTATACTTTTTTCTTGTGCATGCAGTATGTACTTTGATCAAATAAGCAAATAAGCATACCATATTTTGTAGAGAGCTGTTCGTGATAACTGTGATCCAGATAAACAGCCGAAAAACTCCCAGTAGCATTCCTACATCCAGCTGCACCCAACTTTTGACATTGCTTACAGGGAAACGGAGTCGGTAAACTGGGGCACACTGTGAACTCGTTAACATTCCTTGCATCATTCTTTTTCCTCCTTTTGACATATTTGTGCTTTGGGAATTGTGCAATTGGAATAGTTCTTGCCCCTGAGCCTTTCTCGTACTTCATCTCACTCCTTGGCTGGGCATTAAGACCATTTTTATGGACTTGAAGCTTTGCAAAAATGTTATTCTGAGCAGAGTCATTGCTCAAGTCATCCTTTGCAAATAAGTCCTCGGAGAAAGACCTCTGCGGTTCTAAAGGTGTAATAGCATGCTGCTTGGCTTCTTCTAACAGCAGTTGCTTTCTAGTCGATTTGGCATGCTGATGGAAGTCTCCATATCTCTTCACTTTATGACTAAGGTCTGCGATTTGAGCTTGAATCCACGTGCACATAGAGCCAATCTTAACTCTGTCTCGCATCCATATCTCATCCACAGGTTTTTTACCCCTAGAATCATGTAAAGAATGGTTACCAATAACAAACTGGGGAAAGACAGTACTGATAATTTAATTTACAAGTAGCAAAGATGAAATGAGCACTGACCTAGCCTCAGTCAGTGGATAAATCTAGAACTAATTCCAGATTTCTTTTGAATTGGAGCCAATCAATCCTAATATTCTGCCATATCTAGACCTTTTCTATCAAAGAAGTTAAACAAAAACTGCACTAGTTTAAATAAAAAAGCTTTTCTAGTTTAAATAAAAAAGCTTTTCTTATGAAATTCTTCTCTGTGCGCTAAATTCAATTTTTGCCAGAATGTACATTACATTGGGTGCTCCTGAAAAGACTTCATTGGGTGTGATTAGTATTATGAGCATAGACTTGTTCAATATGAGCATAGCTTTTTGATGTCATTTTTAAAGCTAAAATGGCAGATCTCTCTCCAAGCTTATAAAGTTATGTATCAATGCTGGCAAAGTATCAATCTTCTGAACTCTCACTAAAACATATAAGAAGTCTTGAATGCAAAAGTTGCTTGAAAAATTGAGCACCATAAAGTTTCCAAGCATTCAGCTAAACTCCTGATGTATGAACTGCATGTCAATAGGATAGCTTTTGGTTTTAATGTAGGCCTTAAAGTCTTCAATCAAAATAATTTCAGAAATGACATCAATAGTTCCCATCACATGGCAAATACATTAAATCAATATAATTTGTGAGAATGAGAATTACCCGGCTGGAGGATTTTAACCCTAATCCTACGAGTTGCAACTCAACACATCATTCCGGTAGCTTAGTTGTCAGAGTGTCGAGGCACAGACTCAGAAAAGCCTGGTTCTTCTCAAATATACTGGGGAAGGAGTGAGTTTCTGTTATGAACTAGCCTATTAAAGATGAACTGTCTTTTTAACAGAACACCACATGTAGTAGTACGAGGTTGGTTGTCTTGGGCACAGCTGTTTAAGAGGCTCTATCCAGTGAAAAAGCTTTGCTGCTGAAGACCTCACTACAAATAGTTTAGGTTGATTAACATAAAAGCTGTTAAATTGATATTTACACTTCATTTGTAATTTGAAACAATTATCTCCTTGAAGTATTGCTGATGTTATGAGCTTACTACCTATTTCATTGCTATTTGAGTTGCAAGCATCTGTTTGATCCCTAACTTTTTCAGTGTGTCAGACGCATAGCTTCCACCTTTCTCCTTTGATCGATTCAGATCAGATTCAATTCTGATAGAAATTGGTGAAGTCCAGGCCTTTTGAAACTGGCTCCACCTTGATGTTCTCCACAGATATTCAAGATGAGCAGGGTAGTTTAAGAGACTGGCGGCTTAGGACCAAACAACTCTTCAGGCCTCTTGATTTATTACCAACTGGGGTTGTGGTGCCTCTTAAAACCACCACTAAATATGGGTGATCAATTGCCCTACCCTTCTGTTGAGTTTGAATGGAATAGCCCACTATGATTGGTATATTGAATATAAAATGGATCACCTGACAGCAATGAGGAAGGCAATTTACTTCCAATCTTACAAAATTCTCATGATCAGCCAATGGAAGCATAATGCACAAAGAAAACTTCCTTGTAGTGTCTAAGATAACTGTCTACTATTTTAGCATATTCAACAAGACATGTACAGAATCATGCCACTTTTTGCAGGATCTTGGGTGTGAGGTAGTTTCTATAGTTATATCCTTTTCCCATAAATAATTTCTATTGAAGAACTAAAAAAATTGGCCCAGTTCTAAGAGATTTCCTCTTGTTTTCTTTTGTTATACCAGACAATGTGAAATCAGAATGCTATTGTTTTTTAACATACCTGTACTAAGTTTCTTAAAAATATTTTTCTTACAATTCTTTTATCTCTCCTTTTATTTGTCTTCTGTATGCATGTGTTCTTTCATGGCATTCCAGACTGTTGTGTGCGACACTTTTACATCTTTACACAGCATGGCACTTCTCAACAAGATCTCACAGAGATATTGTCTGGGGTAGGGTACTCACACATAGGCAATTATAACAAGAGAACAATAAAAATTAGTCTTACGTTTTATAGGCCTAGCCTAAGCTTCCTTAAGTGTTAATATGTTTCATGTTTCCTTATCACAAGTTTATTGCAAAATGTTGAATTTTGATGCTTTTCTTGCGTTGATACTTACACGTTTTTCTTTTATAAGAAACCTAGCTTTGATCCTAGTACCAAAAGTTTCTTAATTGTTCACCAGTTTCTGGTACTAAAAGTTTCTTTAAGGTTTCTTACTTTTAGATACGCCCTTAACATCAAATTTTGCACTTTCCCTCGCATATTTCTTGTATCAAAGTTTTTAATACGATCATTAATACAAGTAGACTCTACATCCTGGGTTCCTCTAAATAAAATGTGTTGCAAACTTAAATCAAGCAAAAATGTATTGTTGAAATATCACTTTCCGGCTCAAAAAGTCCTCTTATTTTTTTCGGAGTTTCATTAAGATATTGATGTAGTTCTAAAAATTTCTTAAATTTTTGGGGCTCTAGCACTAGGTTTCTTATAAACCGGTTTCTTGTAAAAAAAACCTGTATTCATATCTACTAAGTAAACACTTAAACTTAAGGAACTACTAAGGAACTTTTGGAACTAAAAATAGGTCAAAATAGGTCTCTAAATAAGGAACTTAAAGAACTACACGTTTTTTATATATGAAACCTAGCTTGGGTCCTAGTACACGTTTTTTTTTATAAGAAACAGGTTTATAAGAAACTTAGAACTAGAACCCCAAAAAATTAAGAAACTTTTAGAACTACATCAATATCTTTAAGAAACTCCGAAAAAAATAAGAGAACTTTCTGAGCTGGAAAGTAATATGTCAACCATACATTTTTGCTTGATTTAAGTTTGCTTTAAGTTTTTATTTAGAGGAACACAGGATCTTGCGTCTACTTGTATTAGTAGGTGGGTTTCACTTTAATACAAGAAATATGCGAGGGAAAGTGCAAAATTTGATGTCAAGTGCGTATCTAAGAATAAGAAACTTTTAAGAAACTTTTAGTACTAGAAACTGGTGAAAAATTAAGAAACTTTTAGTACTAGGACCCAAGCTAGGTTTCTTATAAAAAAAAAACGTGTACTAAAAGTTTCTTAATTTTTCACCAGTTTATAGTACAAAAAGTTTCTTATTTTTAGATAAGCACTAAACAACAAATTTTGCACTTTCCCTTGCATATTTCTTGTATTAAAGCGAAACCCACCTACTAATACAAGTAGACTCGACATCCTGTACACTCTTTTTTCTTTATAAGAATAAATTTTATAAGAATATTGAGGCTCAAAATTGCCAAAGAACAATGGAAATTTAAGAATAAACAATAGAAAAGTTGAGGCTCAGAAAAATTTTAAATATTCTTATAAAAAAAAAGAGTGTATTCCTCTAAATAAAAACATGTAGGAGAAATCAAGCAAAAATGTATTGTTGACATATTACTTTCTGGCTCAGAAAGTCCTCTTATTTTTCCTCGGAGTTTCTTAAACATATTGATGTAGTTCTAAAAGTTTCTTAAATTTTTGGGGCTCTAGTACTAGGTTTCTTATAAAAAAAACATGTAGGCCCTGAGCTAGGTTCTTTATAAAAAAAGAGTGTACTACCCTCTTCATCTGAATTTATATCCCATACCCCCACATTCAGGAAAATGGACATAAAGGGAAAAATGACGAAAAAGTAATAAAACACTTACAAATGATGATGCAATTTCTCGATTTTTTTACCACCAATTTCCGTGAAATCATCACTATCTGACTCTGGGTCTGTGGCATCAGGGTCGTCGAAATCAGCTAGGCTTTCAACCTGAGATGCCAGGACACCGAACGCTTCCTGCTTCTCTTCCATTGAAATTCCCTCAGTCCCTGGAGGCGTTGTCGAAACAGGTCCACACGACGTCGCTTGTGATTTGGAGCACGTGGACATGGATGATGACTCCGTTGTTTTCAAAACATTTGCAAGCGGTTGCTGCACCGAATTAGCACTGATTGCACTTTTCCTCAGCTTGACACTGTCAGGGGTCTGTTTATCTGCAGCATTTGACAACTTGTTCATGTTTTGTGGATCGGATTTCTGTCGCGAGTCATCGGTCGTGTTATGCGCGTAATCCATCTGATTTCGTGAATGGGTGATGAGGCGATTCGCTTGGAAATGCCTCAGTCTCCGTCGCAGTGATAGCGCACGGAGGTCCAGGGATTGTAATTTGTCCTTGACTTCATGAGCATTTTGCTTTAAAACTGCATCAGAAGGCAACTTCGATATACTCACGCCTCCAGCCGGTTTCACTTCTGCAACGTCTGTTTTCTCCGGAGCACATGTTGATGTGGCGAGTGCGTTCTGTAGCGTTCCTGAGCTTGATTGACTGTCCCCGATATTATCTTGTTTCTCGTCCGACTCGATGTGTTTCTTGATGTTTTTGTTTTCCATTTCAAAGCACTGAAATCCACCAAAATCTGGGAATGTTTCTAGATTCGGTTTTATCGACTCGTTTTCTACTAAGTTTCCCGTGCGGCCACAATCCGTCGCCTCTTGTGCTTTCGCTATGCAGCTTGTAACGTCGTCCTCGGGTATTTCTCTACAACTCGTAAAGTTACTAATATTGTCGAGAATTTTAGGGTTGGTAATCTTAACTTTTCTGCCTGAATTATGCGATACAGTCGCAGCTACCTCCATCAAAGCGGGAGCCATGAATGTCCCAAAGTCTCGAGCGCCATGCACAAGAACGCTGAAATATGCAGGCTGAGACCACGCAAGTTCGACTGGGGAGCAGGTTTACGGATATCAAATCGTTGAATATACATCCGCGACGGGATGAAATGTTAAGAAAGTTATGTAATGTTAAAAAACAAGCTTGATCGCAGCATAATATGCAATTTTCGTGCGAATTTAGGCTCTTTATTCGATGAAATCCCCCATCGTTTATTTTCCAAATGCTCTGGTGTGGACGGCTCGAGCACGTGACCGCCACGGTTTCAAGCCGAGTTGGATTTTGTTCCTTTACGGGCTGCGACTTTCACACACTTTCACTCCATTTTTCTCGATCAAATCAGCATTAAATCAACGTAAATCGAAGCAAGAACTCATGCAACGTTGAAATCCGTATATTCGCAGAGTTTTCCGACGCAAATTATCCACAAAAATCGAAGAGACTTTGAAAGGAAATTCAAACTGTCATGGCGGCTGGTTATTGCTATTGTACAACAAACTTCGCCTTCGCCTTCGTGCGACACAAGGAAGGAGGTACGCATGCGTACAAGTCACATTTACGTAATCCTCGAAACGAAGGAGACACGCATGCGCCAATATTTCTCCAGCTATGCCCAGGCCCTCCATCATGGCTCCCAAGGACATCAATGGAGCAAGCGATTTTTTACCAAATATTTTGATTTAAACCAGATTTTATCAATTCTTCCCCACTCGCTTTCTTTGTTCTTTACACCATTTTGAAGAAGACAGGACTGAGAATCTCATTCCAGCCTGGAAAAAAAGTGATAGTTAAAATCCAATCCTAAAGAACAAAACAATTTATTGCTCAGATTGAAAAAAAATTAGGTTAACACAAAAAAGTGTGTAACCTATTATTTTTGACACTGCCAATCAGTCACCATCATCTTCTCTAATATTTAGCTTACACTCTGTTTTAGCCTTCCCTGGTCTTGTCTAACTGCTTGTGCTTGATGCCTTCCTCTAGCTTTATTGTTTGAGATCTTTGAAAATTCAGCAATTCAAAAATTTTCAGTACCACCATCCTTGCTCATGAATCTAAAACAATAATAAGAGATGAAATAAAGATGCAAATAGAGAAAAATGTATTATCCATTACCAGATCTGTGCGATTATAACACCAGGGCACACCAATCATGCCTGCCTAGGCCCATCACCATCAGTCAAGTTGTACCCCAGATTGAAAATTTTCGACCATCGCAGCAGCCTTCCATAAGCCAAAAGCAAATTTTATCTTTTAGGCATGCTCTCTTCGGATTCGCATCGTCGAGCTTTATTTTCTCAAGGGAGAACATTTTCTTCACATCAATCATTGAGGGGTCTAACCGAAAAAGACCCTACTCTTTGAAACCGTCGTCCTGTTCTTGAAGGTTGTAAATAAAGAAGCTGAGCATGCGCAGTAGCAACAACAATACAAGTAACGTAGTCTGGAGGAAACCCCGCACATCAATGATATGGTATATTTGTGATCTAGAATACTATTTACTTAAGTGCAAAATCCCAAATAGCAGATCTAATGAATTGGAAAAGTGCCTGGCTGTAAAAACCGGTTTGGTTTACATTATGGCCAAAGTGTTTACCATGTTTGTTCTCCATTCTAGATACTCTGACAATGACATGGCACTTATAAATCAACGAAGGGAGACACCTAGTAAACCACACAATCAAGGTACTGTTTGTATCTAAGAGTATCGAAACAGAAGGGAATCAGAAAAGATTTTTCGGGCTGTCTTAGCGGGATTTACAGGCTTTTTTGCCGACATTTTGAAAAATATTGTTTTTCGTCAGTGTGAAAGAGAGGCTGAAAGCAAATGTTTTCAGCGGGAAAACAAAACGTGGACTTTTCTGCGACACAAAGAACAAACTTTTGTCTTGTCACTAATCATTTTCAATCTAAGAAAATCTTCGATTTACAACAATAACCAAAAGATGAAGCTCGGAGCGAATTGCATGTTGTTGATGGTTCTTCTGGCAAATCTCAAATTCTTATCTGGTAACCAGAGGAATGATGGCGATGACAGGGGGGACATGAATGAAGATGTTTTTGCTCCAAATCACAAAACCGAAGGTTTGAAAATAGGGCAGAAATTGAATGAAACAACCCTAAAGCCTACTAGATATTTAGTGTATGGTGTCAATCCTGCTGAGGGTTTTAATTTAAGACGAGATGTATATATAAGGGTTGCGAATCTTGTAAAATATCTTAGGCAAATTGGGGAAGATTTCATTCTAGTTTTACCCCCGTGGAGACAATTGTATCACTGGAGGTCAAACATCAAACAGAGTGGAGTGCCATGGAAACAGTTCTTTGACATTGAGAACCTTAAGAAATACATTCCAGTTATAGAATTTGATGATTATGTCCGCATTACGGGAAGTTCTGGGATTGATTTGATTGCATATTTACAAAGACACCCTGATGGATTTAAGAATGGTTGGGAAGAGAAGTGGGAAGAAGCAAAGTGCTCAAGTGAACCAGTTTATTGGAAAGATGGTGGAAAGTATGTTGGGAATTTCTGGGGTCTTGATCATGTTTATGGGAAGGAATTCAAGTGTTTATCCGTGCAAGGCTCTGCGAAAATTCTAACTGAGTTTCTTCAAAAAGAGAAAGCTAGGTAAGGAATGGTTCTTTTATAGGAGTGCAGTGAGGGACAAGGATTTCATGACCAAGGAAAATATCCTAACTAGTAATACCATTTCTCCTATCTAGGGACTGCATACCTACCACAACTTGCACATACATAGGTAGATTAATCTTCCAACAATAATAGCGAATTTGTTAAAGAAATATCATTGAACTACATCGTAAGTGTGTTCAATTTCCGCTGCTGATACATCACATAGGGCGGTGATAGATAAAGTTTCTTGGTGAATAATTATCTTAAATCGAGAAGAAGTTTAGGAGGTATGCTTTCCCTAGCTATGTTAAATACCATTGAATGCTTTGTGGCCCATCATTCTCTAGTGAGTCTTTGGAAAGAAATTGAGAAGAAATATTAAAAACTATTCAAAACCATTTGACCCGCTCTTGTATATGACACTGCCTCTATCATCAATAGTCCGATAACAAAGGCTGAAATTGACCATAACTTCTTTGGGGGTAATATTGATGATTTACAGGCAAAATATTTAATGTCATTTACTAAATAGATAAGCCAGTGAGTGAGGAAAGCAAAAATGTTTGAAATTACCATCAAAATGTCAAAAACATTGGAGGATTCCCATTTCAGAGTTGAAAAATTAGAATTAACTTTGAAATTTAGTAAAAGAGGTTAAAATTATTGTCTTTGTGCACAATTCAAGCTAAAGCCAGGTTATATTTTCTAAAATTGGGACAACGTTAGTTGCATTGGAATGCAATATTTACAAAATAATTTAGAATCTTGTTTTATTCTTTAACTGTTTGATTGGGACGCAAAACCTTATTATTACAAATCTTATTATTGTGTATCTTTAATCAACTTATTTGTTTTCAGGTCAATTTTTGTTGATAGATTTGAAGAGGTTCTCCACTCTGATTATGGCCAATCTGAATTCTGGCAGGTATGGTTGAAATGTAAAATGTTTACCTTGTCTCATGTACCAGCATCACCGCATCACCAATTCCTTCTGTTTCTTTCTTGCTTGAACTTACTCTATATCTTGTTATTATCAATTGATGATAGTATCAAAATCATATCTGTCATTCAAGTATCAAAATTAACATGAAGAAATTTCCACTCAAAATTTGACACAATTGGTCTCCAGATGTTGTACATTGCTGCGGGGACTTCTTAAAAATTGGATTGGGTACTATAAATATTCGATGAATCAATCTAGATAAGTTGTGAGAAAAATTAAATGTGCAGGATTCAAACCCAGGAACACTGACTTGAGGCGTCATAGATCTACCATCTGAGAATCAGAGCACTTTATTGAATCGATAAACTTTATTCATATCAAGCAAACAGTCTACTAATTTTAACTCTAAATAATCTAAAAATGGCAAAGAATAACTTCACTATATCTTCATCCCTAGGCAAGACGTAGCATGGTATTTGCTAAGTCATTACGAGAAGAAGCAAACAAATTCAGAGAAGAGTTCCTAAACTCTACTGACCAAGCCGATGCAACACCTTACAACCATCGAGATTGGAGGAAACAAGTTCCGAAAGATGGGAGTGCTAGAGGTGGTGACTACCTCTCTGTACATATGAGAAGGGGTGATTTTGTCTTCAGTGGACGGGAGGGTGTACCATCGATCAAAGCAACAAGAAAGCAAATTAGAAAACTTCTAAAGAAGCTGAAGTTGGATAAAGTATTTTTGGCCACTGATGGTAATCAAAATGGTATGTGTGGCTAGCTCTACTAAATCAAATTATTTGAAGAGAAAATGGCCTGAGAAAGTCCATAACCGTTTAAACATCTCTCTTGCTGTTGTGAAATATGTTGGGTCTAGATTATTACAATCATCAAAGCAACAAAATTTAACATTTTTATGGCATTTCTTCATTTTTTGATCCAGAAAAAAAATTCTGCTCATTTTTTAATACCACGATGAGTAGTGGCATAGATACAAAATTTGTTAGGAGGGGCAACAATGAAACTTTTCTGACAAAAATTTTTCTCTTACATCTCTGATAAACGTACCTCTGATGTAGGATGCACATTAGAAATACTAAGGTTTTCAAGAATAATCCTATTGCTCTCACATAATCTTAGATTTAAGTAATTTTAGACAATTCAGGAATTCCTTGCCACTATTGAGCAACCTCCTAACCTTTTGATTTTAAGCTTGATTTTAAACTAAATCAACCATTGAGATCTGAATAAGACTTGGATCCATTTTCAATTTTGACCGGAAGTGCTATTTTTGATGACGTCAATAACTGCCATTTTTAGAACTATTTTCCCTAGAACTCATAATGTGTACGTCTGATGTGTTCAAAAATAGTGTAGTTAGACAGCATTTAATTAGACCTTTCAATTGATGTATCATTTAATTGATTTTGACAAAATCTGAACAATTTTAATGACGTCATCAATTGTATGACGTCATAATTGTGCTATTTCATAATTGTTTGGCTCTGTTTTTTTCATCCATCTGTCCTAAATCAACTACGCAGTTTCCAAATCCATCCCGTTGTTTCCCAACATTGAAAAGTGACTTGCTTAAAAAAACTTATTTCTGTACAAAATAACTGCAAAATGACTTTAAATTCGGAATCATTGAGTTGGTAAGAATGATGAAGAAAATCAACCATAGAAATAGCTCAATTAGGACGTCATTGGATCGATGACGTTAAGATTAGGCTGGTTGCTCGATAGTCACAGGAAATCCCCTGTCTATTGCTAAGTCTGTCAATTTTCAAATTGGTGTGAGCCACACTTATGTATGCAAACTTTGAAAGGAAAATTTGAAATATCATTACACTCTTTTTTCTATTAGAACAATTTTATAAGAACACGAGCCTCAAATTTGACCAAAACTTAAGAACAAGCTAAGAACAAACCGAGGCTGGCCATTCTTGGCTCAATATGAGAATTTCATTAACTGACCACGAGACTGACAAATAATTACAAAACAAGCAGAACGACAGCGCCCACATATTTCAGATGGTCAAGAGTGTCACAATTTGCAACAATTAATACAACTAATAGCAAAAGCAGGCTTCCAAATCCATAAACAGTAAGAACAATTTAAGAGCATCTCAGGCTGAAAATAGAGGAATATTTAAGAATAGCCAGCTTCAAATAAATTTTACTGGTTTTTATATAAAAAGAGTGTATCATTGCGCCCATACCTCAAGTATAAGTTTGCATTATTTTTCCGATAAGATTAAAGATTTTCCGACACACTGGCTATTCAGACTTACAGGGGGTTTTCTGCCCCTCCTCAACCCCTCTAGCTACATCACTGACGATGAGGTCCCAGTAAACATTTATAGAGAAAACGTTTTGCTGCGTTGTGATACTGAATTGCCCAACTAAACGACCCTTACAGTCCTCGCCAAAAGTATTGGTCCACTTGCATGATTTTTACAGTTTCCTCAATGTTGGCCCTTCCGCTCCCCTCTTAACAATGTTGTTTCTGATAACAAGAATTAGCCAAATAACACCCGTACGCAGCTACGTGTTTGGTGTAGTCTCATAAAGTTCCTTTTGAAAACAACATTATTTTGAGGGGAGGGAGGTTTAATTGGAAATTTTTTTTAAGAAAAACAAGGGTATATCAACTGCTTTTGGTGGGAATTGTAGCTCCTGTTTTCGTCCATAACGGTGCTTTAAAATGTTACAATCTGGAAAGTGAAAATCAATACATTTAATTTAATCTTCCCAATATTGATAAGGCTAGTCATTTGTCAGGTTAATTAAGGACACTGGAAGGCAATGTTTTGATAAACTTTTATTAATCGTAGAAAACAGAAAATATAAAGAAAAAATCGTAATTCTTCGTAGCAAATAGAGCTAATTCAGTAATTTATGGAAAATAAACTTTGTTTTTTCCAGAGGTAACAGAGCTGAAATCGAAGCTAAAAGCAACAATAATAAGATACGAGCCATCATCGGATGACATTCTGAAATATGGCGATGGGGGAGTTGCTATCATCGATCAATGGATTGCTGCGCACGGACGTTACTTCGTTGGTTCTTGCGAGTCGACATTCTCTTTCAGAATTCACGAAGAGCGGGACATCCTGGGCTTCAATCCCGACACCACCTTCAATTGTTTATGCACGGAGGATACGATTGGTAAATGCGAACAGCCAACCAGATGGCGAGTTCAGTTCACGTGACACTGAGATTAATTATGTAATAGAACACTTATTCCTCAGATATTTATTTTTTCGAACATAGCTTTTAGATTTGAACGGTTTGGAAGTCTTTCGTTTAATTTCGATCTTCATATGGTCTTAATGATGCTTAAAGTTAGTTTAGATTCATTAGAAAATTGATAGACGATGAACTGAAATGAGGCATATTGGGTCGTTTCTTGGAATGTCATAAAACATTCAATTTCAAACTAAAATATATCGGACAAGCAGTTGAAAAGAATCTTTTGGGTGTATTTGCTGAACCACGTCAAATTAGGTGAGACATTGTTAAGACAAAAAACTTGTGCACCGTCATGGTTAAAAAGTGAACAAAGACTTATAACAGAAGGCTTCCGTTCCTTCCTATAAACTATGGTTTGAATTCAAAAAAGCCAGAGAAACCTTAAACATGCCCACGCACCAACAACTCATACTTTTGTTGGCTTTTAAGTCCTGGGAGTGGATTGCTGCGGTCGCCGAAAATACAATAGCTTTTGTGGAGCATTGCATATTTCATTGTTCGATAAGAAGCTACCCCTTATTTTGTGTGCCTAATTTGATATTAGATCTATCCCATAGAGCCACGCAAAGCCTCCGCCAAGCCTACAAGCAGAGAGAGTAATGTGGAACATTACTTTCTTATTTGCGGGTTAGTCCTGTACATAAACAGAGACTTCTAGATCTAGAAAAAGTTGGAGCAACGTTGCAATGGTCAAGTTTTTGCTGCTCTTTCAAAGGACTGTCTAAGACCAGCTAGCAGTAATATATTCTGGCTATTTAGAATTCCTTTACCAACCCGATATTATTTCAACGACGGTCAAGTAATTTGAGAATTGAATATATAAATGAATTATAGTTGGTCCGATAATTGTGAAAAAATGAATCTTTGATTTACAGAGAGCTAGTCTCCTTTCTTGTTTCCTAACTATATTGCTCTGCATTTCTGTACATCGACCACTTTATGCAGTATTAGCCCAGCAATGCTATAGAGATGAATTACAGTTGGTATTATATTTTCAAATTTGTTCGGTTTGATTCGCGTTTACTCAACCCATGCTATCCGTACGAATTGGAGAACGCTATCCGAACAACGTTAGTTCACCTAGGAAAGCGGATTATGTTCGTTCAGGTGGCTATATGGAGCAGTGCAAACAGCTTTATCCGCATGTATTTTATCTACATCCGCTACGAGATTAGTTTTTACTTAAAACGAGGCTAGGGGGCTTTTAGTGAAAAAAAATCACACCATTTTCTTTAAAATGCCCTAACGGACTGTTTACATGGACAAAATCATTGCACTTCCTGGACCGAAACCGGAGAGGTAGGATAAAAACAGCACAAGTTTATAAGTGAAGTTTCATTCTACCCTTAAACTTCACATTTATACGCAAGCTGTTGCTGTCTTTTATTGTTCTCTCACCTATTCTCTCTTGATTTCATCCCACCTTACAGGGTTTAAATGAGAATATTTCATTCCTTTTAAGGGAGATCCCACTCGACCGGGATGGGAAATTTTCCGTATAAAAAGAGGATGAGAAATAAAATGGTTTGAATTGGAAGGTGTGCTCTTATTTCGAGGAGCTTAGAAGGTGAGATGATTTTGTCCCTTCAACAGCTACTAAAGCTCAAATTGGTGAATCACAAAACAATCAAAATTATTATGCCCAAACTATAATTAAAAACTGTGTTTCTTGCCTATCCAGATTCTCTAAGCTGTGGTTATGAAATGGAATCGAGTTGCCAACAAATTTCATCCCTGAGAACTACCGTCTTGAAACAACTTTAAACTACGAGTCTTGAGTGCATATTCTTCCTTGATTCAAATACTTTTAGTAATTTCATAAAAACAAAAAAAACTGTTGATTATTTGGTAACTGTTGTGGAGATCTGCCGAGCAGACATTTGAAGGATGTGATAGTGTCCTTTCATATATTCTTTCAATTCCTAAATGTAGACTTTATCTTAAACGGAAAATACTACCATCAGACGAGAAACCTTCGGGCGTACCCACCACTGGACCATAATAAAATCTCCCGAAGAGGCTTACTGAAACAAACAAGTTATTCTCACCAGATAATTTTGACATAACATAAGATAACATAACTTGAAATCTCGATTTTAAACAAACAATAAATAAAGTGCATTTATACGTTCTAAAGAATTATATCAATGAAAAAAGGAATTATCAAAAAAATTACAATATTTTCAAGCAATATGATTTCAAGACCATAATTTCAACTTGCAAGAAAAACCTCATTTCGAAGAAAGACCCCAAGAAATGGTTTTTAAAAGTTTTAGCTAGTTTCGTACGCAAACACTTGCGATAATGGACTTAAAGCAGTAAGGACGGCGACGCCTGATGGACATTGATTCGGTTTTAGAATGCCCAAGAACCCAAAAACCATGCTCTTTACATTCATCCTTTATGTCACCAAAATCGTGAGCGAAAATGTTTACCTTTCCCAAGAAAATGCCAAAAAATCACATCGTTAGTTGGGTTGATATTGGGAATTAATGTATATTACTAGAGCTGCTCAATTTGGCTATTTTAGTTTAATTTTAGATCTTTTTGTAGCATACTGTAAATAAATCGATGATGATGATGATTAAACCATTAAAAAGTTTTCCAGTTAAGAATCGACATTGTTTAAAACGAGGGAGGGAATAATCTTGCATCGAATAAAATCAATCAGGCGTTCAGTTTGGCAAGCAACAAAAATTCAAAATGCTAGTTAAGGGAAAGCATTCAACCATATTGAATAAGGCACATGGTATAAAAAGAATCTCTCCAACAATCTTATATTTCAAAAAGGACAGCACATCGTGGACGACTACCTACACAAGCCACAGCCTAAATGAGTGTACTCATATCTACAGACGGAAGACAGCAAAGAGAGGAGGAATGTATTCGAATAATTATGGTAGCTGCATGACTTATATAAGCCGAACTTCATGAACTCTTAACGACACCGAATGGGGCACTTCTGTATAGAAGGAGTCACACTCAACTCACACTTCAACAACTACAGGACATCGTAAACAAGCACCCACACACGTTAAACCAGTGCAAAGAATGTTATGCAACTTGTATAAGCCAGAATTATTGAGTTCTTAACGATACCGAGTATGACACTTGGGTATGTATAGAAAGGTTCTCATTCACATTTCTGACGCTTCAACTACGATAGGATATCGTAAACAACCACCTACACACGTTAAAGCACTCCCATCTGACTGTGCTCATTAGAATACAAACAGGAAAACAGTAAAGAGAGGGAAACTTTAATGATTATTTCAGTTATATAAGTTATACAAGCCGAACTCTTTAAGTTCTTAACGATACCGAATGAAGAGAACACCTGCACAAAAGGAAACCAACCCACTCGTAAAACAAAGAGTTCAGTTATAAATCTTACGTAAGGCAATGCCAGGTGAAATCCTATCTAAAAGCAAAGTTTGGCAATAAATTCGAGCAAATTAGACCCACCAAACCTGTGAAGCAGTTACATAAGTCGTGAAATGAGGGCTCGACTCTGAGAATTCTCTTACTGCGCAGTCGCAATCTCTATCAACGCGAATCGGAGCGATTGGCTCGTGCGATCGTTAGTGATCCACCCTTACATACATCCCTTTATGTGTCCACAGGATTGAAGACGATATCTTCCCATCCAAGATTGAGCATTTGAGCACAGACACTGAGGACGTATTTCAAAGGAAATATTTAAAGTTGGGGGCTCCTATAGTAGGATAACAGGCACCTGCTATTTCACGAGTAGTTAATGGACATGTCCAGCACTCAAATGCTGGTTAAGAGAGTTCATTACTGGAGCCAAGATAATCTGCATAACCAACATTAATTAACATAAGTAATTAAAATTATTGATATAATTAACATACCAAATAACAAGGGGATTTTTCGAGGGACGGGTTTACATTTGACTATTACTTACATTCTTTGCTATCCAATCTTCTATTCTATCTTAGCCATTCCAAAATCTCCAATGCAAACAGATTCTAAGCTACGAAATTATGTTTCAGGATAAACATTAAAATCTAAAATGAAGAGAAAACTAGCATCCTGCACCTTGTGACCAAATCATAAATATTGGTGACATTACTACTTCTGCGATTCATCAACTCTCGGCTCCACACTCCCCTTAAGATTCATTTAACCTATTTATTATATTACATTACAGAGCGCAACCCCACAATTTCTTCTAGATTGATAATGATCCTTAATATGGAGATTTATTATACTTGATTGGGCGATTTAGAATATTTGATCTGTATGACGTCACCTGAGCATCCGCCATTTTCGACGTTTCGTTGTAATTTCGTCGCTTTCAAATGTTCGGTGAGGCGCTGGCGAGCGTCTTTTCTTGCTTTATCCTCGTCGACGAAATTATTGTTTTTACTAGTTTTTCTCGATCTTGGACTTTTCTTTCGCGGCTTCGGTGATAATTTACCATCCTAGATTGAAAATATCAAGATTTTATTCATAATGCTATCTAATTCCTTTGGGGTGCTTCTAATAGGCCTAAGTAGGGGATTGCCTTCTTGGACTATTGTTATTCGCCAAATTTCAACTTCAATAGTTTTCACAATCTTTGAATCTTCTCTCGAGGTTTTGCTGATAATTTGAAATCCCAAATTAAAATTTTTTTTCAAGTGTTATCAAGAAAAGCGGCTACAAATAAGCCATGCGGTTGATGAATGTTATGGGCCTTGTTTTTAACTACAAAACTACACATTTTACTTTATCTTCTGATCTGAATTTCCTTTTCCCGATGAGAAGAGATCATAATCATTTAAACCTTATTAAACAACAAAGTAGAAAGATTCACCGTCCTTCTGAAAGACATCAAATAAAACGAGGAGCAAACAACTATAACAAAAACCACTATAGATGCTACTGGCTGTTTCGACAGTCAAACTTTAATACAGTAATATGCAATTTTCCGGATAAAGGCTGATAGTAAGTTCTCTGATTTAAACATCACAATACAATATACTTCACATCATAATATACTTCGCAAGAAAATTATCACACCAAAGGAGAAGATAATGGAAAATTCATCCGAAAAGCACTTGTACTTATGCGAACTTCATTTCAATCAACTAATTTTTTGAAAAAACAACATAAACAAACACTTAAGTCTCCTCAACCACCCCTTTATCGACGCTGCACCCGACCTCTCTGCAACCTCCATTTTAGCAACCTCTTTCATTGCCGCCCCACACATCATTCTCAGCATCTTCCTCTCTGTCGAAACTACAATCCCCTGTCAAAATTCTTGGTACAGTTGCATGATTTAACTGTTTCCTGCATTTTGCCCTATCCCGTATCCCCTCCCCATCAAATATGTTGCTTCTGATAACAAAAATAAACCCAACAATATTCAGCTAGTGTATGGTGTAGTCTGATAAAGTTCCTTTTGAAAACCTTTATCAGACTAGATAAAAAGTTCCTTTTGTGCTGAGGGGGAGGGGTGGTTAAGTTGGAAATAAGATGCTAGTAAAGCTAAAAAAAGTAGTTATATGTTAGGAAAAACAAGGATGTTCAAACTATTCAAACTTTTTGGGGGGATTGTTGAAAACAACAAAAAAGATCAAATCTCGTCGATTTATTCATCATCAAAATTCTGAAGTGAATTAATATAATGATCGTAAACAATGCCTCAAATCTTCGGAAACATCATGAAGTTCCCACAAGGGTACAAAGTACTTATGATAAAAATTTCAAGAGATTCAATATGTGCATATTTGCTACAATAAATAAACCTTCACAAACTTTGTAATTTTGAGTTGAGTTGCCACAAAAATTTCTTCCTTAAAAGTAACTTTGCTTGGACCTATTTGCTCAAATCAGATATTTGGCTAGTCTTGAGATGATTACATGCAAAAATATGGTTACTGGGATAGAAAATCAAGCTGCTTAGAAATATGTATGAAAAAGGTCTTTCAGGAAAGAACAAGCTGAAGAAAAGTGTTTCTAAAATTTCCAATGAAAGAAGAAATTTGAATAACTGGAAGAAAATAAATCACCTCTGAATCTCCAACCTCTAAGCTGACATCTTTCCAATCATTTTTCCTCATTTCATCAACTTGGGCAAACATTTTATTTACATCTTCCACCTGTGAAGGATGTTAGACATCTCAAAATACAGGGTCATCAAATTTCTATCAAATTCATTTTCATTGTATCCATTTTGAGACCTAAAATCTGGAAGTATCTTTCATCAAATAACTGAAGTCGGCTGATGAGATGAATATCTTCAAACAGCATACCAACAAACATTTTTTAAAGATGCAGGAAGAGGAAGATGATATGCATATGTACTACTAATGCTAGGCGCACATGAGAGATTTTAGCTGAGCTAAATGGCATTCGTGCCTCTTTGCTAAGCTTTTTGTACGCGGTGGCATCTTCACATAAATTTCAACTCATTAGCAGTAGTCTTCAATACAGTTTGATTTTTTTGCCACTCGCGGCAGTTTTCTCATCGTGTGCGGTAGTCTGAGATTTTGTTCAAGACTTGAGCAAAATTGCGCATGCGCTTGTGCAAGAGCAACACAACAGCCTCAGGGGCTGGAGATTTGAATCAAAATAAAGGACTGTGGATTAAAGATGACTAAAGCAAGGAGTTTTCTCGAACCTTATTTGTGAGCTTGACTGTGAAGATATTGAAGATTTCTGCTAATGAGTTGGAAATTATGTGCAAGTGCCACTGCACACAGGAAGCAAATAGCTGAGCAAAGTGGCACGAATGCCATTCAGCTCAGCTAAAACTCTTGTGTCTGACTAGCATAAAACCCTTGAAAAACTTATGGTATCCCTCCTTAGTACTGATGATATCCCCCACAGTTCTGTAAACCCTCTACAGTACTCAATATACTGCACAGTACTGCATGGACATTTCCCAGGGTGTTTCTGTTTGCGATATACTTTACTATGGCATTTCATTTATAAAATGATTTCCTTTTCCAAAGGGACAATCATGAAAGTAAAGCACATGACATCTTTTCAATGCTATTCTAAGCATTTAATCGTGTTTTTGTGATTTTACCAGTATTGTAGGTTTTAAACAAGTATTTCAGTTTTTTTGGAATATTTTTTCATTACCCTAATACTGCTGGTAGATTGTTAGCAAATGAGGCGCATGAACTTGTAGTTAATCACCAAGAACAGCCCCTCTTTGAACTTTTTGGAGAATGTGCCAATTTACTTGTAAGAAGCAATTGTATAGAGTAAAAACCTGCTTGCGTATAAGAACCTCTGTATTTCAGTTTTATCCAAAACAGTTCTTGATTAAAAGGGGCATTTTAACAAAATTGTATTAGGATTGGTGGTCTAAATAAACATGTTTATGCATCTCAAGCACTCTTTCGTTCCTAAAATAATAGTTCAACAGAGTAGTTTTGTAAAAATCCTCAAGAAAACATTCTCTAGAATGCTGAAATCTTATGGTAAAGGTTCTTTAAAGGAGTGGATCTTATATCCGCCTTTTATTGCATTTATTTAAACATACCTGGATGGAAACTAAGTCCCAAAAGCCTTCAAGGTCAGTTGACATTGGTCGTTTTTTGCCAGGTGCTGTTTCCTGTTAGAAATAAAACCAGTGAAAATAAGTGCGAAAAAGGATACTTCTTCTACTTCTACATAATTAATCAATTACTTCAATAATTAAGGCTCTGTTAATGTGGATATTAGACAGGATATTAGGAATATAGTGTCCTATTGTCAGAAAAATTACCCGCAAATACAGTACTAACGTACCAACAAGAAACACCATTTTGAAATGTCAGGCTGCCTTGTTTCTTATAGGTTGAGAAGAAATATGTGAACAATCTAAAATATATTCAGCCAGACAGCCACTGAATTTACATGAATTGATAAAATGTTAAATCTTTGCATTCAAAACTATTTTCTAAAGCAAAATGAATCCTCAAAGCTGAAAAATCTAATCTCTAAGCATAATAGGGTGCTCCTATTTGGCAGGCTGAAGTTCCTTATAAGTCGTGTCTATTGGCATATTGATGTTTGTTATAAGTGGCAGGTTAGTACTGTATTCAGCAGGACAACTGTTGGCATTGCATAAGATACCTACGTTGCAAATCAGAATTTTTCATGTACAATATGAATTTTCAAGCTGAATAATCGAAAATTTTAGTTTCAATGTAGTGCCTATTGGTAGGCTGATGTTCGTTATAAGTATTCATCTATGTGGTGGGTTACTGTAATTAGCAATCATGTAGATTGTAATATCAATGAATACTGCTCAGCGAATTTCTTGGTTTTTGTTTACTTGGTTTTTTGCAAAGTGTTAGCAAACAATACATACATTCATATACATGCTAGCTGGTCAAAACCCTATCCTATGTGGATAGATATCTAGCTGCTATGAATAGGGTCAAGAAACGTTTACAAGCCAATGAATACACACATTTTATAAGCAATTTCAGCTCAGGGTCAGTACTCAAAATTGCTTAGCTGGAATGCAAATTTGAGTACTCGAAATTGCCTAGCAATTGCTTAACTTTTGTTCATGTTTTTTGGAAATAGATTAGAAAAAGGTAAATATAGGGCCAAATACATGTCAGAAGGCATAATAACCTGAAAATGAACAAACAAGCAGATTATTTTAATGACTTGATGATCCAACGATGCAGCAAGGTGATAATGCCACTGCACTTATTGATTATTAGACTTCCTGCTTGTAGCTAACCGAACTGAAAACTATTTGATAATTGGTAAGTATTTACGCCAACAAGTATCGATTGCACAGGTCATTTCTGTTAATAATGGTGTTTGTTCATATTTCCTGATAAGTACTGAGAATAAAATTTTTCAAATTGCTAAGCAGTCTTCAATCCAGTTGTGAAATTGCTTATCTTTTTGGCTTGCCGAGTACTAACTTGCTTATAAAACAGTTGCTTATAAAGAAAAATGCGTGTAGACCCATTTCACAGTCTAATTCAATTTGAGGTAAGAAATTTGTTCCCAACTTGGCACTGAGCCAGCTATTAACCTTGTCAATTCTTTTTGATATTATACAAAATTATTATTTTTCCCCTCAATCTAAAGTTGAAGGGCAGCATGCATTACCTTTGTACTTAGACCCACCCTATGGCTTAACCATTAAAGCTAATATTTTCTGTTGATTTATTGCTAAAAGATTTCTAAACCTGTGACCGGATCGACTTCAGATTCTTTGACCAGAAATCTGTTTCATTTGACCTGACCGGATTTTTATATTCATCAGAGAGTAATTTGTTGACTACAATCAGATGTAATGTAATGTATTGACTACAATCATGTTGACTACAATCAGATGTAATGAAATGTATTTGTTGACTACAATCAGATAATTTGTTGACAACAATCTAAAACGTGCTCTTTACAAAATGGGGGCTTAGTCTATTGAGAGTTTTGAAATTTCAAAGAAATCTTTCAAAAGCAACATGCAGCTTATAAATCAAAGCAAGCAAATTATTTTGTTGGCCTTGGGGCAACATTCAAGATCCTCTTAATAAAGGAAAAGTAGGCCATTTAAATCTGAGGAAATAAATGATAATGATTTACTTACAATATTTTCATTACAAAGCTTTTCGAATTGTTTGAATTTCTTTGTGGTAAGCAACTGTGACTTTCCTATCGTTGCTCTCAGTTTCCCACAAACTAAAATAAACAACAAGACAATAAGCGATGACGCTATTTTCAGATATATGTTCTGAACTGAGTAAAAACTCAGTAATTGACTTTCAATTTGTTAAGTTCTTTCATGACTCACTACACAGCCATAGTATATGTCCTCAGCCCCTAGCCTAAACCTCTCAGTCAACTAGAATTTGTGGTTGGCAATGATGGTAGATATCACCAGGAAAAACCCCCGAGGCTTGTGCTTAACACCGGACCAGAACCACAAAGGATTGGGACTTGTAACTTTGCAAGTATTTCTTGATTCCCATCTAGTATTTGGAAAAATTAATAGAATATTGTTTTACATTGGGATACAATCTTTACTTAATTGGATCGGAAAAATTAGAAAACAATCTCAAAAATGAAATATGGTTAGGGGCCATTTGAAATTAAGAAGCCAGCATGATTAAGAATATATTTTGTTTTTTGCGGAAATTCAGCCGCAACACCTTTATTGAACGCCAACATCACAAAAAGTCAGTAATGATGGAATAATCAGTCTGTTTCTTGAGCAAAGTGCTATGCGAGTTGTCAATCGCATGCATTATTTTTGTGATGCGTGCGTTTCACACTAGTTGGTAAATTGACAAAGATAACGAATTAAACCAAAACTCAAATAATCTTCAATATACCAAATATATTTAACAGTCTTTGGATGGTACAGGACTTCAGTATAGCCAGAAATATCGGAAACATAGCAAACGAACACATAGATTACTAAAGCTTTTCGTCTGACACTCAACAGAGAAATACGTTAGAAAAAGAACGAAACAGAAACCTGACTGATTTATATACCCAGATGTTGATCGAAATAGGCCAATCAGAAAAGAGGTGAATGATTGGTATGGTGTAGGAAAACCGATCAACACCCACGATACAGTGAGCTGACCAATAAGATTACTTCAAGAGTCCTAAGGCGAAAACGAACTCCTTCTGTCTACACAATAGGGGATCCCTGGTTTTTATGTAGACTGATTCCAAAATACCTAAGTGAAATGTAGATCTTGCTCTACCAATTATTCGAAAACAATTCTCGCTGTAGGCTTGGGCACACTCTGGGTTGTCGAGCAAATGTTGACCTATAGCAGAGTCATGTTTGAGTGATCTTTTTGGTTTTGAGGCGCAAGATGGTTGTTCTCGTTGTGGCACAGTTTTTTGGCGTATGCTAGACGGCACGTGTTGTTTAATCCTATCCCATAACCGCTGAGATGATTGACCTACGTACCTGGCATCACACCGGCACGAGTATTCATATACTTAAGGCTGTTTTGTGTGGTAGGCACACTATCTTTGCGGATAGATGGAATTATTTTTCTATAGGAGAAGACGAGACGGGGGCTGACCGTGGCGTAGCACTTAGTTATGGCTTTCTTAATTTATTTTTCAAATCGCAAGAAGACGTTGCCAATGTAAGGCAATTTTAGATAAACAAGGGCACTTTTGTAGACCAATCTTTTTGTCAGCTGAGAAACCTGCGATTTTATTAGGAAAGCAAGCCGAAATGAGATCTTCTGGATGTCCATTGTTGATGAGGGTAGATTTGATTTTTGCCAATTCTAAATTGAGTTTTGGTTCCGAACAGATAATAAGCGTGGTGAACCAAGGTGTTAAGTTGATTTTGATTTGAAAGCTGAAATTCTTTAACCACAGTGTAATTATGGGATTATCTCATTTAAAAGGAGTGCCATCTGACAATTGGGGTCATGAACCTGCCAGAGACAGATTTATCAACATGATCATTAAGTCATTGAAAATATTTCAGAAAATCTACGAAAAGTACAATTTCATGCGAGCGATTTTTCGTACTCATTATTCACCTCATGCGTGTGTGGATGCGTGCACGTGCGATCGCACGCATTAAAAGAAACAGACTGAATAATTCCCACTGGTCAAATGGAGAGAATGCCGTCTCTTCTATCTTTCAGTTTGTCTTGTCTTTGCTTGGCTCGATTTATAACCAACCACTTGATAACGGGTATAATCCCGAAACGCCATGAAATTTAATCTATACTATTTCGGTACTTAACTGTTGGTCTTGTCCTATATCTACATAGTACCGCACGCAAACAACACTTTTCATTGGTCCAATGGATGGTTTGCAACAAATGCTGATGAATGCTACAAAAGGCATTCCTTAATGGAGAGCTCAGCAAAGAAGACCAATTCTTCTTTTTGAAAACTAATAATATTGTGAGATAGAAAATCACAATAGAGGGTTTGCTTTGGACTCTTTTTAGAGCTGAAATTCCCAATATTCTATGACATAACCCTCACCATTCTTCTCTCCCCTTCATATTACCTTATCATTAATATTTTTTGCGAGGGTAAAGACGCTGCCAAATACCTTGTGAACTATTTGTGCAAAAATCTAAGACAGCTACCAAGATATCCTACCAACCACTTGAATACTTGAAGAAACCTATGGGGCGCCATAGTGGACAAAAGTAGGTCAAGAATAAAATATCAGGTCAAGAACTTGCAATCACTAGTCAAGAATTCTCAATCATTAGTCAAGAATTCGCGATCGGTAGTCAAGATTTTAGATCACTGCTCAAGAATTTCCAATCAATAGTTTAGACAAGTCAAGAATTTGGAATGAACAGTTAGGTTTACAAAGTAAGGAAAAACATGGTAAAGATGTTTTTTATTACGAAGACAGAGCCTTCGCCATACCGCGTGGCTTCCCTCTGGTTCACACTTTACCAGTGACGAGCAGCAGCAACAACAACAATAAATTGACCATGCGTGCCATGCGTACCATTCGAGGAGCGAGCATTGCTTCCACTTGCTAGGAAATTTTCTCTTTTCAGGAATTTTTTATGAAAATTGCGCAGAAATATTTGGAAATTATAACGAAAATGTATACCGGGCTTAAGGAATTTCGCTGAAAATGAGGATTTTTTAGGAAACCTCTCTTTTAATTGTGAAAGCACTCGCGCGAAGCGTGCGCCAAGCGTTGCTTAAAGCATGGAGGCCAGCAAAAAGCTGTTGTGGGAACTTTGGGAAAAACAGAATCCTACAATGATAAAGTGCGGACCAGATGGAAGGCATGTGTCATGGCAAAGGCTCTGTCTTTGTAACCAAAAACAATCTTGACCATGTTTTTCCTTTCTTTGTAAACCTAACTGTTGATTCCAAATTCTTGACTAGTCTAAACTATTGATTGAAAATTCTTGACCAGTGATCTCAAATCTTGACTACCAATTGCCAATTCTTGACTACTGATCGCCAATTCTTGACCTGATGTTTTATTCTTGACCTACTTTTGTCCACTAAAGCGCCCCATAGAAACCTATAGAGTCTCAAAAAGTTTCTTGGAATCCTGTAGGATACTTCCCATAGCCTTCCATCAATATTCCGAAAACCATAAATCATCAAAACCTTTTTTTGTCTTTTTGGCAGTTTCATACCCCTCAGATTTTAGAGGCTGGAAGCTTTTCTAAAAATAATCACTGTCACAATAGTTGATATCATACAAGCCTGAAAATTTTGCAAGTGGAAATTGAGGATTAAAATGTCATAATGATTATGCATTGATTATGAGTTATTGACTTACCTTCTTCTGTTAACGAGTTTTCAGCAATATCTTTCGCAGCTCTTTCACACAGCAAATTGAATCGATCAATCTCTGTTCTGAGGATATCCAAGAAATAGCGTCCATCTTTCTGGATGATCTTATCAGGGTGCGTGTTTTCCTTGTCAATAATGCTCAGTCGAGATATATCGATCTGGATCTCAGGCTTTTCAATTTTCTCCATCATAGAGAAGTTGGAGCTACAATTATAATAAAACAAGATTAGAGTCAATTCAAATGGAGTTTGCATGACAGCAAACATCTGCTTATCCAGTAAATCCCAGCAGGTCAAAGCCTACATTATCATTTGAGGCATACCTAATTCTAAGGCAAATTCATGACTGCACATTTTCAAGAATCTAGAAAGTTCAGGCTGTGCTTTAAGCAATTTTTGTTGACTGTGCTTTCTGCAAGAAAAACTGTATCTTTAGAGAAAAGGTCATACCCAAGAAGGAAGAATATTGTGCATTATATTGCATTAGATCTTTTAAAGGGGTAAGCTTGGATAAGGAGATCTGAGAGAATGTCTTTCACAATCGTATAAAGAGGCATATTATCCCTAAGTATCTCTGCACCCATTGGTATCACTGAACACTAAAATTAGACATGTTTACAGATGTTATTCAGAAGGCAATGAGGTAGAGTCTAGGATATTGCCTCTTATATTCTGTTCATTTATCATACATTCTCTTATATTACGCAGATTCTATTCAGGCAGACATTTTTTTCGTTGAGCACACCACACATATGAGAGGACTATTATTGAAAAAAGGACTTCTTTGGCTTTCAAATGTTATCCCTGCCACAAAAATTGGGGATATTTTTCTAAATTTTACTTAAATCTGTATGGCTTTAAACTACAGTTGTTGAATTTCTAATTTTCTGAATCTATAAGTTGGTGATATTACATTGATGAATTTGAAAGACTTGGCCATTTTTTACCGAATTAACACATAAAGTACACATTTTCAATACAATCTAGAGGGCCCAAAAAGGGTGTATTGATCCCAATTTCTAGAACTGAAATAACCAAAAATGCCAATGCCAATCAGGAAAACAGAGAAATTCCGAAAATTGACGTGTTTAACAATCCTAGCCCCAATTTACTTTACATTGCTAAATCCAAGTCCCAAGAAGTCTAATCCCATTTTCCAAGTTTACAAAAACGCAAATCCCGGTTCCCAGTTTACCCCTTCGTGACCCTAAATCCAGAAGTGCATTTCAAAACGTTTAGCCTGGGAGCTAACTTCATAAGCACTGCTTCATTTAAGAATCATGCAACTGGCAATTTAACATCAAGAGATATGACCTTAAGGGCGAGAGAGTGAAAACACGAAGCGAACTGGACTAAGGAGGGGTCGGCATGGTAGAAGGGCGAGTTAACATTCGAAAACAATAAATGATCACTTGTTAACACCACTGAAAGATTGCACCATATGCAGCATTCATACATCCATAGGCTGCATAGGCTGCCTTCATACTGACTGACAAGCTTTTACTTGCTTGTGTGCATACTAGTAAAAGCTGCGACAGTTAGCCATTGATGCAGGCAATAATCTAAGGTGCAGTGAAGACCAATTTGGGTGGTAATGATTCGAATATGTGCACTGATCAATTAGAATTAGTGATGAATGTGCCTTCAAGGAAAAAACAAGGCATAACGTCAAATAATTGACGGTTCTAAGCCCTAATACCCTTTTAGCTTCTTTTATCTACCATCCCCCGTGTCTGAAGTGTAGATATCACTATTGACGACATCTCTTGAAGTTGTTGCCTACTCTCCTTACTACATGAAATACTCTACCCGGGCACCCACTAACTTTGTAATTAATGCAACTGATGAATATTCTTTAGATCATTGCCTGCTTTGAAGTGGTCACATTGACCCTGAATTTCAAAGACTTGCTATTCTAACTTTCTACATATTGCACGTACTAGTGAAATCCTGTGCAGTGTAACCATACTTCTTCTTTCGATTGAAAAAGTCGGCACGAGCCGCTGTTTTCAACCGTCTATAGCTGCACTCAGTGAATTCAGCTCAAGAATGTTCGTTTAATATACCTAATAACGATTTTTTGTCTGCTTTTCTTTTACATTTGCAATATAATGTAAGAAAAATGTTGAGGGAAAGTTGTTTTAGTAGGCTTTGTTTGGCGCATAGGTTTAACTGCCCAACTTCCCAGCCTTTCATATGAAGGCTTAGATGTAGAAGAAAGGAGAGGGGATTAATTGTTTAGTGAAAGCATGAGAAGTGTTTATCGCAATGTGTGCGCTCATAAAGGCTGGTCAGAGCGATTGAAATGAGCTATGAAAAACTAAAACAACATCCCGCATTGCCAAGGCACATTCAATGGAAACATAGAATAAAGAAGATTCGCTTTGAATGAAATCCTCATTGAAGCCGCTGTGAGAGGGAAGGACAATCTAGGCCAGTGTTCTTATGGTGAAAACCGACAGTGTTGTGGAAAGATATAATTGTCAGGCATTTGTCTTTGAAAGACAGGTGGGATAAATCAGTGATGGAATGAGAGGGATGGGGGATTGGTACCCCACTTTTTCAAAAAATTGATCCTTGAATATCGCTAATATCTAATTAGAGAGGTTTGAGGGGTTCATATCGCGGTCTGGGTTCCAAAAGACCTTTTCGACCTATTAGGAATCGTGGTTTCATAAGCAAAATCTCTGTTTAGCCCCCTCTCAATTAAGCCCCCCCCTCAGAAATTCAATTATCTAAAACGTAAAACGATATAAAGAAATGATGCTTTAGAGTTGACGAGGTAATAGAATTTTTTCCTGACATCGAAGACCCTATTACTAACATTGATGCACTGCTGATAAAGTCTGATAACATGTTATAGTCAACCTGCTCTCTTATACGCCCCCCTCAAAAGCTCTGGATTTCGATAAGCCCCTTAGAGGAGAATTTACGGACTTTCCAAGCTTCCCTGCACTGATAATGAGAGAGTGCATTAAAGCTATAACAGACAACACAAAATAAATGCATCACTATCAGACCGCACAGTACAGGGAGGAGAGGATCAATTTCCACATACAAGGTGGGAGAAAGCAGAGGGAGACACCGGAATCCGCCTAAGTACACTTGAAAGATAGTAGAACACACGTGGATAATAACCAGCCTCATCATTGAGCAAGTCAGGCTTTCATAATCGCGATAATACCGTAATTCGACAGGCCACCAGGCGACTATAAAATATGCATGAGTTGAAAACACATGGTTGAATATTCGATTGAGAATTGAAATCGTGATATGGTTTACTCTAGTTACTAGCTACAAGGCCTCTGTTGTTATCTCGATTCTGATGTTGGAATAGGTGATGAGATAAGTAATAAAAAGAATTTGCAGTAAGATGGTTTTGTTGTAACTGCTCAATGGAAATTGTTATCAGCCCACTTCTATTAGTTTTCCAAATAATAACACGTTCCCAATGAGAATACGTTTATTCGCAAGCTGATGTGCATTTATTTCGAAGGCTCTAAGTTTGGTTCTTACAGGTGAAGAAAGTAAAAACTGACGAGTAGGCCTGGGGGATTAGAAACAGATTCATTAGTCTTCTTACATTAACCCCAATTTGTGCAATTCAATTCAATCAATCCACTCTTAATTCAGACCAATGCCAATGTGGCACGGAGATGCCACCCCCTGGCACAATTCGAGTGAGCATTTTGCCAACCCTAGAAAGTAACCACAATGGTTTTCTAATAGCCAAGTGTTGCACCTGTCGAATATAATTGAAACAGAAGAAAATATTGATGAGAATAAGTGTGTCGAAAACAGTACATTTTAGAATTGAAATACAGAATTATATATTGTCCATATCCATTTTGTCGTTTAGCCTTCCTCGATGAAAACATTTTCTTCCAACTCGGAAATACTGTCACCACGGCTTCAAAGGGCCTGACTAAGGGGCTGTCTTAATTCATGTGAAAACGAGACTACCACCAATAAGAGGTTGCTCAAAATGGATCTTAATTAGTCCACGCCCTAGCTTACATAGTTTTTTCTCTATTGTTGATTGGAAGGTAAAATAGATTTACATATGATAAAACACCAGTTCAGTTCTTGGTTTCAATTATACGCAGTCCAGGTCAAAGAACATTTCCTCTCTTGAAACTCAACAATGTATTCAATTGGATATTCGATTTAGATCACTGTTCCGATGATAATGTTACGGGAAAACCCAGAATTTGAATTTGTCGTAGGTCATTTCGTTCTTACTAAATAATATCAATAAGCGTAGGTCAGATGACATACTAATATGATTGCCTCGTATGCATTTCAAAAAGGAATAGGTTTACAAGGTTGCAGTCCCATGTTATCAAACCTATACGCTTGCTAAGGGGGTGGAATATCATTCTGTACTAGTTCACTACTTTGAAATCGACTTACAAGAAACTTAAGCCTGGCAGATATAAGTCATATCTACTTATAGATGAGATTTTCAGCTTGAAGATTCATATTGCTTCGGAAAATTATTTCGATTGCAAAGATTTGGCATTTTATGCAAAATCAGTGGCTGCCTTGCTGAATAGATTTCCAATTCTCAACCTATTTCACTTGAACCTATAAGAAAGGAGGCATCCTGGTTTTGCAATATTCAGTTTCTTAGTGGCGGTTTAGTCCTGTGCTGCATGATGCGTCCAACGCACGAAAGGATAATCAACCACCCATTCTCAGCGTATCTACCGAGGTGGTAAGCGTATATAGGTTTGCTAGCTCTCTACTCATGAAAATCACTAAGAAAGCAAAAAAAATGTTTTCAAAAATCGAATGATTGAATCAAAAGATATTATCAAAATATTGTAAGAAAAGCCATTCGCACACCCATCCACTTTTGTTGATATCAATACCATTGAAAACAGGTTTCTTTGAAGCAGAAAGCAATGCTTTGAAAGACTCCTCTTCTCATAGCATGTTATGAGAAAAACCAGTTATTCAATACGTTATTTGGATGTCTACTTGCTTGTGGAAAGAGAGAATAATGCAAGCACGCCTATATATTGACTTGTATCCTAGCTGCATCCTTCTCCTTACACATTGGTGCTTTGCAAACAAATGTGCTTGCTTATTTGTGAAGATGATGATGTCTTTAATGCAATTTTTGAAGTTGCTACTGTTTGTCTAAATTAGTGAATGCTTACTATGTTTCAATAGATAATACATAATACAATAAAAATAATATACAATACAATACATAGAGTTATTAGGCATGATTTATGCTGAAAACTATAAAGTTGCACACGGGCGTATAATAGCTTGCATCATCATGGCTACAGCCATTTCATCAACAACAACTATTTAGTCGTAATCAGTGGCAGCAACAGCCTTTTGAAAAGAACCAATGTAAATGCAACCTACATTTCAAAAAGTCCAAGAACTTCTACTTCTAAAAGTAAGATCAAAAAGGAGCTTTACGATTTTGAAATCATCGATCTCAATGCTTTATCAGTACACCTAAATTTTGAGTTAAAATTGATGTGATATCGATAATGTCCTCGCAAAGTAGTTTCAATGGCAAAATTTTGGTAGTAGGAGACTCAAGGCGAGGTATCAAACTATTGGTAGTAGCTGATCAAAGTATTGCTGACCTAAAAAAAACGCCTGAGTCATATTAGTTTTTCAACAATCCATCAGTCAATAAGCAACCCGCATTGGAATGACAATATGATAAACAACTCGAGGACGTGATCGAAATAAAACAAGCAACTCAGCCGATCTACGATCATGCAGAAAGTGCTGAACCTTGCTTACTTATGGTAAATTTCAAAGTTTAAAGAGGCTAAAAGTTGATAACTAACTGGTCATTTTATAGTTGTAGAAGTGGGTTCACATCTAATTTAGGTAATCCACGAGGGACTATGTTTGCTTTTCAAAATCAAGCTGTTAAGGCTTGGACCAGACTCCAGTTGTATACAAAAAACACGTAGCAATCGCCTCCAACTCATTGGTCCAATTTACGTATACTCGTTTTTTAATAAGAAACTGTACTTAGTCTTGGTGCCAGATTTTCTTAGCTCTCAGCCCAATTATGGTTCGAGAAGTTGCTGAAACCCAAACTATACTTTTTCTTGATTTCGCTTTGATATGAAAAACATAAGCAATTCATCAAATCTTTCCCAGAGCAAATTACTCAAGAAAGAGCACAACATGAGTCGAGAAACGTTGCAATTCTGAGTCAATTATGTGGTATGGCCTGTTTTTGACATCCTTTCTTGCAAAGGAAACGTAAAAAGTTCCATACTTTTTGAATATCTGGCTATAAGGTTTCTTCTATTCGGTTATTTGTAAAAAAAGGTAAGTGTAATCGAGCTAGGTTTGAGGTACCTCCACTGACTATGCATATGCTAATACACATTCATATATTCTAATCGTCGTGAGAATCGGGGATTAATATGGATTAATCCGCAACTATCTTATCTTTATCTTAAAAACCTTCGTCTTAAGATTTACGATACTAAACCGTTCATGTTCAAAATTACTCTGGAACTCAAATTAAATTAGCCCCAGTTCAACTTCTCAATATTCTTAATACTTTACAAAACTTTAGAAAAATATCAATGTTCTAAAAATATCCCTTATAGTTTTCAATCGTGAACAAGAATTTTTGTAAACTTGGCATACGCTCTTTTTTTCTCAGAAGTATACTTTGAATTATCTTGAGCCCGAGCCTCGATTTTTTCAAATGTTTATCATCAAATTTCTATTGCTATTTGGAGCTATATCTATTTATATAAGTTTCATTCTCATGAAAAAATAGAGGGCAACAAACCAAGAGCACTAATTTTTCCAAAACAATCGTTGATTAAGGTGTATTTTACAGAAATGGAGCTTCGTGTCAGCTATGCAAATCCTAGTGCAGGCAAAGAATATCAAGATACTTTATTAGAGATTTAAACGAATTACTTACAGTGTTACTGAGCCTCGCCTTATATCTGGATGAAAATATGTATTATGCAATGATTAGAAACAGGTCTGCTGTCTAAATTCATAAAGAATCTTTAAAGAAAATCTAGGTTCTTAAGTCGATAAAAAGCAATGAATTTCTATCACTGAAGCATTTCTGAAAACGTGAGCTTATCGCTATAAATAATTACTAAGTTCTTTTGGATCAGAAATATAAATAACAAGAGTATTATAATCTATGCCTTTTTACATGAAAGTGGTAAATAGTGAAAATAACAATGACTGACTCAAATACAAATAGCCTAATGACGATTGACAAGACGTAACTGAAATACTAAACAATAAAGTTATGAAGACTTACCAAGCTCAAATAAGAATTTAGATAGTTATGTTTTCCCAAAAGCAACGTCTACAAAAGCTACAAGGAAACGGTTCACAATTCTCCTGAAAACAGCTCGCCCAAACAAGTCAGTAGCTGGACTTCGAAACTTCGAAACAGCTGATCTGCCAAACTAAACAGAACAGAGGCGAGGCGCATTCAACTCATTCAGTCTTGTGAACAGGTAGGTCGTAAAAACCGGACCATGTGAATCCAGGACCTATAGTTTTCAGGACCTTTTAATATGGAATATGAACAAGGGCAGTCAGTATGTGAAATGCATATTTCAGCTCATAATCATGGAAAATACCTCAAAACTTATCAAGAATTTTTATCTTGTCCCAAGGTAATTTTTCAAGTTTTAAGATTTTTTTCTTACAAAGAAATATATAAACAAAATTCCCGCTCAGAGAACAGTCAGTTTTTTCAGATTTGATCTGGTTTTTATCAATTTTCACAAAATTTTTATCACATAAGAGGGAAGAAAGGCATCGTTACTTAATTCTAGAGTACTCAGTGCCCTCAATAAAGCATATGATTCCAAAGTATGCTGAAAGCCAAAACATCAAATGTGCAAGAAAGAAGGATTGATGAGAAGGATTTCTGTTTTGAATAGGCCTAACGAAATATCACCAAATCAGAGGTCAACAGAACAAAAGCGACGCACGCCAGCAGCGATCTGTGACCAAGATAAGCACATGAGGAACCTAAAGACCTCGGACCTCATATGGTCCTGTTTATACACCATCCTTATTAGACTCATTGAGTTAAATAATAATAGGCGGTAGAACGAGGCCACCAGCTGGGGGTTTGGTTTTGGTGTTGCACAGGTTGTAGTTAATATCCCAACATTCATTCAAGCTACACATTACGCATTGCTGGTCAAAGTCGACACACCTATTCAATAGAGAACAACAGACGCATTCACATTGTCCTACTTAAATATTTCTTATAATAACGCACTTTTTTAAAAGCAATACAGCTCGGGTTTAGTTCGCTAAAACTCAGAGAGGGAAAACCCAAAATAGAAATGAAAGGAAAGTCAAAATATTCTGTAGTCAAAATAGTCTCCAATTTTGTGTAAAATTGCAAATCCACACAAAATCATACTGAAGTTTGCAGATGTTTACTCACAATGAAAATCAAAACTTACATTGTGAATGTAGTGCTTAGAAATTCATAATTTATGGTTTTTCCTGCAATAACCTTATATATTACTAACTACCACTTTAAGAGTTGATGGAAAGAAAAACAATAGTGACAAAGCTACCATCTATGGCTTTGCTTTACGTTAGGGTAGTTAATTTGGATTATCAAATACTTCATTGGTGCGTCTTCAGAAAAAATTATATCTAGAGGTGCCAAAAAGAGGATTATTTGTTTATACTTTAAGGCTTGGCCAGAATCTAAAATGCTTAAGACCACATCCTTTTAATTGGAAGTCCCCCTGGAGATTGCTTAGCAGTATTGCTCCTTCTAAGAAGCAGATCTCAGACATATGGACAAATAAGAAATTTTGATGATATCCGTTTGTGTCCTGGGGCTCGCCGGTAACTATATGTACTATAACCTTATATAATAGCTAGGTATGTAGTCTTGCACAAGAAGCATTAAAAATTAGACATCAACTTGAATATTTTGATTTCTTTCTGCACCAAGTGCTGCTGTGTGTATAAAAAACTACAAGTGACACAACTTGCTGAATACTTAATAGACAGACAGCGAGGCTGCTCTACTAGGGCATTAATAAACTTAATTAGCTGATTCACCAAGCGTACCTGTAATTCACCTGTGTTAATAAATGATGGACAGGATAATGTCGATGACAAGGCTGTTGGTGGAAAGGTTTTAATTGGTAAAACTTCTGCGGAAATTATCTAAAAATCCTAGAAAGACTAGATACTATATATTTGGTAACATGACAAAACTAATAATTATTTTAAAGCTTTTTGTCTGACCCTCATCAAAGAAGATTTACATCAAGAGGCAAATTGTAATTGGTAACTTAGAAAAGAGACGAAATCACTTTATCAATCTTCAACTTAAAAAGAAGCTAAAATATAAAGCTCTAATAATATTGCATTACCGCAAACATGTAACAATTGGTATATTAAGCATCTAGCACTTTTACAGTGCCTTTCCCGAAATAGCTGTTGCCTCATCTAACTCTAAGCCCCGCTATAAAATATAAATAAATCATGACAACAGCGTAAAGGTTAATCAATGCTTTTCCTGCCGCATTAGCAAGGGATCTTTAGGGATCTTTTGATCAAAGCAGATGAAGAAACTCATTCTTGTTTCAAAAAACATTAAATATTCATGCACAAAGGACTATGATTAAATTAAAGCTAGGTTCTTGAAGACTTGAAGTTGACAGTGAGTCAGATTTTCAAAAGTCTCAGATTACGTGGGTGATCAGATTTGAGGTACAGAAATAAATTTTGAGGAAATCTAAGACCAAAATACTACTACATTCATTTCAGGGGCAGTGAAAAACAGATGCTTCATCAGATTCTTCAAAAAAAACTCTTGAATTGAACTTTCTGAAGGACAAATGGACGCAATTAAGCACCAAAGGATCTCAAAGTACCATATAAAGTGATGTAAAGTACTGATAAGTAATATAGGCCTAGATATCTATCTTGATATCAAAAAGTTTTAGATTTTCACTTTGTTTTGGTAATATAGACCTAATGACTTTGACTTTTGGCCTCCAAAAAACGTTAATTTTTAACTAACAATATAAACGATATAACTAAATAAATATTGTAAAGATAACGAGGTTGTCTATGCCTTTCATAGTGCTCAAGATTGTGAAAACATGAAACTCAGAGTGAAAATGTCTTTCTTTCTTCTTAGTTCTGATAACTAAATAAATAAATAGACTAGATATAAGTACAAGTCATAGAACGTATGCGATGAAGGTAGCCAAAAAGTAAAAATGTTACAGCAAGGCATGTACCCCACATTCAAATGCAAAGATATGAACAAATGTAGCCAGAGAAATTGGGAGCATAACAAAAACATACAAGGTATTATCATACGCCAGAAAAAAAATACTACTGGTAAATTATTTTGGATGATTAAAGCATTTGCTAGGTATCTTAGATTGTTTTTTCTGTTACTGTTAATTCACATTTGTACTTTGTAATAACAAAAAAAATGTTTAATGGTTTTTAGCATTTGCTACCTATTAACACTCTCTCTCTTCATTATACGAACCAATGAATTTGGTTTGAAACTGGCTGTACCTAAATATTCTTCTATTTTCAGGCTGCAATATTCTTAAACAGTTCTTACAATTGTGATGCTTTTTAGCCTGTTTTTGCTTTATCTGACATCCTATTTTGCTGCCAATTTGCTTGTTTTAGATCTTAACTTTTTAGTCTTATGGTTATTTCTAATAATTATTCAATTGAGCAAAAATAGCCAGCTTCAGCTTTTTCTTTGTCTGTTCTTAACATTTGGCCGAATTGGAGGCTCATTTTCTTGTAGAATTGTTCCTAACAAAAAAGAGTGTAGTAGAGTAGATGGCAGCTTTCTTGCAATTAGAGTTTAAGAAAGTTTTAAGAAACTTTTAGTAAAAATTGCTAAACTGAGTACCTTAAGAGCTTAAATTCTTATAAAAAAATATGTGAAATTCCTCCCTAGTGCAAAAGCCATGCAGTAGGCCTACTTTGCCTCTACCAAAACAACACCGCCTGGCACGCAGTCTAGATGATGAAAGAAACCTATCTTGTCAAGACAATGGAAGAAAGATTTCTAAATTCATCATAGTCCAAACAACGGTAAAAGCAGAAAAGGACAAAGGAAGCAACTCACAACAAAAGAACTCCTTCCATGAACTCAAAAACATGTGTCTTGCAAGGCTTGTCACACCTCCATAGTCACACAAACTACAGTTGCCATAGGGATCCTGCTCCTTAGAACAATTCCATTCCTGAGAGCAGTGAGATTTTCTGACATTTCCGTTCCTCCGAACAACTAATCATTTGCTGACATCAATTAATGCCGAAAACTAGCTTACTGATTTTGCTGATATTTTCAGTGAAATCTCAAAATTGAACACCTTCAGGAAGAATCCTGTTGCGATTAATCCAGATAATAAGTGTCAAAAAAAGCACCCCAAGAAAGTCTCAAGCCCACACGTATGAGTTTGGACCTCAAAGGCTCTGAGGGGTATCCATGCAATCAACCTTGGCTCTATTCAACTAAAGATCAATCCTCAAAAATTGATGGAGAAATGTTGTAAAAACTGTAGGGGCACCGAAATAACTGGATATCAATAAAAAAAATTAAAATCACAAGTAATATATGGCACCACTGAGAATTTGGAGAGGAAATGACCTTGTATAATAAAGATGAAGAAAAAATGTCGGAAGGAAAAATCGGTTCCATATGTGGTTGGCTGGTATTTGTCACCATGGAGTTGGAAAACATATACATACAACCATGAAATATTAATCACCTATATTGAGCAGTCTTGCTTTAAATCGGTCTTAAGCCGGTGTCAATGAAGTAGTAGAGAGATGGTAAAGGGATCACCAAAAGTATGTTATCATTTCTATACTGTTCTAAACACATCAGAGATTGTCAAAGATTTGGGATCAGAATCTTGCGGGAAGTTTCCTTTATAATAACTTATTAACAACAGCATTCACTGCTAAAAATGAGATTAAATGAAATAAAAAGGTTGGGAAGGCAGAAGTCACTAAAATCAGATCAATCTGGTTATTCTGAGAAAAACCCAGTTAATGTGTTGGACAAGGTTATCTAAAAGTGCTATTTACATGCCTTCCAATTCGTACTGAAAATAGTTGGTGGCTAAGATTGTTATTATCAAGGTTTTGATGAGGACTCACCGAATGTTCCATTAAAACTGCTACAAAAACCACAACATTTACGTCATATCAGGACAAGGAATAGCTCAAGATGCAACTCTCACGCACAGCGCAAAACTTTTCATTTCAAGGTAAAGGAAGGAATGCTTACATAATAAGTTTCAATTTCTTTTATCTGAAATAATTTCTTGGTCATAAAGGTCAAATATTGATTGTTATTGATAGCTGAACTGAATCATATTTCAGGCCAAATAGCCTGTTTTGACGTTTGATAAATCCCAACTTCAATGAATATTTTATGTTATTCTTGGTCTTACTTAGGTTGTTATTTCTATCTTACAAAACAAAATCTAAAAACAAGCTAGTCTAGGCCTAGCATGTAGTGAACATCATATTGGATTCTCATCAGACCAACACAGTGAACATTTGCAAACGCCCACTTTAACTATGTTGTTCATAACCTAAAGACTTTATCTTAGCAATTCAAGTGAGATAAACAAAAATAGACAATGAAAGATGGCCTACCTTCCCTTACTGCAAGGGTCTAATTCGCAAAGATGAATCTAAACTGTGTCTGTGTGTTGTGTGTGAAGTTGGCACAGGAAAAGGCGAGTTTAGGCCAAGCCTTTGCGAGTACATATCAATAATGATGAACATTGCAAAATTAGCCAGAAATAACGGTTAAAGCATAATTTACTATAAACAAGAAATAGATTCCCTTACCGTATCTTTACTTTCTCTATATTCACAAAAACTGAAGGATAGTTCTGAACTCTGATCTGTGCTCAAGAGCGTGAACTGACTCAACTTTCGAAGAGGAGGTCTGGTAACCAAATATTACAACATTATATGATGTGGAAAGGCTATGACGTCAGACTAATTTGTAAGTCGAAAGTCACACCCAATCCGAAGCTTTAATGAGTCATTAATACAACAAAAGAATGGGGAATACGATAGGGTTAAGTTCACGTCAGAGATAATGTAATTTGACTTAGGTAAACACATGACACTGAATATTTTCTTCAAAGATATGTCCTTAAAAATCAAAACCCAAAGATACTACTCTAAATCGTCCTCACTCAATTTTTTCTCAAATTGTCAGTAATAATGAGGTCTATAAACAACAATAAAATAAAATAGAAATGTATAAATGATCCAATTCGATTCAACAGTCTGTACTAGTATGGTTTCGAACCATAAAAACTCATCACTGTAAAGAACAACTATCAACTGACCCAACAGGTAACATTTTCAGTACTCCTTTTTGTTTCAAACAACTGACGAAACTATTTGATTGGCCAGAGGCAGGTCTCGAAGCAATAATCTTAATGTCACCAACGTTGTTGTCACCAGGCCAAACATTCAAAGCTAGAAAGCAATAAAAGTCCAACAATAAAACATAACGAAAGTTTAACATTTTCAACATATGCAATTTCATAATATATTAGTGGGAAAAAACTTCTGCAAATTTCTTATTTTGCAAATATAATGAGAGTGGATTAAATAGAATCTTATTTACTGAGTATTTTCTTGGGGCAAACTATTATCGGGGTAAAAACTTGATTGCGTTTATAGGTAGACAATAATCTAAATATGGAAAATCAGTGACGAAAATCGGACAGCACCGATTTGTTATTCTTTTCATCTCTCTCCTCGTTCCCGAAGAAGTCCATGCAATAATCCAACAATAGATCATTAGATTGTGTTTGCCCACACATCAGCTAGTACAACATCAAAATAATGGATGCAACGTACAAAAATTCGATAGGACGAGAGTTTCAGCTGCTCAAATGTTTACAGAAGCAATACAACTGTTGTTTAAGACGAGTACAGAATCCAAAGCGATAATTTCTTTAACATTTAGAAGCGTTCATAAAGCTTTTTGGTTCTCATTCTAAAATGAGCGTGAAAAAGACCGCGTTTGCTTGTGTTTTTACTGTCATCGTGGGCTTTCTCGCGACTACAGCATACGCAAAGAGAATTCTCGTCCTAGGTGGTAATGGATTCTTAGGGAGCGCCACTGTAGAACTTCTATCAGAGCAAGACCACGATATAACAATCTTAAACCGAGGCAACAAATACTACGACTCGGAAAGCCGGGTGGATGCCTTTGTGAAACGTCACATTATTTGTGATAGGGACACCTTGATCAGACGCACATGCCCAGAGCTGAAAGATTCCGGAAAATACGATGCTGTCATCGACTTCAGTTCATACTCGCCGCTGCACATGGAATCTATGATAGACATGCTGAAAGGAAGGACATCTCTGTATCTGTATATTAGCACTGATGCAGTCTATGAAGTTTGTGAGAAGACGCACAATAAATCAACCACAGAATCAGATGGTGTTAGGCCCGGAGAAAGAGGGCTTCGCGACAAGCTGGCTAGTTATAACAAATACGGCGATCAAAAGCTGGCTTGCGAAGAGGCTTTGCAAGCACAACGAAAAAGAGGTGGATTCCCCTACGTCATTCTGAGGCTGGCAGATGCAGTAGGACCACGTGACTCAACAATGCGGCTATGGACATACCAAGTTTGGGTTAAGCTACACAAGGAACTAAACTTGCCTATTCATTTGCCGAAGAGTATACAGAACACGACATTTAGTTTTGTTTACTCAATAGACGTAGCAAGAGCAGTGTCAGATATCCTAGCTGCTGGGAAGGGTGTTCATGATGAAACAATCAACCTCGCGTTTGATGAATCACTAACTTTAACCAGCCTCTTGAAATTCATCGCAAACTATCATGGAGTACCCGACCTGATCCTCAACGAAAACGATGAGAGTGCCTGGTATAGATTCCCTAGTATCAAATTAGGCCCATTAGATACCAAACTAGCAAAATCATTGATAGGTTGGACGCCTACAAAACTTGAGACTGCATTAAACTTCACATTAGATTTCAACGAAGATGCAATGGTAGAAAGAAAGTTCGCGAGAGAACGTGAGATGATGTTGGCAGGGTTCGTGGAAGACATCTTGTTGGAAGAAATGAAGGATGACGATGTATTAGAGAGGAAATTGGTGGAAGCTTATGGACCTAGCGTTCTCGAAGGCATCGATCTAGGTCTCGAAGTGGACCCAGAGCAGCCTCAGATTCCTGACAGTCATGCAGAGGGAGATATGAAAGGGAGACAGCAAGGTATTGACTATATTGATAGAGAGGCTGCAGTGAAAAAGAGTCAAAACTGTGATAAAGATGTATGCACAAAGCCTTGAGACAGCAGTCATGCTGGACGATAGATTGATGATTCAAATAAGTTTTCAACTCTTTCTGAACATAAACTGGTGATAAAACTCACTCAAGCACTGATTTAGCGACTCGTGGAGCTCTTCACGTCAAAAAAATGCACTTCAAACCTTCTATATTACTTAAATATATCCTTCGATTGATTTTCCAAACCTCCTATATTACTCAAATATATCCAGAAGATATCAATCTTAAACAAACTTTAAAATACCATGAATGTTGCCATAACCCCTAAATTTCATGTTATCATATTACTAAGTTCAATTATTTTAGAGTTTGGATCCTAAATTGGCCTTTCCATTTAAAACTTAACCTAGCTAATCAAAAAATGATAAAATTCTCATAATTTTTATGGCCGAAACGACTCCTTTCCACCATGGGCCTAATTGAGCTGGCTTTCACGGTTCCTGTAAACTATGGTTAAATAGCCCGGCAGAGCAGAAGCTTGGAGAGATTCAGTTAAAGTATGAGTGACCCTGTCAATTGAAATGGGTTTTTGATGACAAGCAGAGTGCAATCAATATAAAAACTTAGTTAACAAAATTGACATAGTCGAAATATATCAGTAAAGCATGATATGAATGATTCAACGATTCGGTTAATTTACAACAATGAATTCATCAAAATCGTTTCCGATCACGCTTGATGATTACAACAAAACTAAATTTCGTTAGTAAATTTGGGGCATTTGAAAAATTTGGTCAGCATATTCTTGGTTGGAACGAATGGCCTGATATGGGCATGAAAACCCTCGGTGTGTACATGAAATGAAATAGCAAACTTGCAACGCTAGAATAAACAAAGGGAGAAACGTCAGCGGAGACGCCAAATATACAAACTCCAACGGCAGGAGAAACAGTAGAATTTAAAAAGAATATAATCGCTGCTTATTGGTAGGCTGCTCGGTTTAATTTGCTCTGTTCCACACGGTAGGCCAATATGAAAGAATTGATTTGAGCCTGAGGGAATTTGAGGTACTTTACAGTTGCAAGTCGCAGATATTTTGCATTACGAGTTTTAAAATAACTCATTAAGCTACATTTGTGAAGAATGGCTTTGGTAAAGGTTATGGTTGTCCAAGATAAGAGAAGACGGATAACGAAACATACAGATCACAATGTAACAACAAAAAACAGTTGAGTTAATATTACATAACGATATTGTATGATCCAACGACTACACTGCAAACATTTATAACA
The DNA here is from genome assembly GCA_963924455.1 of Pelagia noctiluca. Taxonomy (NCBI): domain Eukaryota; kingdom Metazoa; phylum Cnidaria; class Scyphozoa; order Semaeostomeae; family Pelagiidae; genus Pelagia; species Pelagia noctiluca. The sequence goes on along the minus strand of OZ004315.1, from coordinate 4,960,440 downwards.
TACTGTTCTGAGGGTTTCGGAAAATGATATTCAATACATTCGATATTTAGCAATGTTCTATAATAAGTTTAAGGAAAGGTGTGGGAAGGGTAGCTAGAGCCACTGCCTGTCTAGTTAGTAACATAAGATTGTTGCTTCAAATTGTTAAACAAAACGGTTATGGACCTACTTTTTCTTGTTTAGAGGCTCGAAGCAGCCAGGAAAATAAGGCAAAAATGCTTTGCTGTAAGTACGATTACATGTTTAGAATGTTAAGGAATCTTCTGGTTAGTCCACAAACTCCACAAAAATAAGGTTTGACTTGGAAACAAAGGAAACCTGAAGTTATAGTTTAACTTATTGCTGCATAGAACTCACAGGGCTGATAAAGTCTCTAATGTCAAGGGAATAATGGGGAAATATATTAGGAAGGTACATAGGTCTTTTGTTGGTGTGTCTCTTCTGCCCCAGTGCTTGAACTTTCCGAGTAATTTGCAAATTTCAGCACGAAAACTTTAATGCTTATTTAGAAAGTTTTGACCGATTTTCCATAGGAGTCTTTATGATCACAACTATTTAGAAAGGAATTGCTAAGGAACTTTAATACAGTATGCGTAATGGTTAAAAGAAATAGAAGTTCAAAAAGAACTTAACAGTAAGAAGGTTTTCAATCAAAAGTATTACATTGTGTTTATGTTGATTTTTTCATAATAGCTTTCAAACGTTAAATAAATAGGCTCTCCAAATTCAATGTTTGATATGAAAAAAGAATCTGACCACAAGATCAACGGACACTCTTCGGGACCTTTACTCCATTACGACGCTTAACATATCAGCCAATAGCTATATGTCAATCGGACCAATCAGCAATTAGCTAGTCGATCGGACCAATCAGTAATTAGTTAATCAATCGGACCAATCAACAATTAGCTAGTTGATCGGACCAATCAGTAATTAGCAAGTCAGTTGGACCAATCAACGATTAGTCACAAGCAAACCAATCAATCACAAATTCTCGATCCATGAATAGTCTCCGGCATATTTGGTTCTTTGCACCGCCGAACATAATCTTCCTCTCTCGAAATGGAATATTTACTTTCATTAGAACAAAGCTGGTCGAGACAGGCTGATCGAAAGTAAGTCAGGTGCCAATTTACAAATCAGAAAGTTTTGGTTGATGAACACTCATCGGCATCTTCAGCATTTTCATTCCCTTCACTCGAATCTTTGCTCTCCGAAAGTTCTGGAATGACTTTTAGAGAAAAAGTCGTAGACAACCTCCGCGAGTTTGAGTCCGACTTCGATGCAATGTCCTGCATGCTAAGCAATGGCATTTCTTTGCTTGTTCGTATCGAATCTGGCCTGGAACTGGCAGCCCTTGAGCGTTTGGTAAACTCCAGTTCGTCGTAATCAGGAGTGTAGAAACCCATATTGAGAAGTTTGTAGTATTTGTACACAGCAAACATAAAGAATGAGTTTTTAGGCACAAACACAACGACTAGGGATACTGCGATCAACGAGAAAGTCCTTCTATTGAAGTAGGCAACGACGTAAAATAAGTAAATGACTTGGACCGCAGAAATCGCGTATGTCGAAGCAATCCAGAGCAGTAAGGCCTTCCGGTAGTGTCTGCCTTGCGTCGTGACTGCCAGTAGGCTGAAAGTAATGATGACGAAGGTGACGGTTTGAAATACCGTGTAAGCGTGCAGCATGGAAATGGTTCGCGTAGGGAAGTCGGCGTACTGGGGGAAATATGCCACTGACATTGCCAACGACACGATTATCTGCTGTCCACTTTCAACCTGCAAACAAATCTTTTTTCGTTAGAATGGAGTTTGAATAGCTACGACGCCAGGGCCGATTGAACTGTCGTAAGTTGGTTGAGGGTTTACGAAGCTACGATGGCCAACCCAAATTTCAAACTTTAGTAGGGATTTTAGGGAGTTACAGCTGCAACGCAAACCAAAACGTCATGTGTTGGTCGGGGTTTTAGGGAGCTACGACTGCAACGCAAACCGAGACGTCAAGGGTTTCTTACAAGATAAAGCGTGTAGCTTTCGGGTCAAAAATGTTAGTTTTCATGTCCTTATAAGGAGTAAAAGTAAATCATTGGTTGTTTGTCCAACATGCGTACGTCACAGTTATAGGTCGCATGTAAGGAGCCCCGTCTCTGAGGTTAACTTGATAATTTAGAGAACATTCTTGGTTCACCATCGACAAAACACTGGAATCCGCTTTTGTGCTGCAAACAAGAGCAGAGCTGATAGAAAAAGTGGCTGGCTCTCCATTACAGAATCAAGCCATAGATAAGATGCAAATAGGCAATTGAATCGACATTGATACAGTTGAACAAAACATCCATCTGATTGTAATTTAGTTGTGGCTTGCTGAGTACAGAAAGGAAATTGTTTTCTTTTCGAGAGGCTAAGAGGTGAAACGTGAAGGTACGCCTCTGCTAGACAGGGGAATGTGAAAATCTGCCAAGAATTCTCTCTAATGTAATGAACTTTGGAGAAAAGAAATTTATCGGTAGATCTATATTAACGTTATCTAATGATAAAGTTAGAGAGCTAGACAGCGCGAATGGAATGTTTTAGAAACCGAGTGTCGAAGAGTCCTTTAGTGGAAAACAAAATGTTCTTTGGGATTTCGCAAGATACTGGCATTGGAGTCATTTTTTATTGCCTCACTAAGCTCAAGGATTAGAGTTGAAATTACTCGATCCATCCAAAACTTTCACCTCCCTTGATCCCTTAAAAATCATAAGACGCATGATGAGAGTGAGAAGGATGGAACCCAAAGGAATATTGCTTACGAAAAATCCGCTGTCTCCCGATGGATATTGAGGAGTTTTAGCAAGCAGGACGGGAACGTGAGCAAGAACGTCATTTATCAATACTACACCCAAAATTATTAACATAGCGTTTTCTCTACATGTTTGTTACACGAATCTTCTGCCTCAGTTAGAATGTGACATCAAGATACAGATTTTTCTAACTTAACCCGCAAAATGATAAGGTTTTACTTCCACAAGCCTGGTTTAAAGGATATCACGTCGAAAATCAGATTTAGAGTTCTTCATTTTAAAAGGAGTACGTCGATGTTTCTCATGGGAATAGAAGCACAAGAAGCAAGCATTATATTGATGCTGGAACTCATGAACAAAGGAAACTTGACGTTTTGATTTAGTGTTGCTGTTCTGTTGCTGAAAGTCCGTATCAGGTCATAGCCTACAGAATAACATTTGCGCAAATGTTTTTCTTATCCTAGTAATAACACTATTCCAAACCCAAAATCTAACAACAAACCATGGATGTGCAATCAGCGATCGCGTAGATAATTAAATAAATAGAAAAAATTAATAGATAAATAAATAAATCAACAAATAAATAAATAAATAGATAAATAGATAAATAAATAGATTCATGAATAAACAAATAGATAGATGAATCGGAAATCGATGAAACAAACTAATCCAAAGCGATTATTTCAAAAATCGTATCGCGATCGCTGCGAATCGTTCCAATTCGTTACGATAATTGCCAGTGGTACGTATAATGAGGTAGAAAGTGTGCTAAGAGTTTGCTAAATTCGTTCTACGTAAACAAGCACAAATATAACTTGATTACAGCTGAAGATAAAGAAAATAAACGTCGATTGCAATAACAGGAAATTAAAGTGAAATCAATCAATAAAGATAACAAATACTCAATTCTATTAAAAGACCACATCTGAAATAGCTTTGTTTGTGACGCAAAGGAAATAGATGAATTGAGAACAAAATACTAATGTGGTTTATCTTGATGAGTCACAGTGTTATATGCAGTAGGGGTGACCCTTTCAACCCATGGCTACTCAAAGACCTGGCTATCAGCAAAATGATTATTACAACCAAGACCAGCGCGATGATCAGTAGCTACACCTACAAGGGGTAGAAGAGGGGTCTAGATTTCTCTTCTCCTCTTCAAAATTTGGCAGTTTTTTCTTTACCTCCCCTGAAACTATTACACTTTCTCCCTTCCTTAACTATAAGGTGAGGGGCATATCATTCGAAAAAATCTCGGGCACTTTTTCAAAAAATCACAGAAAAATTTCAAAAATCACAAAAAAATCACAAAAATCACAGAAATCACAGAAATCACAGAAAAATCAGTGATTTTTGAAATTACAAAAATCTCGTAAAATTTTTTGTGAGTGATATACCCATCGATGTAAAGTACAATTTCTTGTTCCCCTCCTTTCAATCCTCTTTTCTTTTTGCCTTGCCAAGCACTGCCTTGTACAAAACAGCCAGGGTTGGTAGCATCTCAAACATGGAGGGCGATGCATCGAAGGCACTTTCTCATTAAGATTAAGACGCACTAACTGGAAGTAAAAAGGGAATGCAATATCTTATGCAAAATCTTGGGGCACTTGCCCTCAGAAGTCACTATGTCGCTAGTTGCACTTTTTTATGATTTCCTTACCTTCCTGTTGTGGTGGCTCTATTGCCAGTGAAAAATCCCTTTTTTTTAGCCTTGCTGAGTCCTGCTCTTTACATACAAGTTCTTAATCACTGTCGGTGTCTTTAGCTCTCTGTCATGATGTGGTCCCATAGTTCAGTGACAGAATTCTTTTTTGCCTTACCAACCCCTTCTTTACACATTGATCTTAACGTGTAGCAGTTCCTTTCAAATGAAGTGCGTGTCAATTTTCAGCAAGAAAATTCATATCAGACCGCACTTTCTATTCCCGAGGACCACAGTTCAGATTTTCAGGACCACAAAGTGTGAAGTGTGGACAATACTCCTTTAAAATATGCACTGACTCAATACATACAGTTATTTTTATAGCAACATAGAGCGGTTGGAAAATTGGAGGGGGTCAAAACAGTGTTCTGCTGGCTTTAATCAGTTAATTATTCATTTATGTCCTGCTTTCCTTCAAAAGATCAGGGGAGCTTACTAGTCTTCTCCGTGTGGGTATATGTAATGTTTTCAGAGCATGAGCCCTCGACGAGCCTTCCTCTGAGACTTTCTTTTGGGAAAAGGCTGAAACCGAAAGTTTCTGAAATCAAGGCACCATAAGTAAAGCAATAAACTGTCCATTATTTATAGGTTATAGTCGACAACTTACTCATAAACAACAGAAAGAGGCTTCTGAAGAATTATAGTTAACTGGAACAAGATTGAAGAAATTTTCAGATTGAAAATGAAAGAGTCCTACATCGTTATGTTTTACTACACTCTTTTTTTGATAAAAACCAGTAAAATTAGTTTGAAGCTGGCTGTCCTTAAATATTCTTCTATTTTCAGCCTGAAATGTTCTTAAATTCTTCATACTTTCATAATGCTTTTGAAGCCTGATTTTGCTACCAGATGTGGTATTTGTTCCAATTTTTGACTTTCAGACCTGCCAATCAGCTTGCTTTGTGATTATTTCTCAGTCTTACAAATATTTCTTGAAATTCCTTTACTGCACAAAATATGGTCAGCTTCGCTTTGTTTTTAGCTTGTTCTCAGATTTTGCCAGATTTGAGGCTGGTGATTTTATAGATTGTGTAGTCCCTTTCAACACATGTAGGAATTAAGCTATGAATAGCAACACTTGACCCATATTTCTAAACGTTCTACGTATCTATGTTTTTCTTTTTTTGACTTGCTATTTCAAGAGTTCGATTATAGTACAGGGGGTATTGTTGGGGCATCTATCTTAGTTAATGAACAAACATCTCACTTCTTGCCCCTCGCTGAACCATTTCTACGCTTTTCGTAACAGAGCTTCCAATAGGTTGGGTTCGCGTCATAGAAGTTTCTTGTGATTTTTTTAAGAACTAGTGTCTGGAGTGGAGTTTCTTAAACTTCTACCCAATCGAAGGTCTGGGTTTCTTCTGAAAACGAGTTTCTTATGTTAAGAGTACGACCTTTTCTGAAGTATCTCATCGGGTTTACAAGCGTTGTAAGCGAATCGCAACCACATTTCAACGTCGATAATATCCCAAAATGCGTTGAATAATTTCTTCACCATAACAAGGATAACGTATAGATATCATTTGAACATTAATATTCTATATATATCTTATCTATCCCAAGATGGTTGTGTTGGTTGATAAAAAGAGTTTAGTTTATCAATCCAATCACATATTTCAAGCAGTTCTGTAGTAAATGTAAGTAATGATAAATAAGCTAAAAGGTAGGAAATAAAAGGTGAATTTCTTACCATTCCCAAAATCGCTAAGACGATAATCCCGATCCGCAAATCGCAAATCATGCAACAAGTTTCTCTGTTATGGATATAGCTCTGCCTCTTCTGCATAGTCCAGGCGAAGTTATGGATATCATTACGAGGTGCGAGAAGCAGCCGACGTATCAAGTCAACTTCTTCAACAGGGCAAGTCGTGTGGCTCTGGAAAGTTGTTTTCTTCTCTGTTATCTCGAGGAACGGTGGAGCAATGCTGCTTCAAAGGAGGTCTCAGATGTGGAGATTAGAGTCTTTGTACCGCAGTTCAACTCCGATATCTCGAATGAGGCGAGAGTCAGGGGGTGCACACCTGTCCACTAACCGAAAGCTCTCAACTGAAACTCGAAGGATTGCATTAAGAAACCTGAAAATAAGATGGAGAGAGAGAAGAAGAGGGTCAAGAAGGGGTGAATTGGGAACTGGAATTCGCTTTTTTATCATCTGGGAAAATGAGATCGGTCTTCTTTGGACTGGGATTTGGGAATGAAAAAGTAAATTGGGATTGGGATTGTTAAACACTTCAATAGTGGGAATTTCTCTATTTTCCTCAATAGAATTAGGTTTTACTTTTTGTTTTATTTCTTCAGAGAGGGAATCGGGATCAGTACCCCCTTCATTACCCTCATAGAAGAGTGGACGGAAAGATGGGGGTGTTAGGTACAGATACACAAGTTTCCCCATTCTGGTGGTGGCTTTCCTAGTTTCATGGCATGTTCTGTGCACTTGTATACGTTTGCAATTCAGATAATTCGAAATAGACTACATCGGTGAAACTCAATCAAGCTAAGGTAATTAAGTCAAGCCGATTGAAGCTAAGCCGATTCAAGCAAATTCAATTCAGAATAGGCTAACAGAAGCTACGCAAAGCCAAGCCAATTCAAGTCAAGTTAACTTGAGCCAAGCCAAGCTAATTGAAGCTAAGCTAAGCCAACTTAAGTCAAGTCAGACTAAGCCAATTGAAGCTACGCAAAGCCAAGCCAATTCAAGTAAAGCCAAGTCAAGTTAACTTGAGCCAAGCCAAGCTAATTGAAGCTAAGCTAAGCCAACTTAAGTCAAGTCAGACTAAGCCAATTGAAGCTACGCAAAGTCAAGCCAATTCAAGCTATGCAGAGCCAAGTTAAATTGAGCCAAGCTAAGCTAAGCCAATTGAAGATAAGCGAAGCCAAGTTAAGTCAGTCCAAGCAGAGGCAAGCTATGTCAACCGACTTATTTACATACAATGTAATAAAAAACATCGGAAGCGGGATATCATTTAGTCAAATGCACGAAAAAGTGATGTAATACGCGCAGGGTATGTAGACCTCGGCCTCAATTCCCCTGCCTTATACTTCTTTATCCATGATTTCTCTCTTATCTTTGACAATTATTTTGCAAATGTCTGCAAGCATTTCAATATTCATACGCAATCCCACTTATTCAATTTACCGGAAATGAGGCAATGAATATTTGAACAAAAAACATGAATAATACAGAAAATTACGGTTGAAGGATTGAAGGAAGGAAATAGCTCATCAAACATAAATTTGATGACGTCAGCAGCATTTCGTATTCAAGATTCTCTATGCAGCAACCACGCAGGGGCACACCCCTTACTTCAGAAAGAAATGCAAGATCTATTCAAAAACCAGTGTCAACTGCCAATCATCACATTAGCAGAGTATTAGCAAGAGCAGCGCAACGGAATCTAATTTTCCAGGCTTCCAGATATTCAGACGCCTACGATCTCAATAGTCAAAATGTGTCAAAATACGTTCCAGATATTCATGTACATACAGTGGCCGATTTAGGGGTACAGTTGGGGGCAGTTGCATCCTCTTCGCTGATAAAAGCAGCTTTTTGCACCCTTTGAAACGCAGATTCCTAATATTTCTGTCTAAAAATAGCTCTATTTAGCACCCTCATACAGCAGCTGCCCAATTCAGATCTCCTCTGGATCCGCCGCTGCATACGAACCATGCAGAAAACCTTTATCATTGACGTCAGTGATTCTAATCCACCGTTAGCCAGCTTTGCATAGCATTTGTACTTCTAATACTATCAGAGGTCAGATAAATATCTCATCAGTGAAGATGGTATTCAAGTTAAAATCAAAAATTTCTAATGTTTCGAACATAAGGCTGTTTAAAGCGAGATTTCACCGCACGAAAGCTGGCTTCACCCTGGGTAATACCATCTTGAGTTGCTTATACCTCTTCAATGCCAGATTCACAATAGCACAATTATAGTTGTATCCGTAAACATCAGATCAAGCCAGATGTATATAGGAGAAGAGACCAATGACTAAAATGACCTTTCAAATAAAACGAAGTACCTCAAGGATCAATCCTAGGTCCTTTGAAAAAGAATCAACCATAATAACCTAAGTAGAAGATCATCTTTTGACGGGCTGCCCCCACTCATAGCCCCAATCCCCCTAAGTTCTGATTGAGTAAGATATGGAGCAACAGTCGATGCTGAGAGCACTCAAGGATCTACTCTTTGAAGGGCAATTTGCATCGCTGACTCCTGAGTAGTTGGTAGAAATTCTAAAGAGGAAAACACAATATTAATCCATAAAGATTTATCATTGCTCAAATTTGCCCCATGAAATTTATCAGAAAACTATTTATTAGACTAACCAATACAGAAGTTTGTCAATTTCACAACAACCTCAGCAACAAATTGCCAGCAATTCCACGAAATTGTGTAAAGATTTACAAACTTTTAAGTATTTAGCGTTTAACGAAATTGCAAAAGAATTCTTAACCTGTGATTGAATCAAATTGCAAAAGCAACGCTGTGAATGAAGTGAGAATAGACCCAATTCGATACACGGTTTCCTCTTGAAGTCTGCGGGCTTTTATACCGTAGACTCTCTATTTGCCCCCCTCAATTTAAGCCCCCTTCAACTATCATGCAAAACTATATAAAGACAGGGTGTGTTAAGAACTTGATCAGGCTCTATAGTTTCTATAGCATCAAAAAGACACAAATATAAACATCGATATCCTGCTTGAATTTTTCAATAAGCCATCTGGGGGCTGATAGAGAACTACTGTGCTGGAAACGTTTTCCTGGCTTATTCAAATTCACATCGCATATACCCTGCCCACTAAAAATCGCATAGACCGTGTACAGGCTATATCAAATCTTGTATCCTTCATTCCTAGGATCTAAGTTGATATTCAGTCCAGAACCTTTTAGTTCAGACCCGTTTCACTGAGAACATGTTTTTGAGTTACTTTCGATTTTTGATTTCTCAAGATAGAGCTTGAAAACCCAAAAGTATTTTATCTCACTAATAAATAAACTCGGCTCCTTGCAAGCTTTAGATTTTGAGCTGTATAGGAATATAAAAGCCTTTTACATAATTATTGTTCAGTTTTATGTACAAATTATCTTCATGCACAGCATAGCTTTGCACTCAGAAACAGTTTTTCTAAACGCAGCACAGAGATATATCAATAATTTAAATCTATTATCTAATTATTCAAATTTTTTCAATTTACAAATTTTTTGTTAATTTATGCTTAAACTAGAAATTTACTTGTGAGTATTCAAAAATTATTTTAGTGAACAATTTACAATTAAATTACGCATTAACACAACTGAATAACCTTAAAAATAGGGAACAAAAATTCATTAAAGACAATTAACTCGAAATAGTTGACACTAAGGACTATCCGACTAAGTTTTTACAAAATCTATTCCACAATGTTGGCTGGAATTCAACGTTGATAATTGAGACCCCGTTTACACTGGAACGGGGGGATCCGTAACAAACCTAGCACAGATAGGCTTTTCGTTTACACTGGAACTGACGGATCTGTACCGGTATGGGTTCGCTATCCGTTCTAGTATCGGATCGCTTTCCAAAGTGTTCTTGTTTGGATCCGTTCCAGTTTAGGTCCAGTGTAAACGGCTGATACGGACCCATACAAGAACGCACCGAAGCGTGCTCGTTTAGTTTTAAGGTAGACGGCTTGAACCATTCCCAAACGAGTACAGATCGAAGGCGAGCGAAATTTCTCTGTACGTTTGGTAATTAGATTCAGGCCAAAGTGCTGGAAACGGGGCTGGACCTAGCTCAGGATCCGTTCCCAATGTAAACAAGATCTGCAATGGATCCATTCTAGTGTAAACACAAGCAAATATGAGCAAAAGTTCCAATGAATCGGTACCTATTTGGATCCGTTCCTAACATAAATGTGGTCTGAGTCATGATGACTGGTGAGCAAAGACAGTACATGTGTGATGTACAACATGTTACTGTGCCCGATGTAGTTCACGATACCAAGCTCCGACTGGAAACAATGGCGAGCCGTACCCCTCGGTCAGATAGTAAGATGGGAAATGGTCTGCATGTCTCTGCATGTCGCGGTTTCAAGCCTAATAGTCGGTCAGGCCTGTATCAAGGCAGATAGCTTCATGCTCGAGAGATTTTCTAATCATTCAATAGACCCCTTTCACAATTACGTCATCTCTATAGAAATTCATCTTGAAACAACCTTAGCCTCGACATGATGCGTGGCGAAATCCCAAAGCATGCATTGCTTTCAAACTCACAAAGCAATTCCATTTGTTGCTAGGAGCAATGCACGCTTTGGGAGTTAGGTACGCATCATGTCGAGGCTAAGGTTGTTTCAAGATGAATTTCTATAGAGATGACGTAATTGTGAAAGGGGTCTATTACAAGAATAATATCAATATCAAAATCATAACACAATATCAAAATTATAACACAATAGGGACCTCAGGAAGTTAGGCTGTCATCAGTTGGGTAAGGACGTTGATGTTTTTGTACTTCAATGATAACGTTGATTCAATATGATCATGCTGTTTACGTTGACACTCGCGTAATGATTTCGTTAAGTTCCCATCATCTTACACCACACCTTGCACAGTTAAGTTGTATATAGCCATCAGTGTTATTTTGAACGAACTGTTTATTGAAGATCTATCTATTCTGAAAATTTATTCTAATATTCTATTTTAACTTGACTTTCATTCTAAATCAAATCATCACGTGCAAGAGGGTATAAATTTCCTAAAATTCACCTCATGAAGATTAGGCCATGTCAAAGGCTCTTTGGTTTGGTATGATGTTTGCATCCAGCATTATTCTGACTCCATACCATTTGCTCTGCAGCTGAAATCGTACAAGAAATACATTCAAATGTGAGCACCTCATATCAAACAAGAAATACATTAAAAATATCTTAGATGAGAACTACCACAAGCTTATATATCTTTATAAGGTGACGAACCCGGAAACTTAAACCATTGTGCAAACTCTCCCCCCTAACTTAGGCCCACAATTTTGTTGAAAGTTTTTATCCCTTCAGCAGTACCCTGCTACTATTTTTTCATGAGAGTAAAAGCATTTCTCATTCGATCTAAAATTGTCAAGTCTAGTTTGCTGAGAGAGTTTCATAGAGTTTTACAGTAAACAGATTACAAGGCCGGTAAAAAATCTAAAATAGATTATCAATGCTCACTAAAATATCATCAACTGAATATGTTTCAGAAGAAATCTTGACAAGTTATGGCTTAAAAATATCCCTCATTCGCAATGTTAGTCTTCAATTACTTTGACATTCGGGGCCTAATACCAGTTCAGAGCATTTCAGCAGCCATTTGATTGTCAGCGTTTGAATGATTTTGATAGAGGAGTGTATCAACAAAAATCAGTCGTATTCACCAGTCAGCAGAAAAACTCTCAAATTATTTACATTTCGCCTGTAATTACCCGTTCACTCAGTAAATATTCTACCTTTTCATAATACTGGAATTTTCCATCTGCAAAGTCGACGAGGATTTCTTTCAAATCACGCTCTTTTGAATAATCGAAATTTGTGAGTTCTTCTGAAACATGTTTGCACATGTTTTCCAAGCAGCACTTTGCATGGGCGAAATTCGCAGATGCCTGAAATAAATTAAAATTCTTCCTTGTTGCATTTTCTTTGATATATTATCTGATACTTGTAATAAGATTTAAGACTTTCTTTAACACATTAGGACTGTTCAAGGCTGTTTCTGACAATGTATCAGACATAATAGGTAACACGTATCATAGCAAGCCTTTGATATTTAGTAGGGTACGTAGTGTAAACACATTCTAACTGATCAAGGCTGTTTCTGACACTGAATGATGTATAATAGGCAGCACGTATCATAGCAAGCCTTTGATATTTAGTAGGGCAGCACTGTAAAAACATTCTGACGGATCAAGGCTGTTTCTGACACTGTTTTAGACTGATAGGCACAATAGATTATGATAAGTCTGTTATATCTACTAGGGAAACGTGAATAAAATTGGATTGATCAAAGCTTTTTCTACAGTGAAACTGTATAGGGCATGATAGGCACCACTAGAAAAGGGCTGAAAAGCCTTTGGTAGTTGTTGGAACCCGTCTAGGAAGGAATGCATCTTCCAATTATTGGGAACAAGTCGTCAGTACGTAGAAAACAGAGTCGGTGAGTGTTGATGTATACTAACCTCGGCCCACTTTTTGGTGCATTCTGCTTTCGATGAGTGGTTTGCTGCCTTGTTCCCCTGCTGTAAAATAAAATCGAATAATTGGACCACGGCCTATCTTTCATAAATGAAATCAATAATGTTTTGATGGTCAACAGAGTTGACAGGCGAGCAAGAAGATGAAATAAATCATTTATACAAGCTCGTTACCTAAGTCCATCCAAATGCCGCCATGAAAGAAGTAAATGCTAAGAAAATGAGTTCAAGGCTTACAGTTTGCTTCTCGTATAGCTTCATCTGTTCTTCCCAATAAAGAAAGTTTTCGGTTTTCATTTCAACACGCTTCAGCATTTGCTAAAAAGATAAAAATTTCGACTATCACATTTTCGACTATCTTTTAGACATTGAGGTTTAATCCTTAGAATTCTGAAAATAGGTTTGTCTGATGTCATCACTTCGGACATCTATTATTGCTTAAATCAAGAAGCCCGAGTGGCTGAAAGTCTTACCTGTGCTTCTTCGATATTTCCAATGATGCTTTCCAGCTCTTCAACAAGAGCAGTTTCATGACTTTCTTCCTGTAAAACAAAGTTATCCAGTTAGGCTCAAAACTCGACAGATTCTCTTTTTCTTTTATCGAATAGGAATCACCTACAATTCATCGTCGCAAATTCGTTCAAAATTGTTAAAATGATGAAAAGAGAGCTATGAAGGTGGTCACAATTCGATTTCATTTACTTTTTCAAGGATGTGGATGAAATCTGGAGCTAGCATACTTAAAGGGGCCGTTCATGAATCATCTTTGCAAATTGTGACGATTTACAGTGATTTTGAAACGATTCGAAACGATCTCAAATCATTCAAAACAATTTCAAACGATTCAAAACATTTTCAAATGATTTGAAACAATTTCAAACGATTCAAAACAATTTCAAACGATTCAAAATAATTTCAAACGATTCAAAACAATTTCAAACGATTTGAAATGATCGACAACAATTTTAAAGCAATAAGAAATTATTTTTTAAGCGATTCTCGCTGTGGGTGCTTTTTTTGGGGGAGGGGCTAACAGGACATTTTCTGGATAGAATGGGTGCTTTTCTTAGGTGACTGATAAATGCTTATTCGAGGATTTACCGTAAATAGTAGTTTACCTTATCAAAACTGGCCACCTGGGTTATTCTGCTGAGTCCACTGGCAGCAAACTGAAATATAACATGTTATTAGTTTAGTAATTTCTTTGAGTTTTTTGCACTTTCATGCAATTTAAAGAGCTCGAAGCTAAGCAGAGTAATCAGAGAAGACGAGTGCTGTGACTTAAAGTTGTAGGATAGCGATTTCAGGTTTTTCTTGTCTTTCACAGGTAAAGTAGCTTTGGCCTGGAAAAGATCTGCTTTGTGCTGTAGATTCCAGGTTTAATGATTCCTACGAGCAAAATAAACTAAGCTTCATCCTTACCTTCAGATACGTTTCTTTCATTTCTACGTCACTGAGAACTTTAAACTTTTCACTCACTCCATCTGAAAAATGATTTGTAATAATTGACTAAAAGTAAATAACAACACCCAACTATATGAAAACTAGTCAGAGAACTTCATAAACTGAACACTTTGTATTTGTATATTTAACCTTCTCTTTCCGATTCTTGTTCAAGAAAGGGGTTTTTAATCAAAGTAAGATACTTACCACTGATGACTTCTCGCTCAATGTTTGTCCGTAGATGATCAGTGAGATTCCGCAGCTTTTCAAGTAACGAAGTAATGTAAATCTGAAAAGTGTTAAATACAATGAATATGTGTTTATCAAAACAAGCAGTTTTCAGTATTTAAAAGCCCGTCCACACGATAAAACATTGCCATACAAAAAAAATTGTCAAACAATTGTTGGATAATGTTCACACAACAAAAACATCGTCAAATTTGATTGGACATCATGAAAAATCGTCAAATTTGATTGGACAATAATGATTTGTTCTTGAATCACATGCAACATATATTTGATGATGTCTGCGTGACTATGCTTTATCGTGTGGAGGAGCCTAGCCCGTAACGGTTCCTTCCCAATTACCGTTGTAACTTATCATATTCTAAGCACTAAGGTGAGGGGTTCTAGGGTGCCTGGAGAATTTATTCCACTTTTCACTTTTCGTAAAATTACCTTGTTCAACCTGACTAAATATCAGGAATCGAAACATACGGTTTTAGAATAATCATGCCATTGCTAATCTAATGGTATAGAAAGTTTGTTTTTATCTCCTATGGTTTGGGGTTGAAACTCATGAACCGAATCCCTGCGTGTCGTAAGAGGCGACTAAAAGGGTTGGGATCAAGAAGGGCATCGGTCATAAAACTTTTCTCCATAACATAAATCATGGGTTTGTCCACCCCTGCTAGCAGGGAAAACGGCTGCATTATAAATCCTGTTTGTGCGTATGTTGGTTTTTAATATTTTTATAAACTCACGGTTGCTTTATGCATCAAGCTGTTCTTATCAATAGAAGCTTGGCTTAGCTGATGAGGAGACAAAGAAAGACGATCGGGATGCTTTGCGTCGTACTGCGACTTCACAGGCTCAACGTCCTAGAAAGTAGAAACATAAACAAATATCATCATGCCATAGCATGAAAGAAATGGGAAAATAGATATTCAGAATCTTCCACGAAAATTAGATTTCAATTACCTTTTCACAGAGAAATTCTTTCACGAGGTTGTGTGATTTCAAGACCTTGAAAAAAGAGAATAAAGACAAAATGTGAAGCAGAGCAAATAGACCTAAATACCGTGTTTCCACATAAAACATAGCCCACGTTTATCAAAAAAAACATGCAGTTAAATGTCTTGAAAAATATTTTGCAGTATGCAATGGTAAGTGTTTTCATTGTTACTCTTTTCAAACACCCGAGATAAAAGTGTGAATAAAATTGAGAATATTTAGAAAGCTTCAATTTCCCTCAACTGAGCTTTGTAGGATCAATTTCATTTTACAACACAGAAATCTATCTTAAGGCCGAGATACACGATTAGATATTCCGTTAGATATTCTATTAGATATTCATTTCCTCAATTTTGTTTTCAATCATTGCGATCCATCCAGGGTTGTACTTCATGTAAAGAATTCGTCGGTATCCTTGGAAGTCTCATTAAATATTCGGAAGAAAATCAAATCGATTTGATTTTATTCAAGGCTTCGTTAGATATTCTTTCATCATTTTTCAATATCTTGAGCAATATTTTTGGTTTGATACACGATTAGATATTCGATTAGAACTATCTAACGGAATATCTCATCGTGTATCTCGGCCGTTAAGTCTTACAACGAAAAGTCTCCCAACCTCTACCGATTTATATTAATAAATGTGTCTTAGACATTTAAGTGCTTGTGCTAATATAAGTAATTTCGAAGTACATATATAGAGTTGTGAAGTACATTGAAGATACGCAGGCAAAGGTTTTGTTTTACTTTTCCTAATGGAGTGCTGCTTCTTGAAAAAGAGAGTTTCTAAAGTGTCGAAGATGTCCTAACCATACAGATCGTGGTTCAGTTTCAATTACTTGAATTTTCGGGGATCTTCAATTTTTCAAAGTCTAGTACTTGGATTCTTATAAAACAGTCTCTTAAAAAAGTTTCAACAGTTTGTTCGAATATCTTTTCAATATGTTCATTTATTACCTTATGGGCTGTGAGTCTTCGAAGAAATCTTTGAACTTCTCTAAAGTTACCTGTAAAGATGACAAAAGATGCAATGAAATACGAATATGATGACCGAATATATAAAGCTTCCATTGATATCACTTGAATGGTTGAGAAAATTCCAAACAATGAACGAATTCCAATTATGGCAAGATAACAGTTCTGGAAATTTCCATGAATTGTTGATTACAAGAGAAACTAAAGAAATAAGAGAAAGAGAGTATTCTTTTCATCTCCATCTTTTTGAGTAAACATCTTCAGATTTCAGGTGACCCAAAAATCCTATATCTTCATCTCCTTGATACTCTGGTTTGAAACCGTGAAACCAGTAGTTTTAACGGAAGACCTTGGAGAGCTGCAGCTAGCCAATCAGGTAGACTTTGCAGGGATTTTTGAACACACGACTTTCTACGCACAGATTTTCGCTTCGAAAATGATTCGAAATAAAAATGCTTTTCAGATGAAGTCCAATGTTTTTACCATGTGCATTCATTTTAACACGAAAAGCTTTCCTGTTAAGTTTACAAGTTCAATGATCAAAAAGAATGACAACATAACGAAAAGAATAGGCTATTATTCATACGAGTTTCCCTACCATTTACGTTTCCATGCAACTTAAAACTTGGAACGATTCTACTTGGGCAGCAACGCTACAAAATAAAAATGATCAGGGATATAAACTAAGTGAATGAAAAACGTCTGGGAATCAAAACTGTTCACAACTAGAAAATGAATTGCTATCGACAGAGAATGACAAGTCGATAGAAGAACAGTCTTTTGATTTACACAGACCTTGAGGATAGCGAGAAAATCGGAAACAAAACAATCTTTACGAAAGATTGTCGTCCGACACTCATCGGAGTAGTGTAAGAAATGGAACGAAGATGAAACCTAACGATTCCTTACAGCCAAGGCAGATCGAAATTGGACAATGAGTCGTTAATTGAAGGTTTTGTTACCTGCAACATCTCTCTAAACCAAGTGAAATCATCGATGGTCCGGTTTACCTCAAACACGTGGCCATTAAACTTTTCCAAGGTTGTCTATTATAACAAATATTCAAGTTTGACAGATTGAAAATAATAACGATAACGATCAAAGAAGATAACTAGGTAATTTTAGAATTTTTATAAAAACTGTTGTTCAAACATTTCCAATGACATAAAAGTATAAGAATTAACAAAATGTGTAAGAGAATAGAAGCACACTAACCATTGAAAGTCATAAATACATAATTTTCCCTCAATTCATTATTGCTTATTGTTATGAAATGAACTGAAAATGAACATGAAATGAAAAATTTCCTACAAATATTATTTTGCTGTGCCCTGTCTGACACAAGTTATGGGATTTTTAGTCACCTCTAAGCTTTAGCATCTCTAAGCTCACCCTTACAGCTTTGCAATTTTGCCATCCTTTTGAATCAACCTATATAACACTTTCAATAGACTAGTGTTAGGGTATGTGATCCAGAGAACCACTGCGGTCTCTCAGTTATCACCATACTAGCTGTGCAGCAACTCGTAAATTAAAAATAATACAATAAGTTTTTACTCATCAAATGTTACCTTGGTAATAACTTTAAGAAGCTGCTCTGTGCTGGACTTAAAAGAGATTTGTGTAACATTGGTAAACAAAACATCAGGTGCCAAGGGACTACAAAGGAACAGTAAAAAAGTTATTGAAATAAATAGTTGATTGATTAGCAACTGAATCTGAGCTACAGTGTTTAATTCAAGTTAAATGCATACATTATCGAACTCTGCAAAAGATAACGGGTCTTGTTTCACACAGTGAATTTTGGAATAGTCCACCTTGTAATGTATTAGCTACTAAATAATGACCGTGGCAACAAAATATTTTATCGTGTCATATTTGCACTGGTAAATTCAATCTAATGTTTAAAGAAAAGTAGTTTAAGTAAAGTCAGTCTCTCTTCATAAAAATTCACAGTTCAGGTTGAATTTTTTGTATGTTACCAGAAGTTCTTCAACAATATTATTTGTTTTTTTTTGAAACTTCTCTCTCCAGAGGCCATTATTGAAATAAGAGGTTGTTCACTAATTATCGTTGCAAATTAATTTCATAATCGTTAGATCAGGAAATCACCTCCTGATGAGTTGGAAACCACGAAATAGGCCGGTTGAGAGGAAGAGTCTAGTCTTTTGAGTCTTGCTTTCTTAGTTATGTTTATCGCTCTACATATATGGTACATTCCATGCCAGGTGTAACCAGACCAAAAATATCATTTTCTTTAATTGTAATGAAACCTTATCGGGTTATCAATATCAATGAGAAGAATTATCTCCCAAATATTTTTGTTCTATCTCAACTCGTTACCGAGTTATCACTTTAATGTATCAAGCACTCATTCGGTGAATGGAAATACAGACTTCATAAGGTAAAATATTAGGAATTCAATTATCTTACACACGTCCTGCTGCAGAGGGTTCTGAAGAACACACTTTTGAGTGAATCTCCAACTCTGTGAGCCTGAAATGAAATTATATGACTTTTTAATGAATTTTTTTAAATATACAAGGCATCTTCTTGTATAAAATGAAAACTCATCCTTTGACTAATTCTGAAAACCAGGTTTGGAAAATATAGCATTCCACTGCAGCAATTGCACTAGAAATCTTTTGACATCCTTCCAAAAAATAGCTTAACCACTATTCACTTAGGCCCAAAGTTTCTACATATTTTCCTCTTCCCTATAACTTGGCCAATACTCAACATCCTCCAACTCCAAATAAGATTTCAAAACTGATTTACATTATAAAGATATCAATGATTGTAGGAAGGGAGATAAAAGGACATTATTTAGCTTCAAACTAATCTTACTTTATTTTCCTGGAACACAAGGTACAAGAAAGCATGATATCGTCTTCCTGGTTTTCTTCATTCTATTAAAACAGAAAACGAATAAAAAATGTTATCATCATCATAAATTTTTCAGGTCTAATTTGATCATTTTAAGAGTTTCAAAGCTAGTAAGGTTGTAAACTTGCGCATCATTGAAATAGGCAATAATCATAAAAAAATAATCATCAAGTCTTTTCAAAGAAATTGACTAACTAAAAAGATTAAATCTCTAGAGTTATTAGGTCTGGAGCTTTTTTAAAGTAATGACCTGTAACATCGTAGCAAAAAATAAAATAATTGGAAAACAGAAACTTACCTTTTCAACTGGAAGATCAAATACTCTGAACAATGTTTCTGCATCTACATCAGAGGATTCACTTTGAAGGGTCTAGAAAAGTTTCGGTTGCAGACATAAACAATTATTAGAAAGAGAAAGAACACACCAGTGAGGGGACAATTCAAATTTCAAAAACCAAGCCACTCTTGTTAAAGCGCCATGGAATCTCTCTCTTGATTCATTAGTTTACTTCAAAATACAATTCCAAGGGGTCAGCCACAAATTTTTTTTGAATAATTATGAAATCTTTGAAATAAATCATTTCGGATGTAGATACAAAACTTAAAGGATTGCAATATGATTGTTAATTGTTTTATAGTCATTTATTAAGATTTTATGATATTTGCTGCAAATAGCAAATCATTTCTCAGTTGCCGAAAATCAACCACAGCCTTTTCTCGAGTTACAGTGTATGGTTCTCCCAAATAGCCATTCAAATCTTTTCTATATTGTGTCCTACAATAATTCATGAATGTTGCCCAATCAATAACAAAAAAGTTTAGGGGTAGACGAAATATTTTTCTCTTTCTTAATGTGTGTCAGTCACCATCAGAGATCAATAATTATCTTCGTTCTGTCTCCTAATTATATTTTCTTTCTTTTCTGAAACCAATATATTCCACTAGGACAAATCTGGCATATGAGAGATTTCAAATGATTTTCATGGTAATCTAGCCAATTTTATCAACAGGTTTGTTTTTACAGGTTCTAGGTTGGATTTAGTGTTTTGCGGGTCCAATTATAAGGAAATTAAGTGTTTTTAAGAACGATGTAATGATTTTCTATAGTTGGATAATCAGGAGAAATTATAATTTGTAATTCAACCTCGACCTGTGAAAAGACCTGTTGCTAGAGAAAATGGATCTCTCTGGGAGTCTGATGATGCAATAAGGATTTTTATTCCAAACCCAGTAAGCCAAATTGGGAAAGATAAACTCACCCTGCTGCGAAAAGGTCGAGGTGACCTGAGCTGCCTTGACGCAAGGGAAGTTCTTCTGGATGATGGTGACCTTGGACTACAGGGCAACTCCAGAAGACTTCTACTCAGTCCTAGGTCATCATCTCCATTCCAACTTACACTGTCCAATAAACTAAAATGAAATGTTTGTTTTGTTTGCAAATTTCAAAATTAGATCATTATTTACATGAATTTTTGAGTATAGTCTTTGATCACTTAACATAACAGCCACTAAAAAGACTTGCGTTTGACCCATATCTGAGGAGTGCACTATAAAGAAAATGGAAACCTTGCATATTGCATTATTCAGAGTAAAACTCTTTAGTGAAATAATTTGTCTGAATGAAAAAGACTTGGGTAGGATTCGAGCTGAAGATCTCTGAATTTGTGCATTAAATAAATTATAGTATTGATATTAAGAATAAATATATTTTCATCATGATCAATGTGTTTAGATATGGATTTAAAACTTTTGACCCCTGATAACTATTACAAAGACTGGGAAATGGTATATGAAACTTGGCATATGAAAATACACTCTTTTTTTATAAGAACCAGTAAAATTGATTTGAAGCTGGCTGTTCTTAAATATTCCTCTATTTTCAAGCTGAAAGGTTCTTAAATTGTTCTTACTTTTACAATTATTGGGAAGCTTTTTTTGCTATTAGTAGTGTTAATTGTTACAAAGTTTGACTCTCTTGGTCATCTGACATTATCTGTGTGCTGCCAATCTGCTCGTTTGGTAATTATTTCTCAGTCTTACGGTTATTTCATAGAATTTTCATATTGAGCCTAAAATGGTCAGCATCGGTTTGTTCTTAACTTGTTCTTAAGTTTTGGCCAAATTTGAGGCTGGTGTTCTTATAAAATTGTTCTTATAAAAAAATATAAAAAGGCACAATACAAAAATGCTGGGATGTACACTTTGTGGTAGACTGGGAGCTCTCTTACCTTTCATTGGTCAATTTCAATTCATGCAGTTGATCTTTCAAACAGCTGTTTTCTTCTTCAAGCTAAAGCAAAAAATTTCAAAAATTGAGAACAAAAGCAAAAATTCAATTTTAAGTTTCAAATCTGCATATCACCACCTAGTCAAGCAGAGAAGTATTTGGACAATCCCGGGTATTTCTAGCCCAAAAGCTGCCTTCAGCACCAATTGAATGTTAACAATATTTTCTTCGTCCAAAGACTTCCTACAGGTTTTTCATCAATTCTATCAGCAATTCCTAAAAGTCTTAAGGGCATGCATGGGTTTAAAAGGCCTCATGAAGATATTTTTGGATATCAAAAACCAAACCCAATTTTAAAAATCAATTCGACAAAAATGCAGGAAGCCAAAACAAATAAATACCACATGCAAACGCATCTGCAAAATGAAGGACAGATCCTAGATTTCCTTAAATGAAATGTTGACCTTATTCTGCCAGTGTGAAAACAGTGCTCACGGTAGAAGAATATGGGCCACTGAGAAAAGGTTGAACAATACAGCAAAGTTGTGTTTTAGTGATTTCAGGGCTTTGGAATTTAACTTTAGTTTTATGAAAATGAAACCTAACTTTACAATCTAGTAGGTTTTATTTTTGCTTTCTTCCTGACGTCCTACTCTCAAACTTTCCAACTCTCCTGGTTTAACAGGGAAGCTCCCAGTTTTTCCTTTTTAATCAAAGGAACTGCCAATGAAAAGCAATAGAGAGCAGAAAAGATAAAAGAATCTCCTAGTTTTTACACTGAGGAAGGCGGCAGATCTGTAGTCTGATAACCGTTAAATGAATGGCGTGGTTATTTGTACAGTACCCTTATGCTGACCTTCATTTGCTATTCCTACAGGAGCGATTCTACGCATAGGTAAATAAAATATTGAATACTTGGAAAATATTGCTGACTTTGCAACTGAATAATTATTGCTCTGAGCTAGCCTATACCATCACTTCCCTTAAGAGTGGATCAGTGTTTCGATGAAACCCTACATTTGGTACATTTGTAAGTTTTTACTTTTGGCCATTTGTGAGTAAAATTCACGAGAGAAATTTCTTACTAAAACGCATGCATAGAATGGATCCCATACAAACAGCAAATGAATGCCAGCCTACAGGTGCCGTACAAATAGCCTGCACATTAAATTGAAGATTTCTAGTCGTTGTTAGGTTTTGCTTTAGATTTTCCTCACTATGTCTTGAATATTATCATTAATTCTCTGCACCTTTTTTATCAAAGCATTCTGCGACTCGACATCACGTCCACATGTTGAGCACCAATTGTTGACAGTCTCTCCTTCAGATGATGCATCCATCACAACCCTTTCTGCAGGGATGTATCCCCGCATAGCCTCTTGCCTGCAATTCACATCCATGTCAAACACTTCTTCAGTTTCTTCTTCGACCAACGAAATACTGTTGACTTTCTCTACGTAGATCAGCCTTTTTTCATTTGGAACACAAATCTGCCTGAATACATCTCCGACATGGACGACGAGGAAGTCTTCAGGGCAAAGGACAGCCCCGTTCAAATTCAAACTGTTTCCTAATCCGAAATCCAAGTCGATTCCAGAATCCAGCCTTCCTAACCCTGCTCTTTTTTGGAGCAGACCTCCACAGCATTTCTTTGCGCTGCCAGGCGAGTCGGCCAGTGCACGATAAAGCATGTTGTCCAAAAGAAACTATGAACTGATATTTTTAGAGAAGCCGTGTAGTCTTCCGGTCAAAAAAGAGAAATCTGCACGCAAACATGTCTACATTTTTGTCAGCTTTCTGGAAATGACCTGACAACAAACTTCCTACTTTTTGACGCATTTAATGTTGTTGCTGTTGTAGTTTGTTATTTTGTTTTGACGCAGTTCCATATTTGGGCATATACGATGACATAATTATGACAATTATTTACATGAAGTAGTTATAGAACATTTTTCGTGTCGCCGCAGAACGTAAATATTAGATTCATTCTGGGCCTAAACAGCTAAAGTAGCAAGAATACCGTTTGAAACACAAATGATTACATCGATATGTTTAGCAGACTAAAAGCTGTTATTGCAAGAATCAGAGGAAAGACAAGCGAAAGCGCTGCTTCGGACTATGATATCAGCTACTCACCAGAGGAAGAAAGTTTGAGGCGGAGATTAGAGGAAAACAAACATCAAGTTTCGGAATTTCTGGAGCCGGTCAAATCCAACTGGAAATTTATCGAAGAGACCTTGCTATGGAAAAATCAGTTTCCAGCATGTTTTTGCTTCTTCCTCATATCGGGGATTTTCTGGTATTTAATTCCCAGAATTGTGTTGCTTTGATTTGGAAATATTCTCGACAACTATTAGAATTCAGGAGTGTTTACTCCTAGTGTATACGATTGGTTTTTTTTGTATGCATGGAGAATTTATGGAATTCATATGATTATTAGAAATAGTGACCATGCCAATGGAATAGCCTAGCCTCAAAAATGATAACTGATGATAACAGATTTCACAAAGGCAAAATCAACAAAACGTTATTTAGATGTCAGTAGCCTTCAAATACACTCTCTTTCCTTTGGCCAACCCCAGGGATCTGGCCCTGGCTGGATAAACTAAGTGAGCCTCTAAAGCTTTGTGGATATAACTTAAAAACATATTACTAACATATTTGCCTATGACAAACGCGAAAGAAAATAGCAATAAAAGATGGAATTTCGCGTTCATTTTGGTTTATTCAGTGCAGTTTATTCATTCATCAATCAGTCCTGAATAAAATTCTCTACACACTACTCTACCACACCTACCTAATTTACAAAAGAACCATACAATGCAAAAAAACTAAAAGCTAAAAAAACAAAGATGTGCTAATTGTGCAAATAATCAGATTTATGATCAATGCTTGTTTTACTAACACCATCATCAATGGGTTGAAACCCTATTAATTGTAAATTATTAAAACTGTTTCACTCTTCCTAGGAAATTCATTGGCATGAAGTTCAGAAAATCTGCTTTGGTGCTTGGTGCATTTCTACTGGCAAACGGCATTAGTGGTGATGTGAGAGCAAACTGCTGGCAGTTGTTTCAGACAAGTATGCCAAATAAGCAATTCGTTTGATTCTGATACAATTGTTTTTTATTGACTTATGACTTTTGTGATTCACTTTGAAATAGGCAATTGAACACCTAGCCAATTGTCTGAATCACTATAAAGAAATTTACCATTAAGTAAAATCTGCAAACAGAACTTAAAATGAAACGAAATCTTGTCATGCTCTTGTTCAAACATATGAACGAGATTGGTTTATCACGAAAAGGGTTTTATTATCTTCTTTCATCATCAGGTTTGCAAATTTGAATTATAGTATGAGAAGCTAGGGCCCTGCCCTAAAATATGAATAAATGGTTGGTTTGACTTTTGTTGTATTTGTTGAATGATCAATTGATAAGATTGGATCGAATGAATAATATAGCATATTAAGAATCAATTATATAAAAGATCTTTGCTAAGACCTTTTATTAGTTTCATTTCATTTTAGATCTTTGCAAAGATCTTTTACTAAGTTTCATTTCAAATATCATTTAATGACAACACATCTTTCTTTTTCAGATTTAAACCTTCAAGTAAAGAATGAAGAAAGGTATTGCGATCGTCAATGAAAGTTGTTTCCCTCATTTTTTCTTTCTTTTGATACTTTATCAAAGGCTGAGTGACCATTACTTAATTACAAGAATGATTGGAAATGGCCATAATTGTCTTTTAGAAATAATGATGATGATGAAAATGATATGCATTAGTGATGGGGTTCTTTTCTGTCTGACTCCATCACATTTAGAGAGTATTTTTGTCTGCACTCAACTCATATGCTACTGTCACTAAATAGAATACAATATCAGCATAAAGTAATAAGTTAAGTATGAAAGAAAAACACCATGAAAAGATGGTGTTACGATGATTATAATAATATTGAATTGAATTCCCATGAAGTTTCTGATTTACTTTACACTCCTTTGTAGGCTTCCATTCAGCTTTGATGAGCTGTGTCTTGGCATTGCTTCAGTCTGGGTTTGCTACACTCAGGTGATAGATTTCTTTCAAGATTTGAAAACCTACTCCTCTTCCAAGGTAAGCTGCTTCTGGTTAATTCAGCAGTAATTTAATTGCTTTGAGGATTTAGCTATGGCTACTTACACCCACAACAGTCAATTCTCTTAAAGATACTTTTTTGTAAAAGTCAGAGCTGCATGCTTTTTGTATCACCATGCTTTGTAGTTCAATGGAAAGGGAAAAATCATCAAGATAATTGTTATGTGGCCTTAAAGGGGAAAACTTATGTCAGCTGAATTTTTCTATCCTGAGAAGAGAGTTATTTTTGGGAGTTAAGTAATGCTGGATGCTTTATAGATAACTGTAGATGACTCTGAATACTCTGGCTGAATTCTCTTCTTGGAGGTCTGTAGAAAGAATGAAGCTCATTTCAATCTTTTATGATCTGAATAAAGCTTCAAAATGATTAAGTATTTGTTCCAAATTGCGATGAAAGCAAGGGTTTTCCTCCAACCTATACAAAGGAATCTTTTCTTGGGTTTAAGAGAACTTCATTAGGAACACCTGGCATTATGTTTCCAATTGCCATTTTGATCAATGCAGAATTTGAGCATGGCAAGGATAATCAGAAATTTAGCAAAACATAATAACTACTAAAGCTTTTGGTGGGAAAGCTTGGCTTTTCTTATTGCTTTATCTAATTTCTCTTAAAATATTCATAAATCAATCTAATCTGTTACTTTTCAGTTCTATTGCATGTTGGCAGTCTTGCTGTTTGCTGTTTTAACACTATTCACATACTTCCCAGTCATAGAGTTTATGTACGTGTTGGTGTGTGGCCTGTTCTTTTACCCCTCTTTAAATCATTACGGCTTCATCGACAAAATAGAGGCAAGAATTGACTTTCTATCAGCGCCCGTTGTAAGACACTGGGAGAACAACCGGACCAAAAGAATGAGAGACTCGTTAATAGCAAGTAAGCAACTATTTTTCATTTGAACCTATGATTTTAAGTTAGCCAGTTTGCTGATGGTCATGTCTTTTTGGTTTGGATCTCTGATCACACTAATGGCTTGTAAAAGTTATAATGGTCAGCATCTAGGCAGATCTAGACAAAGCCAAATGTTGTATAGATCTGTCCACATTTTGTGGTTGGAAACTTTTAAGAAGGCAATAAAACTGGAAACAAAGCAAAACTTAAGGTCTTGAAAGCTTTTTGTCTGACATTGAAAACAAATTTGAGATGAAAAAAAATGGTTACTTGATAAATCTTATATCTAAGTTTGGACTGAAATTGGTCAATTAGGAAAGGCATTGTTGGTTAAATTTTTGAAAATATATTTGGTGCTATTAGCTATGGCAGATATACTGAAATCTTTTTTGTCTAACACTCAATAGACTAAAGCACCAGGAAGGTGATAAAACAATGATCCAGCCTATTTATACCCAGATGAAGGTTTGAATTTGGCTGATAAGAGAAAGTTTTGGGGATCGGTGTTGTAGCAGGTGTTAGCTGTAGCAGATATACAGAAAGCCTTTTTACTTAACACTCCAGAAAGTAGCTAATGTGAATTTGAAAGAAAATTATATTATAATTTCACAAATCTTAATACCCAGGTTAGGATCGATATTGGACAGCCAGTTATTTGGTGTTTGGTGTTATATTCAGTTATTTGGTGTTTTACGTAGGCTTTTTGTCTTAATTTGCTGGCAAAAGGATGAAAGGGAGTGAAGCAATAGCTGAATTTATTCTTATACTTAAAAGAGCAAATTAGATTTGAATTGAAAGCTGTGTACACCGAACTTCTCTTTCAGGCAAACAAAGTGCTGCCGATGATGATACTGATGATGAATTTTTGTTGGACAGAAATGCTTTCACAACTGTACTGCCATCTGCTGGTGAAGGAAATCGAGAACAATATAATAAGGAAATTGAAAGTGCTCGTCTCTCGGATTTCAAAAATGACGATACAGAAGGTATACAAGTCTAGTTTTTTCATCTGCCAATTCTCAGTTTAGGTTCTTTAGTTTTCTCACTCATTTCATTAACATCTCCTGTCAGTGAGCTCATTTTTGGTTTTTTGCAATGGTTTTGTCACCTGCCTTATTGACGTTTTTAATAATTCTAATCTCTGTTTACCTTTTAATTCGCAAATCCCAGTCACAAGAAGTCAAATCCCATTTTTCCAAATAATAAAAAGGCAAATCCCATTTCCCAATTGACCCCTTCCGGCTTTGTGCAGCATGGGTGTTCTTGTGTGGACATTTTTTGGGTCATAAAAATATGGGAAGCTTCAGATGTTTCTGTGATTTTTTCTTTGATTTCGAAAAAGATGTTAAAAAATCAGTTGAGGTTTAATGAAAGAATACCAACACAATTGAGTGGACGCTTAACACCACAACAGAGGAGAAATCTGTAACGGAAGCCATGCTGGATTTCTTGTATAGAATGAGAGATTCTTCTCCTAATAAGAATAGAAATCGTTACACACAGCAGTTCATACTCACTTAAAGACTTTAAGAACTATAGATTTTCTGATAAGAACGGCAGTAAAGAATTCGTTTTGCATTCTGCCTACTTCTGTGTTTTCTAAAAATTCATTTCTTGAGCTTTGGCGTATCTGGAAGGACCAGCGTTGCACTGTTTAAATTGTCTACCTATTCAGTGGACCCTTTGTGTTTTGTACATAAACCAATACCTTACGAGTGTAGTAAGTGTATTTGCCTATCAACTATCAATTCACTGCTTTATTCAGTCTACCTATTCATTGGACCCCTTATGTTTTGTTCATAAACTAATACCTTACGAGTGTAGTAAGTGTATTTGCCTATCAACTATCAATTCACTGCTTCATTTGGTCTACCTATTCAGTTGACCCTTTGTGTTTTGTACATAAACCAATACCTTACGAGTGTAGTAAGTGTATTTGCCTATCAACTATCAACAACCTCAAATCTTTTCTACCTTCAAGATGACGATGATTACTACGACGAGTCCCATTTCGCACAAGGACTGGCTCTTCAGTCGATGTCCAACTTCGACAACATGATGGAGCCTTATGATGAGTTTCACGACGGGCTTAAATTCCCGTCAATGAACGACAGCTCTAGAATGAACACAGAACACATTCTGAACGCGGCTGCTAATAACCTGGATACTGACGATGAATGCATTGATGATTTGCCGTACGAGGTGGAGACTGATGGAGCAGCAAGGCAGGGCCTTATACCTGAAGGTTCGTACTCTGTATTTGTACGTGTATGTGCATGTTTGCGCATGTTTGTATATGTTTGTACAGGTATGTACTTGTTTGCATATGTTTGTCCATGTTTGTACTCAGTGTTTGTACATGTTTGTACATGTTTGCACATGTTTGTATCCAGTGGTTTTACATATTTGTACATATTAGTACATGTTTGTACCCTGTGGTTGTACATATTTGTACGTATTTTAAATGTTTTCATATGTTTGCGCATGTTTGCAGATGTTTGTACATATTTGTACATGCTTGTACGTGTTTGTACGTTTCTTCATGTACGTACATGTTTGCACAGTTTTTTAATATATGTACATTGTACATGTTTTGTATATATCTGTACATGTTTGTATATTTTTATACATGTTTGCTATGACTGCAAAGCAATCTAAAACGTTGTTTATATTTCTTAAGTTAAGTTTCTTAAAGATCGGACGAATCTTTAATAAAACGAAGTCACACATTTTTTATAACTTATCAACCTACTACTCAGATAATTGAATGGTTGCTCTTGTATAATGACTCAGCCATCTTATTTCAAATAGGACTTAGGATCGTTTTTTATCTTCTTTGATACAACTATGCGAGACATTTTGTTTACATTTTTTGAGGATTTCAACTTCTTTGTTTTCTGTAACAATTTTTTCACCGATATCTTAATTTGTTATTTTTCCTCTGAATCCCTCTTAAGAGCTGGTAGCTTCTGCATATAAAATGTTAGTGATCTTTTCACATTATCTTAACGCTCTCCGTGTCTTTCAGCACTCTCATAATAATCTCACTTTAAAAAAGAATATAAATCTTGAGATTATACGCACTTCTGCCTGAATCCTCGTTCGATCTCAACGCTTTAACACAATTGATTTATTGAATTTGATTTTCAGATCGTAGCTTGTTTGAGAATGAGAGATGCTAGTGAAGATATGTCATGTTTTCTGGGCCTATTCGATTTTATTGTTGATTTTCTCTTTTCTAGTCCCAACTAGTAGACCAATTAGTTCTCCAGCAGACGACTATGAAATTCGCTTTCGCAACAGGCCCAGCCCTCGAAAAGCGAACCAATCAACAAACTTTGAAATCGAATCAGCCAATAAACATCCTCCTACCAGCCTCGATTCAGAAGTGAAAGAGCGAATGAGGGCAGTGGAAGCAGACTTTGAATTTTTGGACCATTCGGACCTTTGTGATATGGACGCTGTTGAAAGTGAGACATTACCCTCGAACGAGGCAGAAAATCGTGGCAATGAACAAGCGCCTGCGACCTACACTCAGGCAGGTATAGACTCGGTAACGAAGTTCTTCGGTCTCCAATAATTCTGCACGTATAGTTTAAGCAATGCTTGCGGCGTCCTTGTCAGATCCCCCGTCTTCAATCTGCTCTTTTTAAAGCTTTTAGACGAAAAATGGTTTTCTAATTTCAAAT